>JAFIDM010012231.1:7771824-7893451 GCA_023159025.1 Thereuonema tuberculata | reverse complement strand
TTTATTTATTTATTTATTTATTTATTTATTTATTTATTTATTTATTTGTTTTTTAAATTTCATTTTAGCAACGCGTGTTAACATTTTTCACAGAGGATAAAATTTAAGAAAGAAAAAAAAAAGAAACTGTTCTTTGTAGTTTTGAAAAAGATTTATTAATAAATTATAATCTAATCGCATTAACCGAACTCTGATCATTAAATAAGGAAATTGATTTATGTTAAGGTATTTCACGAGGAAGTTTTAAAATCAGTCAGTAAGTTCCTGAAACCTTCTTCTTATTACTTTTTTTCCTATTTATTTAGTTTTTAAATCCGTTGAAAACCAAAGAAATGTTTGCTGTATGGCTTTATAGATGTGAATTTGAAAATATTTGTCGAATATGTGAAAGTTTTAATTTGCTGAAATCCGATCTTTTTAACGTGTTAAGAGCTGAGCATAGTTACAAACTGCATTACAAATTACAGATTTATTTGGATTTATAAATGTCTTATAGTTTGCATTTCTGGATATATTTTAGAACGATTTTATAAATGGAAAAAAAAAAAAAGCGACACTTGAATATAAAAAATAAATAAATAAATAAATAAATAAATAAATATAAGGAAAAACAAAAACCTACATCGATTCATTGAAAACAGAAAACCTAAATATTATTATTTTTTATTTTTCTTATAATCTTCTGACTTTTATTATTACAAATCTGAAGTCTGATTTATCTGTAGCTTATCAAATTAAAATATCAAAATACAGTTTTATTAATTGTTTCGACAGTTATAAAGAAATTAACAAATAAAGCTTTTATAAGTTCATTTGTTTATTACGAACTTCCTTTATAATTTCTTCTCGCCTTTTGATAAAATTATTTATTATTAAAATTAACAATTATCCATAATAATATTTTAATAATATTTTCCATTATTTGGAATTCCAAAGTTTTAAAATGTGTTTGCATAGCTGTTAATAAAATAGAATTAAAAATATCGATGAAGCTTCATATTTATAATAATAAAAGAGGTAACATTATCACAAATAAAATTTTTAATTTAAGGTTTTTCTTTTTTCACTGAATCCTTGTTTACATTTAATCGGTGTTGCTTTAAAGAATCACTAAAGAATCTAAAATAAATCATTTATTTTAATAAAACTGTTGCTTTATTGAAAAGAAAGAAATCGTTAAAATAGATAAATCTTTTTAGAATAAAAATATAATAATTTATCGATGTTAGTTGAAAGTGAGAAGTTGTTGTGTTTACCATATGATTACATGGGCAGGTGTTACGAACGATTCGGGATACTGGTGGCTCCCTCTATTAACAAAGAAAACTGCATTTACATCCCATCCACCTATTTATAGTTAATGTCAGAGAAATTAATTTTCGTTTGCTATGAATTTTTTTCTAATATTTCCTTCTAATGTTTTTTTTCCCACTCACAATTTCTTATGGAAGGTCTTACGGAAAAAATTTAAATACAGAAGTTGTCTTTTGTCCTTAAATATGATCACAAGATTCAAGAAGATTCATTCACTAATACATTCACTGGATACAGTCACTAAGAAGGATGTATACATCTACTTATTTAGATTACACCTTTTTTGATTCTAACTAACCGTAGTTGACATTCCGTACTTCATCTCGTTTCAATTGTAATGATAAGAATGTATGACCGTCACTTGTGTCCCATTTAGTAAATAATTTCCAATTACTTGGAAAAATAATCAAAACTTCATTATTAAGTTGTCGGAAAACTAATTGTTATAGTCCCCCCCCCCCCAAAAAAAAAAAAACAAACAAACAAACAAACAAACAAGCAAAAAGGAAAAATAATTAATGTAATCTGATATAATGGAAGATAATAGATATTAGTTATATTTTCAACAATTCCCTTAGATCACTTAATGTCTAATAGATGGATGTTGACGATCACGTTTGCGCGAGAATTACGAAAAACCTGAGAACCCACCATTAGCCTCTGCAGCAGGTCTCAAGGAATTTAGTATTTTTAATGTCTGTCACTAGGAAAATGCTTCATAATGAATTTATTGTTTGTTTATTAACTGTTTTCAATTTATTAAAACTATATTAAAATGTAGTAAAAGTCTCATGCATTTCCCCGTATTATAATTCATTTAAATATTTTAATATTTTGTGAGAAGACATGGATAGAGGCTATTCTCGCGTAAATTACGTGAAATCACGAAAATATGGGATCGTCAACATCCATCTGTTAGACATTACGTTAATTCACAATAATGGTTGTTATCTGATTCCTCTATGCATTTTACAAAGTAAAGTAGTTTGTAAGTAGAAGTGTTTGAATCAGCAGCTGAAAATGGTAGCCAAGGAAAAGAAAACAATTTATACGGTTACCACTTGTTAAAAATATGGCATTTAGATATAAGTTTTTAAGAAATATTTCACAAGCAAACAATTTAGAAATGATTTGTAGTAATAGTAATGATTATATGAAATCATAATAAAGCCGTACACCTGATTATAGCAAAAACTTTATACATGAAAGATGTATACACTAAAAACCGACTAGTTTAGCTGACGAGAAGCAGCCTTATCAAGTCTTGTGACTTGATAAGGCTGCCTCTCGTCAGCGAAACTAGTCGGTTTTTAGTGCATATATCTTTCATGTATAAACCGGTATATATCTTTCATTTATATAGCAAAAATCAGTTTATATTGCTAGAATCAGGTGTACGGCTTTAGTGATGATTTCAACGATACACAGTGCACATAAAATATTAATTCAATAATGATTATACCTTTGATGGATAATTTGTAATTCACTAATAGGTGCCCATGTCTGTTTTTATTTGTTACTAAGGTTGTGTTTAATTATATTCTTTTTTTTTTTTTTAAGAGACTTTATATTGCACTAGATAAACGCTAATATCAACTTTATCTTTCTTAGAAAGAGATGTTAATTTCAAAAATCATTAAAATGTTCTCATGAATAAAATTATCTTCATTAGTGGATCTTGAATAAATGTTCTCTTTTTTTTGGGTGTGTAAATTCCTTGCGGGTCACCGATGAATACATTATCACAATATTGACTTAGTGATTTTTTTTCTTCTTCTTTTAACTCTACACTGTATGGAAATTCAGATTTTTTTTTGTTAAAACTAATCTTTTCTTGTTCTTTTTCTTTCAGGTAAGTTAAATTACTGCTAATGCTTTTGAATATATCATCAATGGGCTTGTGAACGTCAGTTGCTTGATGGCGCTCCGATCCTATCAGGGGGAATTGCTTTTACGGCGATTACTTTGTCGTGTGAATCAATGGCAGACGAGGATTTCGGATTTCGGCATCGAACTGAGTAGGTAAGTACTTTGCAAATGGGAACCACTGCTCACAAGGAAACTGGGGTTCCTGTTCAAAAAAGAAAGAAAGATGCTGATTTTAGAAACTGCATATTTTAAAATCCTAGAATTTATCAAAAACTACAGAAAGTAGATATTCTAAAAAGTAAATTAGACATTATTGAAGAATAGTATTGAAGACATATCATTGTAGTGTATTCAATTTAAGACTGAAGTAATTTTTAATAGTGATTTTTTTTTTCGTTTAACATGGAGAAATGTACAATTGAATATTTAAAACACTTCATTGAAATTTTAAACATTCATACACTATCTTTGGAAGGTTTTATCGTTCATTTTCCAATGAAAACGAGATACAGCTCTCAAAAGTACTCTTTTCTGTAGTTTTTAATAAAATAAATGTAAATATTCAGTTTAAGTACTTTTTCTTCTGAAATAAGTTTTATAGTTGTAAGAATTATTTTTATAAAATGTTATCTTGAAAAATTGAATATACAGGGTTCAAGGCTTCGTAGTCCAATTGAATATAAAGGGTGTTTCGGAAATGGTAGAGAAAGCGAAGAGATACGGGTTCCAAAGGTCATTTCGAGTCGAAAATGTTCTATGACATTTTGTTGTATGTAGTTTTAGAGTTAGGAAATGAATGCTTTTGGAATGGTCCCTAATCAAAGAAAACTCAGTTCACATTAGGAAGTGTAAGTAAATAAGGTAAAGGTTTATTACAAAAAGCAATCCGGATAACAAATGTCATGACTGAAAACAGGTATGATAATTAAAGAAAATGCTGAAAATGGCCAGAACTGAGATTTCTTTGATTAGTGACCATTCCCAAAGCATTCATTTCCTAACTCTAAAACTACGTACAACAAAATGTCTTAGAACATTTTCGACTCAAAATGAGTTTAGGAACCCGTATCTCTTCGCTTGTCTACCATTTCCGAAACACCCTATATAGTTAAGCACTTTTTATTTGTTATAGGGAATATATTTTATCTTTTCAGTATCTATGTTTGTATTTATTAAGACCGTTCATTTAGAGATATTCAAAGTAAATACAGTCGAAGTTAGTTTAAACAACGAGCTAGGAAAGGTTTATCTTATCTAAGTCAAACAAAAGTTAATGTAAAAAAAAAAAAAAAGTATGCACTTTTTTTTTTGCATAATGTTGCAAAGTAAATGAATGAAAACTGCATTTTAATTGTTGTTTTTGTAATTTCAAAACTGAAATTCCACAAAACGTATTCACAAATTTTTTTTTTTTAATTAGAAATTAAAAAAAAAAAAAGAAGGGACCAAATATTGAATCCACTCTTCAGTCACATTCTGGACATCCCAATAGACTTTTCACTAGTTCCTCAATACTTTATTTGCAACGAATTCAATTGAAATGAACAAAATTCACCCGATGTCCAAAACATTAGTCTTCTTAATACTTTATCATTGGAAGAGTGTTAATGGGCAAAAACTTACTCTAATCCATTTTCTTCATATTTATTTAATAATTCCTTAAAGAAGATTTCTTTCTTCCATTGTCTCTTCATTTGGTTTTTAACCCGACCTTGAATCAGGAGTAACTGCTTCTAATGTTTATTCGACTGTCCTGTTTTCCCTCTCCTTAGGCTTATGTTTTCTTCGGACTGTAAATGGACCACAGCGACTTATCATATAATAATTGTACGCAAAATATTATAGTCTACAGTAAATTGGAGGAATCTACTTGTAAACATTTTTGAATACATCTATTTAAATCCACAAAAGCTGTTTGGCATGACTACAATTTGCAATGCTTTTTTACAAGATAGTCTTTACCTAACTATCATGTCTTTTTACATGATAGTCTTTAACACTGCTATCATACCATATATACCCGATATCAGGCTGTAAATGAAGCATTGCTTTGACTATTAAAAATTAGTTTGGTTTGGGTTCCAGTGTCTTTTAAGAAGTGAATCATTCGCCTTCGCAAGAACTGGAGGCTATTGTCTATTTTGCCGAAAAAGTTGTTTCTCAGGAGACACCATTGGAGATTATCTATATTACAAACTTGAAAAGAAATTTGAATTTCTTCTGGAAATATCTGTAATACGAACTAAGGTAACAAAACATACGAAGGGCTTTGATTGATATAGTAATTAATTTCAAAAGTTGTAAATTATCGAATGGAATGGTTGACTTCCGAAGTTTGAAAGTCACTGCATTATAACGGAAAGGCTTAGAACGTAAATATAACTACTACTGTATTTTAATTACTCTGTTAAAATAAGAAGTAGCAAATAAAGAAGGTTTGAGGTGCTAATAAATGAAACAGTCATGATAAATTTTATGAATTTTGTTATGAATGAAATTTGCTCTTCGATTTTTATTTCGATTTTGTTTTTTTTAGCAATGATGTATTTTTTTTTAATTATTTATTATAAGTTAGAATATTTTCGTGGATTGTGTAGGATTTGGGACAGTGGGAAGGTATTTTCCCTAGTAGGTTTCCTTTCATTTGGTTCTAAGATTATCCCCAGCCTTTTGTTTGAAAACGAGCGGGGGCTTTTGTGAGTTAAAGATAGGTGGGCGTATTTTGTTCACCACTGACCTAGAAATGTAATGAACTTTACTCTCTTTCTCCCCAAGATCAGTTGAAATTATTGTCAGTTTTTAATAAAATGCAATCTTTAACTTAGATCCGGACGAGGAAAAGATCGTACTAATTAACTTATAAAAAATGTAAGTGGATTTTCCTATTCCCATCAATATTACTCAGTAATTGGATTCGATACTTACAAAACAGAAAAAAAGAGGTGTTACAAATAGTTGTTGGTGTTCATTACAAACAAAACAGATTACGATGTAATGAGTTCGTTGTTTGCCGTCAGTGAATGAATTGCTTCATTTCTAATGTTTCAGATGTATTGTGGAAATTTTTGTCAGTTTAGTTGAAAGTTCCTCACAGGATTCAAAACATTGGAAGATTTTAGAAAAACAGGAAGTAATTAGGGTAATTGACCTGCGTTAATAAAAACGATGGGTAGTTTCTGAACTTGTCTGGCAATTACTAAGAATGTCTTTCTCCTTTATTATTCCATGTAAACGAGCTTTTACTATATTATGTTGGGATTTCGGATCATCTTCTTTTTTTGTGTTTTATATAAGAAACAGTTCGCCGGAAGAATCTTATTCTGCAAGTAAAAAGTGTGCAGATGGTAGAATATTGTGAAACTGTTATCCTTCTCTCCCAGGTGTCAGTGAAACGTGCCATTTTGCCGACGGGGGTGTTTTAATATCTACCAGCGAAGACGATCCGTTTAAGACGATCGCCTACCTTCTTGACGACAGGGGAAAATTTTTAATGAAATTGAAAGTTAACGTCACATCTTCCCGCGTCAAGTGACGCCCGTGTGTCAATAAAGCTCCGCCAACTGAACAAAAGACGTGTAATCAAAACGGACTCTGACTCCACCCGGCGATGGAACCAGCCCCTATTGCAAAGGCCCTAATTACGCTGTGTTATTAAGGTCCGGACGGTTGACGCCGATCGCTGTAGCCCGATGGTAGCTTTAAAAATGAGATCGGAATACTAAAGTTGAACGTCCTCGCTTTCGACGAACGCGAATATTGGAGATTTGAGAGTTAGAATAAGATTCAAGATTCAGATTTTCTAGGTTAAACTTAGTTGTAAGAAGATGAAACTGAGGTTGACGATCGCAGAAGTCGGGATTCAAATCCCTCCTGAGACATGATTCGTCTCTTTCGAATCTATTTTCCATTTCCTTCAGTCTTTAAATGTGGAATATTGAGTTTTATGTTGAATCTTAAGACCAAATTACTTTACTAAATAACAGTAATAATCATAAAAAGCATACACTATTCGAAAACCTTTTTTCTTTTTGTATTCTGTTTTTCGCCTTCTGAAAGAAATGTTTGCTAAAAAGAGGCTTTTATATTAACTTTACGCCATTAATATCTTGCAAAACTTCGCACTTTTTAAATAATCGCCCAATACTGTAACAGTAACCGCTACATTTTTCCAATTCTTTGTAAATATAATGCCTGAAGGTTAGAAGATTGCTTTAAATTTTCGAAAAAAATAATTATAGCCTAAAGATTTAAGGTTTAAAAGATATAAGCTTTGCTAATTTTTTTTTGCTAGTCGAGTTAAAGTTCTTTAGATTTTTTTTCTGATTAAGAGTTGGGATTTGGACGATCCTTTCTATCTTAATTCATTTTAATTACTTTATGGTAGACTTATTTGTTTGTTTTATCAAAGGAGAATTGCTATTATCAAACTACGTTGTCATGTAAGTGTGTTTCTACTGAAACCTATCAAGAAATTTTTGCTAAGGATGGTTTTCGTGCTGAATCTTGTACAGTGCGCATTTTGACGGATAACTAGAAGTATCAACAGAGAATGGAGGTCATAGGCTGAGGAGTTCGACCAACAGAGTAATTGGACGCAGTCTGACTAATCCTTGTTGATGGTGTTGTCTTGCCGTAATGTAGCTTTCTCTTTGCAATATCTACCAATTGCAACAGAGTATCTCTTGAGGCAAATGTATCTACACAGCGCCAAATTATCATCCTTTCCATCCTACAAACAGAATCTCATCGCACTTTAATCCTTATTAATAAGTTTCGTTGATAGCGAAACTGAATAAGTTTAGATGTAGTTTGAATATGTACAATTTTTCTTTTTCTTAAGTTATTAAAATTTTTGAAATGTTTTTAAATATCGTAATTGTTTTTGTTTATTATTTATGAGCAATGAATTCAGTACGTATTCTTTTCTGGTTACTGTAGATAGAATTGTTCATAATGAAAGGAACATTCTAAATTTGTTGGAAGATATTAAATTGAAATTGCTTCGGCAAATTTCTCAAAGATCCCTTTTATCCTGTTGAGATCTAGTAGAATGGTTTAAGCACAGAGATTCTAATAATATCTAAATTTTGAACATAAGTTTAACGTGTGTGAAATGTCTTTAACGGGATAAAAGTTCACCCTACACACATAACGAAAAAACAATTCAATTAAATAAAATAAAAACATATTAAAAGTCACAATCGATTTCGTTTGGGCCCAGCCAAACATCATCTGGTGGAGAAAAAAGCTCAGGGTTCAGTCTTTATAGGCGAAGATAGGGTTTCAAACCAATGAAGTTGCAGATGTAAATGAGGCCTATCCATGTTTGCGATTGAGACTTTTAATATGTTTTTATTTTATTTAATTGAATTGTTGCTTCGTTATGTGTGTAGGCAGAACTTTTATCCCGTTAAATATCTAAAATTTCCATAAAGCTTAGGCTTTATTAACAAAGTTAGAACACAATCAGACTCTCTTACGTCTGTTTTCCGTTACATAACCTCAATGTATTTGCTATATTTATTAAATACATTTTACATGAATGTAGAGCTGTAATCAATAACATGGTTATTGCTTTTATCTTTTTAAGTATTAGGCCTACATTCTTTCCATATTTCACTGATTACATGTTTCTAATTTTGCTTTTAGCTTTTTTTTTTTTTTTAATTCTTATATTTTTCTTAATTTAAATTTTTCGTCTTTGCCCTACTTTTCTCCTTTAAAATTATTTTTTCCTGGTTTTATTCTATTCCATTTTATCTATTTGATGCTGTTAGATATCCTAATCTCTCGAATTCGGTATATTTTCATATTTTTAAAAATTCTTTATATAACCTTTAATCTTATTTTTCATGTAGGACTTCATTATTATCAACTATTTTTCCTTTTACATAAACTTCAAATGCAGGCTTTGTAATAAAAAAAGTTACTCTTTATGCAACGGTTCTTAATTTGATTATTATATTATTATTATTATCTCTTTCTGCACTCACTTTAAAAAAAAAATGTGAAATTGGGTCGAACTAAGCACTTATTATATTGTTTTACTCGTATATGTAAACGAGGAAAATATTTGCTATTAAAATAAAATATCTTAAAAAACAGGCATAGTTTATATTCATAATTTACAATTAATATCTAAAAATAAACTAATTTTATCACAATAAGAAATGTAGATTGACTGATTTTCGCTTTACATTTGTATCAATAGATCTTTCAATATACTATAATAAACTTTCCCATTATTTCAATACATCTAAACATGATACAATTGGATGAATCATTATATATTCTATTTTTCATTATTTTCCATCAGTTGGAAGACAGCTTGTCCATATTTTGTGATTGCATGAATTTTAAAGGTATTTGGTAAAGATAAATTCAGTGAATGTTCATATGTTCGAATTGTGACTCAGAATTCTCGATTTCAATTCTCTTGAATGTGTATGGGTAGAATATACTTTAGGTGGTTGATGGATCTGTTATAGAACAGATAAAAATTTCAAATCTATTCTCCGCATCAGGAGGGCATTCAATCTATGAATGTTGGTTGGAATATTATCGTAGATATGGAAAATAAAAATGTACAGTAGAGCAACAGTGACATCAATATAAAAGCGACTGTTGTCAGCTCTATTTTGTAAAATGTCAAAGGATACTTTTTTTTCTTTGAAAGAGATTTGCTTAGCAAGCATATCCAAAGGGCAGCAAGCTTTAATTTGCTTTTTTTATTTCAGGAGTCGGAAGACATTTATGTTGATCATTTTGGAATATTTGTTGTTCGGTAACAAGCATATATTTTAATTATAATACTTAGTTATTACAGAGATTCATTCTCCGAACATTCTAGTTTTGAAGTTCAAGTAACAAATAATATCTAACTAACGTTGGACAAGATATCTAACTTAGAAGATATGAAAAATATGACGGACAAATTTGGTGATCCCTCGTCCACTCCCTCATAATTACTTTATCCTTTGTTCAATAACCACAAAAGTAACTTAATCAAGGCTTTCCATTATTAAACTAGCTTAAAACATCCGGCGTTGTCCGGGGTGGGAAGTCCTGGTTTTCCCCTTCTCCACAACCCTAACACATGAAACCTTGCAGGACAGTATTTATATAGTTTCCATTGTCGCCACCAGGTCCATATGTGGCTTATTATTATTATTACGTAAAATATTCTAATCTTGGGTGTATTATTATTATTATTCACAAGACCATTAGAAATATTTAGAAAACTTCTGAGCTTTCTAGAATTCTCAGTTGTTCAGATTAAATTAAAATAAGCTAACGGTGAAGGACAGACAGTTGAAAATAGCCTACTGGTTAGGCTGAAACGTCCTGATTTTTTAACCTTTTAATTATTTTATCCATGATGAAAAATTACAGGTCTGTTATTTGGATTTAATTTATATAACTTGGATACTTTCAGCATTAACTGTAAAGGAATTTACCTTTTTTTGAAGGAAAATTATTTTTAAAGTATCTGAAACATAATTTATTGTTCAAATCATTAATTATGAAATCAAGAATCTACGCCGCTCTATTTCATTTTGGTCTTTAAATGTTATCTTTTATTGCCTAACTGAATATTAAATGAGTTCTTTAAAATTCTCGATCAACTCAAATGTTTGTCGTAGATGTTAAATATTTGAATAGAAAATTTATATAATCACCATTAATTTTCTAAACCTTAAAATCTAGGACGTCAAATCTATTATAATTATGTAACGAGTAACGCTTACATCATCACGATTCTCATTTTGAATTATCGGTCTACAAATCCTAGTTATCAGTAATCTAAGAATGTCATTTATTACTAAAAAAAATATCAATCCTTCTTGTTTGCACAAAAGATAGAAATTTTCAAGAAAATTTGTTAGATACTGGAAGACCCTTACTGGAATATGCACCATGTATTAACAAATGAATATTTGCCTTTTGCAGAGATAATATCATTACAAAGATTACTTTTAAGAAAGATTGGAAGAACATATTAGAGCGTTTAGGAGTCACAAAACGTGATCTTAGGTAGCCATAATCCTGATCCACATTGTGTTCAGCATAAAAGAGAAATATTTTTTTTTTATAGTCATGCATTACTGATATATTTCCTTGCATAAATAAAGATAAAAGCTGAAAATGATTATATTCTAAATTGGTTTCAAAGAGTATTGACTAAAAAAGAAAGATTTACCTAGGTATCGATTTACGAGTTATTGTAATTAGTTTTGTAATATGTAATATGGACCCCCTCTTGCCCATGGATGCGTCGCCCAGGACCATTTTTTAATGCAAATGAGTAGTTTCTGCAAATGAAAGGTAATCAGCAGGGAAACAAAATTTCTTATCTCAAATAACTTAATCTTTAAGATGGAGTTTATTCCTCAGAAGTTGAGGATCTAGATAAGCTAAAGTCTAATATAGTCATTCCGAACATTAATAGATTTTTGATGTTTCAGTATGAATTAAATTAAATTGCCAGATGTTTTGTCACACTAATAAAGGCTATGGGTGTCCATCTCCTCAAAGACATCATTGAAAAATTAGTCAAAACTATCAAAAATTACTAAATATTTTGTTTAACATTTTTTTTATTTTAATTTTATAGTAATAAAGAAAAATTCAAGTAATATAGGCAAAAGTACGATTACAAATAATTTTCATGACTACTTTGTATGTAGTCTGGGTTATTTTTCCATGTTTCGTTGGGAAGTTTGTTATTAACAAAATGAACCTGTAAAATATTATTGAAGAATATGAAGCCGATTAAGTGCGATTTTTCTGAGGAAATGACTCCAAAAAAAAAGACATTGCGTTCATTTTAATAAAAACCGATACGAAGACCAATTTGCTAGTACCTAAAGGGGAGATACATTGTAATTATGATGAAGTGCTTTTAAGGCGCTTTCTACCTTGCCGTGAAACCCTTCAAGAGTGTTGGCAGCGGGGATTAGTGGGGGTGGGAGATGTTGTAAGGCCTCCCGAGAGTAATAGAAGGGGAGTTCACACGGAAGGTGTGAATAGAGCACACTGTTTCCTAATTAGAGGGATCGCGTGGAATCATTACAACTAATCCACGGAGGGACCGTGACGACGATATTATTTCGCCAGAGGCATCAAAGGGATTTCTCTATCGCTCTCCAGATGGCGCAAGGCTTCCGGTCGATCGAACATCATCCTTGGCTTTCAATATCTCATCATCTGATTTTTCACAAGAGTCTTAAGAGAGGAAAGTATCTTTACCATCTGGATAGAAAACAAGGCTTGATTTTCAGAAAAACATAACATGCAAGTCATTCTGTTCTTCATTTAACACATGTTGTTTAAATTGTGATACAGCAGAAATAGATCTTTTCAAAATAAAGACTTCTTTGTTATTACCACACCTGTGTTACATTATAATGGCAATTTGTTAAATATTTCGATAGCATATTTTATTTTAATCTAAATTACTTCATTAAGTAAATAAAAAAGGTTTTTACCCATCAGTAACTAAACAGAATCAAAAACTTTTTGACAAATAAAATAGAAAAAGAAAAAAAGAAACTATTTCAGAAATTAAGAAATTTTAAACAGTAAACACAAAAGGCAGATAAAATTAAAATAGAATAATTGTTTACATTAAAAATTTTAACAACATCGTTCCTTTTAATAAAGAATTTGAGACGTTGAAATTTTCAGGTATTTCTTAGTTTTTTTAATTGTCTTAAAATTATTTTATGTGTGGATAAACACATTTGAAACTATTATATTCACTGACTGTCACTGGGTGGGTGTTTTTTTTTAAATACAAAGACTTTTTTTACCACAAATGTTTACAGGGTGGGCACAAAAGAATGTTGGGGTTTCAAGAACGTGTATTTTCTCTATTGCTTAACGTATACAATCATGACATGTCTCAATTGGAAGTGCAACAGTCCAAGTTTGATGTGGGTCGCTCAAAGTTACTCAACGTGCGCATCTTTCGTCACCTGGAACATACGAGCACCCGGAACTTACTTGGCCCGGAGATCGTAGTGGCTATCGCAGGAGATGGTTGTTCGCATCAGTAGCGCGTCCAATCCAGCGATAATGAAGAATACGTTTGAGGAGAACATGTGCTATAGACGCGGAAAAACCACCTCCTGTATCCGGACCTAACACCGTGACTTCTTCCTAGGGAGGTATGTGAAAGACAACGTGTACATACCCTTCATGCCCAGATCCATGAGTGATATCAAGGAACGGATCACCCATACCGTAGAAGCCATCACGTCTGACTTACATTATCGAGTCTGGCAGGAATTAGACTATTGGTTAGATGTGTGCCGGATAACGCCCTTAGGGACACTTCGACTGACATACATCAAACTTGGTCAGTTGCACTTCCACTTGAGACATGTCACGACTGTATACACGTTAAGCAATGCAGAAAATACAGTCTTTGAAACCCCACAATTCTTTTTATGCCCGCCCTGTATTAGTAAAGCATTAATGTCTGTTACATCTACGAATAAATCTACTTGTTTTTCAATTGTGAGATTGATACCCTTTAATTGTATTTTTCTCCATCATAGATTCTTCAGAAAAACAAAATAACACAGCTTCTTTTGCCACAGAAATTATGGCTATTTCTGGTCAGATGAAGAATAACTTAAACTATTAAATCTCTAAAATTCCAAATCAAAGTTTTAACATTGTTAAATAATAATTAGATTATTAAAAATAACCTTGATATATATTTTCTTTCTATTATAACCGTAATAGTAATAAATTTTATATTTTACTATATTGCATAAAGTAATTGATCCTCCGAAATTTTTCCAGGGCAGCGGGAAAATTTATAATGTAAATATTCTACATTACAGAAATTATAATTACATAGATGATTTTATTTAAATTATTTAATAATCTACTATATTACTAAAATCTTTTAATTCTCTGTCTATCTGTCCGGCGCAATTTCCTGTCAGAATGGAAAATAGAAATAATTTTTACTATGAAACGTCCGCAACGGGAATCGAACCTGCAACCTTCTGATCCGAAGTCAGACGTTTTATCCATTAGGCTACGGGGACTACAACTTACTTTATATATTTTTTGACTTATGTTTCCTTCCCCTTCCCCCAATCAATAATGAATGTATTCAACCTTTTTTATTTTTTAATCTCAAGATTGTTTATTTATTTCCGATCCATCTATTTATTTGTAATTCGAAAATGACAATTAGAACTACAATTGCCGAAACATTGCAATATTTCAAATATAATATTCTTACTTAACCAAATTCTCTGTGATATAGAAAAACAAGCGCGTGTATACGGAGATGGCCTAGTTTCACATAAGACAGAAGTTTGCTGTCTCTAATCATAATTACAGTTAATCGATGAACAAATGTAATCGAAGATAATTAATGTGACTGTTTATAATTAATTATTCCTTCGAATGTAGCTGTTTGTACATTTGTCAGCAATCGAAGATAGAAGATAAGGTTTTTGAAGATAAACAAATAAAATCTGCAAGCTTTATTTAATTTTAAAATTATTTTAAATAGTCCCCTAGGTTTTTAAAGACAGAGGGATTTCTTAAAGTAAATAATAATCTTAATTATGCTGTTAAAAATCAGCCAAACTTTTTCTGAGTGGTGGTAGAGCGTGGGAATCTACTTCGGGACTGGCGAGAGTGGATTCCTTTTTTTCTAGTAAGAAACTCTTCCATCATTATTTCTGAGTTACTGCTCTTAAAACCTAGCTTCTTATGTAATGATATTTATCTTCCACAAGTATTGTTTTCGCCGAATAAGAAAAGCAGCTATTTGGGAACTCATTCTTTCTTGGTCACAAATGACAATTCTTGCCAAGCGTGTGCCCTTATTCTTTCCCAGCTTGGTTCAAGAAGCTTCTGGAGCATCTGCTACCGATGTGTGGAGGCACTTGAAAGATGATGGAACCTTTCGAAACCCTTTTCAAATTTCTTTTTCCTCTTCAGACTGACACGAGTTGAATCACTTAGAGAGGCTTGGAACATTATTTTTTTTCCCTCTTCTGTCTCCCTCTCTCTCTTTTTCTTCTGTTTCTTACTTCTACATTTGGCTTCCGTTCTGAAGTCCTCATTACTTCCATTCTTTTAGTATCATCCACTTTCTTTTTTTTTTTTCTCTCTCTCTCTCCTCTTCTACTCTTCGTTGATTAAATGGTTGGAGATAATCGACTTCAGGATTTTCACTGTGTATTAGTGGAAACATTTCGGAATAAGATTTCTTGAATGAATGAAAACAGGGTTTTAAATAAGACTTAGGTTTGAAACGACTTCTGTTTTTATTCATTTTGGAAATGAGAAGTTTTTAAAAATGTTGTGTATTAAGAAGCTTATGAACTAAAACATTGTAACAGTTTATTTGGTGAAAAGAACAAAAATCCCAATAGTTATCGAGTAAAAAAACAATGTCCTTTAGAATAATGGATAAATTTTAAGAAAATAGTAGTGGAACCACATCGAAATGAGGGAGGAGGGGAAAGTTTAAAATGGTTATTGGGAATCTACGACAGCTGTTTCAGTCTTATTAGTCTTCTTCAGCCACATTTATCCTTAACGATAGCTCACAATGTGAGACAAAGATGAGGCTACCACTTCAGCTTCCCGAAGTGGCCTGCAACAAAATCAACACAACAATGATAAACCATGCATCGCATGACCTTAAATTCTTTGTCTCAACAACCTCTGGACTCAAAAGAATTTAAGAAGGATAGAGAACCAAAAACAAATAATGAAAAGAAAATAATTTAACGTGCTTACATGTAAATAAATCAACACGTTGGAAATGCACACGAATAAACTATTTGTTTTTTGTTCTCTATCCTTCCTTAAATTTTTTTGAATCAGCGGTTGCACTTTAAATTACTTGATAAAAATAGAATACTTTATCTATATATTAAAAACTTCATGTCGAAGATCTAATTTATAAATTACTATAGGTAAGATAAAGTATTTTTCTTTCCTAAATTTTTGGCCTATGTCTTTTGACAGCATCTCATTACTGAGAGCAAGAAATTCAGGAAATACTTTCTGATCATATGGTTTAAATTCTGACTCGTCAATTTCAGTTAAACTCTGTTTGATGTAAGAGCTCGAATAATAGCACTGGTTCATGTATCAATGTATCTAGCAGGTCCTGACTTCATCAGTAAGGATCTGGAACTCTCTTTTTAATATTTCAAGGCATCAATACGTCTTTTTATATCTAGATCTTGACTTCGAATAAAGAAGTTATGGTGGATATTGATTAACTTGCCCCTGTTGTCACAGAAACCAATCGCCATTTCCTAATCATCTCAATTGTTCATCCAAATGTCAGTATCGTAAGTCCTTTATCTTATATTTTTGAATAGTCTTCTCTGCAAATCAATTTCTAACAATAAGATTTTATTATATCTATATTTATATTAAGTATAAATAATATTCGAATAGCGTTGCATATTATTTCGAAGCCTGTGAATGATGTAATCTTCAAACAACCACAATTTATTCATGGACTGTGCTAACTTTTTCTTATGAAATGTGATTAAAAAATATAGTTTAATACTGAAAAAAAACTTGTTTTTTTTTTTTTAATTTTTTGTTTTCTCTTCTTATCAGTATTCCTATTCATCCTCATTTCTGAGTTGCAAAAACCAGAAAAACCTAATTTAAAAAAAAAAAATAATAATTTAGGACATATATATCCGATTTGGTCTGGTTTTGTGGAAGCCCGTTGTATTTGCCAGTGCCAAGGTGGAAATGGTTGCGTGCTGCGTCCTGTTGTTTATGTTCGTTCTCTGCTTAGACGAACACAAAGGTTTTGCGTCGGCTGAATTGCCAGTCTCAAGTTGGAGGGTTGCCTTTTTACGATCGTCACTAGCTATTGCAGACGACAGTCATCCAAACACAGCTTCCAGTTGCGCCTAAATTTATATCACGCATCATTGGACCACTGCGGTATTTGGAAGAGGGGGGTCAGCGTCCTTCCTGACTACGCTGATGGACACACAGAGGGACACTGGCACAAACCCGGGATTTTTATGTAGTCTATTTTGCTGGCCAACAGCTTCGACGAGATTCTTCCAGAAGACTTTTGGTGAATATGAAATCGAGAGAAACAAACTATCTTAGCACCAACAAACCTGGAAATACTATTGAAGTACAGAAATATATTGAAATATTTTAAAAATTTAAGTAAAAATATTTTACGTGTGTATTTTAATATGAAAAGCTAAATTCAGACCACCACACGGTTTTAATTTAAATACATAAATAAAAGTACAATAAAGGCAAGCACTTTCAAGATGGTATATAGCTCTTTTTCAAGCGGAAGAATGAGAAACAAGTTATAAAAATAAGGAGTGAGACCATCTTGAAAGTGCTGGCATTTTATTGTACTTTTATTTTCGGATTTAAATTAAAACTGAGTGGTGGTCAGAATTTAAACTTTTCATTTTAAAATTGAGTTTAAAGAAATCAAGATTTACAAAGCCGTGGTTTTTTTGCTTTTCTTTTAAACATTCGATCACTTGTTTTGTGTCAAAAATTATTAATATCTATGAAATTAAAATTCCAGATCATAAGTGTTTCATTTCTGCTTTGTTTATATTTAGAAGCTCATTGTTTTTCTGATGTTTAATTTAATTACCGTCGTTAAGGGAGCAATACATGTTAGGACTAATGAAATAGCTGTCTCAGTTATTAGATGGTACCTCTTTTATTACTTACTGTTGATATCAGTTCCAGCTTTTGACTAAATTTTGCTCACAATCACTTCATTTGTGACCGACATAGACACGAATTAATTGTCTACCTTCCTCAGTCATTATTTTTTTCATATTATTTTCGTTGAGTCAGTTGACTTCCTACATTAATTTTTTTTTTCTTTATTTCTTTTTTTCTAAAATTTTAAACAAATCAAAGTTTTCAAAAATTTTGCCTTTTTTTTTCTAAAATGTTTTGCTTGTAATCATAAAATTGGATAAATTGTCAAATATGATATATCCTTACATTTTAATGCTCTGTAATAAACTTTTGACAAAGTCATTTGAATTTCAATTAATTCAATATCGGATTAAGATTAGAAAGTTGTAAAGAAGTTTTAAGATCGACATATTGGATTGGAGTATTTTGGAAATAGTGTTTGCAGACAATGCTCTCTCGAGAATAAATTTGAAACACATTAAATGGAGAATTTTCAATCCAACTTACGTCATTTATGCTTTATTTCAACTTAAAAAAAAAAAAAAAATAATAACAGGGATTGGTAACAGGAAGAGCATGAGAAATTTTCTATCTGATTTGTAATGAAAATCACTTAAACCACTGAATTTAATTACTTTCTAATTCTTAGCATTTTCTGAGCTGAATTAAGAAACATAATATGAATTTTGTAAAATATATATTTGATAAAAATACGAACTGTGCTTACGAACTGTTAGTGGAGTCTACTGCTTGAATTAACATTATTTGCTCTTAGAATTGATTAAATACATTACTTTGCTTTAAACAAAATGGAAAGAATTTAATTACTATAAAAGTTATCGGTTATTCAGTTATTAAAAATAAAAATCACATTTTTTTTAAATTTATATTTCACTGCTTTGAAACATAAAATTTAGTTTTGATGAAGTAAGAAATATGGACCGAAAAACAAAAATTGTTTTTCTTACACTAATTTTCTTTATCACCGCTCTTTTTGAGATTACATAATAGTGAAAAGCAGATTCGTAGGCTTTTTAGGAGATTCAATAATTTTAATGAGTCGTATCTATTAAGAAGATCGACTTTTCAGTTCCGATTCTCTACATAAAATTCAGTTTTTACTTTTTCCTTTATCTTGAGAAGCTTTACAGGAAATTACTTCATTGTATTTGGCGGAAATGCAGTTGCTCCGTATCGTAAGATTGTAAAAGGGAAACTAATTATAAATTATTGTTCATAAATTTCAGGCATACCAAAAGTTAAAGCTTAAAATTTGACGCTCTTACTGTCGTTAGAGAGCGGAGAAAGTAAGACACTTCCTAAGCTAAATTGAGAATCAATCTGATACTTTTCTGCTTTGAAACCAGGTGTGGAAATTTAGAGCCCATTTTGTAAGGGACTGAGTGAACCCCATATCAATGTCCAACATCTCTGACGGTTGGAAATTCGTTCCTCCAGCTCGTAGAATATGCCTTGAAGTGTAGGGTCCGTAAATAATCTGTACAAAGAACGTTTATATGTATTTTAAAATGAAAAAAGGAATTCTATTCCACCCCTCCTCTCTCTAATTTATTCCATTTAAATACGGAAATGGAAGAATACGTCGAGAAATTAAATAAGAACATCAATTGTTTACAAAATTTGAAATGGAAGCAACTTTAATCTGCTTTGAGTTTTGCACCGACTCAGCTTAGCCTGTTTGTGTGTAAAGTGAAGGTATTTTGAGTTTAGTGGGACTCACTCCATTGTGTGGGCATTAGTACCCAGGTGCCCCTCGCAGGTGATTAAATGAAAGGCGTTGTTATAGGTGTTCCCTTCACGACATAATTCAAGAAGAAATCTTGGAAATTCCAGGTACAAAATACCGGGGGTCGAGTTATTTATAGAAGTCACGTGACTCGACGATCTATTGTTGACGAAGATGAAAGGCAAAGCTTTTTCATCGTCCTCTCTTTTTCGGAGCTGTTATGTTGAAAGGAAGGAATAAATAGGATAGTTATAATTTAAAAAGTGAGATGATTTACCACATTGATGTTCAGAAATGCTGAGATCTTTATACATTATCTGTCATTATTTTCGATATTTTTTTTTCCCAGTAAATATTAGAAAATTGAAACACTAAATATCTTCGAAGAGAACATCTTACATCTTTATAAAATATGTAAACAAGTTAAATATTTTTTATTTGTCAAATGTAAAATAATTTCTATTAGGATTTGTAATGTGTAAAGATTAACATTATATAATTACTTTCCCTGAAAGCTGTAATCTATCTACATGTACATATATGAATATATTATTTACATATACAGTGAAGTCTCACTTACACGAATATGAGGGGGAAACCAAAAATTATTAGTATAAGTGAATTACATGTAGGAGTACGGGGGTTTCGCCGGGGAATGAGAAATTCTTCGCATAACTGAATATTTCGTATAAGTGAGTTTCGTATAAGTGAGACTTCACTGTAACTCATTACAATTGACGTATTATTGGGAAATATAAATAACTTTTTATTGAGTGCTAATATAATTGAAATTATGTTAACTGATCAAAGTCTTTCACTTAATGGTTTCTATTTAAATTTGTAAGCTAATATAAATCTTGAACTTAATTCTCACAGTAGTAATACAATACTAGGTCAATTCAGATAATAAATGTAAAAAAATAAAAGCCTTAAATGTAGCTGACCAATTAAGAAAACAAAGAGTTAGTAAATGAATCTTAAGAGATATAATCTTTAGCAAATATTTTATTCTTAGAATTAAATTAATAATATTTCTAAGCAGGGAGAATAATTGGCGAATGATGACAGTTTACTAGAAAAATTAAAAGATATTTAATAAATTATTGTTTTTAATAAGTTAAAGAGAAGTCAATAAAGCGTTTAAAGAGGTCATTTGAATAGATAAAAAACGTTCTTTCATCGTCAAGTGAGATTTTCAAAGCTAAAATGCTGAACTGCCGTGAAATTCAGTCCAAATCAAACAAAAGGGGTTGAAAGAAAACGGCAAATTTTTTTTTAAAAAAAGAAGGAAAAAAAAAAAATAATAATTACATTCTTCAAAACAATTCGTGCACGGAGGATAGTTTTTAAAAAAAAAATTTTAAATTTTGTAGAATTTTTAAAAATTTTTACAAGGGAACACTTGATAAAGGGCCTTAACAAAGAAGGAAGGCCCGAAACGTAGTGAATATTTTTAGGCAATTTTTCAATAGACTATTTTTAATTCTTATGATTGATGCTTTTAGTAGTTGAGTTAATTAATAATTTGTTAAGCACGTAAAAACGTTTTTAAAATTAATAATTACATTTTAACTTTCTTGATACTCTTAGGTGCCATCTATCGGTCGTTGTTAAAATTTTTCATCATTTTGTAACATATTTCACAGCACATTAAATTTATTATTTAACTTATAATGCCATTTCTTGTAACTCTTTTTCTTCACAACTGTTGTTTTTAAAGTCTTTATGGAATGACTGGCTATTATCGTATTTTAACTCAATGGGAAAACAAAAGATGATAGAAATAATTGGAACTTCCCAAATGATAATTAGAAATTTCCTATTTTTGTGAAGTTATAGGAACATATATTATTGAAAACCATTCTAAGAAAAATTACGATAGTTTTACAAAAAGTAATTACATCAACTGAAATAATACATAGCAAAAATATTAATTTAAAACTAAAATATTAGAAATTAATTAATTTTTTTTAACTAATAGCAGTATTTTAGCTTCTCATTATTGTTATTATCATTTTATTTTTAAACGTAATTATGACTATTATCTGCATTGTTTCTATATTTTGAATATAAGCTGTTCTCTAAATTCATTTAGTTATCTGTTTAATTTTATGTTATCTTTAGCTGAAGTGAAAATATTTTCACAATGTGTAAATAGCCAAATTATCCTTTAAAATTGTTATTTTTTAATCTTCTTTAATATTAGAACATTAAAAATAACTTTTCTGGTTATTTTACATTTAGATTTAGTTACAGAAGATTAAAGCTGATTTTAATCTTTGTAAAAATTGTAAACATATTATTACTGTTAATAATTTAAGAAATTTGTTAAGAAATTTTGTTAAATTTGTCAATATTTGTTGAGAAATGCTTTAAAATATTATCAAAATTGTACATTATCACAATACTTTCTTCAATGTTTATAAATGTTTTTATACATAATACAGTAAGATATATTGCAGAAAAAAATGTTGTCTTGATAATCTATATTACTAAAATCTTTTATTTCTCTGTCTGTCTGTCCGGCGCAATTTCCTGAGCGAATGGAAAATAGAAGTAATTTTTACAATGAAACGTCCGCGACAGGAATCGAACCTACAACCTTCTGATCCGAAGTCAGATATCTTATCCATTAGGCTAAGGTGTCTACTACTCACTTTATATTGTTTTTTGACTTATGTGTCCTTCCCCTTCCCCCAATCAATAATGAATGAATTTAATCTTTTTTTTGTTTTGAATCTCAAGATTTTTCATTTATTTCCGATCCATCTGTTTATTTTTAATTCGAAAATGACAATTAGATCTATAATTGCCGAAATGTTGGAATATTTTAATTATAATATTCTTACTTAATCAAATTCTATGGGATATTGAAAAACAAGCACGTGTACACGGGAGATGTTTGATTAAAAAAAAGAGTTAAGAAAGAAAGAAGCACTATTTCTATTAGATAGAATACTGAAAAATCACTGTTTGTAACTCAAAAAACCACTGAAAGGTATCAATTGTAATTAGAAAAGAGTTTCAAGAAAGACAGATGCACTATTTCTATTAGGTAGAATACTGAAAAATCACTATTTGTAACTCAAAAACCATGACAATTTCTAACTCAAAAACCACTGAAAAGTATATCTATATTACTAAAATCTTTTATGTCTCTGTCTGTCTGATGCAATTGTTGTTATTTGTGAAAATTGAAATAATTTCTACAAGTTCGCTACGGGAATCGAACATGCAACCTTCTGCTGCGAAGTTAGACGTCTTAGTCATTAGACCACGTGGACTATATTCTAATCTCTATAAAAAATAAAAATATATCATAGATATATGATTCACACGCTGATTCTAAAAGCAGTCGTAGATTGAGAGAATATAGATATCAAAAATTAAATTAAAAAAAAAAAACTTTTAAAAAATTTTAGTTTTAACTTACTTGTGTGTGTGTGTGTGTGTGTGTGTGTGTGTGTGTGTGTGTGTGTGTGTTTTTTTAATAAATAAAAAGTTGTTTTCCGTTAGCGAGGCTTCGACGGAAAACTTAGTTGTTTTCCGACGGGTAGCCGACTAGTTTAATTGAAAAAATTATAAAGTAAAAACTAAAAATACTAATTATGCAAATCTTGAATTTCGCTATAATATCTAAACGTAACGCAATGATTTTCTTTATTAGTACTTGACTTATTTACTCTTTTGAATCAGATTGTTGTACACGTGTTTATAACTAAGCTATTTCTGTTGTATTGTCTTGTCTATTAAGACTGTCTTGTCTTAAGTCTGCGTCTAATAGTACATCTTTGTGTTTCTCATCAATCCGTCTTTGGTTCCATTTTATTTCCCTTCTGAAACGGCAACAATGACAGAGTTGAAGTTGGCACATATCTCTAATGGGTCTGCAAATTTCGTCGGCTTTAAAGACTGAATGCTATCTTGCGCTCAGTCACAATTGAAAATAGGTGGTTTTATTTCATCAGCCGAAGCAGACCGCAGCGTCTGGCTGATGATGACGTGTTCTCTTAAAAATAGAGGTGTTGTATTTTGGATGCTTCCCCGGACGGCAGAGGGCTTTGCTGGCACGGTGTCAAAAAGCCACTGCTCCCTTCCATCCGATAGTGTTGTCGTTTGTTCAGGTGAAAGATTTGTACGAGCGTCCTCGGCAATTAAGATGGGGAGGGAGACGTGCACGTGGAGGAGGGGTCTAGCACCATCTTCGCCTCCTCCTCCCTTGGCAAAGGACGCTTCCTCAAACTGTAATTTGCGACGGCAGAAGGCAGTAATTAACGTCGACTGAACCCGTTTTCCGCATTGATCGTGTTTCGATAAAAAAAAAAAAAATGTCTTAGCTCAGTTTTTTCCTTTCACCTTTCCCTCCGCTATCTCTTTTTGCCACTCTTAAGACTACAGTCTTCCAAGATCTAATCTTTGTCGAGAACTTATACAATGTTCTTCATTCACTGCTCTTAATATTTCAACAGGATTTAGTATAAAAGTTATTATTGTTAAATTAAGAAATAGATACATAACTTGTAGCTAGAAAAATATTACAAAAACAACAACAATATTTAAGACTATGATAAACATTGATTAATTTTCCTTAATATAATGTACGGCTTTACTTCATTTTAGAATAGCATTCTAAAACTATCTTTATGTCATATTAAGATGCAAATTTTAGACTTTGATAAGTTATATATATTTTTTGATGTTTCTAATTCTATTTTGTTTCTATTTTGAAAGGAATTTCCAGGTTTCTAAAATTGTGGCATCGATAAATGTCTCATGGTATTTTAAAAACTTTTTTCACAATGTTCTGTGACTTAAATATTAGTTCTTAACGTCAATCGCCCTAAAGAAGAATTTAAAGTACACAGAAGCTCGGTTTATGCCTATTAGATTACATGGGCCTCTTTACTGGTTGTCATTGGCAGAAAAATAGATCTCGATATTCATTTTGGTTAAACGAAAAAGCCCGCGATTCTGGTATTTTTTAAAAAATATATTGTATTGGACATTAGTGTGGGTATAGAGTCTCAATTACTGTAAATAAGTAAACAAGCATATTAATTTGATTTTATTTTAGGCGAAAAAATGGTAAATTTTGCAATTTTACAATTATACACCTTTTCGAAAATAGACGGGTCCAAGACCAAATCGTGTTTTATCCGAATTCGCGATATAAACAACCGCGTTATAACCGAACTTCTGTGTATATTTTTCTTTTTCATATAGTTTTAATGTAGATATTATATGTCGTGAAGCACCTGGTAAATAGGGATAAAAGGAATTATTTATTTCAAGAGGCTTCTCTGTATCACAAGAAAATACTGACAACCTTGGAACATTACAGGAAAGTTTAGACAACCTTGGATCTAATATTTGATCGGTAGATCTGAAGTCTTAGAATCGCCAACTATAGATCTTTCAGTTAAGAAGGATAAATTAACTTCAGCCACTTACAAAAAAGTGTCTCCAAAGTGAGAGATAATCTAGTAGGCTGAGAGATGCCTTAATTAGTTGCAACGGACAATCATCTAGTGACATATATTTGTAACCGCTCCCAAAACCTTCCCTGCCTTAAATCTATTAACTTCCATGGAACTTTAGAAAAATTGGGAAAACATGTTTTCTGACCTAGTCTCCTATTTAAAAAGTTTAAATTTATTAAATCGAAATCATATCAGCTAGTCAACATGTAGTGACTGAGCATGAAACAATAGGAAGGTCATTTTACTATCTATTTTGTAGGAAGGTCAATAAGAGCGTTGGTTGGTGGTAGAGGGTGGGATTAAAAAAAATTTCGTGCACATAAGCACTATACGGAAATCTGTCCAGTCCTTTAAGCGTGAGCGCTTCTAAACAGTAATGAAAAGTATTAAGTGAATAGTAGAACTTCGCTGACGCTGTCAATTAATTAATTTCAGTCTTTCGAAAGGTTTAATTGTTCCCGCTAATTTGATACTCTGAGGATTTCTATGAGTTGGGAATTTCTAGGAATTTTCCCTGTTTCACAGGGATTACCTATTTATCTTTTAAGCATACGAACTTTTATTTATTGTTTTCTTAAAGCCTTAATTCACTCCCTGTGTCAGTCATTCATTGAATGTTTTTATTCAAGTTTATTGTTTTCAGATAAATTTATTTTGCTTTTATATTAATCGCAAGTAATTAATTTTTTTTTTTTTTTACGCAAGTAATTAAGTTGTAAAAATAATTATTCAGAAAAAATAATAGCTGTAACAAATAATAACTTTGTATTAAACCCGGTATGTGATTTTTGAATAAACATTTAGAATTTTACTGAAGTTTATTATTTAGGTCTTTGTTATAGCCTGGATTTTTGTTTACGGGAATACATTCAGGAGAGTCAGCGGCACTGCTCTTCATCAGTCATGTTATTCTTAATGAAGGAAAGAGAATTTCTATTTTTTGCCGTTCTTTTTGCCGTCGCCTTGGTAATTGCTAATTAGTCTAATAAGACTGAAGCCAGCATAAATATAATTAACTTTTAATTAAGAATTACTGAGATTTTTATGTGGAGATGTAAGAAAAAAAAATTAAAAAATAAGAACGAGAAAAAACAAATCTAAAAAAAATAAAAAATAATAAAAAGGAATCAACTAAGTCTTGATTATGAAATCATAAAATAACCGTAAATTCATTCACTTTCAATTATTTAATAGAATTACTTATTTTTTAATTAATAATTTCTCTGAGGATTTTGAGAAAAATATTGGACTAAAGCTAGTTTCCATCGACCCTTCGATTCACTAAGTGATCCATTTTATTATTTCAAACATTCTCTCGTCTAGAAATTTACTTTTTTTTTCCCGGTTTTATAATATTTTATATTGGAATTCTGTTGAAATTGTAATTTAGATGTTTATTTAGATATCTAATTCTAGTTTATTGATGAAGAGTGACGAATTCTTAGAAATATATAAATATTATATATAATCATCATTTACTTTCAACTTGTTATTTATACATGTTCTGATAGACATTTTTTTTCTTTTGTCTTTCGAGTGTTTTAGTATTTTTCAGCCTCTTACTCTTTTCAGTTTAATCTCAATATTATTTATCTAATTTTTAATTTCATAATTCGTTAATCTCTTTATTTCTACACATTCATTAATGTAGCTGTTATATATTTAATTAGTTTTTTTTCTGTGATTTTTTTTTTATTATAATTTTTTGTATTCTTATTTTGTAATCTCTAGATTACTTTTTTGAAGATCGTCATATCTCCCTAGTTAGTTAATACTAAAGTAATATGTTACTTATTTTATTTTGAGCAAGGTATTACTCCTTTCTTATAAAAATAAAAATTTTGTAAATGACTCTTACTCTGGATGTGGACTTCTCTTATAAATTCACAATCAAGTTTTTTGTTTTTTAATTAATTGCATTGTAATATCTAAGGAAATTGTGATATTTAAGAAGTGCTCAAAAAGTTTTACCTTTGCTGCACCGCAATTAATATAATCAGAAAAAGAAGTCACATGTTTGTTTTGTTTTTATTTTTTTCCAATTTCATGAAAAACGAGTCGAAATCTCAGACTTCGAAATCTCCAATAAATCTCTTATAACCACTGACGTGATTATCAGTTACAATTTTCAATGAAGTGATTCAATGAATCACTTTTCAGGTAAATCCAACTAAAAAAAAAAGAAGAAACAAAAGGTGAAGAATGCTAGATTTATTCCTTTTTTCGAACGAATACAAAATTAGTCTTAAAAAAATATCAAAACAAAAAAATAGCTTGAAAACTTTGAACTAAATGTAACGTTTTACTTTTTTGAGTTTATAGAATAAGAAAATTGATTAGACAAGTAGGTTTTTAGCAACAACAAAAAAACAAAAAAAACCTATCGATAATTATATAATTTATAATTAAAACTCTTAAATATAAAACATCTTTTTACAATTTAACTTTTGAGGCTGTAAATATAGACTATGTAATTAAAATGAATCATTTGCATAGAAATGCTCTGTAAATATCATCAATTGAATGTCCCTGTTTGTTCTCCTTTGGTTTTCTTTGAGAGCCATCAATCTAGACTCCAAGCTTCACAACATCAGGGACAAAACTCCCTGAGCAGTCTTCTTCCACCAATGCCAAGTGATCAATGACTAAAAAATTAGGCCTAATGCCGCAATGCCTTGGGATCAATGTAATACCGAGTAATACCCTGTGGTTTCCCTGGAGGCCCATTCAGTCTCCCCACCCCTCATTCCCTACGTCATTTACCAAATGTAATACGTGAAAATGGATAAAGCCCATTGCCAGACAGGTAGATATCGATACGCAGTCCAAGATAAATATCCTTTCGTTTTTCTTCTTTCTTTTTTTTTCGTTTCGGGTTTTAGGTGCCACCGAAGAAACATTTGGTTTCGGTTTCAGAAGGGAACAAATCCTTGAAAAACCGCCGTAATCGTAGCCCTCTTTTGATGGAGACGGTGGTGTGATAGATGACCAATGAAGCTCCTGAATCACAGAAAAACAACTACCTCTCGACAGTAGGAGGAGGACGAGGAGGTCGAATTTCCGGCAGGGAAATTGCTTGTGTTTCCTTCAGCTGGGTCGTAATGCGGATGCCACCATTCGACACAGGTTGAACGCTGGGTTCCACTCGTTCTAATTGCATCCAAAGCCAGAAAAGATCATTCCAAAAAGATCAGCACCAAATAACTGCTGTTTAAATAATAATAATAATAATAATTTAGAAAAAATATGGCTTTTATTTGAAGTTCATTTCGAATTAAATGTGATATTTCATAATTAAAAAATAGTCAGTAATTTGAGAATCCTTATAATTAACCAAAGTTGATTGAGAAATAATCATTTTACTAAAGCCGACAAGAAAAGGTGTTATTAAAGCATATTCAAAACTATTAATTTACAATAGTTACGTATTCAAAGAATATGAAATTATAAACAGACTTATTTACTACGAAGTAAAGAGAACATGAGGATGAAAGGTCTTTCTTTAAGGAAAATTAATTTTCAGTTCTATTTCAGTTTCAACTTATGACACAAATTTTTAAAATTGTATTTGAGGAATAAGATTTAATTTTTCCGATATCAATTTATGCTTGCAATCATAGAATACAAAAGTCGCTCTTTTTGCCCAAAGAAACAAAGGGAGAAAAAAAAGAAAAAAGCCCCAAAGCCGAATATGAGAATCAGATTTCCAAGGTATATATTGTTATGAAGATATCGGTAGATAAATAAATAATTTATTTAACATATTTTTTTAACGATTAAATGGAAATTAAATGAAAAATGTTTTTAATCAAATTCGGAATCTAGTGTAGTTGTAATTGAGTCTGAAACAACTGTCCGAGAGGTCCATTATAATAAAATATTCAGAATGAAGTGCACGTTTTCATCATTGCAGATTTCTTCATTATGTGTATTTTTTTGCTGCAATGGTGGTATTAAAAAATAATATCCCTTTGTTTTAGGTAAAGCTTTGATTGTAAAAAAATAATTAAAAAAAAAAAATCATTTAGGTGTTTGTTTTTTGGTTATGGATTTCTTACAGTGGATTTTTTTTTGCTTTCCTGGCAATTTTTTTCATTCTTCTATTTACGAAAAAATTCTCGAAATGGAAGATAGTGATTTGAATGTCATTGGTAAAGCCACCAATTTGACACATGCGCTTGCGCTGTTGGATGGGAATTATCGATTCACAACAGATTGAGTGCAAATCACGTTCCATTCGAAATTACCGTAAACACTTGAATTTGGGTGCAGTGGCAATTTCCTCGCGTCTTCCACTTCGTTACCACGTATAGGCGTCACCTCGAATCGAATAAGCAATACCCATCCACCCACTTCTTCACACCTACTCGGTTGCAGCTGGTCCCTCTTGTCGGAGACGTGTTTTGGGCAAAGGTCGAAGTTCATCACCAAAACAACGAATCTTTGCCTATTGTCTCCTACAAAGTCCTACCGTTGTTTGGACGTGACTCGAATTCACCAGAGTCTATATTGATTCAGTTTTGATTCGTATTTGGTTTACAAGTTCATCCGTTCGGTTTCAATCAAACATTAAACAGCAACAGTGCTTTATTTTTTAAATAGGATCTAAAAGTGAACCTTCCATCTGTAATAATAACCAGTAAAAATACCCAGATTATTCTTAGTCATGTATTTGTTTAAATTTCAGCTTTACAAAGGGAGAAAAACTCCCTGTACAACATTCAGTCTATTACCCACTTACCTGTAAGAGTAAATATATTAAAAATTTAAGATGATAAATTAAAATTTTTGGGATATGTATTTTTAGACTTGTGTATCTTTACACAATTATTTCTAATTTTTATTCCTTTTTTCTTTTCCTTTATAATTACTGCAAGAATCGCAAAGATTTTATTCTTGAACTAATTATTTCTTCCCCTTAATATAAAATTTCTAAGAAAAAAAATCATTAACATTTTTAAAAAAATAAGTGTAATATGAATAAAATCTTATTTATGCATAAAAAAGATTTTGTTTGAAATATATGTACAATAGATTTTATTTAATTTTAAGGATTTTTTTATATTTGTGCCCATTCTTTTTGTCTTATTTATTTTACTTTCAAAAAAGCATTGTATTTAAATATTTTAACCTATATTTATATATTACGATCTAAGAATTGTCGATGTAGAAATGTTTAGGATTTAAAATTTATTTAGCGAAGAATTAAATAAAGTTTAATGATGTCAATAAATTATTCCAGTTTAAAATTGAAGAATCAAAAATGAAAACAAACAAAAAAATAGAAGGCTGCATTGTTTCTGGAAGATTCTTTGAGTTTCATGCTGTGCTTCAGTGATCGAAACTGATTTACTTCATTTTCTGAGGATTTATTTTAATTATCTTATAGTCCGTCTGGAATTTTGCCAAAATATTTTTTCCCTCAATGCATTGTTTTCACAGACTTTTGAACTGATTTCCTTTCCTACTTCTCAGGTCGTTCCATTAATTCTCAAAGGGAAGGTTAAAAGATCTTTTTATTATTGGGAAGATTTCAATGAGACGGGGGCGGTTGTAAAGCTTGATTAGTTATTCGAAAATTATGACACTTTCATGAACGTTGATTACATTCTGGGAAATAATAAAACGAATCTCATTCCAAGGCGTTTTTATTTTAAAAGAATTTTAATTTTTTTTTCTCTTTTCCTAAAAAAAAGTTAAATTAAGATTGAAGTGAACATTCGAAAGAATTTACAATGGTTAATTTAAGATAATCTTTAATTCATTATGCGATAAACAGATTTTCATTGTAACATTTTTTTAAATACACACTATTTTAAAAATTAACAAAAAAAAAAAAAAATATTCAAAATAGAATGAATAAATTTTGTATTTTAACTATATTTTGGTTCTGTAAGGTTAGAACTCTTTGAAAAACATTAGGAAAATTCTCTGATTTCTTAAGATCAAAATGTCAGATGAATTTTATTCTGATTATTCGCCTTTTCATTTTAAAATTAATTTGTAATAGTATTACAATGCATCAATTCTAAAACATATCTTAATCTACTTCAAAATAGTTTTCCTTTTGTAACTATATAGAGACTAAAGAGTGATGGGTGAAAACAAACTTATAATGAAAAAAGTTTAGATAGGAAAGGATTTTCAATTTTGTTTACTGCTTTTTATTTTAAGATTGGAATAATAAAAACTTAAATTTGAAAGCAAATATTTTTGAGAGAAAAACAAAAAACAAACAAAAAAAAAAAACTGGTTCTCATTCTATTCACTAAAAATTAGATTTTTATTCAATAATTAAAATTGGGCAATAACTGTAATGCAATCCCTTTTATTGACATATACGGGATTGCCTTTTATACATCGAACAGACAAAACATTAGACTATTAACTAATGGCGTGTCGGTCTTCCTCTACCACGAATAATCGCCTGTGCATGCCGCAGCGTCGTCTCCATCAGATACCGCAGGGTAGTCTTAAGTAGTGCCAGCCATGTCTGTTCTACCATTGTCCACAATCCCGCTCTCGATGTCTTGGATCTGATGTCTCGTTCAACGGCATCTCAGATTTGCTCGATAGGTTTAAATCCGAGGATCTTTCCGCAACTAAATGATCCCAAACTCAGGAGTATTCCTCGAGTCATGCCTGGGTGTAGCAGTCTTATGACGCGAGCCATTGTGCTGCTGAAACATATCATTGGCTGCAAGATGCAGTTGATCAAGCAGCACATTCTGGTAGCTCGCAACATTTAAGGACCAGTAAAGGACCTAATATGTCCTATGAGAAGATTCTCTAAACCATCACAGATTGAACAAAGCGGATCTGGCAGGAAGAAACCACACGCTTCGATCATACTAATACAGCTAATAACATGATTCCATCTGACCGCATGACTCGGTGCCAATCTGCAGAGGTCAAGTTTTGATATTTTCGGCACCAGAGGAGATGCAATGTCTGCCGACGAGCAGTCAAAGTGATCCCACCCAAAACACTTCGTGTAAAATAAGTTGCCAAGACTCACATGCTCATAATGCTTTCACTGTTAAAAAGTTATCAGATCTCATGTAGAGCCAAGCCCCTCACTATACATGCCTAACTCTAAAAACCCTACTATCTTGGTCAAAAAGTGTGCCTTGGCATACTCCATATCCTTTACATAACTCCATGGGATTGTCTGTGTGACAGCCACGAAACGGCCAAGGCATACTTTTTGACCAAGAGTTAGGGTTTTTAGAGTTAGGGCTTGTAGAGTTAGGCCTCGTAGAGTTAGGCCTCGTAGAGTTAGGGTCTTGGCTCTACATGAGATCTCATATCTTTTTAACAGTGAAAGCATTATGAGCATGTGAGTCTTGGCAACTTATTTTACACGAAGTGTTTTGGGTGGGATTTCATTTCTTTTTGTAGGATGATTTCTGATAACTTTTTAACAGTGAAAGCGTTATGAGCATTCGAGTCTTGGCAACCCCTTATTTTACATGAAATATTTTGGGTGGGATTTCATTTCTTTTTGTAAGATGAGATCTGATAACTTTTTAACAGTGAAAGCGTTATGAGCATGTGAGTCTTGGCAACTTATTTTACATGAAATGTTTTGGGTGGGATTATCTATTACAACTAAATTTCGTTTTAAGATTATTTAGAAAATGGATTTTTTTTCAATACCCTACCTTTCTGTTTTTCTATTGGTCAACTTGTGTATACAAGCTATTTGCACTTTTATAAGAAATCACATTATTACACAGTATTATTTAGGCCGAAGAATTGAGGGTACGACGTATTTCAGATCTTAATAAAATCCAAAGTATAAAAGCTAGATAAATGAAACTTAGCGTATTTCATTAGTATGGTAACTGCATCTTATCCTGAAAATTTGAGCTCTCTAGTATTATCCAGGCCGAAGCTATGAGGGTTCGATAATACATAACCAGACCCCCCCCCCCCTTTATGAGGGGTTGGAATGTGAAAGTTACGGATTTCTTAATTTTTTTGTTGTTTGTGTGCTAATCCTAACCTGCATACCAAATTTCAGCTTTCTAGGACTTCAGGAAGCACCCTAGAGGTTTTGATGATCATGAGTCAGTCAGTCAGTGAGTGAGTGAGTGACGGAATCGACGTATTTTAGGTATTAATAAAATCTAAAGTATAAAAGCTAAATAAATGAAACTTAGCGTATTTCATTAGTCTGGTAACTGCATCATATCCTGAAAATTTTTAGCTCTCTAGTATTATCTAGGCCGAAGCTATGAGGGTTCAAAAATACGACGAAACACTTCCAGAAAAGGTACGTAGTGCCCTTCCTGCCTTCGGCTCGTCTTGGCGGGGGCACTGCCGTGCCCCCAGATTCACAAGTAGAGCCTCGGTTCCAATAGCCAAGAGTATGCAATGTGCGCCATACACTTCGCTCGCTGACCGTTTGGTGCTTCCGATATTGAAACTGGATGTGATCTACGCCGCCATTGTTCTTAATTCGGTCTGTACGGTTTTGGACAGTCCACGCCGACCGAGTCATTAATGGTATAGGGGCGGTCACTATTTGCCCGCTTTGTGCAGGTATGTCCTTCGATGGTAAATTCACGGCAGATCACTGCTACGATTGCTTTCGAAAACCCTACGGTAGTTATCACTTGGACCCATCCTGTCACTTGAACGCCGTTAATGCGTCGTCGATCAAAGTCGTTAAGGTAGCAACATTTCCCCATGTTCGTCGATTGCGTTACACTGCTGAGAAGCCTAGATATAACCTATTTATCAAGCGTTTGGTTGGGTGTATCCCACTATGCGCTGGTGTGCCAGTGCCAATTCCCCATCTCTAATGTTTTGTCTATTCACTGTTTAATACACAAGGCAATATATCATTTCGTAGTTTCGTTCCTGTAATCTGAGAAAGGATTTAGTTTACGTATCTGAAAATATTCAATGTAATTACAGTTTTAAATATGCTTATGTCCATTGACGTAGCTACATTTCTTAGCGGTCGAAGCAAGAAATCAAAATATCGTTCTAAAAACATTATATCTTCCACCAACAATAACAACAACAACAACAACAAAAAATCAACCCCATTGTTTTTGCAAGCTTATTTTCATGTGACATCCCCGTCCCATTACTATTAAATTTTAGAAAGGCTCTTTTGTGTTGTTTTTTATTTGCCACTTAAAAATGATATTCCTTTGCCTGTCTGTAGCTTTCATATTTAAATTCCAAGTAGTTCATTTCAAAGATTAACCATAAAAACAAATTATAACAAAAACAACTAATAATAACTCGAATAACGTGAGTAAAATAAGGAAAAGATCAAGATCAGCGATGATGTCAAATCTTTTTTAGTTCTGATTCTATAGTAAATTCACTAGTACGTATAAATGAATTCGTTTTTATAAACACCAAATAATAATAAATCTCCATGTTTATGTTATTTACTAGACGTCTTTTGCTGGTTTTGGCTGGAGGGAAATAGCTTCTCATGTATACCTAAATAGATGGTGTCTTTCATTAATATCTGATGGCAGAACTTTGCTATGATGTTGATACCTGCATTTGTCTCCGGGGCCTGGAATAAAAAGGAGACACGACTCCCACTCAGATTAAGAAATCTCGAAGGCAAGTACAAGAGGCGAACCAAGGCCTTATCAGTTTAAGTATTTATGAGAGATTCTTTTCTATCGGGAAAACTTGTAAATTAGTAAGTTGCGTATTCCACATGAGAGTGCAGAACACCACGGTCGGAATATCAGATGCTGGTCTCACCATAGAACAAAAAAAAATGATGGAGAGTAAAGAAGAGAGAAGTATTACTTTAAAAACAAAAGCGACGTAATACAAGAAAGAATTTGACACAGTAAAAAAGAAATAAAAAGATCACCTTTTTTTTTGGAAATGTTATTGAAATCTAACAACAAGAGGAGTTTAAATTTGAAATCCTGGAAGACTGGTTAGGGAAAAAGTGAATTTTTATCTTGAATTATTTTCCAAGGTCTACTAAAGTTTGTAAATAATGGATAGAAGCAGCAATTTCGAATAAAAAATGATCAGCAAAGTGTACTGACCAATTTTTCCTTCAGTACAAGACTTGCGTACTTTCTTGGCGTACATCTTAGCTGTAAACACTATTATTTAACGCCATGAAGTCACCTAAGTTTCTATGAAGTCACCCATTGCTAGCCAAAGTCCATTTTACCCAAAGTCTTCTAGCGAAAAAAATTTTTAGAAAAAAAAAATAAAATAACCCAAAACTGACACCAAGTTTATAAAAAATAAATTGTAAAATATTAGAATACTAAAGAATATCAAATAATATCTCCACCGAAAAGCAAGAAAAAAAAGGAAAGCTTTCTATATCAAGCCTTCTATTTTGAAGAATCAAACTCCCATTTGCTTGATTAGAAGTTTCCAAACATTGATTAGAGGTTGCGTAGAAGAACTGGATTGATTTAGAATAGGAAGATGATCAACGGGTTTTAAGATTTCCAGATTCAAGATCCTGATTTTTAGTTGATGAAACTTCTGCGATGCAATTAACATCAAGTTATTGAAACCATGTCTCTTTAATATTGATCTTATATAAGAAATATAAGGTATTTCCCGCTGATTATAGGCACCTATTGAATTCTCTAAGGCTGGCTTAGTAATAATTTGCAATATTTCTTACTTAATTACATCTCAATAGTGAATTTAAATTTGTTACTTAACTTGTGGTATAGTACTTTCTGTGTTGTTTTTAAACAGTTTTCGTTAATTTAATAAAATAAAGATGACAAATTAGGAGGGGGAAAAAAATTCATGAAAAAAAATGTTAAGGAAGAAAATTGTGCATAAAATCAAATGTTTATAATTGAATAAACACAGTTGGCGTCGTTCCGGCATGGCCGACCGGTCTAGACGGCGGTCTGCCGTGTGTCTGTTTTTCGGAACCTGGGTTCGAATCCCGGCATTGGCATGGCTGTTTCTAGCTTCTTCTGTGTTTCGTCCGTTTCTCCCCTGGGACTTACTATCTCAGGTATATTCTGGACGAGATACGAATGTCGCCCCCCCCCCCCCTTGAATTTCGTCGCCTCTGACGTTGTCAGGTAAGGTTAGCCCGTGTTCCATAGTTGGCCAAAGTCGATGAAAGGAAATAAAGTTGGCAATTAAGCAGCAAGATTTTTTTTTTCCTTAATAGGAAGTAATATCCCATTTTCACCATAAGAATCATCTCTTTCGAATGTTGGTATTGTTTAAACATTAGTATTTTTCAATGCTCTGTGATAGCTAGATGTTAGGGTTAGCAATCTGAAAATGGCCTAATCATCACATTCACTGGTAAAAGTGCTAAGATGGTTTTAAGCACTCCAGGTTCTTTATTTTCTTTTTTTTCATTTTTTTCATTTTTTCATTTTTAGATTTTGTCTCATCATTTAATAACTTCACTGTATATTTTATATTTCTTTTTTTTGCTATTAGCATTGTAATGAAAGATGGGTTTTAAACTAAATATTAATTTTCTTTTCTTTGGTCTTAGGGTCTTGCAATAATAAGGTTTCTAAAGAAATGTTTACTTTCTAATCTGTTTAAAATAAAATTTATGGAAAAGTGTTTGAGCTTAACAAAACTTGTTTTCTTTAATTCTACAACTACATTTTAATTTCAACATGTATACATTATCAATTTAAGTCCTTATTTCTAATGTTACTGTTAACCTTTAAAGAAGAATATTAGGAAAAAGAATACGCGACGTAATTTATTTCTAATGAGTATTTACGATTTTTATTTAATTTTTCTTTAAATGAATAATAACTTAATGAAACTTATTAAATTACGTGAATTCTTTTGGCTGCACCCCTTTATATAAAGTGCCTCTTTCAATATCGATGTGAAGAGAGAAGTATGCGGATTTCTTAACCTGTTTCATGTAAGGGGCGTGCTTGAGGCCTCTGCTATGTCGACGCTGATGGCACCTTTGGGTCCAATCGCCTTTGAACGGTCTGGCGAAAGCAAGAAGATGCAGCGGCCATTTCCCCGAGATGATGAGTCTTTTGTCTCCTAAAAGAAAGAGGTGAACCAACACGAAGAACTGCCGACGCGGAATAAATAATCCCCATCTCCCCTTTTCTCCACCTATCCTCTATTTCCCGCACGTCCTTAATTTTTATGGGCTGTTTGTTCGCCGCTGTAGCCAACATCTTCTCTTCCCTGAGTTGATGCTGGGGGCGAAGGAATGGCAGACCCCCCCCCCCCTTTCTCCGTCAAGTAAAATATTCAAGACCAATTTGTCTAAGTGATTATAAATGACACTATGCAAATTTCTTAAGTTTATGAAATATTAGAAGGAAGTTGGTCTAATTAATATGGATTGAATCAGAAAATACATTAGGATTTTAAAATATCAGTTTTTCAATCATTGATTCTCAACTGAAGGATACTCCTTGCAAGCGGTCAGGCGTATTGAGTATCTCGGACATTGCATCAAAAAATGGCTGATATTCATTAGTTGTTTTATTTATTTACTTTTTTTTTTAATATGCTTAGTTTGTTTTCTGTATTCAAAAAAAAGAAAACAACTAGTGGAATATGTGAGATTCTTTCCGTCTCTCGATGACTATTTCAGCCAAAAAAATGTTAGAAACCATTGATTCATGCGCAAGTGCACCAACTTCAATTAACTTTGACGGCTGCATTGTGGACGTAGCTAAAATTCGTGGGGGGTGCTGCTGCAGAAAAATTTTAGCCTTTGCTTTAAAATTGTGTTAAAGAAAACAAACATGTATAAACAGAAAATTTATTTATAAACTTGATAATTTTTTTTTATACATGTTTGTTTCCTTTCACACAATTTTAAAACAAAGTCTAAAATTTTTCTGCAGCAGCACCCCCCCACTAATTTTAGTTACGTCCACAATGCAGCCGTCAAAGTTAATTGAAGTTTGGCGCACTTGGGCATCAGTGTTTCATAAAACGGGTTTGAAATGTGTAAACTTTCTCATCTAAAATTTAAATATTTTTAAAAATGAAACATATCTTTTTAAAAATCATTTTATCTTCAGTTCGTTTGATGTAGAATGTGATGGAAGGATAAAAGTTTTAGGCAATTCCCTACTCGAGATAAGGAAGATCTTGACTGGAGATTGTGATCATTAGGCTACTGTTTCTTTATGGTTAACCTTTACACACCAGAGATGTTGTTATCGATAGGAATATAAATATTAGCATTTGAATCCTACGACATCAGCTGCAAAATTATTTAAAACTAATCAGCATATTCCAAATCGACTGCGGAATTAGTTATCTTCCTAATAAATTCTTTAATATAAACTGTAGCTATAGAAAACAAAACATGCAATGATAAAGGAATCCTAAGATGATGCCTGGACAGTAAGCAATTTGGCATCTTATTTCCGCATCAGTGCCAAATCAGTGTCCCAATATTTCCGAAGGAAAAATGAATTGAACTTTGATTTTCTTTCTTATTAATTATTTATTCTATAGTATTTAACTATCCTATTGATCTTTGGTCTTTCTTATCCAGTTTTAGTGTATATTTCTTGATTCTGTAGCGAAGTCATCTGGAGGATTTTCGTAGCTCGCCAGTTTCTCTCTTTGGAGACATCGTCGTAATTTATGCACTTAATTTGCACCATTCACAGAGCAATGACATTAATTCGTAACGTTAATTTCAGCGTTTCTTAATAACTCCGACTCATAGCCAAAGAAAGCTTTTTAATTACAAAATAAATCTGAAGGCTTTAGCGTTGAAGGAATTAAATTTATTTTTCTTTTATTGCGGAACTACTTTTTTTTTTTTCTTCGTAAAAAGAAAAAAAAAAGAGTTGAGATCAGAATAGGGGAGAAAAATGTTACCGCAGTAAATTTATGGGTTAATGGATGAAGAGAAGTAGTATTAATTGAATTTAATAGAATCCGCTGTGAATGAAGGACTAACTCATATCCCTAAAATAGAAAATTACTTTAATTTCGCTGATTTTGGCTAACAAAGTTCTGTTTGATCAAATACATTTGGAAATAAATTTTATTGATTATTTGAATGCTTATTGTCGTGAAAGATGTTGGAAAATTTTCTGTAAATTGCTGTTCATTTTATTTTTATCCTAGTTTTTTAGACTACTATAATTTATTAGTCGTAATATTTACTTTTAATAATTAATAAATTGATCTATTAATTCACATAGAAATTGATTTGAGATTTCAGGGCCTTTTATGGGACCTCCTTTACCATAAAAATTAGTGTTTTTATCAGTCTTTTAGCACATTTCTGAATTTCACTGGAGAAATGTTATTTTGAAAAAATGATGAAATTTTGCCAATTTCATTAATTTGGGGGGGGGGGGGGGGCATGCATTTACTTAATGTTTTTGTCGAGGTTAATGCTGTTGTGGCCCTTTTTTTGACATGGAATGTACGAGTAGAGTGAAAATCACCCAATCCTTATATTGTCAACCCTTCCCTTCCATTTCTTGGAAAATCCTATGGAATAAGTTGTAAACCTATACAAAAGCAGCCAAATTCTTCAACGTATTAAAATGTTTTATTAAAATATTCATAATATTATAATATTATCATTATTAAATGGAAGAATTTGACTAAGTCTAATTTTTATTTACATATTTTCATAATATTGTAAGCATGTAATTTTATATCGACGAAATGGCAGGCGACAATTAATAAATAATTTACTCTGATATATTTTACCAACGAAAGTTATTTTCCATCTCTATTCATTTTACCAATTTTCTTTTTAATGAATTTTTAATTCGTCGATAAATCTTTGAGCCTAACATTTAAAAGCCAAAAGATATTTAAAAATAAGAGAAAAAAAATCACAACTGGATAGAAATATGCCTTCGTACATTGAGCCAACATAAATGGGTATCCTGAACGACTGTTTCATCCTTGGGTAAATTCTACTAAAAATTCCTAATAAGGATTCCCGTTGATGTTGGATCAGTGTGCAAAGGCCTATTTACCGTCCAGTTGGGATTTTTTTTCTCTATTTATGAATTATTAAGGACGTTAAATTTTGCTTTCCAAAGGATGTTTCTACCTAAATAAAAAAAAATAAAAAAATATGAAGTTAACTGTCTTTTGAGATTTCCAAAGCATTGTCATTGTACAAATCAAACAAATGAAATTAAAAAAAGAATGAGCTTTTTCCTAAGCCTTATATATAAGTTTTGTAAGGAAGATCATTCATTCGTGCACGAAACACAACGTCAACTTCAAATCGGAATTGACAAGATTCAATGGAAGGTCGTAAATAATGTCAAAGATATTACCTACACAAAATACAACTAGATGTAAGCAAATGAATGCATCAACTCCATCCAAAACTGTCCATTGAACGTCGACTTCTCTGAGGCTCAGCCACAGAATGCGGCAGAATTACGTAATAACGTAAAAACTGTTTTGAAATATTAATAGATTCACGAAACACTGAGAGCAAACTTTGACTGAATTTCTTGAAATCTCTCGTTTCTCAAAATGCTTAAGGTCACGATAAGTCGCTAGTAAATTTTATAAAATTAGGTAAATTTGGTGTTTTCAGTTATCTTTTCATCTTAAAAATGATATTTTGTTGCTCTTACATTAAAAAAGTTCACGAAATCTGAGACGGTCTAGCAATATCTTTGTTTGATATTTTCTAATTATTAAATAAAAATTGATATAAAAACAGAATTATTTTGAATCTCCAAATTTATATTTTTTTTTTTACCTACTGTAGAAAAATTATATTATTATTCTCAATACCCTTCAGAATAATTATTAAATGAATAATTTAATAAATTTTTAGGGATACCATATTTAAAGACTGGAATTTTCTCTTGATTCTAAATGCATTGAAAATTCAAGTTGTTTGTTGTAAATTAATAAATTATCATTGCCACAATACGATGTTGAGATTTACAGCAGGTTTCTAAATAATTATCTGTTATTTAAAAGAACAGCAACAACATCAGTAGTTTATTTTAAATAATAATACCTGTATTTTTAATTCAACTTAAAAGTGTTGTGCGAATATTTATCAAAAATCCAATAACAAATAAAAAATATAGCACATATTTAAAAAAATAACAACAACATATCTTAAGCCAGTACGTTTCGATCTGCGGAAAACTGCATGATCATCTTCAGCCGGAAAACACAGAGACAGCAAATACAGGATTATAAAGTAAACAAAAGTTATTATATTTCAGTAAAGAAAAGAATCTTTTAAAATTAATAAGTTCAATTTTACGTATTTATATATTTTTTACATCTCATTTATGTTAGTGATCCATTTCTGATGAAATTCCGCAGATTTTTGAGATATGAGATTCATAAACAGATAAAAAAAAACTTCTTCTGTCGTCAAAAATGACGAGAAACTAATGAAAACCTACAAAAGAATACTCAAATGAAATTGTTTATTTAAAGACATATATTTTGACATTTAACTGGTAGACATTTAACAGTTAAAATGAATAATTTAACGTGCGTAAAAAGTTCAAAAAAGTTCTTAGTTCCAGCCAAAATAGTCCAGATCACACTGAAGATACCGTATTAATAAGCAGCAACTGGTCTGGACTATTTTAGCATGTTTTAGTTTTTATTTCAATTTTAAGTTTTATTTCTCTTTTAATGTATTATGTGCGTTGGCTGGAACTATGAACTTCTTTAGACATTTAACAGTTTTTTAAAAATTCAAAAAATAATAATTAGATCAAAATATAAAATAATTTCTGGCTCTCCACTATAACTGTCCGTTTGCTGACTATTTATGTAGTAATTATCAATCTCTTCTTGTAAAAACCTGAAACAAGGATATATACTATAAATATATATATTTATAGTATATATCTGCTATATACTATACAAAAGATAGCAGAAATAATGGAAATACAAAATGATCCAGAGAAAATTGAAGCTTGCCATAGATATGGCAAAGTTAATAAAAATAAAGGAAGACCTATAATTGTAAAATTTGTAAACAGAAAGGATAGAGATTATTGGCTTTCAAAATTTAAACAATTAAGAAATTTAACAAATAATAATATCTTTAAGAATAATAACACAGAGAAAATATATATTAATGAAAATTTAACATTAAAACAAAAAAACCTATTTTGGCAAACAAAAACGGAAGCTAGAAACAAACAATACAAATTTGTATGGATAAAGAATTCCAAAATCTTAGTTAGAAAAAATGAAAATTCTAAAATTATTAATATACTAACTGAAGAAGACATTGAAAAAATTGATTAATATGTAGAAAAAGAAAATAAAATGGAAAAAATAAATCAAATAGAATTAGGAAAACTCAAAACAATTGAAAATATTAAGGACTGGAATCCTGATAATAATCAACATAATTTACTTTTCCTAAATATTAGAAGTTTAAAAACAAATTTTTCATATTTAATTGTAAATTTACATCAGAAAATTAATAAATTAAACTTCATAATTTTAGTAGAAGTAAATATTAAGCAAGAGGAATTATTTATGTTCGACATTCCAGGCTTCTCGAAAATCTATAAACTTCGAACAGAAAAAAGAGGAGGCGGAATTATTGTATTTTATAGGACAAATTTTAATGTAACTACTATTGAATGTAATTCCACCACGTATGAAAATATTACTTGTAAATATAAAGAAGATACCTCCGCAGGCTCTCAATTAATAGTTCATGTAATTTACAAACCTCCTCATACAAATAAACTTTTATTTAATGAAGAATTAAAAAAAAATATAAGAGAAATAAAAAATAAAACTAGTTCTAATACAATTTATATTGGAGATGCAAACATTGATATTTTCAAAAATATTTTAAACAACCAAACTTTAAATTATTTGCAAATTTTTTACAATTTTGGTTTTATTAATCATATATACAAACCTACAAGAATAGCTAATACTAAAACCACATATTCAGAATCATGTATAGATCATTGTTTCTCGGACATTAAAAATACTAGAACAATGGCTACAATAATTAAATGGGATATCTCTGACCATTTTGGTATAATACTTGAAATAAATAACTCAAACGATCACCATAATGACAGAATAATAAATAGTAGCATGATATACAATTATTCAGTCGATGATGACTTCTTCAATAAAAAAGTATATGAGCTTACTCTTCAAATAAAAAGCAACTACAATCAAGATACAAATAAAATTATTAATAAATTACATAAAATTATCAAAAAAGCCAAAAGAAGGAATTGGAAAAATAAAATAAAATGTGCAGATACATTATCCAATACACAAAATGCAACCTATAAACAAACATGGATGGACAAAGAGATAATGAAACATATTGATGAAAAGAACAAATTATTTAATGAATATAAAAAAAATAAAAAAGACAAAATCTTGGAAAGGAAATATAAAAAAAAAAGAAATTGGCTTAAAAATTTCATTAATAAAAAAAAGAAAAACTATTATAAAAAATTAATTGAAGATGATCCTAAAGCAAATGTAAACATATGGAATTTTTTAAAAAAACATATAAATTATAAGCAGAAAAACACTAGCAACAATGAAATATTAAAATTAATAAAAACATATGATATAAAGACTATTTTTCAAGAGCTAAAAAATATATTCATTCAAAAAAAACCAAAAAATAATGAAAATAACCACAATAAGCAACAAAAAATCAATTATGAAAGGAATACTCAAAAAGATTCTATGATTCTATTTCCACCAACTTTAACTGAAATAGTAAACATAATATCTGATTTAAAAAATCACAATTCCATAGGATGTGATTTTATAAAGGTAAAGGAAATTAAACGGCATAAAGAAACTTTAGCTACGTTTATTGTCGAACTCTTTAAAAACATCATTATAACGGAAACATATCCAACTCTTTGGAAGACTGCTCATATTGTTCCTATTTATAAAGGAAATAATACAGATAATCCCTATAAATTTGATAACTATAGACCAATTTCGTTACTATCAAATATTTCAAAAATTTTTGAGAGTTACCTCTATAAAAAGATATATAATTATATCAAAAGTAGGAAAATACTAAACAACAATCAATACGCATATCAACCTAATAAAAGTACTGAATTATTACTAAAAAACTTTAGTAACGACATAAATAGCAAACTTAATGAAGGAAGAATTATTTACATCGCGTTTATTGATTTCAAAAAAGCATTTGATAGTATTAATCATAATCTGATGCTAGATAAACTAAATACAATAGGTATAAGGGGAAAAATTAATAAACTTCTAGAGAATTATTTGAAAAATAGAAAAATAAAAATAAAAATACAAAACCGTATAAGTAAGTTATACAATGTTAAATCTGGAGTTCCACAGGGTTCAAACTTGGGACCGTTATTATTTAATATTTATATGAATTCCTTAATCAATTGCATTGACCATTCAAATATTTATGTATACGCTGATGACGTAGTTATTTTCACTGAAGATAATGAACAATTAAACGCTTATAACAAAATGCAGATAGACCTAAATAATGTAAATAAATGGGCAATGAATAATTATATGACCATAAATTTTAAAAAAACCAAGATCATGATAATGAAAAATAAAAATAGAATAATTCAAAAAAATATATATCATGCGTTACATAATATAACGTGCAAAAATATAGAAAATAATTATCCTATTAATAATCACCAATGTAACTGCGAAAAAATTGAATATATCACTCAACAAAAATATTTAGGAATCTTTATTGATGAAAAATTTTCATGGAATATTCATTATCAGCATGTTATTAAAAAACTAAATACATTAACATATTTATTCTATAATTTGAAAGAAATTATTCCTTTCCAACAAAAGTTAATTATTTTTAAATCCTTAGTTGATTCAATCTTAAACTATGGTCTGGATTGCTGGATTTTTATGAATAAGAAGCAAACGGAAAATATTAATAAGATCTTTTTTAAAATATTAAGTAATGTTTTTGTAGATTTTAATAAAAAAAGCAGAGATGAAAAAAATCGTATTAGAAAAAAATTTAAAATATTAACAATAGAAGAAAAATTCATATATAAAGTAATAATAAAAAATTTCTTTGAAGTAAAAAAAGAAAGAAATAGATGTAAAGAAGAAAAAAAAACTAGAAATAACTGGCTCAGCACTTTAAATAATAGTAAAATTAGAAATAATTATGGCTATCGATTAAATGGTCACATAATATACAAACTATTTAAACAAATTAAATGGGAAAATTATGAATTTCAAAGAATTAAAGATATAAAAGAAAGACTAATTTATGACATTATTAATGAAAATATTAAACTACAAATAATATAAGATAAATATTAAATTTCTATAAGTCATAAATTATAATATTACTATAATATGTTAAAGTATTTACTAATATAATTATTGAATTATTATAAGATAATATTAATATAAAGATTAAATTTCTTTCTTTGTACTTTTAATTAGCCTTTTCTTACTATTATATTATGCAATTAAGCAATTTATTAAAATTATTAATCTAACTTAAATTATTTATTTATTTATTTTTTTTATTTTTTTTTTGTCATATATTTAAATTAAAAATATATTTAAATTAAACTATCAGTGCCTATAATTACAGATGTGCATTTATATAAGCACACCTAATAGGACTGAAAAAAAAAAAAAAAAAAAAAAAAAATTTCGGAAAACAAATCCTACGCAGTTAATTTTTCATAATTTCTGAATAACTTAAAAAAAAAAAAGGTTTATTGTGCTTATATAAATATTTACGTTCATTTCCAAGAATAAAGCCCAATAGTTGCTTTTATTCTTATTACTGAATTTATTTATTTTTCTACTTAGAGAAAAGAAAACAAACAAAAAAAAAAAATTCAATATCCTGTGGAGTTGGGTTTAAAATTGTTTTGATAGATGGAGTTGACCACATCCGCGTATCTCTGAATCCGTGTAAGTCTTTGACAGTTCAAATTTAGAAGTATATACAAAGTTGGTAGAAAGAACGTGAGAATTAAGCTGTTTCCTTAATACAGGGAGTGAAAAAGTATTTTAAATTTATGAATTCATGAATAGTTGTCATATGATGAAAAAAAAAATAATCTTCAGTAAATTCTGAAAATTACCTTCCATTTCGTCTGGCTTAAATGAATCATTTTTAGAAAATTGCTATCAAAATGTAATATTTCCAAAATCATTATTGTGCAGAGAGTTTCTGAGAAAACAACTTGGAGATCTCACTGTTAAATTAGAAGAGAAAAAAAAAATCTCATTAGTTGCAGGGAAATTTTTTCCATAGATTATACATTCCTTGCGATGCTAATTAAAGTCAGTAGCGAATGTTGGAGAAGCACAGTGCCTAATTGGCAGCTCCACGCCAACACACCACGTGACTGCTAATGAGTCCAACCCTAATAGACTTACGATTAAAAGGCATTTGAACTAATTAGTTCTTGGTATGAATTTTATTCTAAGGAATAAATTCGGAAAAGAGAACTGATTTTGGGACCAATATTTACGATTTCCATTGTGTGGATTCGCTCTTCTGGAAAGTTCTAGATGGAAAAAAAAAAATAACAAAAATGTTTGGCCATCTTACGTTTTACTTTGATCATTGTGGTAAGCATTAATTTTAGAAAGAATTGTTGAATATGCGAAATGGGTTATTTCATTACTAAAGTAAATTGTTGAAATTGAGTTTCGGTTGTTGATAGAAGAATACTCATTGTTGAAATGAATTGTCAGTAACTTGGCCCATTACTGCAGAGGAATATTTAAATAAATTGGCTATTGTTGGGAATTACTTATTTATGTGATAATGGCTTGTTCAGTTTACGATTTAGTTATTATTGAAATGAATAATAAATTCCAATAAATTGAATAATAAATTTGAGGTTTTTTTCATAGTTGCACTAGATTTTCGATTGTGCAAATGGATTATCAGTTATTGGATTATTAGTTATTCAATATTGCTGACATTTGGAGAGAGCATCTGTTTTTCGTTCTCACAAAAACTTTAAACTCACAATTTCTTTACTTGACAAGTTTGCTAATCGTAATTAAAGTTTTTAGTGATCGCGTGACTAAATTCTTGGATTCTGAGGTCATTTTCTCAATCACGTGACCTTTGATCGCGACCGAACTACCTGTAAAAAGTTCATCTCAATGAGAGGAACTGTAGGTCTTTCATTTTAATCATCTAAAATGAACGGTTTAGAAGTTGACCTTACGTCACATGACTTCCAGCTAATCCACGTCGATGAAAAATAAAATCCTGAATATTTTATCTAACATTTAACACCTTCTTTGTATTTCTCTGTCTGAAGGTTTCGGAGAGTTTTCTTTATACATATTTATACAGGGTGTTGCAAAATTCATGAGTAATATCCAAACCACGTGTAGGGGGCACGGCTAAGGATCAATATATTCCTAATGAACATATGTCCACAAACGCCCCATTAAGGCGCTAGATGGTCTTAAAGTGAGCCTTTCCTAGGAATCATATTCTTTGCTATACCATAGGAAATAGCAGGCGAGCTATTTTTATTTGTTTCAATTATTTCAACAAAAATAGCTCGCCTGCAAAACAGGTGTTGGCTCGCCTGCAAAACATTTCTTATGGTGTAGCAAAGAATATAATTTCTGGAAAGGCTCACTTTAGGATCACCTAGCGCCTTAATGGGGCGTTTCAGGACATGGGTTCATTAGGAATATATTGATCCTTAGCCATGCCCCTACACGTGGTTTGAATATTACAATACTTTGTATAGATACATTTATATAGATAGATCCTGATGTTACTTTACAGAAAAATTCATATTTTGTTATGGTTGAATTGTAGAAATAAGACATTGTCATGAATTTTTAGAATGGGCTTCAGTAACTGAGATTCCAATCTTTAGAACCCCCTATCTTCCGTAATGAAAGTAAGGCAGGGATAAACTTTTCTCTGTCATCTGCATATGCTGCAATTATACTGAAATTATAATGAGATCCTGTTCATAACTATGATATTATAACCATGATATTCGATTGCTCTTATTGTTAAAAAGCAATATTATTTTTTACTCCAAGATGAAGGTGTGATATTAAATATATATGACAATTTTAAGTGTGTTTGAATTTATTTCTATTTACTTTACATTGGTGTCATGTTTAAAAAAGGTTCCCTCTAGCGTTTCTAATTCACTAAATTAGTAGAAAAAAAAAAAAGGCTTAGTATGAAGTTCAATTTGAAATCTCAACGTTCATCTTTCTGTGATGAAGATATCTAAATAAACTATTTATCCTAGATTTCTGAAATATTTGATTGATTTTTGCTACGAGTTACACAATTGGACTTCGAGATTACAACCATTTTCTGTGTTTGAAGAGATTATTTGAAAGATTATAAGAATAATTATAATAAACATTGCGTATAAGATCGTCTTCGGGGAAGGTATTGACCAGGCAGCCATTATTTTATGGTTAAAGGAGATCTAAGTACTTACATTGAAACTGAGTATTAATTAACATTGTCATGAAAAGTATTGACTTTCTTTTGGCAATTTATTGTGAAAATATTTTGTTGAGTATTTTTTACAGTATTTTGTTCGAGATTTCTTAGATAACAATTGTTACTTGATTTTGTAAAAGAAATAAATTAAGTTTTAGTATTTCAAGCGTGAATTCTAAACTGTTTCGAAGATATATTGAGCTTTTTTTATTCAGTTTTATGCAAATTTTAATGGAAGAGTGAATTTTCAAATCCATTTATTGCTAACTTAATTTCGTTAATTATTCATAAAACTAAAAAGTTATTGATCAATAAAACTTGAGTTGCATACACATCTTGTATTAGTGAACAGGCGTCTTCATCTATTTAATGAAGCCTTGCCATTGCTCAATCGGAAATGGAACGCTTTTAGAGCCGAGAAAGGGTTAGTGTGGGGGCGGGGGGCGTCCTGCGGCGATGCCTTCCGCAATTCGAAGCACCATTTCCGAAGGTGATCTGAACGTCGAGATCATCTCCTTAGAAGTCTTGCTTTGCTGGCATGGCGCCAAATGGCGGACCCATCACTTGGAGCTGACCGCTTAAGCGTTCTATTGTTTGGTCTCTTATTAGAAAGGAAATGTTTTAAATTTCGGCACAGTCTGATGAAGGTTGCTAAGAGATGTGAGCCTTAAAAGCTAAGACTCAAACAGAGTTGTTTAACTGAAGGAAGCATCCGGTCTTCAGTGATTCTGAAAAAGAGCATTTGTGTATTATTAGACTATCGTAATAGTCTAATACGATAGACTAAATCTATTTGAATCTATCATATGTTTCTGTGGGATATAAATTCACAGCTTCTATCCTACATTTTATGGAGTCCTTGTGTTATTTTAAATTCTGTTATTTAAACTAACTTTCTAGTTTCTTAATAAAACCATATTACTCAACATTTAAGTTATCTTTTCAGGTTATTGTCTAAGCCTTTTGTCAGAATGTTGTCGTCATATCTCTGCTTCCTAATAATCTTTGAACTACAGAGTATATAGCTCAGTATAGCTGTAGATCTTTTAAAATATCGTTAAATATTCATTCTGAACATTTCTTAAAACATTAAAATGGCGCCTAGTTTAAGTTAATGTAAATTTTTGATTGGGTTTCATTTTGAAATATTATTATTTTTTTTTATTTTTATTTTTTTTACATTTATATAAATTGTATGCAGAGAAAAAGGCCATCAAAAAAAAAAAGCAATGTGTCTTTGTTTAATTTGTAGAATACTCTTGAGATGAATTATTCCATTTACCCACTAGTGACATTTCAATCTTGGTGAAATCTTGCCTAATGTTTCTGTGATAATGTTGTGTTCATGTGCTTATTACATTAATAAATCTTCAAGGGGAATTGATCAACCAGCAAATTGGATATAAATTGTGATTGGTCTATTTTTCGAATATATATAAAAAAAAAAAACCCAAAAAACTAAGGGTTGGATTTGTAGAGGCCACATGAATTTCAATTGTATTAATTTATGGAAGTGGTCAGCCATGAAAGTGAGCTCGTAAATTCACCAGAGCTAAGTTCTTTGCCTTCTTTTCTTGTTGCAACTTCTTGAAAGCTAAACAAAAAAAGAAAGGATCCCATGTGTTGTGATTTACTGCATTGAAGCACTTTTATTTACGAGTAATCATGTTAGGGTGGAAAAGAAAGTTAAGGAAAAGATTGGGTTTGTGGTAATTTGAAGAACGACGCTGACGCCATTTTCGGGCATTAACAAAATTAGCAATTTTTTTTGCTCTTCACCTAATTTTATGACTTTTTCCCCCTACTCTATAGTTTGTGTATTTGAACAAGAGTTTGACTATCGTTTATTTACGTACTTTAGTTAGTTTTAATAAAAAAAAATCGCATCTTGGTTTAAAGTATATTTACAGGATACTATTCTTATTTTCCAGATTTATTGCAAGTGAAGATGAACTGTTTACTGTGAATCATTGGACATTGTTAAACTGACTTCAGATAAAGACTTCAAAGTTAAACGTGAAATGTTTGAAAACTCATTGTGTTGTAACTACACAAGCTAATAGATTAATTATATATATTTTAATGTAGTTAATTTACAAATCTTAACTTCTAAGCCTAAAGTTTTTAGAAGAGTGAAAAGAAGTTAATGAAGAACCTCGATTAGCCGAGGTAATTGGAACCGTGGATAATGCGGGTATCAGAAATTTGGATTGTAGATACTTCTCGAAAACTATGCTTTACTTTATAACTGACAGCCATTATCAAGAATTTTCTTCGAATGTTTTCAAAGGTTCCTACATCAAAGAAAGAAGGGAGGAAAAAACAAACACCTTTAATTTCAGAAAATAAAGAGAAACTGAAATTACATAAGTAGTAGTAAAAACTACAGGAATGGTTTCTTTTCAAGTCCTTAAAAGTTATTTCCCTGTTCGAGATTCTTAGGCTCTTTTTTTAAGTTTTTTAGAACTTGCCATTTTATAAGTATATCATACACTTACTTCTGCAGGCGATGCGAGTGAAACTGAATTCTAAATATTTACAACAGTTGATGGCAACAACATTACTAGTCTACATCCTGAGATCCACAGCAAGAGATCTTTAAAACAGGAAAGAAATGAAGAAAGGGCTCGTCTACGTTGTTGAGTTTTTTGGATGTTCTACGGTATCTTATATTATGTAGCATTAGTTTGTCAAGATTTCTGAAGAAATTGACTTAAATTTTCAGAAATTACAACATTCAACTTAATTTAGAAACCATAATTAGATACTTAAATGCAAACAAAGTGAAAATGAAAAAGTTAATGAAAGTGAATGAAAAAGTCATGCGCGAAGCTTTCAATGTTAAAATAAAAAGCATAGTATGCTTTAAAAATATTTTATCATCTTACAACATATGTTAAATTATAACTCCTTTTCATTATATATATTACTGTTAGAAGAATACGATTATTACTTTCTATAAAAGTGCAGCATTTCAGTCTAGGGAGGCATAAATACGAGATCCAACCATAAAAATTAAAAAGACAAACAAAAAAACAAACTAGGCATTGTACATTTTTCTAAATAATCAGTTTTCACGTTTATTAGAGAAAATCCCTGTTGATATTGATACATATAGGGCCAATTGCTAAATGATTCGGAACTTAGGAGCTTAGCCTTCCGAGCCCAACACCAGCTAAAATCAAATTATTTATTGATTAGTGATGTTGCTATTACTGTTATTTCCCTCTTTCTTGAAATAGATGAAAGAATTTGAAGGTATTTTGTATTTACATGTATTTCTTTATCAGGAAAACCACAATAAAATTAATAAGTAATAGCTTATATAAAATCAGCAGAAAAATTAGGAAGAGAATTGATTAAAAATAACTTAGGAAAGGTTTTCTTATTGAGTTGAAATTCATTAAACGTGTGTAGTAAATAGTTTGATTTCATTTATCCGAAATGTTGATTAGAATCAGTGTTGATTGATTCCATAAGTTATCCATTTGAATCCAGACCTTGAGTGGAATGTGATCTTGTAATTATCCTCTAATGTTCAGTAATGTTTGGCTAATTGAACCTAGTATCGATTTTGCGATATGATCAACGGTTGCAGAGAGATTAGTTGTGTTTAGGATTATTTGCTGGATTAAAGGCGGATTATTATATCAATTCTGTTTGAAACTGCTTTTGAATGAACTGTTTTCTGCTTCGTTGCTGCTTATTTTAATAATTGGGACTCAGAAAAATTGTCTTGATTGGCAGTGCTTTTACCAAACAAGAATTGACCAGGAGTTAGCTCTTGGCCAAGTTCCAGCCCAACTTCTTGGTATTATTTTTGGAATTTTTAGTGTCGTTGTTTCGTCAACACCCGGAAGTAGGAAAGAAAACATTCGACCATTTATATCTGTTGATAATCTATGTATTGTAACTAATTACAATTTGTTATTTTTGAAAATAATTTCGGACTTTAACTCAATCAATAACAAATATCCCGAAATAAATGGTATCTTCTCTCAATGTTATAAATTACTTTTGAATTTTGATGAAATTTCCCATTAGTGGAACTGCTTGAATAGAACATTTGAAATGTTTTTTTTTTCTTTTTAATATAAATCTAAGAGATTGTATTATGTTTTTTATAAAAGATGGACTCGTAAGAATTTTCTTAGTATACTTCGCGAATTATTTTTGCTTAAGTATTAACATTAATCATCTCAATAAGAAGTGCTTTTGTTTTAATAAAGGATTATATTCTTTGCATAGATTGCCCCAAGATTTATGACATTACTTTATTGAACGTCTTTAGAAATAAAGTTTAAATTTATAATTCATAAATTATAGAAATTTAAATTTAAAGAAAAAGGTTTTCGAAGAGGAAAAGTTGAAAAAAAATAAATAAAATGTTTATTTTTTTTCAACTTTTCCTCTTCGAAAACCTTTTTCTTTTTGTAACGTTATATTTGTTCCATCAACTCAGTCGTGGTCGATCTACATTTCTTGTTTAATTACCATTTTCTTTAGGAAAGAAGTGACCGTAAATAATTGCAGACAGTAAACAATATTAGTAGGTAAATGCTGATTCATCTTAATTGAAAAAACAGTAATTAAAAATAATTCGGTTGAAAATGTCAAGTCAACATGGAGTTTTAGATTAAATTTGTTAAGGAGAAAAAGAATTAAACATTCATGAAATGATATTAAAGAGAAGCTGTTAAAACCAGAGAACTGTTGTTTGAAACAGGTGAAAGAAAACCTCGAGGGCCGAAGTAATCCAGCTGCAGTGGATTAAATCCACCCAATCTTTGATGAAGATGTACATAAATGTATATATTTATATATAAAAAAAAGGGGAGAATTTACTACTCAATAATACTCCACGTAAAAAGGAAAAAGAAGATCTAATTTTTTAAAATAAGAGAAATAAGGTTAATTATCAAACAGCTTTGATCGCGAAAACAATCAGACCGTTTACTGAGCTAGAATTTACAGAAAAGCATTTTATACATGCAGTGATCTAATATAAAACGACGATAAATAACAACAAATGACAACGGTAATGTAACACTAATTAATTGATAAGCAACGAATAAAAAGAAAAGATATGGTAAAAATGCCCTTATCTCCGATGCTTCTCTCATGATCGAAGGTCCACTGATAGCTCTGCACAGCATAACTTTAGAATTATTTTGGTTGTTGAAAAATGTCATTTTTGTTTTTACAATGAAAGAAATTTGTAAAAAAAATATTAAGAATGGTTCTTTGAAGCATCTAATAACGGGTTCCATTTCCACTCCTTGCAATAATTCTACTTTTACGAAAATGCAATATTAAAAATTAAGAATTTCAGAAATCATGCAAATGATGGACGTTAGAAATGGTTCGTTTCGCAAATTGTAATGGTTGATTGGGACAACCACTAATTATTCATTAGTGAGCTTAATCTAAGACTCGCCCATGTAACGAAAAGGTTATCCTACACAATCAATTCATAAGATCTAAAATGTTAAATTGTTATCTGTTTTAAATAATTATTTAAAAAAAAAAAGAATTCAGAATACAGTTATTTTAACAACTTAAACATCCAAGTAACAGGATCCATGTAAAAAGAGGACAAAATTTGGTAAGCAAAAGAAAAAAAAACTTTCTGTTGATGCCACATAGAGAATCCATAGAAGCACTGCATTCTACGATTTTAACAATAGCACTTAAGTCTTAAAGATTAGAAAATTGTAACGAAAATGTCTATTTCGTTAACCAGCTATCGTGTTATTTTTTACCAATTATTATAAGAATAAGATTTTTTTTTTAGAAAAAATTTAATTAACTTTTAATAATTATTTTCAGTAATAGTAAATATTATTTTCATTTATTACATGTAAATAATTATTATTATTTACTCATTATATAGTTATAATTATTTATCCCCACCGCCCCCTCGTCTCACAAGGGGGCTTCACCGCAGCTCGTCTCAGTTGAATGCGCGCGCGCCGCGTTGGTCACATCTAGTCAGTCACATGTAGAATTATATAACTCCGAACGGACTAATAATTGAGACGAGTCGTGATAATAAAATATATTCTATTTAAGGAGATCTTTCTATAGGTATATATATCTTATCACTATACAGAGGTGGAGCAAGTTCCCATACATGTGTGTGTGCCCATTCTCCTTTATGGAGGGGAGAAAGGAATAATATATATATTTTTTTTAATTTTTAAATTTAACCAGTACATTATCTTCAGGAAAAAAAGTAAAAGTCATATCTAGAAATATGTAACTTCGAAAGGACTAATAATTGAGACAAATCGTAATAATAAAAAATGTTCTATTTATGGAGGTCTTTCCTTACACATATATCTAATCGCTATACAGTGGGGTGGGGCAGTCTGCCCATTCTCATTTGACATTCAAAATACTCTTTTTTTTCTTTTTTTTTCCCCGGTCTGCTGTGAACAAAGTCACTGCATTTTAGCTTTTCGCTTTTTTTTGGTCATGATTGTTTTCAGGATTCAATTTGAGACAAAAGATAATTATCGGACATTTACAAAGGATGACAATATAAGAAGCTGAAATTTAATGACTAATTAGAAGATACTATAATGATTTTAGAATTAACATTAATTTTAATGGTCAGAACCTCTATCATACTAACGAATATTAGAAAGTAATTTTTCTGTTACTCTGTGAGTTTTCGACGACGAAAATTAATAACTTATTCTTATCTGAAATCCAGTTATTATTGTAAGGGGCAAATTGAATCTCAGAATTAAATGTTTATTCCAATTTCTAAACTATATTGGGCAAGTAAAATATTTTATTCCGTTGGACTTGCTTCACAGAAATAACTAACCTGAAAATGGCTTTCATGACTGGATTGCCCCTTTAAGTAAATTCCTTTGCCGCTTCAACTCGAAAGAATTGCTCGTGTCCAACTGTATTAGGCGGTGATAGCTTTCTTTTGTAGAAAGCGAATGGCCGATATCTTTGCCTTGTAGATATAGTATCTATTGATTCAGGCTTTGCGCCGCATGAACCTTGCTTTGGCGGCCCTCATTCCGAGCTTATCTAGCGCGTGTTCAGGTGCACCGGGTGCTCTGACAGATTTACCCCAGGTGTTCTGGGAACTCGGCCCACCGGTAATCCATAAATCCAAGGTTGGTAAATCCCTCCCCATCAGAAGAGCATGCGCGCGAATATTAATCACTGCGTATTATTTTCGGGATTAAATTTAATGGTGGACGTGGGTGAATAGCCGGAAACAGAGTTAGTACAAAGTTACAGAGGCTGTTTTTCATCAGGAAGAAAACATGATGAACTCTTTCAGACACAGGTTAAGGTGAAATTATCAACAGAAAAAACAAAAGAACTTTCGTGGAAAGAAGATCATTGTGAAGGTGATGATCTATTTTGATGATAATTTCAAATGAAAAACTACTATAAACATTAAACCTTATTCTGTTCCTGCTGGTTATCAAATATCCTGAGCTCGATGAAATTGGAAATGTTCTAAATGATAAAATTAAAGTTCGCTTGCGGATGATGAACTTTCCCATTTACGTTCATAATAGTGCGTCTCAGTGAAATATGTTAGAACAAAGTCTACATAACAGAGAATTACTAAGTAATGGATGAGTTCTCCTACAGTTAGGTAACAAAAAGCTTTGTAAATAGATCTCCATAAAAAAACAAGATTTCTACAGACTAGATTCAAAAAGTGTGATTAACATGTGCTTGTTAATCTCTCAGGCGACGATTTACATAAATGACCCAATACATCTTTCCCCTACTTAACTTTTAACTACTCTAATTTTCTTATTCTTTGATTGGTGGGAAGCAAATTCCAAATTCCGTTATAAAAAAAAAAATGTCTACTTGATCAAAATTGTAAATAAAATATTCATGACTTCAGGAAGTGTGTTAGCCATCGGATTACCTATATTGCTGTAATAATATAGAACAGATTCTATTCTTAAGGGTGGCGGCCATGCATTTGTAATAACAATCTGACGCCAGCGCACCTAAGTAGAACTTGTAATCCAATCGCATTTATGTCTAAATTACTGACTAGAAAATTGATGTCGCGAAAAGAAATAATCATTTCACAATATTTCATGGATGCTTCCAGAAAAAGCTACATTATTAATCAGAATCATAACAGAATTCCGTCCTGAAAATCTGAAGCGGCAGGTCAAGTGAATTCTCGAAAACATATCGTCTCTGGTCGAGATTCAATGAGAAACCTATGAAATACAAAAAGATATAAAATGAGATAATATTTTCTGTATTAATTAATAACAAACATTCTCTTTGATACATTTTGATGCATTTAATAATTGACTTTTATATAAAATAATGTATATTTTCGTGAATAAAACGTCGTTATGACGGCAATTGACAAGTGTAAATTTTCTGTCTGTTGGAAATCGCAAGGAAGCGTTGAAGACAGAGTTTTAAAACTTTTTTATTCATTGGCGAACTAATCCCACATTGATACTGCCTTTTAAAATGTCACATCAGACCTTAACATATAAAAAATCTTATGAAGTTTGAGTTAGGACTATCTTTTATGCGTCGAAATTATTAGAGCTCCTTCATGCAACAAAGATTTAAGTTAAGGAAGATTCGGCGAAATAAAATTGGAAGCCAGATGTCAGTCTTTTAAGTACGTGGTAATGTTTTCATGTAATCTGAACGCAATTTCCTCATCCGATATAGAAGATGAATTCTAAAACTAACAAAATAAGAAGTCGAATGGAAGGATATTTGTTTGACGTCTGCGCTTTGCGATAAATCTGGTACCTTATCTATAACCACTGCAAACGAAGCGATTTTTCCTTTTGATTTGATTTAAAAGCTGCATTTTCACAGAATAGTTTCGAGGAATCGATTTCGTTGTTGCTGATTTAAAAGATGTAACAGAACCCTGGTTATTCTGTCGAGGGAAATAATTTCAGCGAAAATATAAGCAATATTTATGTTAGGAAAATATTATTTCAGATTTTTAAAAATTCGCTGCACGCTTTAACTAAAGTGGAAATTACACACGAGAAATCAAATAATTACTTAGTTAGTAATTAATTAGGAATAATTAATCGAAAGATGTCATAGAACTGAACTTTTAATACCGCTTAAATATACATAGATTTATAATAAACTTTGAAAAACACATAAAAAAAAATGTTATTGGAGTAATGACAATGTTATTGGAGTAGGATAAGTGGTTCGTTGTATTTCTATTCATAGACGCTGATGGTCGGTACAGAAAAGACAACAGATGGATTTCCGTGCGTTCTTGAATTGTATTCTCTCTTTTTTTTTTCCAATGGAAAGACGATCATTAAAAATTGAAAATTACACCTTTGTACGAGTTGACTCCACCCAACTCCGCCTTTCATCTTTGCAACAGCTCTTCTCTTTAATTTCCTCCTCCTCAACTACATCATTCACACCTGGTCCCTCGGAAAGGTGTGTTAGAAAACATCTGTCACCTCCCAATGACACCTACAACCATTTGATACCTTTCACATTTTGCAAACCAAGTGTTAGAATTTTTTTAAAGTAGAAAAACTATTACCTTTCTCATTGCTGTTGGCAATATCTTAATACTTTGTTTGTTTTTGTAAAACATATATCTTATTTTAAACTTATTAACACTTTTACGCTATACAGGTATTTTTTGATCATAATCTCTGAATAACAATAACAAAAAAAAAGCTTCGATATTGTAATAAAGTCGAATGTGGGAGTCACAATGTAATTAAATAATCATGATAATTTCCAGCTATTGATCTTAGAAAGCTGAATTTTAATAATTTAGCCAATACAAAATATTGAGTGCGAATTTATTTTGGAATAGTTAGAATGTAAAGATGAGAAACTTTCTATAAAAACAAGACTTTTCAATGTTTTTTTTTTTTTTTTAAAAAAAAGCGCCATTTTGTTTTACATTAGCATCTCTTTTTGTTTTACATTAGCGCCATTAGCATCTCTTCATTCCCTCGATTAGTCTTCGATCAAATTTAATAAATGTCCTTAAAAGTTTCTTGGTTATCTCTAATGTATATAAAGGAGGACGTTTGTGAGTTTGTTTCTTTGTTTGCTATACACTCCTAGACCCTTTGACCTATCTGGACCAAACTTTGCAGAATTACTCTTTTAGGACCCTGTGGAAGAAACGGGCTACCTTGAAACCTGGACACACCACCCCCAGGGAATAAAATAGTGCTACAAATGCACCTCGTGGTGACAAATATTTTTACGCAACAATTGGAACTAAAATATTGCTGTGCGTACTAGCAACGGAGTTTTCGGGGTAAGATATACATTTGTAATGATCAAATGATTTTCTACGTATTTGGAAAGCTTTGAAGTCATAGGGTTATGACGTTACAAAATTCGAATAACCTGGAACTACGGGTAAAAACGGGAGGGAGAAAGGGAGGGATTGGTGGGAAGTCTTTATATTCTTCGAACTTGATATTAATTTCGTTTCTATGAATCTCGAGTTATAAAATTCAAATAACCGGGAACCATAGGTGTGCAAAGGAGGGCGATGAGTGGATGGACAAACAAGGTTGAAGGATACTTCTACGGGGTTTTCGGGATAGATACAGATTTTAATAAGGTCAGACCTTTTGAGATTTTTTTTTTTTTTTTTTTTTTTTACATACCAACCGGGAAAGGAAACTTTCGAAGTGATCTCGTAATTGCAATTTCTTCATCATCCACATGAGGACATTTGTTTTTTTTGTAATCTGAGCGAAGAACGGATCTTTTTGCTAGTTAATAATAAGAATATTAATTGTTAATAAGTTTTAATCCTTCAAACAAAACATTAAATACTGGAAATAATACACAACAGAATTATATAAATTATATCTTTTGTTAACTATAACTTTTGTTCTTAAATAATTTTTTTGTAAAAAACTTTAACAAATCTGAATGTTCGTTTCGACTTTAATGAAAGGCATTTGATTGCTCAGTATTAGATTGTTGTTTTGTTTTTGTTTTTACTTATTTTTGTAATGTGAACTAAAGACTTAAATCTTTTGATTACTTTTTTGGTTAATTAAAGTTTTAATGTTTTATCATTATGTTCAGTATTATCACTTTTTCTAGCAGCCATCGTAATTAAAACCTAAAAGTGCTTTATTCTTGTAAATAGTAAAAAAAAAAATCAAATTAAACTTTTTTTAATTGAACTTTTGAAGAGAAACCATCAATTTAATTTTCTTAGAAAATTAGGTTTAAAATTCGCTATATTAATTTCTTTGAAAGAGACTTTTCTATTTTCTTTTCATTGATAAGTATTAAAATTTGTATCAAGTTGAATTAATTAAATTTCCTGTTTCCTTGAAAATCTTCAAATTCTACTTGAAATAACTTCTGTTGATAGCAATCCTGTGAAATGTAACCACAACAACCGTTTTAATTAGTCTTGTTTTGAGTTACATAAATATTATGTTATAATTTCTCTCATAATCTCAAAGGAATGTTTACATTCTTTACTTGGTTGAGGAAAACCATTGTCTAAAGTGAAATCCCTTGAAGCACGCAATGGAGAAGAAACAGCTCCAATTGGATCCCATCCAATCCTTGCATTACAGTCCTTGGGAAGTTTTGAAACACGACACGATTCGCTTTGCTTTGGTAACAACTGACGAGCAGAAGCGCTTATATTACACATCGAGAAGCTACAGAACGATAATCGCTTCTAACAAACTTCAAGTCTTGTCTTTTGTAAATAACATTCGTCAAAGAGAATTAAAGGTGAACTTCTTAGAATCTTCGCCATCTGAAACTAAGTTAAAGATTAAGCAACGGAAGAAACCCCTGAAGAAATGTGTTTGTAGTCTTTATCTTGAAACAGAATCAAACGTTAAATGTAACTTTGTGTTTGTAAATTTGTTAAATGGCCACATCTGATTTCAAAAGCTTTCGGTGAAATTCATGTCACCTTTATTCAAAATTAAAAGTTGCGATAATAGCAATTTAAAGCTACTCAATTAGGAAGAAAATAGTTTTCAAAGAATATTTCTTCTTCTCTCCGGTACTAAACATTTGAAATTTATAATTACTTTGGCGATATCCAAGTAATATTGTTATTTGCATTTTATAACAAAGCTTAAAATAAGGCATTTATAGATGTTATTTTTAATAATTACTGGATGTTAATCTTCGTACTAATTTATAACCTGTACTTAACTTTAAATATTGAACATCTGAATCTAAAAATAACTGAGTATTTTAAAATAACGGGCTGAGTCTGAAGAAGTCGAACATCTGATTTTGAAATTTCTAGCTAATGACTTTGGTTTCCTTAGAATAAGTTGAACAAAAAGTATATTGCAGAAATATAAGATATATTGTAATCAAGAATTCTTATAATTAGGAAAAGCAACTAAACTTTTAACCGTTATTAAATGTGCTGAATAACTAACAGCTTATTAAATATTTACATACGAAGACATTATTTATCAAAGTTCACAGTTAATATGGATTCAAGAAAGATAAAAGAAGTTTTGAAACTTCAGAAACTGAAGCCTGTCTTCAACATAAAAAAAAAAAAACAAACAAACAAAAAAAGTTTTTTAACTTTCGTTTTGGTTTTATTCTATTTAAAAATTAAACTCGTAAAAAGAAAACACTATAAATTAAAATAGTGTAAATTGTAATACATGTGAATTTAAAGAGTATTTTCAAATTTTCCATTTTCTAAAAATTATTAAATTTACAAATGTTATGATAAAAATTAATTCGACTTAACAAACCACTTAGATGACTGGATACTAAACGTTTGTTAGATGTTCCACATTGTTCGCTGCTGATGCTTTTCTGTAGGTATTTTTGTCTTCACGTGCAGTTTTTTTAACAGATGCCTACTAATAAATGTTCTTCTTCATCTTCTGTCCCCTTTAATCTTGAAGCCAAGTTTTAGAAACATTCGATCACCGGTTCTGAAGTTATTGAAGAGGGAGCGGAAGACATCTACACACCCATACACAGACAAAGTGAATTTATGATTCTTGGAACACCTAGACTTATAATAAAAATGAAGATTTTCATACTCTAATTGAAAGGGCTGTTTCATGTTAATTAGACTCATTAATCGAAAAAGTACATTTTGATTTTGAGAAAGCCGTTGGCTCTATTAATATAGATTAAATATTTTTATTAATTTTGTTTTCTTAGTTGCTTTTGTTTTTTCTTAAAATCTTTAGAATTTCATTGAAAAAAATTCTAGCAAACTGTTTTTCTAATGAGTGATGATATTCCATCGGAAGCTCAAATTCATTCGCACAACGATAATGATTTGGAGTTGTAGAAGCATAATGGAATCTCCAAATTTGTATACTTATTCGTCTTTTCTTTAATTTTATTTGAAAGCAAGCGGAAAATTAGGTTTCTGAGTTCTACGATCAGAGCTTGCGAGAAAGGAATAATAATCTTGTAGAGTTAGTGTTCTCGTTTCCTGCTTTCGCTACCACACCTTGGACGGTGATACAGACTTCGTGTTTATTGCTTCACTTGCAGCACCGAATGTTTCCAAGGAGATGTTATGACATTTCGAAAACTATCTTCCGAACCGGAGATCCATAAACGCGGAAACTTGGTAGAGAGAGCGCAGTCGAGATCTGGTTAGTGTCCACTTTCGAAGTTTGTGTATTTGGACGTTTGAAGACTTGGAATATAATGACTTCCTCTACAGCGCCTGCTTTGAATAAGCTCTAAAACTTCTCCAATAGGAATTCTGGAACCTCATAAAGGCTGCTTTTACGGCATATGGATGCAGCGCAGGCAGGCTATTGAATTTTTGGCAAAAGTCAGTGGGGAGATAAATTGGCAATTTATTGGTAAAATCACCAAAAATTCTGAAAAGCGTTCATTGATTACTTACTCAGTGATTGTTAATGCAACTTTAATTTTTTTTTCATTTCCTACCCCCAAGGATAAAATGTGCTTCCACTTTAGATTACACTTACGGTAATTTAAATGAAGAATATTCCTGTTGTCAGTGGTTTGTCATGATTGTAATTATTGTTCCGTGTAACTTTTAATAGTAGTTGTAATTCGAAATAGCTCAAAATAAAATTACATTCGAGGTAGATCAATGGAACTGGATGATCTGCATCAAAGACCTGTGTCTTTGGTCACTACGTAGTCACGTTCGCCATCAAAAATATCGCGAAACAAAATTTAAGATAAATACCTGAAGAATTTCAACCATTCTTTTTTTTCCCTTCTTTTTTTCTTTTTTTAACTTAGAAATGAAAGAAATTTTGTAATCTTATTTTGGCTTGGTGTTACAGAAACCAGCTGGGGCAGTACCATAACTCAAAGTCTGTTTCTGTCAACTGCAGATTTTTGGATTACGAAATCCATACGCTTTTGTGGAACATGTTCGGAATAATCCCGAGATAAATACAGCCCATGATGGGGCTCATGAGTGGTAAGGGATTCCTTCTATGCCAAAAAGAACAGTTAACACTGAAATTTAGAACAGTTGGAAATTTAAATAAAATCCTAGTTAGATATCTTTTAAATTCTAAGTTTTCAGAGATAACATATTAGGGAAAATTTAGATGTTGTAAAACAATTTTTACACGTTAATTGGTAAAGATAATATTATAAAATACATTTGAGATTTTGTATTTTTTATAATATTAGTATTAGTTTTGAAAATATTGTTGTTGTTTTTTATTTGCTCATATTTAAAATAAAGATTTTCATTTCTTGTTATTGGAATTCTGATTTACAAAACGATTGTAAAGCCGGAAAAAAAAAGTGTTTAATTCAGAGTAGGTCTCTTATCTCTGAATTCAAACTTGAAAAATTCAATTCCAACAAAAAAAAGTCTTACAAAAATGCGATTGGATCACAAATTTAATGCATTTTTGTAAATTTGTGATCCAATCGCAATAATCCGTTCATTTTTTTTTTAGCTAATGGGGAGCAGTTCATCCTCAACCAATTCACCAAAAAGAAACAATCATCATTTTTATAATTTTATATTTGGGAAGCTGTTATTTATCTACCTTTTCAAAAAATCGAAGATTTCCTAAAAACTAGTTTTCTATAAGTTCACTCAACTATTTCTCACCGAACTCATTCATACTATTTAAAATCCCTTATATGAGATTGCACAGGAAAAAGCAAACGAACAAAAAATGAAAGTCTTTCGGATATTGTAATAATATTTTCCCTAATTTAAATGGAATGAAGCAACTTTTATTAGCAGGAGAATCGCTGGCGGATATTCGAGTATTTTTTTTCTGCCGATTTCTCTTTCATACATTTAGAATGTTTTTCCCAAACCTGTTTCAAGCTTCACGGATTCCTCCACTGTTATCATAGTTGATGATAACATAGTTGATCTCTTGTGGGTTCGCATCCTCATTTTACGAAACTTCATGACAAGTATACTACTAATGTGTTGCTTTGACCTTATACCTGATTTCATGAGAACAATTGAATTCGAATTTGGGAATCAGTCTATTCCCTGTCTCACTTTGGAAATCATTAAAGCTTCCAAAAATGTACGGCTTGTTTAGAGGTTTGGAAAACCAAAACTTCTTGACCTCACGTCTCTAACAAACGATGTGAGGGATTTGTGTCCGAGCTTTGGCGGCTGCCCCCCGAAGATTGAACTGAAATTTGCCGCCGACGATAATAATAATCGCCAATGGAAATCCATCGCATTTGCCGCTTGAACAACAACACGACTTCACACGGCTGTCAGCGTAATCAATATTTATGAGCTCTGAAATCCTTAGCTTGGTGGTCAACTGCTGATCTTTTGTTGAAGGTAGACGGAGCTCTTCACTGTTATTGGCATCTTTCTTAACCTGTAAACATCCTAAAAATTTTAATGAGCTGAAGCTGTCAACCAGAAGAAAAGCAAATGTTCAGGCGAATGAAAGTAAACTTTTGCAGAATCTTAAAACATTGCCAAACACACGGATTTTAGACTAAAAAAATTTACAATATCGGAAATTTTTCTTTGTGTATCTTAAATCTTAGGTAGTCAGACAAATTCCTTAATCTAAATTTAATGAATAGGTTGCGTCTTTTGCTTAATATTCTTTCTTAAAAGTCATGTTAATTATTAAAAATCGCAAAATTTGACTTAAGAATGGATTTTTGTTTGTTTTGTGTCTTGAGATCATTAGATATTCATAAAAAAAAAAAAAAAAAAAAAAAAACTCTGAAAAACAACTGAAGTGTATTTTTCTAAAATATTGCATTTTTTCTTTTCTTTTTTTTTCCTTCCAAACCAAAATAACGTAGTCTCCTCATATCGGTAAATTGTATCTTCAAATACAAACAGGTATTTTTCAAATTTTTCATTAATGAAAATTAATTAGGTCCATAAATACTTAATTTTATAATAACTCGCAAATGATTTCTAAAAAAAAAGATAAATGGGATGAGTTAATTCGAAGTTAAATTTAATCATTGAATAAACATCGATCGATAGAAAGCGTATCACTTCTAACGCTTTTCTATGGAATTTTCCGTTAGAATTTCAATGGAAATTCACTTTCAGGCACCAAGTTTTCGTTGGAAATCAAATGAAGATATTTTTCATGAACTCAAACTAAACTGTCTCATATTCGAGCTGTGACGGTTCAAGAAAAGCCATTCATCGTTTCAGAGAAGATCATTCACAAGTAGATTCGACATTGATTTAGGAGCTTCCCTTTTTTTTTGTGGGTCCAGTGGTATAAGCAGTGAGCTTAGGCTGAAGGAGCGGGGTTCAATTCCCGTTAGAGGATTTGTTTCTTGTTCTCCTACAGACAGGCCTTGTGGTTCACTCAGCCCTCTGTAAAATGGATACTGGATGGTTCCAGTGGTTAAAGACTGGGAGGACGTTGAACAAACCACTCACAACTTCATCCAAGCAATTGTTGGGTGCTCCAACACCGCCCCCATCCCAGTGGAATCAACATGATTCTACAAGTCCCTTAATCTATGGTAATTATTTTTCTTCACAAATTGATTTAAAATTACCTTTTAAAAGTATTTCGGGAATAAAAAGACTGATATAATGGCTGTCCTCTTTTCAGATTTTTCGGAACTCTGTTTGTTTCAATCTAATAGGAGAAAAAAAATTACTAAGAAGTACTAATCAATAACGAAAAATAAGAACAGAAGAAATTAAGTAATCTTTTAAAGAAAGTTAATTTTATTAGGAAAAAAATAATCCTCCCCACCCCCCAAAAAAAAAAAAAAACCCCCCCCCCCCCCAAAAAAAAATAATCTTAATCAGAGGAGAAAAAACTTTGATGCTGTTTCTAGAGAAAATTCAAAAATCGTTTGTAAATTTAATGCAATGAGTCCTGTTAATAAAATACTAAATTTTCATTATTATTAAATTACTTATTATTATTGTTACTGTTATTATTATTACTCAGTTCTTTTACTAATTCGATTTTTTAAAAAAATGTATATTTTTTATAATTACGAGAGAACATGTTATCAAACCGTAGTGCAATAGCAGGCAGTTTTTTTTTCCCGTGAACACATTTAAAGTATTATATTTAAAATATTTTAGAATGGATTTCAATTGATAAGGGGAACGTATTAGCGTAAGTGGTAATTAAAATATCTTTTTTGATTTTTTAAATAAAGAAATTAATTATAGAAGTAAAAAACAAAAAAGATAAATAAGAAACTGTCCTTAAATAAGAAGCAAGAAGGACATCAGAATTCTTCCTTACTTATTTTTTTTTAATATAATATATTGTAGATTCTACCATAAAGCTTTCCTGAAATTCCCCTTTAATCTTAAATGGAAGTTGTTTCTTATTATTACTATTTTACTATTGCTTATTTATTTAGAATAAAACTACGAAGAATATAGGTAAGAACTTATAGAGAAAGGTTTCTTAATTATTTCGTAACTGGAAAAATATCGGTAATGAATGTCGTAATATAGATAAGTACCTTGAAAATCGAAATTAAAAAAAATCTTGAATATTTTTAGCTGTACTTTTGATATTTGCTTTAAGAAATATCCAATTGTTTTTCAATTTGTGAAATACGACCGCTGTTGGGAATCTGAATATTATTGTAAAGGATGCGTAGTATCTTTAATTTTTATTAAAATGGTTCGCTTGGTTTTTGAGCGATTGCTTCTTTCTGGCAACAAAGTTTTTCTTCCCCAGGAAACCTGATTATTCGTTGTTAATCCGATTTGAGAGGGATTTACGATAGATAAATGGAAAAGACGATGCATAAGAAGTAGCTGGGATCTTTGAAACAAAGAAAAACTATTAAAAAATGATAAAAAAATAAAAAAATGGAATAACACAGCAAAAACAAGGAAATAACTCACCAAAGAATGGTTATAAAGGAAAAATGTTCATATCACAAATCTGTTATCGTGATATCTATTGTAATTGATTAAAACTGAAAAATAAATGTAAAGATTATAAATTCAACTTTAGCGTGTGAAATTAATATTTATCAAACATCGAACAACAAATAAAAAATATTGCACACATTTAAAAAAAATAACAAAAAACACAAGTAACAAAAAAAAAAAAATAAGCCAGGACTTTACGATCTGCGGAAAACTGCAAGATCATCTTCAGCTAAAAAACTGCCAAACAAAAGCTTTTACAGCATGTTATTTGAATTGCATTACTTACATTTACAATATTATTGAAAATATATAAGAATAAATATTTTACGTATTATTTTTTAAAAATTGCTATTTTACTATATTAATATTTTAAATTTATGCCTTACTTTTTAAGTTATTATTTAATTTTTTATTATACAAATCGTTCTTATCTTGTTTATTTTTGAAAGTTAGGAATTATTTACCAACTGAGACATGAACGGATTGTGCTCTGCAGGGAAGCTCGTTTTTTGGCGGGCATTTTTCTCGTGGTTATTATTATTTTTTTTTTTTTTTGTTTGAAAGAAATTCGCTTTTTTTCTGATGATATAAATGTAGACTAAATATTTTATTTCGTAATAAAATAAAGAGAAAGAACGTAACATTTTAAAATTTTGGTTAAAGCAAGTGAAAGAATGAACTTTAGAAAATCCGTTTCTTAATCGAAAGGAGATGGTCTCCTTTTAGGAGAAACCCCCATTAATGACGATATCAAGTAAATATTAATAGTACAAATGATACGTGAATTACATAATAATAAATGCATCTATTGCTTAATGCTACATTTAATACTTATGTCAATAATAATAATAATATTAACATTCATTTAGCTAAACAATTTTTGTAAATATATAATTATTAAACAATAGTTGAGGAATTATCTGAAAATATTTTTTATATAAATTGTAAATATGCCATAATATTTTGAAATCGGTTGTTTTTCCTAAATTGTTTCTCCTCCCGAGGACAACGAAGCTCTTCACGTGTTCAAGATGGACGAGCATCGGATTGATCTATCGACTTCTGCTTTATCCCATTTATGGTGAAGCATGAAACTCCTTGGGTCTTCATAAAAAGAAGATACATTTGCATTAGTATAAGATTCTTTCGGTGTTTGTCTAGTTACTACAAAAGAATAAGTAGAGTATAATATTTTATTTCTTTATTTAACACACTGAGGAAACTCATTTACAGGCGAACCTTTTCTTCGCAAAATACTGTTGCTGGGATAATAAATGGTTAGTCTCCTACATGAATTTTTCCCTCCCTATTTCCCCCCCCCCTTTTTTTTTTCGTCCATAGCTGAGGGTTTATAATGGGAATTAGCCCTTTGATTTTGTTCAAATAATTGCTTTGTCGTTTTCTTGTCCTTCCATTGAGGACCCGAGTTAATTACTAAATGGGGAAAAGAAAAAGACGAAGAGCTTGCTTGCGCTTCTTCTTTGCTCTCATTCTATGTAGATGAGACCCCGGTCTTCCTTTTATTGGTTGGCAGAAGGATCAAGTTAGGGTTATCGGGCCCAGGATCAAACGAACACTTCATTAAAATTCGAACTGGTTTTTGTCAGTCCCCTTATATGAATAGAGATGAGCTGCGATGAGTCACGCCCCTCTATCGGTGACCTCCACCTGTGACGTCACCCAGGCAATTAGCCAAGTGTTGAGGAGCTCCCGGATATTAGCTCCGAAGCGGTCATTGAAGAACGAATTAAAAAGTCGCTTACAAAAGCGCCCCCACTTAAATAAGAACGATTTCCCAAACCGAAACCAACAACCGTGAAATTCAATCTTATATGGAGCAAGATCCCCGAGCGATCTGTCGCTTTAATTTAATCAAATTGCTCACTTTAATGGTCTCTACCAGAAATAAACCAGAATATTTAATATCCATTCAAAGAAATGATTAAAAATCTATTTTTCCTTTCGCTTTTTTTTTTTTTTTTTTCCTGAGACTTATTTTCGTCTTTGAGAGAACGAAAAAGATATGCAAGTGATCCATTCTTTCCTACAAAACTTCTGAATCGCAGAATTGCAGATTTTAATATATATATATATATATATTTAAGGATTTTGATGAAGCTTGATAAGATTGTAAAAAATTACCATTAAAATTTTTTACAATCTTATGATAAACGTAGCTTTGAAGGGATATTAGAGGTTTTGATTTTCATATGCATCAGATTTAAAAAAACAAAAAAAACAACAACACTTAGAATAAAAAAGTTTTAGAATGCAATTGAAAATGAAATTTACACGTTTGTTTTCAAAACACGTTTGTTTGAAGACATTCCGTTTGTCTTCAAAATAACTATATATCTCCTAGGAACCTGAAATTTTATAGTGAAAAATATTAACGATATCTTTTGATTTGTTACATATCGCACCAAATCTAAGAACAAAAATAAATTTAATTTTTATTAATTATGGAAAATACATATTTTTTTTTAAATAAGTAATATTTTAAAATTTTATTTTTAAAAATAAGTTTCAGAGATATTTTGTCAAATAAAAAAAAATATTACCACACATAAACAACTAAATCAGAGTTTATTAAAACAATAAAATATTATTATTACAAAAAAGTTAACCCAATACAGATGATTTAAGTCTAAGTTTCTGTAGGTTTCTTTTGGAAGCAACTCAAAACATGGGCTATACGTGGGGAGTGGGGTCGTGGAAGTAAGGCTTCCCGCGTCCTGCAACTGGTGTTGAGGTTGGGGGATCAGCATAAGTCCTTCCCCTGCTTTAGCCTTCAGATAAGAAACATTTGACAGAATGAACCAGGGAAGTGGTTTTTGAATCTGCTTCATTTCCAACCTGTTAATGTACATTGTATTTTGCGATGACACTATTAAATCATCGTTCAGTCTTATTACGAAATTTTAAATGGTAGATATTGTTGTAAGGATTATTATGATTTACTTTGTTTTGACATTCTTTGAATTTCTTCTTCAAGTTTAATCTATTCGTAAGTTTTTATTAAAGATACTGCAGTATGCATTCAAAACATTTTTAATTTTTTATAGACAATTATAATATCCTGTCTTTTGTTATCAGTATTTTATCTGTTGAGTGTTTTGGATAGATCAACTTTACTATTTCTGGTTGCAGAAATAACAATGGACAAAATCTTTAATTTTCTTGGTTAGCTCCGGGTATTACGATTAATTTTCATAGAACAACATGCTTCGATGTTTACTTAATTATGTTAAGAAAGCGGAAAACAAGTCTTTTAAGTGAAAGTCTTCAATACTTAGAGGATCATTATAGCTCCATAAAATAAAAATACACTTATTTTAAAAGTCATATAATATGTTTAAAAGGTGCAAAACATTCAGAAGAGAAGAATTTCTTCCATATTACCATCATTTATTATCTATTTGACTCCTATTTTTCTTTAATAAGCTTTTCGAAAAAAGAAATGTAATTTATTAGAGCTGCTTATCTGATGAGGAATAAGATTTCATTGATAAGAAACTTTATTATTTGCGAAGTCTTTAGGGATTGGATTCCGCCATTGGACATGAAATAGACCATGGCCCTGTGAATCGATATGTTCAATAAATCCTGAGTATGTTTCTCATCGCACGTTCGGTAATTATGCAAGGAATGACGCTTCGGTCTTCGCCCTGTCATCCATCTGCTGTAAATCCGCAAATGCCAATGAGCTCCTGCGTTCAGAGTTATGAGGGCTTCACGGCAGTCGTTCACAGCCACCCCCACTCAGCCGTCAACTCACTTCGGAACCAGAGATGTAATAAATGACTCAATGGGATTGAATACAATTTATTGATATTTCCTTCTTTTAATATCACTAGGGATTTAGCTAAACATGTTTAATTTATTTTGCAAAAAAATATTTCTTATTTCTAATAATAGTGATAGAAAGGGCCTTGCCTGTCTTCTTTAATGAAAATTTGAATTTCGGAGATGGTTTACGTGAAAGGAAATTTAATTTCACGCATATTTGACCACTGTTTCTATCTTGAATCATCATTATTGATGTAAAGTATCCTGTTTGATCTGTAGGATTTCTTTAATTGTCCATTAGGATATGGAATCGTTTTATATTTAAACTGCAGTAAAATAACTTTAATTTATTTAATTCAATTTTAAAGTTACCAATTTAAAACTTTGAAATTCAAAATAAATAATAATGAACGTAGTTAAAACTATGTGATTGTTATTGTGAAAAAAAAAATATTTGATTAAAGCATTAAAAAATATCATTTTTAATTCGAAAACAATAAATGAAAAAATCAGAAATCGACGAATTTTGACTTTAGTTTCCGCTCAAAAAATATCTACCCTTTAGGATGTGATGTTATCCTGAAGAGTCTCCCTTTGAAAACAGCTGAAATTGGCACTGAGATGGTTCCCTTTGTTAGCGCATGCGCATATTGTGCCTCACTAATAACTCACCTGTAATGCAGCACTGAGATTTCGACTGATTTATGAATGACTCCTCGGCAACAGAACCACGGACGCCTAGACCGGGATTTTCTACCTTCAATTTATGAGTCTTGGCTTTCTATAATATTAAATGGAGTGTTAAATGTCCAACAAATTACAGGTAACAGGTCATTCATGCATTAAGCCCGTATCTGGCATCAGTGATTGTCCTCCCATCATCCCCCAAATATTACTTTAAAAAAGTTTCCTTTAAAACAAAAACAAAAAAAGTCCAATGTTGTTTGGATACAAAATATTCTGGAAAAGAAAGGAAGTTCAAAAGAATAAAATCTAAATTGAAAAAAAGAAAAAGAAATCTATAAGTCACTTTCTAAGCTAACAGGAAGAAAGATCTTTACTGTCGTGCTAACTTTTGATTATAAGAAAAGCTTACATAAAAATGGTCAAGTCAATTGCTATTTAACGATTAAGTTAAGTCCAGAAACCAATAATTGTTTGGGTGCTACTTGATACTGAGTTCATTTTATAATCATCTTACCATTTTCTTGTTTTGTACTTCGGAAATTTCTGTTTCTTGTGCTACGATTTCATTTTGACCTCCAATGAGTCCATCTGAAGCGACCGTTCCATCTGCGTCTGGCTGCAGTAGACCCTAAAGTCAATGTTTAATCTCAATTGCACTGAACTGAAGTTAATGGAGAGTTCATTTTGACAGTTGGAAACAATTAATATTGTGTTATTGAGATTTTTAATATTTTTTTATCATTCATTTTTATATCGTGAAATAAAACCGTATCGAATCAAATGAAAAGAGGTTGCTGATGTCATTACTTATTACATTTCTAAGTCACCCCAGTCAAGTGTGTTAAAATTAAACTCGTAGAAATCAAACAACAGATTTACTACCGGATTAAACTACTTTCAGAATCAATTAACGAGGTCAAGAAACTTAACAATTATTTTGTAGTACAGTTTTTTTGCGTCTATTGTATTTTTTTATAGAAAAAAAACTAATTGTTCGATACTGCTTTTCAGATGAAATTCGAAAGGACTTTTTTTACTACACCACACAAAGTTCTGGAATGATTTGTGATTTCAATGTATTTTTTGAGTGGAAGCAAGAGCTATCAAGAACCTTAATATGAATTTAGAACACTGCAGTCCTACATATCTGATAGGAGAGAAGAAAAACACTTTTTGATGTCTTTGAATATTTGAAATATTCAAATTATTTAAAAAAAAATTCGGAGACTTTCTCCATAATTTTGAGAAAACAACAACAACAAAAAAAAAGCTTTTATTTGATTTAGAGCTTTTTACATCTGAAAAAAAAAGGAAAGAAATATAACATTTTGATCTTAAAAACTTGATTTTTTTTTTTTTTTAAATTTTAGAAAGCTTGACAATTTATTTCAAATTAAAAATTTATAAAATCCATTATAGTATGCAAAGGTAATAGAAGTGTTATAAAAGTTGCAAAGTAGAAAAATATGATAATTTCTGAATTTTTAAAGTAATATATTACAGTATTAATTATTTTTTATTTATTTATTATTTAAAAATTTATTATTAAATTATTTTTTTCATTCATTCATTTTTTAATTCATTTGCATGCATTGGAGTTGCTTAAGGAATGTCCCTTTTGACAGTTCTTAAATAATACTCGGTAACATTTGTAACAATACTCGTAACCCTTTTTAGATTTAGGCAGAGCATTACATTTTTTTTTAAAATTAATTTTCTTATTGCAGTGATGTGGTTTAGGAAGGCGATCCTTTCTAAAAGTTCAAAATGTATGATTACTATAGCTACAAACTGATCTGTCTTTCAATATTATATGGATCTATGTAAATATGAAACTGAAAGAAAGTTTTAAAGATTAATTAAGCTTCTTTCTGAAATTTCAGTTTTCTACATCATAATTCATCAATAAATAGCAATAATTATTTCTTAGATGGTTAAGGTAAACTCAATATGTGCAAATGCAAAGTCATTATGTAACTTTAAGGCCATTCCATGTCAAATCAATAAGGTGAAATCCAATGCTGTAGACGGAGCAGTAAGGCCACTCCAACCTTCTTCTCATGGCTTTTTACTAAGAAAAAATTTAGTCTAAGAAAAAAAAATCGTCCCTATCCTTCTAAGAAGGTAGAAATCATGCTTTTTCCAGAGTTTGCAAAACTGAATTTTATTAGAAATATTACGAAGAATATTAACAAATCAAAATATTAAGTTAACCAAAATATATTGTGAAGATATTGTCAAAATTCTATTGATTAGGACAATTACTATAAGATGTTTAAACCTAATTCATCTTCATTTAGGAAAACGGCAGTTAGAAGTATTTGTTTGAAAATGAAAAAAAAATAAAAATAAATAAAAACACCATATTCGAATCAGCATGATGAATAATTTCAAGTTAAGTGTTACTGTGATATCTTGATATTTATTATACTGAGAAATTACACTCTCTTCGAAAACAATGAAGTTAATCAAAACTGAACGAAAGTAGCTTAGAAAATAGAAACTTCATTCGAAATACTTTTGTTAACGCTGCTGCTTGACGGCTGGTTTGGAGTCGGATGTCCATAAAATGCTTTCAGTGAAAACGAATTGAGACGATTCCATTGAACTGAAGCGAAAGGAGAGTTGTTTTAATAACGATTAAGTCTCCTAACAAATTATACTCCATTATTTGATAATTATGTGACAATTAACCGAGTTGAATCCCATAAATTTCAACAACAAATCCAGCCGCAACTGGCTATGCGTTGATCTCTTCTCGAGTTAGACAATCAATATGGGACATCTCGCTGTGCAAAAGAGTCAGTTCCTTCTGATGAAAATGACAATTTTATATCCCCAAACATTATAATAACGCTTCTTCTTCAATAAGATTAGAGAAGTTAACCATCAAACAAAAAAAACAAAAAATCACTGCCAGAATTCTTATCTTTAGTTTTTTACAATATAATCATTGCGCAAACAATATTTAATCAGAAGTTGCTAAACTATTTGAGAAAATACATTCTTATCTTAATAAGAGTCTAATAGCAGAAAACCATTCATACTCACTGAAAAGAAAAGAATATTAAAGTTCTGCTTGCGAACGAACCAAAGACACTTGGTCTTATTTTCGTAGCGAGTGGTTTTCTGTCTGTTGAGCTTATCCACATCAGGATATGAAATTACAGAGAAGAAACAGTGTTATTTTATTTAATTGTAGTCCACGAGATTTAAAATAAAGGGTTACAATGACTTACTACATTAAAAAAAAAGCTTCTTTGTTAATATTTCAGCTTTAACCAAGTAGTATTTGTATCACCATAGAATTAAGTTGACCGGACGAAGAGTATTTGGTATTTAATGTATTTGGTGAATTTGAAAAAGCAGCGAATAACTCAAACAATTTGGATTCTTACAAACAGATTTTGTGAATTTCAGAGAATTGTAGTAATAATCAATTAAAGTAAGGAGGGAAAACGCAACTCCTTTCTCTCTTTAACTTTTTATGCTTTCTTTCTTACTAATCTTGAAACAAACTTGACATGGATACAAATTTTTATTATTGAAGAAATGGCGTAAACATAAAATTGCGTTTTTCCTCTTTACTTTAATTCATTATTACTACAATTCTCTGATGATACAAAATTTGTTTGTAAGAATCCAAATTGTTTGAGTTACTATTTCCGTATAGTTTTCTATTATTACTACTTCTATTGAGAAGTTGAAAAGTTTTTGTTTCACTAAATAAATAAAGATAAAAATCACAAAGTGTGCTTTTGACAAATTTTCTTTGCAAAACCATATAAGTTTGTAAATAATGAGACAAATCAAATTAAAATATGAATAAATTACAGTAAAATTAAAATGTTACTTCACTAAAGTTGAATTACTGAATGCAGAGCTCCTGGTGGGAGTAATTTCTGTGAGATTTATTAATTATTTCTTTCTTTCAAGAAGAAACAATTGATGTTTAATGAAGTATTTTAAAAAGATGTAATAATTTCACTGCCTGAATTTAATGATTATAATCTAAATGTTGAGAAAGATTATGAGATCTCTCCGTCTCCACGCATCCTGCAGTTCCAACTTTTGTTAAAAATGTAGTTGTTAGTTTTTAATGTATAGTGCTGTTTTAATAATAGTCTAATTAAAAAAGTAGAATGAATTTTAATTAAAGACGGTCATCTTTCTAAGTGACATCTTTACCGCTTCAACTGACTTGTGGTGCAATGAAGTGTTGTCTGTCTTAACGCAACTCGTTCTACATTTTAATTAATTTTTCCAAAAATTAACGACATTACTTAACTATGAAATTCATTACGAATATTGTTAATGTTTACACCATCAATTTTTAAGTAATTAAGTAAAGTAATACGTCTGTAAAAGATTTTCTCGTTCATTAAACTTCGTACACTTTTTTTTTTTTCATTTGCTCAAATCTTCGCTTGAACTTGTCAGAATTATTTACCAAAGTATCTGTAAATGTTTAGAAATGCGATTGGAAGGCCAATTCGACAATCGTATGTCTTGAAATCCTGGAAAGAAACCCGATATCTGTTTGACAAAGGGTTAGATGAACCTTAGAATCTTAAAACTTAAAATTAGAAAACTTAATTAGGGAAACGTCCTCGATCACCGCCAGAGATCTTCTAGAGCGTACAGGGTAGTGAAAATGGAGCTCCTTTTGATAGGAACATGGGTTCGCAAACTCATCGATCCCTTTTACATCCCCTGATTTATTCACTTTAATATTTTGAACGGGATTTGGAATGTTTTACTTAATGCAGGGCAGTAGATTGTTGCGTATGCTGTTGTTGTCGTTAGCACAACATATAATGATCACGTGAAACCCGTAAGCTTAACAGAAGGTTATTATGTGTTTCGTTGCACCGTGTTTACAAGAGATGCTCGAAGTGACGGCCATCAACTTCGATGCAAGCGTTGCACCTGTAATGCAATACTTACTGATTTATGTCTTGTGCTAATGACAACAATGGTTAATTAAATAAACATATCAAACTGCACAAAATATTGAAGTGAATAAAAAAAAGAGACCCTTGTTCCTTAACAAAAAAGTGTTCCATGTTCATAATCCTATACTCCCTAGAAGTTTGTTGCTTGTAATCATTTACACCCGTTATACAGGGTGTCCCAGGAGGAAGATCAATATCTCGGGAGATGATAGCATCGGCCATTTTAAGCATAAAAGATCCTTTGAACAAGTGTCCTACTCCTAAGGGCTTCCGAGATAGAGAGTTTTATATAGTTTCAAAACGAATGACAGCAAAGAGATATTACGTACTGTAAAAGCATAAAGAAATGAAAAATATCTGAGCTTTCATCGGTGAGAGTTTGGGACGGTCGTTTCGTCCTTTTTGCGCACTCGTCAGCCACACCCACTCACCAGATGAAATGCTCAGATAGTGCAAAAGTGATAAGGGAAACCACTCCTGTACCCGACTGTGGTCCCTCCGAAAGAAAACACATTTAAAAAAAGAAACCACGTATTGTTTCTAATATTTATTGGCCAAGTTACATATTTCTTACAGTTTATAATAAAGTCTGAAAAATTCCACCGTCAACATCGATGCATTTCTCAACTTTTGTGAGAACAACATGACATGTTCCTTGTCTGAGTCCATCGTGGCGTTCCTTTATGCTCGCAAAAGCATCCATTATGTGAACTAGCAATTCGTCTCAAGTATTCACTTTACGTCTGTAAACTTCACTCTTCATCCAACCCCATAAATAGAAATTCAAGGGGGTTAGGTCTGGAGATCTCAGCGCCGTGCGGTGGAAGAGAAGGAAAACAACGGCCAGTAGAAGCAGTGACAATTGAACGCCAAATTTCAATTATCTTAAATAAGCTTTCTCACTTTGCGGTATATCTAATTTCGCTGTAACTACAGAAATGATATCTCTTCTTTATTTTATATAAAGTTCACATTAATCATTTCACCTAGTCAATACGCTGTAAACTGTTTATCAGTTCTTGTAATTTATTTCGATGAAAGCTATGATCTAACATAATTATAAATCTTCACTTCTGGATATCTTCTCTTTATTCTTGCAACACGAATCAAAGAATAAAAAGTCTCTACTTACATAAATCCTCGATATATCAATACTATAATAATTATCTTCTAATATTCAGATAATTCTTCTTTCTTCGGGATTACCAGTTAAGCAGCCATTTTCGAACATTCTTCCGTTCGATAATATTCCATCCAGATTTTAAAGTATTATACTTTATCCTTTATAATTATAACTGTGAATTATTCACACCGGCGATGGACTGTATACCTATATGCTACAAATACAAAATAGAATTATTTATTAATTCACTAATCATTCTGAAGCACTCAAATATCTTTTCTACACGTGGTTAGCTTTTAGGCCTATTTTATTCTCCTTTTATATCAGCTACTATCAGTTCGACTATTAAAACAGAAGAATTACTCATCTTCAAGGATCCGGGATAATTCCTATTCCTTCCTATAGTCATATATCGATATTATATCGATCGTCTATTTTATCTGAGTTCGTTATTGCTTCATGATTCCATTGGTATAGCCCCGTCCACTATTCCGCCGAATCATCGTTCATCCGCCATTGTGTTTCTTCATGGCTCGTCCATCTTCAACTGACTTCTCGTTCCATTTCTCGCGTGCGCCGTGTCACGCTGTCGCGAGCTGTTTACACTACGGCATTGTTGCAATTATTGCAGCCTTTCCAATTATTAAACTTTATTCTCTTTTTATCTTGGAGAATAATAAAAAAATCACTGCTGTGAAATGCAAGTTTAAATATTTTAGATTATTATTCCGATTCACAATAATGATTGTGAATCTTCACAAGGTGAGACCAAGTTGTATACAAAATGACATCCTGGTACAGCTGTTTCACGCTAATATGGCGATCATCAGTACACAACCAGGTCTCGATACACGGGCCTATATGATAAAACGTCGGAAACTTCTGCGGGCACCACATTGGTTCCGACATAAACTAATATTGTGAGGAAAATTAATTTGGCATCATCCGAACCTTAGTATCTTGAACTGATACTCTCGAAATAGACCTTTATTGCCCTCCAAATGAGAGATGGCCGGCGGAAGTTTGAACTGCGCAGCCCTTCCGGTAGCTGATCAATTATGTTTTCCTGTCACAATGGACAATGGCGTCTGTTTTCACTGAGAAAGACATGTTGATAACGCCAAATTAAAACTTCTCTCGACTATTTAGCGTTATTTCAATACCAGTTGCTAACAATAAGTATTTATATAAATAGATAAATATATATTATTTATAAATACAATGCTCTTTTGCAAAGTAACAAGCGATTACCGTAATGGCGACGTCCTGTCATAAAATCAGACGGAAGTGCCTGACCAGACTAATCGATCATATATGCGCAGATCTCACAAAAACAGGGCGGCCATCTCTCATTTGGAGGACAAATAGTAAAGTAGCGTGAAATCAAGCTAATTATTAATTGAATTGTTGTAGGATTTAAATATTTCAATGTTATTTGCATTACTGAATTGGAAATATTTGCAGCCTCAGAAAATGCATTTCAAATAACTATATACATAAAAATTTATTAAATGTTACACTGTTTAATGTAATTGCATGAAATTTCTAACTATTTTCAATTTGTAACTACACATTTGTTTGGTCAATATTTATGTAGTATATTTGGATTACATAAAAATTTATTTGTATCTTAATACGTGAATGTATTAATTTTTGCAAATGGAAATTAGTTACATTCGATTTTCTTTTTATAACCATGATATCAATTGTTTTTTGTTGAATTGTATTGTGGATGAAAGAATCATGTTACTAAATTTTTTCAGCGTAATAATATTTCAGTGTAACTTATAGATTACAAAAATAAAAATGTTATCCTCCTACTGGTTTCAGAAAATTTTTTTCGTTTTTTTTTTTTTTTTTTTTTTTTTTTTTTTTAATAAACCACGTTTTAGAACTATCCATTAGATAGTTCTAATACTCTTTTTTTTTTAGCTATTCCCAATGATTTATATCACTGGGCTGCCTTTAATTTCATATTAAAGTATTGCTTATGATGACAGAAATGGTTCAATTTTATATATTGTAATATTATTGATATCAATATCTATCTATCTTTCGCAAGTTTTTACTTTTCCACGCTTACATCTTTGAAAATTCTAGATATTACTTTTATTATAATACTTATATAAGTATTATTATATACTTTTGTTGTAATACCTTTATTGTAATTATATTTTTAATATTACAACATTAGTAATAATTAAGCTGATTTAATTCTTATAATTTATTTATTTAACATTTTCATTTAAGTTATTAAATTATTTAAGTTATTTATTCGTATAAATATAAATATACTGCTAAATAGTAGTTTAGAGATCTGTTGTCCAATATTTCTTTTGTTGTCGAATAAGCCCTGATTTTTGGAGAAGAATCTTTTGCCAATATTTATTTGGCTTGCATTGAAACGTTGGTTGTCGCAGCGCCTGTTTTCTCGTGATGAACCAGTGCTAGCGGCGAAGTGCTGGTATTTTTCTGTCGTTGATTGTTGGACTGTTGTTGGTAGGGAATTTCTGCAGGGCCTCTGACTGGCATTGTGAGTCATTCGGTAATCCATTGGGTAATGTAAAATCGCGTTTGTTTGTGTTTCGGCAGTGGATATTCGGGATTTTATATTGACGTAATGTCATTGGATTTATATTGTAAATTTGTTTTTCCTTTTGAGTTCAAAAATCTCAAATGACCTACAGATGTACTGCCTACTATTTCTTTTATACAAAGCTCTTTTAAAGGGATTATCGTGAAATTCTTTTATGTATCTTATTTATTCTTTTTAATCAAAATTTCTCATTATCAAAGTTAGGGTCTAATGAAAGTAGTCTTTTGATCCTAAACAGGACTTGTATTTTTTTTTTTTTAATTCTCGAAAATTTCATTTACATTCTTTCCCTTTTCTTCGCTTAATTTTGAGTAAATAATTTCAGTAAAGCCTTCGTTAGCCTTTCGATTGAAATGAATTGAAGCTCTCATTTAGTTTGATGTGTCTGTTTTCTTTTAATGAAAAGATATAAATATCTACCAATAAACTCCTAGAAATAACACAGGTTGAGATTTATGGGTAAACGTCAATTACTCTATTTCCAAGAATTTACAGTGAAAAAAAATCTGAATATTTTTACCAATTACAAAGACAAAATAGCAACTGATGTTTACAGAAATCTGGAAAAAATAAAAAAAAACAAACAAAAAAACACAGAATGGCGAGTCCAGTTGATGTTGGATGAATGCGTGAAAATTGACTTCAGCAAGAAAAGCAGCTACAGACCGTAATATATGAAAAGGCGATTGGATTTACTGTTTGATTACAATAAATTTACAACCAAGTTTGCAAAGAAAGGATAATGGAATTAAAAAAAAGTCAATGATATTTGAACAAAATGAACAAAAATTTTTTTTTTCTAACCTTATCTAAGGAAATAGGATTTCTTGATATCTGAAGTTGATTTTGTACGAAAGTTTATTAAAAATTAATCACAAGATTCTTTAAATTAATCGGAATTAAATCCTGCAAAAAACATGAGTAATTATATCTAAGAACCGTAGGAAGTCGTGAAATGACTTAATGTAGTGATTAAACAGAAGGACTCTTTTTTTTTTTCTTTTCCTGTTGATTCTTATAAGAGATTTCAAAAAAAACAAAAATCCGTTCTAGGAGACTGTACAGTTGGGGCCATTGATGAAACGATGAATTCATTATATTTTTGATTCATCCCAGTAAGAGCTGTTTTCAATATGGATTTTTGTGAGCGACAGCTGTACTGTCTGTGAGCTCTCTGTTTTAATTAAATGTCAGCTAAAAGAGGACTTTTTTGTTATTCAGTTCCCGCTCTTGACGGGGGACTGACATTAGATGGGGATGCGTGCCGACACATCGCCGAACCCTCACCACACCCACACACGGCTCCGCACTGTCCGACCATGGAACGGGGTTTTTTTCTCTCTCTCTCTTCTTCTGTTTTAGTACATTCACGTATTACTTGCATGTGAAGAAAAGCAATTACAATTTTTAGTTTTTAACTGCTAATTGTAGTGAACTTTTTAATCTCTCTGGATTAAATCACTTTGTCTCCTCATGGATTGAGGATGGAGAATTTCAATCAAAACCTAGATTGAATAGAATTGATTAAACATTCTTATGAATAAAGAATTTTAATTAATTTATTAATTACAACGTGTAGCTAGTTGTAATTATTTATTACTTCGTAGACAAAAAAATTGCTGTATTCAAAAAAAAAAAAAAAAAAATCTAATAAAAAAATTAAAAATTATCATCACTGAAATTTAGGGACAAAGCTTGATTTTTTTTTCTTTGTATTTTAAATATATTAGGAGAGTTATTTCATTGATGGGATTGTCTGTGTTATAAGAAAGAAAAATATTGGTTTTGATCTATTGTTACGTTAAGCGCTAGCCAAGTTAACTTACCTCGAGGATTAGGAGTGTATAGATCAGAGATCTCAAATCCAAAACTCAACACCTGTGCTGTACTGTCAACTGAAGTTTTCTCAACGATCAAATCATAATATAGAGAGTACATAGGTATATTTAGTTTCAAAAGGACAACTGTGTAATTTTAAACTCCCGAATTTTGTATCTACTTTTTTGCAAATTCCCAATGACTTTAGAAGAGAGCTTTCAAAAAAAAAAATTGCTTTTTTTTCTAATTTTCCTAATTGGATAATTGCCGATTTGCCATAAATGAAACAGAACTACTGCTGCTTGTTCTTTTCCATGCTCTTATTGACATAAACTCATGAGCTTCGATTGCAGTTTGCACGATTAGGCCTACTTTATATAACACTTACGATACAATTGGAAGGCTGGTAGTGAGTGGGATATTTAAAAAGAAATGAGAGAGAGATTGCAAAATGTATGATTAGTTCTTCAAATTTTCATTAGAGCTTAAAAAAGTTAACCTAATCGTATTAAATAAGTGATTTAGATAAATACAGAACAACGATTTTCTTTTTTTATTTTGTTTTACTTATTATCTTTTTGTTACAGGTCGTAAATAACAATGTCATACAACGGTGTCCATATGCCATATAACTTTTTAACTTTTTTAAATTTGAAAACTGGTTTAAAACTTTTACGCAGTTAGGTTTCAAAAAGATTTGGATAACATTTCTCTTTTTGCCCAATTAGTTTTTATTGCTTCTTTGCCAGTAGGTTTGGATTGATATTAAAGTGACCTAAGTGAATTGGCAAAAGAAAAGATGTCTTAAGGCGATAGACTTTTGTCTTTTGTAATTTTTTTTTAGGTATTATTTAAAGCAGCAAATTTTTTACTAAATTGATCAATTTCATTTTTGTGAATATTTCTGTTCTTGTGTAAGAAGTCATTTGTTAGAATTCCTCCACTGATAGGAACGAGTTTTTCGGAAAGAGAAAGTTCTGGATTTCTGCCAAAGTGTGGTTGCATTAAAATACAATTCTGGCGCAAATGCCCATCAAATCCCCCAAATGAAAGAAATGTAAAACATTATCTAAACTATCACGGTTGAGTTAACATTGGCAATGGGATTTAATGTTTAATGGGTAACGAGTGGAAAATGCGATTATAAAGTGTATTGTAAATCAAATTCTCTGTTAGCTGGCTTTAAATACATTTATGAGACCAAATTACAATTCGAATTCATAACCTTCTTAGCGCACTTATGTTAAAGAAAAAATTATAAAACTTCATTCATAACAATGGAGGGATTAACTCTTTCAAGTGAAATCTAATTTATTATTATAATTATTATTATTATTTAGACATTTCTAAACGAGCGGATGATTTTCAGTCAAAGCTTTTCGTAATTTACTCATAAAAAAATTGCTGTCTTCTTAAAATTGAAGTTGCATCATTTTAAAAGCAACGCTAATCCCACATATCCTCTTGAAAATTAAACGTTTTGAACAAATTTGGTTACGTAACGTAGTTGTCTAGTAACTGAATCGTTCACCCATGACGAATTTCCGTCCTTTAGTGATCACTACATTACGTCTCTTTAAAATGAGTCATAACAAGATTTAGTGAACAATTGTTTGAACAAATATTTGAAGTTCTTTGCTTCGAAGAAAAGATAAGTCACGTGTTTCTCTCAAATTATACAATTCTTGTTGATTTAATTGGATAGTTCTTTAGAAACAGAACGAGGGCGTTCTTACAAGAGCTGTAAGCAGGATTTGTTGTACAATAGAAATTTTAAGAAGGAAATTTTGAAATTATAAAAAACAAATTGGAATAAAAAAACCACGCACACAAAAATATATTTTCTTTACTTTTTATAATTTCGAAATTTTTAGGTTATATGTACGGAAAAGTTGACAACTTTTACTTTCTTTTTTTTTTTAATTGCAGATAGATAGTGATGACAAGATTTGGGCTAAAGTTATGACCTGTCTTAATCCACAGTGGGGACCGAAAAAAAGATCATAGTACAAAAAAGAAGCTTTAGACTTTAGTTTAATTAATCATCATCGATCCTTTTGCGATTAAGATAGAATAGTTTGATGAAATTTTAAAAATAATTTTCTTAAAAGGAAGGTCTCGAATGATTTTGGGACTGATTTCGGATGAGCATTTGATAAGAAGCTAAGGTCAAAACGAAGAGGATTTTCGAAAGTGATAGCCTATGCTAATCAAAGTTTGTGCAAAATGAATTTTAGTATTAAGATCATTATTTACAACCAAAAAAAAACCTATCAATCATTAGCAGTAGAGTCGAATTTATTTTTTATTTTATTTCTTTGATTTCAGTTATCGTTAAACATACAAAATACAGACAAAAAATTTCTTTTTACCGTCTGGTAAAATAGACAAAAGATAAACAGCTGATCAACTAATGTATTGAAGGTGTTATTTGCAAAGAACTTTTTTCCACTCAGTAATGTAATTGGTAAAAGGACTCTATAATTTGCATGTAAAAATGTTTGTTATGGTGTGGTAGATGTGAATTCTCATCTGCTACCATCATGTTTCTTTCGTTGTGATTGGGTGATTCGGCTAATGGTAGTCCACCACCCCTACTATGAGAGACGTTAATTATCCTTGAGGGTTGTCTTTTTTCGTTGTGAAAGAAGTCTTGAATTAGTCTAACATGCTTCTCAAGGGAGCCGTTTCCTTAGTTCCTTCTTTAGTGGAAAGACATCTTTTGAGATCCTTAGGTGCCAATTTCAATGCCGAAGCCTCAGGGAACGCAGAAGAGTCGTGATTGCTGAACTAATTACGATATGGCGTTCTTTACCCTTGGATCTATTGCTACCTTCTGATTTTGGTGCGGATGTTGGCCATGACCAGAATGACTGTATCCAGACTAATCGTATAACCTGTTTAAACAACGAAAATGGTTTTGTTTTTGTTTTTTTAATTGTGGTAAATCCAAACTACTTGCTTCTCATATTAAGTCTTAAAAAAAAATTGATAGAAAAAACTCAGCAATTGAGCAAAATAAAATAGACAAATAAGTGGCATGAATCCTGATAAGAACGAATCAGCTTTCCGTATGTTGAGTAAGCTGCTGGAAAACTTATAATGTTCAACTCATGTCCGGAAGATGAACAAGTATTTACTATTCTTGAAAATTAAAAACCAATATTTAATGTATTTCAGAATTCAGTATTTCAGAAAATAAAGTTATTTCTATTGCAGGAAATCACACAATCAGTGTGATTATGTACAGTATGTCTATGAAGATAACCTAAAATAGATTATAGTTTGCGATCATGATTTCTTTTTGTTTCATTCTTGCCATTTTTGAAATCTAAGAAGACTTCAAGTTTTCTGAAAGCAAATTTCATAGATGGATACTTATTCTAAATGTATTTGCAAAGAATGAAAATTTATATCAAATAATCATTCCTTTAGAAAATCGATTAAATCAAACGGTTAGGTAATTTTGAAAAATCGTAAAAGTATTGCTAGTATTACCTCATCCAATTCATACAAAATTAGTGAGCTCACCTAAAAATACTAAATATAGTATTTTACACAAATATAGTTGATATTTCATGTAGATTTAATTTTCATTAATAAATGAAATATTGTTCATTTGGATTCTCTTACATTTTTGAAACTGTAAGGACGTGTTCTGTAACTATTACAAAACTTTTACTTAACACAATTTCTGGTTTAAAATCAGGATAAATTAAGTCAGAGAGGAAAGAAATACTTTACATTTTGATGATCGTAATTAAGAAATTTTTATTTTTTTTTTCTAGTAAAAATACGAAGATTTTTTTTGGTTCATGAAATACACAAAATAAATTCCTGAATAAAAGCAAAAAGAAAAAAACGAAATCTCATACAAATCTCAGTAAATAAAAAGCAAAAGTGTTCATCGTTTAGGAAACCTTTTATTCCCTTTTTTTTATATGCAAGAAACTAATACAAGAAAATAATGATTCTTACTTTGAATGTTGTTTACGAAGATCATTCAATAAGGTTTATTCTTATTTCAATTTAACCCGGTGAATCTGGCTTTTTAAAATTTTCAGTAAAAATTAGAAAATTAACTGGAATCTGAGGAAATCAAATGAAAACTGAGATCCTTGCTAAAATTTGTTGTTTGTGAAGAACATCTGATTTGCAATTTAGTCGTTAATATTTTTTTAGGAATTTTTTTATTGATATTCTTGTTTATATTTGACAAATTTTTCGATTTTAGATTTAGATGCCAATTTCCGGTGGTTTTTAGGAATAACTCGCCTACTGTAACATTACATTCATAAGTTTCTTTATTTTTGTCAAATCAAGAAGTAAATGATTGATTGACATTGATTGATATTGAGTGTAAATGGTTGATTTTTGTCGAATTAAGAATAAATTTTTTAAAATTTTTTTATCGCTTATATTTTTTTAAAATGTATTTTAGTTAACCTTACAATGACGGTCACGAGTTGAAATTTTGAAAACGAAGAATTAAAGTTTACAATGTAAAAATCAAACAGAATTAAACAAAGAACTATTTAAATCAAATTTCAAAACATTACTAAAATCAAAATTCTTAGGGAATTTATGAGCAAATAAGAAACATATTGGAATTGGGTAACATACATTATCCAAAGTAATGAAAATATCCGCTTTGTTCTCAAGGATTGCTCTTTAATATTTTTGTAACAAAAAATATATTAATTCTTTTCTTTACTTTTTTATTCAGAAAAAAGAAATAAAATTTACAAGGAGGATGATTTTCTGCTTTTTTTTCTAACAAGAATTAATTACGATTAACTGATTTACATTAAAGTTTTCCAATTTCTTAAATGATTTTCTTTATTTTTATTTAAGAAAATTGCAGATTTGTGTTCTCATTAATTAAGTATTCAGCTGCTTTATTTGAATCACATTTACAATACATACGCACACATACACAATATTTATTTTATTTTATTTTCGGAAAAAAAAGAGAAAAACGATTATAAAAATCTTTATTTTACATTTTTATACTAAATAATAAGGGTCTGTGAGCATCGTTTAAATGCGACTTCTTTTTGAGCAAATTACTGAAACAAATTAATTAACATATATTAATTATAAAATAATAATTGAAGAACTATCATAACTTTAAAATGAATATATATAATTTTAGTCTGCGTACTGCACTTGTATTTTAGTGTCGCCGAATTATTGTTAACTCTTAATAATTTTATCAATCCTCTAGATCAATAATGCTGTAAGTGAAATTTTACTTCTGTTAAATGAAGCATATAATTTTTAACAATGCTTCTTATCTTTATTACAAAGATGTAACAGAAGAATGCTACCAATTTACTTTCGTGCTTAACATCAGTTTAAAAACATTCGTAAAGAATTGACTTGAATTCTTTTAATATCTACGAAAGGAGAAGTGCAGAATAATTTAGTAACAACCACTTTAGGCAAGTCTTTCTTGCAATTTGCCGAAGTAAATGGCTAAAATAATGAATATCGGGTTCGGCGTTTTTATTGTTTTATTATTTAAAAGAAAATTCTTCATAATCAAACTTCGGCCACAAAGTTTCCTCAAGTGCTTTAATTTTTCAGAGAGAAGTAAATTTTGATTAGCTGTTGTGATCCACTTAAGAGTGTTGATGAATATTTATAAGGCATTAATGCCAATTTTATGAAGCTCATATAGTCTTCCCTTCTTTTTTGTTTTTTCCTCTTTTGTGGTTTTCATTGGATTACCAACATTCTATTAGTTAAACAAAGTGATTTTCCATTAGAAGAAACACTCCAAGAAACTCTGTGTTATTTAAATAAAGATCGAAGTCAAGAAACAATAAAATTGAAGAATATTAAATTGAAGAATATTTATTTATTATATTTTTTTTTTGAAAATTACATAATAAATAATTATATTATCTTTATATAGTCTACAAAATTATACAGTTTAATTTTAGATAATATAAAGTTATCAATAAACGAAAATGGAGATTAATCTAGCATGTCAGTGATCACTTTTTTCTATAGAATTTTTTTATTCAAACAACTTTTTATTGTGCTGTTAAAAATTCACCACACTTTTTCAAAGTGAAGCTATTGCATCTTTTGATTTAGTTTCTGTAAAGGCAAAGACGTTGGGTAACAGTCTTCACTGAATTTGCTAATTATTCTTCCTTGTTTCAGAAGTAGAAAGAAAAATCTTTATTTAGCCAATTGAAAGATTTCCTGTTTTTAATTTCCCCCCCCCCCCCAAAAAAAAAAAAAAGAATTGATATCTTATCTACATTTTCAAGTTTCTTCAAATGTAGTGATTTTGATTGAATGTCGAGATTACAAAGAACATTCAAAGTTAAGCTTGTTCTATATTTTCATTTTACATTTAATTAGATCATTTTGAAATATCCCAAATATCTGTGATATTTTTAATTCTATCAGGTAATTCAACTTTTCATGGATGTTTAATATGAATACTATGAAGAAAATTTTTACATAAAGCCTTGATAAAAAGGATATAGATAGATTTCTTGATAGAAAGGATGTAGGAATCAAGATTGTGTCACTTTTATTGTTATCAAATTTGATGAAGTTGATGCGAAAGTTAAAAGGACATTCATTACTAACTGTATTTAGCAATATTCATTAGAGCAAACAGTTTCGTGCTGACCAATGTTCATGTTAAGGATTCGCTCTAAGAGATTTCAGTTGGCTCCATCTGTTTGTTTCCTGATATCAAGGAAATTTTAAATTAAGAAAATCTATGTTCATCGGAAACTAATTAAGCAAAGCAAGACCTGGAATAATAAGCATCGAAAATTCACCACAGTTATAAGTTTAGTTTAAATTGAAGAAGATTCTATACCGGATGTGGTTCAAATGAGTCCCCAACATCCTGTTCCCTTAGGTTTCATAAAGACTTCATCATTGAATTCTTTAAGAAGACAGATTGGGTATCAGGATAACTGACGGTAAAATTCAAGTGAAATAGTTTAGTTTTTAAATCAAACTTTTAATTCGATATATATTCCTTAATCCCCTTCAAGTTATTACTCCTTATTTTTTCCTTGTTATTGAGGGCAAATAATTGATGCATTATGAAATTCGTTTTGCTTAGATTTGCTAATTGCAGCTTTTATTCTTAATGTAACTATAAATAAAGTAAAAATTAATTTCGTAGTAGCACAATTGTTGTCGCTTATCTTTTATTTAGCTCTTAATACAGTTTGCAATCTTTATTTTAAAAATATATAAAATTTACTTGCGCCAATCTTTTTGTTGAAAAATAATTAAAATATATTAAAAATATAATGTAATCTTTATTATTGTTGTTACTAATTTAAGGAACTTTGTATGTCTTGCATTAATTTAATTTTATCATTAATCTGCCTTTAATTTCGTTACTTGTATAGTTTAGTAAGTATAGTATCTTCGCTGTAGTAGCCTATGTAGATATAAAATAGAAACTTGCAGAATATTCTTCTCGAATCTTCTTTACATCATTTTATAACCATAGGTGCTTAAAATTCCGTGAAGTAAAAGGCTCTTATTCTGTATTTATGGGAATCGTTTCTGATGTTGCTGTGACTGGTGAGCTGCTGGCGTTTCGTTGTTTTCATTCTTTGGTCAAAACAAAAGCTCTGGCACAGGGAATGGGGCTACTTTGTCCATTTATGAATGGGTTCTGTGTGGCCGCAGTGACGCCAAATAGTGACCCCAACGCCTGAGAACATATCGGATAGCCTCTCTCCCGACATGTCTGCTTAGAGACTTGAGTTAGTAGCCAATAAATCGGAAATTCCCGTTTGAAATCAGACATTGCGTGCGCAGAGCCAACAGCACAACTTCCTTCCATAATTCATAGACGCTTCTGCCGCTGCTGCTGCGGCCGCCGCCGTCGTCGTCTGCAGTGAGTCACACTAGTTTTCCGGGACCCAATTACTGCCGTCGAGGGCTTTCCTGCGGTGTTCACCTTTAATTAGAAATCCCATTACCACTTTGGAGTGGGAAGCTAATAAGCATGGCCCAGCACACGCATGCGCTTTCGTCGTAAATCTGCAACAGCACTTGACTGAAGACATTCCAGTTGTGGATTGTTTATAGATGTGGTGACTGGCGAAACGGCTGTTGTGATTTGCTTTTGAATAATAGACAAGATTGATGTTCGCCGATCGCTCTCGACATGCTTCTCATTTAGGAATGTTTAAATCGCGACGAAAATTGGACTATTTCTGATGTAACAGTTGTTTCAATTGATTGAAGAAAAAAAATAGATGTTTTGGTTCCTATATCACAAGCTTTAAAAGTTATTTTATGATCTAGGCATTGAAAACGTTTCAAAGTAGAATAAAAAAATATGTCAACATTATGAAGAGTCGGTGATGGAAATAAAGTTTCCGATTTCATCTGTGACCGTAAGACAAAAAGAAATGACGATTCTAGTGTAATTGAGGCCACAACTGATGACAATTTTGATGAAATTAATTACTTTACAAGAGCAATCAAGCAAATATATATATATTTGCTTGATAAAATATATATATTTTTATTTTTATGTAAAAAATTCAAACCATGGTTTCCCCATCAAAGGCAAAATGGCAGGTCAAGGACCAGAGCACATATTACCAAGTGTAAAAAAAATGTGCAAAAATGGTTAGGGATGTGCGGTTTTGCTCATAAATTTCCTAACTATGAGTGTTGTGTTGAGTACACACCTTCTGCATTTGTGTATAAGTGATTTTGTAAAGTCCTAGTGTGCTGTGACTGTGAGGCACCAGACCAGTGGCGGACAGACGATGGGTACAACATGTACTCTGCCGTGCCTCCACTATTTCTTGAGCTCTTGTATTTACAAGATCGGTGTATTTACTGATCTTGTCTGCTTGAATTTTCTGCATGTTCTTGTTGATAGGCACTGCAATATCAATGAGATAGGTCTGATTTTATCAACAAGTGTGATGTCAGGTCTATTGTGATGTTTATTATTATTATTATTATTATTATTATTATTATTATTATTATTATTATACTGTTATTAGACACTATAACTGCTAATATTATCATTGATAGTACTAGTACAACTATTAAAACTACTACTAAGTAATAAATACTGATTATAAATGGAAGATAAATGTATTAAGTAGTAAGAAAGATAGTGATGTTGCTAATAGTATAATCTTATGCCCCAAGTTCATCAGCTTCAGTTTTCCAAATGTTGTATCACTTACTAGTGGCAAAGAGCATAATAAAGCATAAACAAATTTTAAATAGTTCTTTTTATAAAGTATAAATTAATATCTAAAATGTGCAGATATAGTATACTAAAACATAATCTGGTTTGGCATAAAAACAATTCAGTCTAAGCCCCCAAAAAATATCAAGGAGATTATCTTTTAAAAAGTAAAGCAATTTCAATTTAGTAAATCAATTTCAGAATTGCTTTGTTATATTTTGTTTTTATATACAGTATTTTCCTTTAAGTGGATATTTATTTCATGAACCATTGGCAACTTCCAGTTATTGTGAGTTAATGGATACCAGAAACGTAGCAAAAACATTTTGAATCTGATGTATTGACCATTTGCTGTTTCCTCTAAAGCCATTTGTTGCATTATTATATATACAATAATGAAATTCAGCTTGTTATTTTTAAGTTTCGTGTAACATCTGGATTTCTTGTATACGTTTTTAGAGAATGGAGATTAAAATCTCTTCCATGTTTGTTTTGTAGCTTAACTATTTCTATTAATGAGAGTTTTTGTTTGTTTTTTTTTTCTATTGTGGTTGCAATCTTTTCCTACAGTATTTTGAAATGTGGGCCTTTCTTTTGGTTCTGTTACAATTTCCTAAATTGGCCGAGGAATTTAATTGGCCCTCTCAGTTGACTTTGCTATTTCTTTGTTGTTGTTGCAATGGTTGAATGAAAATACGAGAATGCAATCAAGATGGTGCTTCCGGTTTAGCTTTCACGAAATAGCCCCATTCCTACATTCATTTCCGCCGGAAATAAGCTCAAGGTCCACTGAAAGAAGTCTTATTGCTTTCCACGCAAATTCAACCGAATTTTCTAACTTTTTTTTCCTATCTTCTCTTAATTTATTGAATTTATTGATTTACAAGCATAGATGTACGTATATAAAAATAAAAACAGGAGTGATTACGAATACGAAGACAACGATTGTATTTGTACATAGTCTTAATATATTTACTTGGTATTACTATTTTGGAAAACACTTGTCAGTAACATGTCCCAGATTTTGTTATCGTCTTCCATCCAAGAGTTTTCAGCAGTGCAACGATTTTCAATCTTTTTGACTTGCAACCTTACCGACATTATAATTTTATTGAGAATTCCACGCAATAATTCAACCAAAAGAAGTTTTGAGTGATATTGTCCATTACAAGATATATAAAAAGTAAGACATTAAGAAGTATTTCCTCGCAACTCTTGGGATTCGTAACAACCAAAGGGAAACACTGAAATCATAGAAATAATATTTTTGCAGTGTTTCTTAAAGTATCATTCGTGTATCCATTATCAGATGTCCTTAGTTCAGAATGCAGCTAAGATTTCAGACAAAATCTAATCTTATCAACTTGCAGACAACGTATTATATCCACTGAATATATAAACAGTGTCATCTTTGATGAGGGATTTTTCCTACTCTGGGTGAAATTAATTCTATATTTCGGTTCGGTTTCTTGAGCCCTCATCAGGAGGCATTGAGAATTACATGAACTTCTGCGCTGTTATTTTATCAAGGTCAGTGTTTTGGAAAAGAATTTCGTTGCCTTCTTTTCCAAGACCTTTTTCGCAAATATAACAAAGAAGTCGCGGAATAATTGCTTTTATAGAAACCGAAATGTTGTTTTTTTCAGTTTCATAGATTCTTATAAATATGATAGAATAACTTTTGACATTAGATTTTCTTTAAGTAGTTTCAAAATATAGCTAGGTAGACATGATTATGTAGATTTACAATTCAGAAATTGATCATACAAATGGACTATTAGTCTACTAAGTCAAGCAGATTTTGATGAAATTCGACCTATTGGAATGATTCCGTGATTTTAATAATATTTTGCTCAATAAGTTTTCCTTTCTTCATAATAGTTAACAACAACAATAAAAATGGATTGTTTGCTTCAAAAGCATTATTATTTTCATAGATTAAGAAATTTCTGAAACAAATTAAAGTCTATTTTTTAATTCTGTATTTTAAGCAGCGTAAAGAAAAAGTCTCTACGTAAACTACAACACCAGCTTAATGCAAATAATCTACTTTCAAATTTTCTGTTGCTAAAATTGATTAAATCCGCAAATAAAAAGATCTCTTATGCCAGTTAATTTTAATCGAAACAAAGTCGGAGATTGGTTTGTTATGCATTATTCGACTACTAGTACAAAAATTCATTATTTGCTGTAAGTTTTCTTTCTTTTCCACGGAAAGTCTTTTAATCTCCCTGTGCAAATTTTTTTTTGCAAATTTCCAACTGGAAAAAAAAAAAATGGCAAATACGAGAGATAGATTGACTCTTGTTTATACATGTAGGCTACTTACATGTATGTTAGTCAAGTTTAGAAGACATACGGACATACTACAGACAAAGTAAATATTTAGCCCTTCGGAAAATACGCAAAAATCTTACAATACGAATTTTAAGAACCAGTTTAATTCAAGCTGTCCAAATGGCTCTGTTAGTACTGTCTGTCGTGCCTTTTCGTAGAAGCATGTGGGAGATAAATCTCGCGTGAATCTCGTTAATTTCGAGATCGCCCGTTGGCAAAATCGTTTCCCTTTTAACCTGCGGGTAGAACACGAACACAAGGGAAAACCCCTACTCGCTGCTCGAAAGGAAATCTCATTTAGTCTAATGCGCCTTTCGTAAAGCCCGACTCCTACAGAGCAGCGATTAAAGCGTATGCAATTTATGACCCAAAAGTCTTAAGTTATGCAGCGAGTTATTTTTTTTCCCTCCTCTCTTTCTTCCTGTGTTATTCGGCGCTTAATCTGTCTGCGCGTTGCACCCACACCCGCTCGTCCTTAGTAAATGGCTTCAAGCAACTGGAGCTGAGTCTCGCCCTCGTCCCTCCCACATTTTCCATCACTCATGTAAATGCGCACCCGTTTAAAAGTCTTGCAACTTGGGGAAAAAAAACTCCCGAGAAAAACCGGATCTATATACCGGATGCAAATATCAGATTGTCATCCTTCTTTTTTATTTAGAGACGAAGAGGAACAACAGAAAGAAACTTAAGAAATATGAAAATATCTTGTTTATCATAATTGGAATTTCCTATGGACTATGTGGACTTATCCGAAATATCTACGATTTGTAATTCTTTAAAATACTTCAGATGTATATTATGTTATTGCGACTTGGGAAACTCTTCAACCAGACAGTTATTAAAATACTAACTTTATTTCTCCTTGATTCTCCTTAATTGCACGAAGCCTTTACTTATCAAGATAATTCACTTTTACTGTTTGTGGTTTTAACAGGTTCTCTGGCTGATTATATCTCGTATTACTACATAGCTAAAACGAATTTATATTTCGTTACATTATTACAAGGTTGTCTTCAGTGCTCTACGGGTGATTTTAAAGTTAGCTCTAATCTCTGTAATTGGAAAAAGGAATTTCAAACTTTTTAGTCTAAACAAACAAATCTATCCATTGTAATATGTCAACAATTTAATTTGATAAAATCTTAAAGTTAGAATTTATTACCAATTCCACTAATGCGCTCAGATCACTTTTTTTCTAAAGATTGGACTTGTAATATAATATGTCTTTATCCACATAATATCAACACATAAACGTATTTATTCTGAGTTTGCATTTGAGAAACAGTAACAGAAAACGTTACACAAAATTAAATTTTAAAATTACAGTGAATAGCTCGTATTACTATGCTTTAATATGACATACATAAGTCGAAAACCTAACAAAAATATTACAATAATAAACAAAATTAATTCAAAGTTAATTCAACTGACATTAGCTATTAATAATATGTGTGCGACTATTTATTATAGACAGTATATTATAATTAATTTTTCTGAATTTGTTTCCTTTAGCTTTTGTCTATTGTTAAAAAAAAAAACTTTGTCTGGAAACTCCCCATAAGCAGACCTTCATTGTTTACCAATATTAACTTTGCCAGATTTTATTGTCCTGCGCTGACTCAGTGCAATTCTTTGTGAATCACAATGACGTTCCATTCCTGTTTAATTGATGTTGCGTTCTTTAAAGGGGCTCGAGTGACCATTACAGTCTGCAATCAGTTAGGTGATCTTTGTGTGGCTCCAAGTGGTTGACTTTTGTCACTGTGGTCATTGCTTTGTTGCCGTCTGAGAAGCGAATGATCTGCTCTGCACTAAATGCTCCAGGTTCCTCTCAATGTGTTGTTGTTCCATCGATTTCCGATAGGCGAATAAAGATGCAACGGCGGAATGAGGAGAGAAACGAAGAAGAAAAAAGAAGTCGGCGGAAGAATGTTGAGAATAACGAAGTCGGGGAACAGAATTCCTGCCATCTTTCGTTTTTGAGATCTCGACGTAAAGACAAAAAGAATGTCAAAACGCAAAAGAATAAAAAAAAAAAAAATGAAGGACTATTATTATAAATCTATTGTGAGAGAATAGATTTATGTTGGAATAAATAGAATTAATTTCAATTGAACAGTGCTTTAATAATTGGTTTTTTTTTTTTTAGGTTGGGGGGGGGGGGGGGGCTTCCCCCCCCTTTGCCCCCCCTTCCTTCCCGTAGGTTGGCAACTGGATTTTTCTAATAAATTGTGGAAAAATTAATTATTAATCCTAATTCGTAGCTTTAATCTTAATAATATGAAATCGTTTAAAAAGAATTCAGGCTACCTTACAATTTACAAAGGGTAAATTAATAACCTTGGATATCAAAATTTAAAATTTTTTTGTCATTAGAAATGTAAACTTAAATTAACTTTTGCATAGATAATCAGTGAGAAAAAATGGTTAAGTTTAAACTATCGTTGATTTGATTTCCATGATAGTAATCTTCATTTTAGAAGATGTATAAAAAGTTACTACGGATAGTTTTATTTGACAACATTATCTTTTTGCTAATTTTTAACATTGCAAAAAAGAAAAAGAAAATAAGAAAGAAAAGAAAAATCCTAGTTCTAGAATAATTTTTGATAAGAATTATTTTAATTCGGAAGTGATCAAGGAAAATGATTTGAATAATTCTTATTGCCTAATAAGAATTGTAATTTATTTCCATTTTTGAGCATTGAATTCACCAGCTTAAAGGAAAAGCATTAGAGTCCAGAACAGAAAATTCATACAAAATAGTATCTGCCTAGAAACGTAGTCCAGTCTTTTTCGAAACTTCGAACAACTTGCGAGAATTACAACTATTGATGCCCAGTGCCTCACCCTAAATAAGCCTTATCTGATATTGGCGGGATATTGTCTTACATTGTTTCCTTCAAATGAAATAATCTGCTCAGTCTATTTGTTAGTCAACAATTAATCAATTTTAAGGCTCCTAAAATTAAAGTTAATAGTTAACTGTTAATAGTCATATGAAGTAATAATAAATTAATAATAATTTTAAAAAATTTGCTATTTTTCTAGGAAATTGTTTCGCCTAGTTATTGAGAAACTAGAAAGCAGAGTTATTTTAAGATTTGTTCAGCAAACATAATGAATAGCTAACCAAAAATTTGCTTGTATTCTTTTTTTGAAATGTTGATTTTTTTGAAGCCATGTATAAAAATTAATTCTACATTCATTTTACAAGTGTTGCTCTCGCTTTTTTTCTTTCGTTAATTGATCTCTCTTCCAACATACTTTTTCCCATAATAATTTGAATATGTAAGAAATTCTGTAGCATATAAGAATAGTTCCATGAAAGCACTTCTTAGTCTTGCAAGTATCACTTGAGGGAACATTTTTCGATGAAACGCTTTCAAACCCTTCCGCGAACTCTTGACTGTAGAGAAGAAGAAGCCCAATTTGTTTGGAAGACAGGAATCGTGTTGATCGCTTGGGTTTTCGTCTCTAATTTCCCTGCAGAGGGCGTAAATGGTATTAGAATCTTGAGAAATATTACCGATGAGATGATCGCCAGGAAACATTGGATCTTCTCTCCCAAGTGCTTACTATGATTTCTTACCCATTTCTCTTTTCTTCGACGCATCTCCCCGGGGGTTCTTTTCTTGGCGCCCTGCCGCCATCTAATGGAACCCAAGATCTCTTATTGTTTTTTTTTTGCTTTAGTTTCTTTTTTTATATATATGAGGCTGAAGAATGTTTATCCCCCACTGCTTTGTCGTCTATCATTGTTCAAATATTGTAAAGATTAAAAGGAAGATAACTTTCAGATGTTACAAAATGCAAACATTCTTACAATTTGCTTCTATTCAAATGAATGTAAGTTTCTCTTTGAAATTATCTTTTCTTAAATATGAAATTCATTCTTTAAAGTTATAAAAATAATGTGCACTTCTAAAAATAGTAATGAACAAAAAAACCCCCCAAATACATCAAAACCGAAACGGGGGGTGGGGGTTAGATGGCAAGCATTTCCATGAAGCCGACGATTTGGAAAAGGAATTCTGTTCTTCATTGAAGGATTTACGTCAAGAATTTTCAAATTTAATAAAATGTTTGTGTCAACTACAGGTAATAAACGCAACCTTTTTTAATACTTATCCTTCACTCTTGATGTTTCTGGTCTACTATCTCTTTTTTTTCTCCCACCAATTCTTGATGTTTTTTCATTTACGGATAATTATCTTAATAAAATTTAGTTTTGTGAAGAGAAATCCACTTTTCAGTTAGAAGAAAATTACTCAAAACAGTCTTTCTTTGTGAAGACCTTTGTAGTTAAAATACCTGATAAGAACAGCAAATGTCATGAATCAATTGTTTTGCTTAAACTTAGAATTCTTTCATTTTGATTCATTAATACTGAAAGCTTTGTTTTTGATTTGTTCAAACCTCTTTTATTGTTTCTACACTTGTTTCTAAACCAGATCGTTTTTTTATTCACACTTTTAAATAAGTGTGAATAAAAAACGATCTGGTTTAGAAATAAGTGTAGAAAAAATAAAAGAGGCTTGAACAAATCAAAAGCAAAGCTTTCAGTATTAATGAATCAAATGAGAATAATAATAATAATGTATAAAATATATATAAAATATTATTAAATTTGTACTAAGTCTTGGTTCGGTAAATGATTTGGAAATAAAATTTAATTCCGAATATATTAGTGTCGGTTTATAGCAGCAAACATTTTCTTGCTTTATAATTTATCATTGTACAAAATAATGAAAGAACAAACTTTGTAAATAATTTATAGCAAATTTTAAAAATAAAAAAAATATATTAAGCAATATTACGTAGTATATAATGATATTTAAATAAATAAATTATTGATTATGTTAAATTTTCTTAATAATTACTGGTTTTCTAATTTCACGATTACTGCGCTATCTAGTGGTTTTAAAGAGCATTATCTTCCACTCGTACAATTTACTTTCCTTTTGATAAAAATTGGCATTGGTTCTGATTGCATCTATCTTGGCCCCGTCTCGTTCAAATGAAGTGTCGGTTCTTCCTCCTCTTTCTTATTAGCGTCATAAAACGGCACTTTTATTTGTGGCCCCCGGGGCGAAGCGACGTACTTCTTACATTTGTTTTCGTTGTTCAAAGAAGATTCAAGTTTGTGTCCATAAACTTTATTATTGGAATTTTTAGAATAGCGCAAAGGAAAAAGCCGCCAAGGTTTCTTCCCTGCCTTTTTTTTTTTATCGTATTTCAGTCTATTCATAGAATAGATCTGAATTGAAATACGGTCTTTCTTTTTTTATTTTATCCATAAATATAGTTAAGAAAAGAAAAATATTTATGGAACTTTTGTGAAAGCTTTTATGTACTGCACGATTACATTCAATCAAGAAGGCTCTATACATTTTTTTTTTTCTTTTAATGAAAAAGCAACGGTTCTAAGTCAGGTCCTTGAGGCATACCTACAACATACCAACATTTTCTCAATATTTTTCTAATGAGCATTTTAGTCAGTGATCTTAAAAATAAAATAAATCCTGTTTTTTTTATCTTCTTGTTTTTTAAAAGAAGTTTTCTTTGCAAAGCTTATTTGTGATGCAGAAAAGTTATACTAGGAGTGAAACGTCTTTATTTTTTTTATTGAGTTTTTTTCAGTGTTTGAAGAAGAATACACTTTTATCTTTTTTTCTTTTCCATGTTTCATTAAAATTATTGCAAATCATTCAATATATAAATTCACTGTTCAAAACCTGAAATGTTTTGTGAAAAAATGTCATCCAGTCTATCCCCAAGCTTAAACCCAAAAACCTAGAAATATTAGGTTAAATTACTGTAATATTAATTTAAGAGACACAACGATATTTTAGAGCATACTTTCAATAAAATTTAAACAGCACATTGAATATCCTTCGTCAAAAATTTTATTACTAAACATTATATAATTGGAAAGGAAATTAGAACAATCTCAGATATAAAAAAACTTATGCTGTTCTATGTAAATTTTTTATGTAATCTATTATATATACTTATTCTTTTAACCAATCTTTAAAAATGTAGATTACTATTTATATCAATATCATACGCTACCCAACGTTAAAATTTTAACAAATCTATTGTCAACATGATAGTATGGGTATAAACTCAACATAATATATTCTGTACTACAATTACAGCATTATTTTTATTACCATATACTGACTGTAAAGTAAGCATTATCTGTAGAACAAGGAATTTGAGAACCTTTGATAAGAATTTGTATTCCTAACGGGGCTTATTATTACTTATTTTTATAAAAAATATATTTACCTTAACAATTTAATTTATCCTACTAGTTTTCCATCGCTCTCATTGTAAGAGTGTATAACCTTTTTGATTTTGCTCCATTGAGATATGGATTGCTTATTTCAAATGTATTGCTTATTTCAAATGACGCAAAGTCTTTCAGTAGTGAAGTTAAAATAATGAAAGAAGATAACCTTAAGCCTTTCCCAGGACTTGCTCAAGGGCTGTTACAGACATCATCGTGATGTTGAAGATCCAACTCAAAGCTTATTCGGTATTACTCATGGAAAACATTTAACAAAGCGCTGGATGGGTCCCTAACCATCCAATAACTAGAGAAAAATATCCGATCTTTGTCAAGAATTAACCTCAGCTCTTCTAGCTCGTAAAAAAATCATTTGTACATTTTAAATCGAGTATAAAGTTTATTAAACTTAATATTATATTATATTAAATATTATATTAAACTTTTTTTAATTTGATGAATACTCTTTAGTGCAACAAGTTCTGTTATTTTCACATCTTACATCTTCCTACTGTAAATTAATCTGCTTAAAAATCTTTTTTTATTATTATTATTTTTTACAGTTTAGAATAACAATCACTTTGTCTCTGAACTGAAAAATCCGAAGTAAATCATTACACAATATTACAGGAATTCATTGCCGAAAAAAAAAGGTCTTGTAGAGTATTATAAAAAGCAATATATTAATTTATTCCTATAACTCTTACATTTTTAAATACTTAGATTTCCCAAGTGTTAATGATTTAGATATACTTATGAAATTGTTCTTTCATAAGGATTTAATTTAATCGTGTGTGTTTATTAAATCCAATCTATCAAACCATCCTTAAAAATAAAAAAAAAACAAATAATCATAATCAACAACTTCTTTTTATTTTATACAGAATTTTAATGATTCACATTTATTAATCATTAAAACCTTTTAATAAAATCACAATGATGAAAACCTTTGTTTAACAGTGGCATAAATTAGCTTTATTATTAATATTCCGCCTTTTGGATCGTAATTTAGTTAGTAACAAAGAGGCCTTATAGTAATCATTAATGCCATCAATACCTTTCGTTTTGTTGGAAATGAATTATTGCTGTAATTAAATAAATTCCCGCTATTTTTTTGCCCTAGTCATTTCCGCAACTGTTGTTTGCCCGTGTTTCCAAAGTAGCCATATGGTAATTAGAAGCAATTATATCTTTTTACCGTGTTTGTATGATTCAAAACCTCGTTGCTATCGATAACAGACGCCTGTCGCCCAGTCCCTGCTCTGCTTCATGTTCTTCTGTAATTAAATATTGACTTCCAATCCCTCTTCACTCGATTCAGATGAAAGGGAGCGGGTTTCCAAATGTTTATTCTCAAAAATTATCAGAATATTTAATGAGACAATATTCGTAAATTGCTCATATATTCTGGCAAATTAATGTGATGGAAATGTTGCGTCAATCCGGGATGGATACAAATATTGTTCATTTTTAAGTGTTACTCTTATAAGAAGAGCCTATTCTATTCCAGCTTTATGTTATGGATTCAGAGAAACTTTGCATTTAAAGCTTTTACAGCAAGTTATCGAAAATTAAAGTTTGGTTAAAATTTTAATTTATTTCTATATTTTTTAATAAGATATTTCATTTCGTATGTTTCATTGCAACATACCTGTCAGTAGATACTATAGGTTTGCTCTACCGTCCCGTATAATTCAATTTCGATTGAACAGAAAAAAAAATTAGATTACAATTTTAAATGTGCTGTCCTTCCGTCTGAGATAACTCGAAACACTATTGGTCTTAGGAATTTGAAATCTTTTATAACTAGTTCTTCTTTTTTTATTTGATATTAAGAAGAATTTGATGCGATTCGCAGGTTCTTATTGATTCTGGTACGTTTCAGATCCCGAAGTAACGACCGAGGGCAAAAACTACCAAAATACCTTTTAGGCTGATAATTGTAATCAAATTATCTCAAAACTACAATTCGTTTTCCTGCAAAATTACGTCCACTAACACCCGAATGTTCAAAATTTATCATAACTCACGGTTATTGTATTTGTCCAATTGGTATCTGATTGGTTTCGTCCAAAAAAATCATTCGCGATTTACTGTCTGACTTCACTTTAGGGTCTTTTGAACAATTGATTTTCCATCGACTGCTTTTGGCTTTTACATGAAAGTTTTCGCGCCAACAACGGTTTCTTAACTAAGACAACTTTCTTATAATTATTTAATTATTATTATCTCAATTAAAATATTGTTCATATTAGTGCGGCCGTGGCTGGATATCCCAGATTGTATCTCAATTGTTACATTTTTCCTTCATTTGAAGATTTTTTTCAGTGTTTAAAGAAAAACTGTAGAAATATTCATTATCAACAAAAAATTTTGCAACTAAAGATGAAAAAAAGATGATAATGAAAGTGAACTGAGGATTTCATATTGATTAGCAAATATTTAATTTTTATTTGAATTCATTGTATTGACTTGGGAATCTCTTACTTTATCTGTGCAAACATTGTAACGTCATTGAAAAACTCAAGTGGAAGTCCGATATTAATTTCTTTGTCTGATCGATAACTGACTTTCAGGCGTCTATTTCTTAGATTTGTATTGACTTAGTAGTTGTAGGAAGTGAAGCAGCCACGAACTCCTTAGAGAATTTAATAATTTCATTCTCTACCGAACTGAAGATTTTCAACTGCGAAAAAAAGCTCAGAAAAATACGTGTCTAAAGTAAAGCCATTTTTAAAAAAAATCATTGATTAACGTAAGCAAACATTGATTGAAAGTAAACAATTCTTTTTTAGCCTAATTTTTAAAGAAAAAGAAGCCTTATAACATAACCTTGTCTTATCCCACTAATAACTGGTATTCTTAAAACTTAACATACAAATCATCGACAATACGTCCCTTTGTATCTAAACAGATAATCCGAAGTAATATCCACTTATCTCCAATGAAATTCTTATTATTATAAGGAAATAATGTATTTAAATAATTTAAAATGTATAAAAAGGCATTTAATTAAAAAATAATTTTAAGAAAATAAAAGGCCTTTTTCTGCGGATGATTGTGAAGTAACGGAACCGAAACTGTATAAAATTTTTATGTAGCAAATTTTAGTTAATTTTATTGAAATTATTTTTAAATAAATACCGTGATTTCTTATATAAATAAATAAAAATGTGCGTTGTTTCATTTATGTTTTCCCCTTTTTAAATAATTGATGAACAGGATTTTAAAGTTTTCCATTGGAATTATTCTATTCATAAGTCAATTCGTTTCGCCTGATATATTGCTGCAGGATTAAAAAAGAGTGAATTTTGGCGCCGAAGGGTCTTTGATAATTCTCCTTGTCACAACACGTAATTAGGTAACTAAATATTTCATCGCGCACAAACTTGTCACTGAGGTTCTACCGATTGCCAACTAAGTTACGACCATCCGATGATCGCAGAGCGTAAATCGCTTTCGAAAGGTAATGGCTAATTTTATGCTCATAACTCTTAGGGATATTGATTTTGCTTGTTTTTAAGAGTAGAGACCCAAGTGATGTTCTTACTGCTATCAAACAACGGTGATTTTTGATTTTCTCTTATTGAAATTGTATGATTTAAGCTTTTGAGTTATGTCGTTTTGATGAAATGCTGTAGAAAGAAAAACATACACACCTACGGTTGCTATAAAAGAAATTATGAATAAAAAATAAATTACGTTGAATTGAGAGGACACAAGTGGTACAGTTTCCGGATTATTACTCTTAACAGATCGTTCCTAGAATTTACTCAAATATCTGTCAAAGGTTACTGGGCTGTTTATCAGGAGTAGCGGTGAGCGAATGTCTGACAGGTCATTTCATCCAACTGCCTAGTGGTTAAAGTATTTGGAACTTAAATCTTCACTGCCCTGCAGCCACGACATACAGACAATATCTGGATGGAGTTTCGATGACTGTCTATTACATTTTACTCCATTAAGTTAAGTAGATTAATTGATTTCTCATTAACAATTCCTAAACTGATGGTCAATTAAAAAAAAATCGCTGTCTTGAAACAATTAATATTTTTTTTTACTTTTTTGTTTTGTTTGGAGCGTTTCAAAAGAAGTCTACTTACTTCAGTATATATTACTGTTAACTTATTACGTCAATCTTTCTATAAATTTCCAAGTAAAGCTAACTTGATAATTAGATAAAATTTTATTTCAAAACTTCATTAAAACTAAAGTTCATTTAAAAACTTAGGAAAATGTTTATTATGCATATTAGGTAGAAACTTTCGTTATTTTCATGAAATTTCTATCGAGAGTTTAAGCCTTCTTCATTTACTTTATATGATACAGTTAAAGCTTAACAGTATAGAGTTCAATGCATTACTTCTGTGCCACAAAAATGTTCTGAATCTCACTATTCTATATTATTTTGATGTAATAAAGCAATTCTAAACCATAAAGATTCCAATTTCGACTGGATGTAATCCTTAATGGTAACCTTTTGCAAATATATTTCCTAAGTTATTAATTTTTAAAGCCGATGTCATTTTATTTGATAATTTTGATTGTTCTTTTCCTCGTATTTTTCCAAATAAACAGATTTAAATAAACAGATTCCAAATAAACAATCTTTGGGAAATGTTTAATATTGAATATCATGAGTTCTGTTGTTTCAGTTTAGAAATGTTAGATCCAAACTAATATTAGCTATTTCAATGAAACTTTCTCTCCAAATCCTGCCTTATTGGATTAAAGTTCCTTTTGCTAATTTTAATTGTTGGTGAGGGAAATGAGAGGCTCATTTCGTTTCTCCTATCCTTTTATTTCAAATCATGTCATTATTAAAGTTGTTGGTTTTGTTTTCTCTTTTTTCAAGATTATTATAAAGTAATTTTACTTCGATTTTTTAAAATTGATTTTATCTAAAATGCGTTTTATGTTTAGAAAATACATCTAAGTAAAAAAACTCATGTTTTTACCTAAAATGTAAATTACGAAAAGCTTACAAAATTTAAAAAAATCATTTTAATAAATTAAACTTAGGAAGAATTTATTTAGTTTATTTGAAATTTATTAAAATGGTTATTTTTCAGTCTGTTATTTCTCTCCCTTGCCTTGTATTCCACCAACAACTTGTCTGAAGTCAGTCAGTTACATCCACAGCCAAGTAAAGCATTATATATTTTGTTTTAGAGCTATTTATAGTTGCGTTTTTTTAATCGTTTACATTTTCAGTACCGTAAGTTCATTTCTTATAATTCTTAGGACACTTTTCTCAATTGCTGTGAATCCAAGAAAACCTCGGATAATCGACTGTTTTATTCAAATATAATGGTTCAGGAATGAATTTATGGAATGTAAAGAACAGTATTTCAATCTATTACAGAAATTTTTATTACATTTCTTATTATATTGTATTTTAAAAAGAGGTTTTCTTTATTTTATAACCCACTTTAAAAGAATAATTGATTGACGTCTATGAGAACTTGAAACAACAAAAGAGAGGCTTCTTTTACAGGCAGAGAGATATTTTTTGGGCTGTAGAAGCGTGTCGTGACATTACTTCTCTTCGAAATGGTTCACTTGTAGTCCTTTAAGTGTTTATAAAAACAGTGTAAAAGTTTAAGTGGGTGGGAACCCTCCTGTTCCTTGTTTCACTGAACCTTTTTCGTCTACATTTCAGTCTTTAAAATTGAGAGTTACAGGTAATAAAAGCTACTCCATTCATTTTACTTTGTGGCAGGTATCTCTTTAAAAGGCGAGTAAAAAAGAAAAGACAGAAAAAAAAATAGAGGCGGGTTATAGATTTCGTGAGAAGGGGTGAATCCGATTATCCCACCCCCTCTATCGTTTTATTATTATTCAGCCCCTCCTTCCTAACTTTTGTCATTTTTAATGTGATCGTACATCACGACAGAGGGTACGTGATCCGCCATAAAACGGTTACTGCCCGGGCACGTCGTAAACCCGCCGGACCCCCGTTAATGCATCCGAAGCCGAAGGTCGATCGGCGAACGCCTGACAATCCGGCCGCCTGCATCTTACCTTTTTCGGCAAAGCAAAGGATGCGTCTCCCGGGATTAAGGCCGCGCGTCTCAACGTCTTTTATGGGAGTTGACCGAAGTTTCAATCGTAAGTGAGGCTCTTTTCTTATGGCAAATACATTCCTTTAAAGCTACGTTATTTGAAGAATGGCCTCCACCCCAAAGACATCTTAAAGAAAGAAAGAAAAAAAACAATAAAGAAAAATTTGACTGTTTCTCCAATTTCGATTTATTGTTTAAAATCCTATCAGTATTTTTTGTATGAATCTAATTATACTTTTTTATCTAATTATTATACTTTATCTAATTATAATTTTTGTATTATGTAGTCCTTAGGTCTACATAATCTTATGAATAGCAGACAACGTTGATGTGTTACATTTCCTTACAAAGTCATGAAATCTAAGAAGCTTCCTAGAATCAGAAAAGCTGTCTATTATTCACCGAGAAAACTTATTTGATTGTGTGGTTCAGTACACTAGAGTACTTTCGTAGAGTGATTTATAATCTTTCTGAAAACTTAGTCTAGTTCTTTCTTTTTATTGTGAAAAACCAATATGTACCACGGGAGCATCAGCAAAACAATGTTTGTGGACTGTCTTGCCTTCAGGATTTTTTTTTCTTTTTCTATTATCTCATCAACACATTTGCTTCCTATATCTATCCTGAAAATTTATAAGAGAACATTAACATAATCTGGAATTTTACGTTTTCGTGGGCTTTTAGAGGCAAAGTGACAATTATCAACTTTGATGGTTGAACTGTGAATGGATTCTCTTTTAATTAAGGGAAAGCATTTCTGATATAGCCTTGTAGTCAAGAAGAAGGCCTGCCGTGAGACTGGTACATCGGAACCTGGGTTCAATCCCGGCGTGGACCTTGGATGTTTTTCTTCTTCAGTGTTTGTTTCTCTACACAGGAGGCAAAGTCTGACTGTCATCTTACAAGTGAATAGTTCTCCAAATGACAGCAGCATTAATTATCCCATCATAGAGTGTGTATCTATGACCATTGATCCGTAATGGATCTGGGATAAGTCACAACAACAATTCAGAAATATTTTAATATTTAGTTGGAGTGAACCAATAATTATTAGATATTTCTGGACAGATCTATCGGCCTTTTTCTCTTTTTTTCATATAGCTACATATCACACAAATATTTACTGTTTAAATTATCAGTAAAATTTTATCAGTTTCCGTGAAACTTTTTTTTTTTGTCTTTTGCTTCGAAAAGTGCTTATTACGAAACATTTATTTATTAGCTTAACAACTTTTTAGTGATTATATTGTTTGAGTATTAAATTGGAATTGGCCTACAACAGTAAAAGATATTTGATATTTAAATTTGCTGCAGGTGAAAAATAGAAAACAAACAAACAAGCAATGATAAATATCACTTAAATATGTATTCGTGTTTACTAATTGGTATCAGAAACAAACTTCCGATAAGCACTCTTGACAATAAAATGTATTGTCTAATGTAGTTGTATTCACTGTATTGAGAGTGTAGCGGTAGGGGAACCAGAGATGTCTTCTAAGGAGTGTAAGAAAAAAAAAATCGCGTGATGGGGTGGGGGGAATCTTGTTAAAAACCACATTAATTAATACTTGATAAAACAGTTGATAGATTAATTTTGATAACTTTTATTTATCTATAACCACAATGCAGTTTTGTGTTTCTTCATTTAATAATTTTTGTACGATATGAAATAAGTAATATTATATTTTTATAAAAGTAAAATTTGTTTCTTTAATTATAATTATTAACAAAAGTTAAACTTTAATATATTGGGTGCAAATTATGTCACTTATTTTACAGCTTCCCTAGAACTTTATGTAAATTGAATACGTTAAATTATGCACCAATAATCTTGGGAAGGGGGTACAAAATTCAGGAAGACTTAAATTCAGATAAACTTCTGAGGGTACTCTAATAAAAAGTTGAATAGCACTAGTCTAATTGTGTCAACATAAATTAGACCAATGATATTCATACATACATAGCGACTTAGCCTCTCTGCTCTTATGAGGTCCGGCTAAAGTATTAAACTGAAAGACAAGAAAAAGTAGAATTGAGGTATATTGACAAAACGCCAAAATGTGTTTGTTTTTTTTTTTTTTGACTGGACTTTCAACTTCACGAATCTAGTTTAGTTCTATTTAATGCCATTTTACTTAAATTTATTGTATATTTAAAGCCTTCGCATATAATTGGTTATTTAGTTATTTATTTAAGTTCAGGACGTAGATTTCAAATTTAAGAGTGGAGAAGTAGGCCTCTATGTTTTCATTTAATTTAAACGTTGTTGTTTTTATTTATAGATTTTGTTTTATTATTATAAACTAAGGATTTGTCTTACATTATTGACTTTTGTTTTGTTGCAGGTAGGAGCGATGGAGCAGGACTCGGACACCAATCCGATGGCGTGGGATGTAAAGACGAACGAGTACGAGTGCGACTGCCCAGGTCCTCCTCCGCCCGAGTTTGTGTTGCCACCGCCTCCCGCTCCACCGTCGACGGGTTTCTGCCAGGATAACAGCCTCTCCGAGATGGAGTACTGCAATGTCCAAGTGCTCGAAGGCTCGTACACGCAGGCTGCTATTCCTTCCATTGCGGTGATTGTGGTCTGTTCTGTGCTCATGCTCGTTATGCTCCTAGTCGCTACTTTTCTGCTCTGGAAGTGAGTAAACCCCTTCCTCTTTACTTTGTAAATGGTCTTTACAGGATGTATCAGAATTTCTCATACACTAGAAGCTTCCATCAGCAAATCAGTTATCTTTTAATTATATTTTTTAATATGCAATATAAACATTATTATTATTATTATATTATATTTTTTATAACGTAATTTTTAATATAAAAACAAAGGCTACCTTTGAAATTTTAATTTATATTTACAAAAAATATTTTAGAGTTTTGACACAGTCTGTAACTTAGTTTTATCACGTTTCAGCTCATAATAATTTCTCTATTGAGTAAGTACAATTGAAAATACATAAATTGAACATTAATATCATAGACCTTTTATGAAGACATTTGGAGGGAAAAAGACAAGTTGTTAATATCCGTGCTATGAAATAGGGGTGCAATTGTTGAACATGGAACGTATTTCTACATTTTAACACATAAGAAGAAAGATCAATAATTAAATTCTTTATGTTTACATTCCAGTCTAATTAGAAGATGCAACTGAATTTACTTCACATTGAGGTGTTATAAATTACAACAATGTTCTCATAAGCATCCGATTTCATTAATTCTTTTGTACCATTAATATTAGTACACGGATAATCCGGATGTGATATAGCATCACTCGTCAGTAGCCCATGTGGAAGGATTTCTTGTATTTTTTTTTATATTTAGGCCAGAACAACTTGAAGGTTTTCATCAACATATAGGTTTTCATCGTTTAATCTAAATGAATGAGAAATAATGAGTAAAAAAAAAAAATCTAAATAAAAATCTGAAAGGGATTTATGTTTTACGCATTAGAAATTTGCATTTTATCATTGCCTATCAAAATCAAAAACATTTTCCAAATGCAAGTAATAGAAAATATAGGGATTACAAATCAGATTTTATTGAACTTTGAACAGATATACTTACATTTCGATATTTTGATTACGTCTACCAGTTATTAACTGTTATTTCTTTATAGTTATCCTGTACAGTAGTTGACCTACATTCTTACTTGTTAAGTTAATACTAATAACCACTCGAATGACAAATTCCTGTAAAAATTGCTAATAAAAGAGCTGCGAATAGAAACGAAGGCGTCATAGCCTATAAAATAAAGCATGCTTAAGTTCATATATGTATGCAATAAAATTATTAAAAATTTTTGTTACGTATATAAATAATAAAAAGAAAAATTAGATGCAGTCTAGATGCGGCGGTTACATCTCATTTAGTTTTTTAAAGATGTTCTTAAGTGATAGATTTGTGTAATTTCGTTAGCAGAATGAAATTGAAGAAATTCATTGTTAATTTGAAGCGTTCTTTAATGAGCTGCTCTTCCTTCTCATTTGCAACGGGAAAAATAAACAAGGAAACAAGCTCCGTTCTCGTGGATGTCTTTTGAGTCGAAGGAGGTTATTTGAATGTGAATGGGTTGATGTTTAATGAACTTCTTTCAAAACTATTATCAGTGAGAAGCAGGCAGTGAAAAGCAGACAGCTTCGGACCAACAGCCGTGAGGTTGCCATGGCGACGAGAATCGGAAAATACGAAAAGTTTCACTGAACCAAAAAGATAAAATAAACGAAATGGGGCCCGAGAAAGCCTTCACCTGAAATAAAATGAAATTGTCCCTTAAGAAATCATAAGCAATAACAGAGATAGAACTAATGGAAATTATGACTCGAATTGACAATATTTTTCCGATTGCAAATAGTTCCAGTTCAAAGCTTAGCAAAACTATTGAGTTTTTATTAATACTAAATAATAAGAATAAAAAAGATATTATAATTGTGATTATAGTATCAGAAGGAAAATAAGACTTTAGAAAAGTGATATTTTTCGTTTGTGTTTACCTCGGACAGTTCAAAACTCTATCAATCGTCTTACAACTGGTGACGTGTTTTCTATTATGATGGAAGTCACAACGTTATTAAATTTGTATCAGAAAATTAATGTTAGGTTAGAAATAGAAAAGAAAATACAAACTCCATTTTTAACATTAAAATGAAATTAAAATAAAATGTTTCCATTTTATGGCCAATCGTGATACAGATGACATCATTTAAGTGCTGCTACATGTTCGCTGTTACGTCATTTCCTAATTAAACTTCCTGTCTTCGTGGTACGTCATAAGCGCATCTCAGGTGAACGCGCTGCTAAATGGATATCTCATGTACTGATAAAACGTTTTCAAGCAAATAACAGCGGGAAATGAAGGAAAGAAAAAAAAAAATAGACTACATCTGCCTTCAACTGAAATGGAAATTTTTTTTTGTTTTCTAAAAACTTTTCTCTTCGTTTTTTAACTTTATGACAGATAAGCGATCCTTTTTATATTTTTTTCTTTCTCTGGGAAAGAAAGAAGAAGACCTTTCAATGTCTTAATAATTGTATTCCCATATTTTAGATAAATCTAGGGATAAGCCAAGTTGAAAATCCGGAATCATAGCAACTGACTTTTCATGTGATAAAGAACGTATTTAAATAAGAACAAAAAAATGTAAAATAAATAAATAAATAAATAAATTTCTTAGATGATGTAGATTTCAAATTTGAAAGATTTTTTTTCTTAGTCACTCTTGAGAGTATCTTAAACAGTGCAAATATGAACTACATACAAGTGTAGTATTTATTATGAACTTTTATTCATATTTTTGTATTTACTGTAAGCTATAATTATTTTTGTTACTTGCTTTTGCGCCATTAAAACACCAACAAACAACAACATTATTTTTGTTACTCGACAGCAACACTGCTTCAGTAGCGATAATAATACTTAAATATTACAAATATTTCTAAAAGAAATAAACAGAAATAGTAAATATTACAAACCCCCATATTTTTCTTAATTTAAGTAATATATCCATTGATGCTAATCTATTTTTAAATAATACAATTTAAAGTAAATTAATGTTTAATTTTGTGTCTTTAATAAGATAATTTAAAGTTTATCCCTTAACTTCTTACAGGGACAATTAAACTTATTGCCCATTCGAAGTTGTTGTTATCTGATAAATTCTAGTGTAAAAATTGTATTTTTATGGTCTTTCTTATGCCGAGGGAAGATTTTTATATGGAATTGCGATAATCATCCCAATTGTGTTAGTGTGACTCAAAGCACAGCTGACCCAAGCACCACGGTCACGTGACGCCCTAATTCTATTGGATGTAATGAAGATGATGTGGAACCATCGACAGCCAAAGAGGGAGTTTTCTCCATCACCAATTAAGGTCACGTGATTAGAAGGGAGGGAGTGTCGTCTTTAATCCGTGCGGGTAATTCAGCATAATCACCATAGGGGTGGCGAATACAGGGTGATAGAAGAAGGCGCCAATCGCTCCATTCTAATCAATGGAAGCAGAGGGGGTGGAAAGTCTGATTAACTCCTATTTCGTTCAATTGGAAAAATGATGAATCCAAAACAGGAAATTACTGATTTTTTTTTTTTAATATTAATCAAGGAAAAAAATAATTTCAGATTTTGCTAAGATTAATTAATATGTAAAAGCTTTTTTTTTTATCCTGTAGATGAAAGTAAGGTAAGAATTCAAAAAGAAAATAGCTTCTGGATTTTACCTGAATTAGTAAAGTTCCCTGAAGGAATTAATTTGCGAGTGACATCAATAAGCTTGTAATAAACTTCGATGAGGAAATGTTGAAATTTAAAAGGTTTTTTTTTTTTTCCACCAAGATGCCAGAGCGCGGAAAGTTTTTAACTGTTCACGAAAATTAAGACCAAGAGAACTTGTTTGATGAAATATCAAGAGAATTTTTATATTTTTTTTACTTCTTTTCATTTTAATTCTTTTATTTATGTTTTTACCGTCTGAAGATAGGCTGTATACGAATTTCATTGTTTGAAAAACAGAATGGAGTTCGGAAATACATCTTCAGATCATCTTTTGTTTTTCTTCCTTAAAGTTTATTTTTCAGGCTCGTTAGTGTTGTATGATAGTCTGTGGGAATGTAAGTGTTTCAGCTCTATGTAGACATTTTGTTCAATTGTCTTCTAGCGAGTTGTTGTTGTCTTTAATTTGTCGATGCTTCGATTTTGTAATGGTTGACTTTGGAAGGTCTTTGCTTGTCCCGATCGTCGTCGATGGCACAAGTCCAGATTCCCTGCAGTGAAAACAAAAACCAGACAGTTCGAGATCTATCAGTGGCGGCCGTCAACGGCCAGTGGTCCTCCAAGTCCACTCAACCTCTCTAAACATCTATCAAAAGACCTGAATGTAATAACTGCGGAAAGACATTGCAGATGAATTGTTAGAACACAGGTTGTATCCACATTCAAACTTTGTTAATATATTTTAAAATATACTTAGATAATTTTTTAATTTTTTTTTTTTTAATTTTTCCTTCAAAGGAAAAAATGACTTCTTTTCAATAACATTGAAATGATATTAATTTTGTCAAAAGATTAGACTATAATCTTACTGTTTTCCTTTTATCCTGTCAATTTCATCTACTATTCGTTTTAAAATTTTATGGATCCTTGTTAGGTAGCAATCAGTGGAATTGTTAAATCGCCAAATCACTGAATTAATTTATTAAACATAAAACATGGGTTTTTATAGATTTTACAAAGTTGGATTTTATTGGATAAGTAATTAAAAATATATATAGTGATTGGACAAGAACATAATGAATTTAAATGAATTAACTAATTAAACGGCTGTAACGGAAAAGAATTTAAAAATAAATAGAACAGCAATAATTAGGAAATAGAAAACGAATTATTTAAAATAAATAACGGTAAATATTAAAATGAATAAAATACAGATATATATATACAGTTAAATACAAATAAATGATTTCTAAAAATATTTGCATATAAACTGTTACAATATTGTTATTAAAATTAAAGAAAGACGCTGGGCTGAAAAAAGGATAAAATTAGCTCACAAGAAATCCTTTATTTTGTCTAAGTGAATCTATTAAGTTAAATTTCCTTATTATAAACATACGTTGAATAAGATAATATTATTGATAATATAATTGTAAATATAAAAGTAATAGTAGTTTATATTAATAATATTAAGATAAAATTGTAAGCAAACGGTAACATTTTTATTGTTCATTTTAATACTTAGCATGTCTTGTTACTTTTATGTATTAAAAAAGCTCATAACAATATTAACATTTATTAAATTTTTAATAATGAATAACAAATAATTATTTATAAACTAAATTTTTTAATGAAAAATCTAAGAAGTTTCAATTACAAGAATGATTTATTTCTGTTTCCATAATATAGTTGAACTTGTACTATATTTTAATTCCTTATCATAGTTTTTCTTTTTCTTTAAAACCTATCCCTTCTATTAATCTGGCGTTATTTGTTTGATAATATATTGCTTTAGATACTGTACAAAAGCAGTTCTATAGTGAAAAGGGATTTAATTCAGACATATTTCTCATAGAAACCCAACAAACTACATCATTTCAAAACGAATTGGATTCCATTCATTTCTCAGCCGATATTAAATGAAATATTTTCTTACGGTTGGAAAAAAAAAGCAGCCCGGAACGTTTAAAAAAGAAAAGTTACAACCACCCCATTATGAGAGCGAATGATTTGTCTCACTAGGAAATAGCCGACAAACGTTATATTTTCTCCGCGATTTCTTTCTATATACATTTTTTTCTTCTGTTCTATTCTGTTTTGTATCTCGCTATTTTTTTTCCTTCTTCGTCTACCGATGTTGACCGATGGTCATCCTTTTGTGCACAAACCCAACTTCATATCTTGTGCCATCATTATCGCAAGATGAAACGTTTCGTAATGCACCCCACTCACCTTCATCAATCTTGGTTGGGGGAGAGACTGGGTTGGCGTTTCACTAGCAATGCTCCTTACTAACAAAGATTGGATCCCTTACAATTGCCTTATTTATCCTCTCGGACATATTTTATAGACGGTAATATTTATGTTTTTTTAAAGTTTAATATCAAGTTTTTGTCACAAAAAAAGTTTTCATCACAAGAAGACTGAATGAGAGAAAATAAAATTGGTAATAGGAAAACTTATTATTTTTTTATTTAGAATTTACTTATTTACTTTATTCTATTTTATTATGTCCTTCTGTCGATTAAATTAAACAAATATTTTAAAATCAATAAATTAAAATTTATTTAATATTGGGTCAATTAGAATTAACATTTTTAACACAATTTCTTTTCAGTTTGAATAGTTTCTATGATAATGCAACATCGAAGTAGGAATTTATTTATTTATTTATTTATTTATTTATTTATTTATTTATTTTGTGATTTAATTTACCTTTGGTTTCAACTCTAACTCGCACACATCTCAATTGTGTATTTTTAAAGTTAGAAATTTTGAAAATGTTAGAGAAAGTTTACTTTAATTAATTAAAGAATTTTTTAAATTTATAAACTTATTATTAATGTATTTATTGCTGCAGCAATTTTATTACGGAGTATCTATTTAATACAATTTAGTAATTAATAATTAACATTATAATTTAAATAAATAACATATAAAAGTACTTATTTAAATAAACAACAACAAAATTTGTCAAATTTGAAGGCAGAATCACTTTGAAAAATATATTAGTCCGTTTAAATACCCTTTGACAGAAATTTACTTTTGAAAAACCCTCGTGGTCATAGATATTTTTGTCTTAAAGATTATTGTATTTTTGATTAATCAATAATTGAAAAATCGTTTATTAAACATAAATACATGTTCTTATATGTTTAGATAGAAAAGCAGGTTGAAAGGAAAACATAAATAATTAGAAAAAACAGCAAATAAAATTTATGTAATAATGTAAATAAAATATACTTTATATAAGCAATATATACAAATTATGTATGTATTTATAAAACTTATCTCTATTATTCGTAAAATTCTTTTTATTGTATTTATTGTGTTTTATTTATTGCTGTCTTTATTGTTTTCTTTAAAAAATTCATTTGTTCTTTATTGAGAGCTTTTTTTAATTATAAGATTTTCTATTTATTTATTTTTTGAAAGCCTTTCTTTCTTCTTCATCTTTATATTCGGTCTTCCGAGCACACAGGTACGCATTCTATGGAACTCATGGAGTTCATAGAGTTCCACAGAAATCTTTCTTTATTCTTTATTAAATAAAAAAATCTCTATTTTATTAGAATAGAGCTTGTTGTCTTTTTAACACTTTTCCAGCTTCCATTTTTCCTGATATTATATCCATTTAAATGTCGAAATGATCCTTTACTATTTTTTTTTTCCTGAAGCCTTTATTATTTTTATTACAGCTGTAAATCCCTTAGAAATACTTTTTTGAGATCTACAACTCCATTGTTGTGAAAAAACAAACTCTACCAATGTTCAGGTTGTTCCTAAATCGCTTGGATTTAGTGAGAAGAAAATCATGTGGATTTGAGAGATGAAAAGGGTTTATTTCTTTCGTTCTATTTCCCCATTTATTTTCTGAACCAAATTGTAGCTACGATAAAAAAAGAAAAAGATCTTTCCTTCCATTCAAAGACTTTAAAATCCCTTAATCTTTGTCTTGACATAGTTTGATTGATTCTCCCCATCATAAAACAACAATTTGCACTTCTTTGGCTTCGACTTCTGGAAGTTGCGCTGTTTCTCGAAGTTAATTCACCAAAGATTATTTTTTTTTTCCCCTACTAAGTTATTTTGTTATTTTGATCCAGAGTTTCAGATCACTGAGGTGAGATTTCTTGTGCTCACGACAGTATACAATTACTTTTCAGATTATCAAGTTAGGCTATAATAGAGATACAAGGCTTAAGTAAAACTGATAATAATCTAATGTTTAGACGAAAGCATTCAAGTATAATAAACTTCAAATAAGTTATTAATGAATTAAATGTAAAAGGAAAAATCTAAATTGGAAACAGTAGACAAGCAATTTTACATATTTATTTACTATAAAAATTGAGATAAGAACATTATAAAGACACTAGCCGAGAATTCCAATGAGTTTTACCTATGATATCTCCCTTCCCTCCCCAACCCATTGAATTTCTACTGAAGCTATCGAGAATAAAGCTGAGCTTCTCTGCATTGCTCCGTGTAATACAGGGAAGTAGCAGCTTACAAACTTTAAGATTGGATAGAAAAGGCTAGAAAAAAAAACATGAAAAACCACAACTACAACAGCAGAGTCGTGTCCAATTAATATGCAACATTTGTGTCCCGACAATGTATGCAAATACGCAGACGGACAAAAATTCATTTTAATAAAGCGTTTATATATCTATAGAAAGATATCAAGGAAATACCTTTAAAGCAGTATTTTATTATTTTACTCTACTGCGAAGAACTTTCTTTTATAGGTTATTTAAGGAAGCCAATAAATTAAGTTTTACATGTAGATTTAGTATTTACGTATTTTTTTTTTTTATGAAACTAATTTAGGTTAAGTTTCAAAAGCTTTTCTTCATGATTCAAGACATCACAGAAGGTTCTTCTCCTGTACTTAAAGAACTTACGGAAAAAATAGAAGAACGAACTTTTATACTATTCTTTGTTTGGTCAAAATGTGACTTTCCTTTCCTCAAATAGTGTCAAAGTAATTTGCTTATTTATCGGAAAAAACTGACATTGATAATAATAGGAATACGTGTACTTATAATAATAATAGAAATAAGCATAATTATTCTGAAAATAAAAAAAAAATGATTTTGTTTTTCTTTTTTATAAAGATATCAAAAAATTCCACTGTTTTATCTTCGAAACATTTTCTTAAATTTGGAAAGTGTTTGCAATCTTGGATTGTATATTTGCTCTGAAGAGATCGTCACTCGAAGCGTCTAGTCTTTCCCAAAGGCAAGGAACAGAAAGCATCCCTGGAGACTGCGAGGCCGTTTATCTCCGGTCTTTTCCGGAATCCCTTACTTCCGGTTATTGTCTCCTGTCTAGGTTCCGAGATAATAGGGTTAAAGGTCACAAAAGGTAATCATCTGTCACCCCAGGCAGCATGAAATCTACCTTCTTGAAGTTGAGGTCACTTTCATTGGAGCCAACATCGCAAGACCTGACCACACAAGGGTTATCATCTGCGAAAACTAAGACCTTAGCAAACACACACACACACAAAAAAAAGAGACAGATTCGCCTTTATGCAACTAGGAAAGCTTTCTAACTTTAGCAACTGTTTGTTGGAAAAGTTTCTTTGAAAGGTCACCACAAACCCCAGGTAAATGAAAACGTTACCTCTACGCTATTGACCAAACTTCAATGAAGGCTAATATAACTTAAAATAGTGAAATTAAAATAATTAAGATCTTCATAAGAAAAGAGAAATAAACTATTAGCTTTTAACTTATGCAAATATTTAAATACATGATGAGTGTTATAAAAGTATTTCTATATATCTTTAACAGCCCGCATTTAAATAAAGATTGTCATATCTCAGCATTCAAAATATAAAAATTAAATATTTATTCGATTCGTTAAATAAATAGATTACTTTGAATTTTTTCAAGCTCTTTAATCTGCCATTAGCATTCCTAAATTATTTCTTTGTGAATCAAGAACACCACGAAGGATATTTATTTCCAATGACTATCAGCAGAAGAACAGCGGAAAACAGTATATCACTTCTTTCTTTCTCCTTTCAATACCATGATACTTAATCATCATTTTATATTTAAGTAATGTCTTTGAAGAAATTGTCAGATTTTCATAAATGGTAATGTATGCATATTGGTTGAAACATCAGTTAGGCTGTTTTAATTTTTAATTGTTGTTTTTTTGGAGTTCTTTTTATTTTCCACATTTCTTACATATAAAAATATTACTACATATTACTGCGGGATGGAAGAGTCTTATTCAATCAACGGCGTAGATTTCTTTCCCGGGGATGAAAGGCGGGCGGGCATTGTGCTGACCATCCAAACTCCACTGAGTCCCGTTGGTCACCAAATGTCAGGAGCGTTAATTCCAAGATCCCGCCACAAGGGATTAAGTGCGATTTTATAACTTTACATACTGAAAGTGAAGTAAGCTTAAAATTTTCGGTTCTACTTGTTGATGCCATATCTTAAGTAACTATAAAGAAGTAATGGAAGCATCTGCTTCGTCATTCTTGTCTTTGACTTAAAATGATCAATTTGGTGAATATGAAGCCTAAAGGTCAGAATTACTAAAACTTCTGCTGCAGGCTGCATTATAACTCGTATCATCCTCTGGAAGCTTTCGTGCTTTATGCCGTTCTTATTCTCGTTTGAAATGAGAAAGAAATTTGTTTGGGAATAAAACAAAAGAAAACAAAATCAATGCTATGAATACGACTGTTTTGGAATGGTTCCTAGATGTGGAATGGAATGGGGTATTTTTGAAATGTCTTGTTTAATTCTTGCTCCTACAATATTGTTAAATGATAATTCCTGATTATTGAATTTGAATGATTTGACATTATTTTTTTAAATAATAAAGTGTAAATAGACAAAATTTCTGTAAACCTGTCTAAGAATCTGGAACCTATTGCTTTGAAGTTATCATTTTCATGGTAAATCTTTTGCAAAGGGCTTCTGTGATTCCTTTAACTTGTTTATTATTGTCCTCAAAATGAAAGATGACCGGCGGAAGTTTGAACTGCGCAGCCCTTCCGGTAGCTGATCAATTATGTTTTCCTGTCACAATGGACGCCCGTCGTCTGTTTTCACTGAGAAAGACATGTTGATAACGCCAAATTAAAACTTCTCTCGACTATTCACCGTTATTTCAATACCAGTTGCTAACAATAAGTATTTATATAAATAAATAAATATATATTATTTATAAATACAATGCTGTTTTGCAAAGTAACAAGCCTTTACCGTAATGGCGACGTCTTGTGATAAACTCATACGGAAGTGCCTGACCAGAGTAATCGATGATACATGGCAGATCTCACAAAAACAGGGCGGCCATCATTCACTGGGAGGACAATAAATTGTTTTTCAGTCAGTTACATGAGTGCATAATGTACTTACTGCAGCATATGTAGCATTTATTTAGCATTATATATGGAAGCATTTTTACTTATGGTGAGACATTACAGATATTCCCAAATCTACATTTAACAATCAACAGCTCTTACAGAACGTTCTAAACATTTCTTTTTGAAATTTAGTTATAATTCAGATATAAAATACTTTGTTTGTTCATTTTCATCTGCTTTAATTTTGACCTTACTCCTTATTATCAAGCAAACTATTCACTGAGGCTGAATAACTGGTTCCATTCTACCTACATTGGAAGCAATAAATCGTCACGCACATGTTTTTTTGATCGGGATAAAGTAACTATCTTATAATGAACTCAGTTTGTCTCCTTTGACTTGTTTATCGGTAAGTAATCTTCCCTAATTGGTGCTGTGCGCTCACGCTTAGGGCGCTCTTCTTTTGACTGATAACTCCCAGATAAAAATGGCGTTTGATCGAAGAGCCACCTGTCGGATTAAGAGAAAACCCATCACTCTTGTAACGAATACACTCGGAAATTGGCAAGGTACTTCTCTGCTGTTTTAGACTTGTTGTCTGGTTTAAAAGCATTTGCTAATTAAACCGTACATCAGGTGGAACTCCCTCGAGTCGATTTCAGAATAGAAGCATGGTACAAGAAACGCTATAAATTCAGTGATTACGGATGAAAAAGAGTTCAGAAATATTTATACCATTTATCTTTTTATCAAACTCAACAATCAGTAGAAAACTTTAGTGATCAAGGCAGTTCAGTCCATGCTACAATAGAAATAACTAAAACAATTAAAGGAATTTCATTTAATTAGAGTTTGGATTTTTTAAACGATATCTCAGTACATCGGTTTCAAGCTTTCCAATAATCATCATGATTTTTGTTGGATTTTTTTTTTATATTATTTTATTTAAATGATTAAGTTTTTGGATAATTAATGGATAGTATAAACGTAATAAATAAAAAATGATGAAGCTGATGTTAAAATTCATCTTTTCACAGATAGGTTATAGTAAAGGGAAAAAAAATCCTGGAATCGAAAGAAACTATTAAAAAGAAATTTTTTTAGACGTATTCTCATATTAAAATATAAGATGGTTTGTTTTTTTCTTCCCATTTATTTACGAAACCTTTTGTAAATTCTAGCCTAAAGACATAAGACTTCAATTCAAAATCAATCAAAATCAACATAAGACTTATTAAAGAATGCTGATATTTATGTAAAAAAAAAAGTGTCCAATGAAAGATTGAGTTGCGTTCATTATTATAATTATCCTGACAAATAAAAACGATACCAAAGTCATTGCTGTGCTAAATCATGTAGCGAAGTTCCTTCTTGTTGCAGAATTTCTATTCTGTCTGGAACTTGTAAAATTATCTGAATCTCAAAAGAAGCGGACCGATGTAATCATTGCGGAAAAAACGAGACACTGGAATAAAATTCGCCAATTTTTCTTTACATTCTTCCGGAGTCTATAGAGAGCTGTTTGTTTGAGTGCGGGAGTATTTGGATGGTATTGTCTTGATTGAGAAGGCGCCAAAAGAAAACTCTGGCTCTGGAATGGCACATTGGGTTAGGCTTTTTTTTTTCCTGCGGCGCGAAAGAAGATTTGGGCAGTGGGAGTTCATTTACTAATGTCAACACAAACGCCTGTACATAGCGTCTCGTCTATTTGTTAAAAACCAGCCGAGGAAGCGCCACGACTCCTTGTGCTGTTTTTACGACGGTGCAAATTGCAAAGACGTGAGATTTTCTCCGGCACCGAGTCAATCTTAGCTATCTATTCCGCCATAAAGTGACCGTTTCGGTTTTTTACAGCACTAGATTTCAAGAGACGTGGGCTAAATTAGAAAAATGCAAGTCGGAAGGACTCTCGCTTCCTCGAATACTCAACGGAGTTAACTCTGGAAGAATGGGTATCCAACATTCCCTTATCCAAATCAAAAGCATTCATTTGCTTCCACTTCCTCCCCCCCCCCCCAAAAAAAAAAAGCCCAAACATGTCACTAGTAAAATATAGCAGTAAACCAAATATTTTACGATTTTCATAAAATATAAGACTTATATTCAAAGTTTGAGGAGATTTTTTTTTTCCTTTCAAAAAGTATTTTTATGTATAGATTCACGATTATTTCTTAAACGGTGAAATTGAAATTAAAAGACCGATTTAGAAAAATAAATTTGATTTTAAAATTAAAAAAAAAATAAAATATTGAAATTTTATTAGGAGATTTAGGAGAGGTTCTGTTTTTG
>JAFIDM010012231.1:7750353-7771814 GCA_023159025.1 Thereuonema tuberculata | reverse complement strand
AAAATATTGAAATTTTATTAGGAGATTTAGGAGAGGTTCTGTTTTTGAATTTTTCAAGTAGTACTTGTGGAAAAATTGCTCTAAATGGTTTTCCAGTTTTATGTTATTATAATTATTATCCTGAAAAGTGAATATATGAAATCCTCTCTTTAAAAAAAAAAATGTATGTATTAAAAATTAATAGGAGATTTTTTTTATTGTTAGAGGTTATCTAACATTAGCATTTGTTTTGTAACTGATTTTAGGTTGATTATTAACTTAAACTATTTTTTTGTTACATCTCTTCTCTCCATATTCTTCTGAGTGTTCAAACTATAATAAAACTTATCATCTTCCTCCTTGTAAAATATTAAACATTAACAGATATGAAGGTGTGGATGTTGAAAATTTAATAACTCAATGAACGAAGGAATTGAGAAATAAAGATATGTTAAGTAAGAAAACAGCCATTTTTAAAGAATTATTATATTAAAATATTTGTTTACAATATTATAATTTAAATTTGAAATTATTTTATTATATTTCAATATCTTTGTAAAAAATTTTAAGCTATAAAAGGAATCCACCAATTTTTATTAAACAATAAAATGATTATTTTATTTAATTATAAGGAAATAATGTTATACGATATCAATAACAACAATGTTTTATAATTAAAAAAGTGAATCGCGAGGTTTTCAAATTACAAATTGTTATTACTTTTAGGCTTGAAAAAGACAGTACATATCACTCGAAAATTCGCCTTCGAATGTATTATTATATTTATAGTATTAAATATTTTACAAGAAGGAGGATGATAAGTTTTATTATAGTTTAAACTACTCTTGTTGTCCTAACTGTCAAATGCCTGCAAGTTGTTAAGCATCTTGAACAGATATATAATCCAAAATCAATGTGGATCTTTCTTTTCATAATCCACATCTGCCTCTTTTAAACTTTTGAATTACTGTGATTTCTGATGAATTGAAAAGTTTTTTTGACTTAAATTTTTGCACTGAAAACTCTCCGATCCTAATTGAAGGATGTTACAAACATCCGAAATTATCACCTTTGCAAATTTCAAAGAGCGTTAGTTCCAATAGGTTACATTCCATTAACATTAGAAAAGGAATGTGTCAAATGAAAGATATTGTTGTGGAACGATCTTTTGCAAATTTCACTTAGAATCTATTTTTTTTTTTAATAATAACTTAGCACAGCTACAACCTTAATAATAATATTCATAAAGTTTTCCATTGATATTTTAATTTAGATTTTATTCCTTTGAGGGTGGATCTTTAACAGTTATTCTTCTGAAGAGCGGACCAGTTGAAGGATATTTAATCATCTTGATGGGATCTGACCTTAATGAACAACAAATCATCCGTTTCAAGATGACGACGTATTGATTGGTCACAGTCTCAAGAATTGACCGAAGAGAGATTCAATATTAATGATGCAAAGACCAAGTTCATGAAAAATAAATTTGTGAATGACGGCAGGATCACCCGGAATTGATATTGAGGGAGTGTTTACATCTATACACAGAGCATGACCTCGCACAGGGAATTTAAAGTGGTTGCTCCAACTAGTTAAATTATATAACATTAAAGATGGAACTTAGTGTTGTAACACTTTGTATTCCAAAATTCTTGCAGAATTTAAAGTTTTGTCTTTTACACGAACTGCGATGGATGTAACATGGATTAATGCTAATTTTGTGACAGAGCAAAAACATTTTATTGTCAGCAATAATTCACTTCCGTTGAAACTCGACTAATGCTATGAATTTGATTTGTTAAGAATATTATAAAATAGCATTGTGACAGATGCAGAAAAACTATTAATTGTTTATCTTTATTCAATTAATCCTAAATTGTTAATTAGTGGCAGTGACTCGATTTAACAGTATTTAACTATTGCTGTAACAATTGAAATATTACAACATACAATTAGTAAACTTAATATGAAATGTATCGTATTCCACCAATTTTTCTTTTTATGTCAAACACTCACACAAGACACAAAACATAGATCCTGTTTTTATGAAAAACTATTGTAAAACGATTTTCTCTAAGATATTACCAATATATTCTTACTTTTTACGAAGCATTGACGCAAACAAAAAGATTTGGTTAGTTTCACTTCCCGTGCAGGAAAATAGAACTTTCGAGTAGATCAAGATTACTACAGATACTGAATCTATTGAGATATCGAATAACCACAATAAAATTTTTCCCAAATTCCTGATAACTATAGGACTTCTACTGCTTTTTATACTTCATAGCCTTATCAAGATATATGATAATCGTTCACTTAATTGGGGCAAGAAATAAGAAACCGTTTTCACGAAAGCCCATCAATAATTTTGTTTTCATGGAAGTAAATTAGAAAGACTGAGATTGTCTTTTAAAAAAGGAGAAGAGGAAAATCTTTATCGTTTCCAAGAAATATTCTTTCATTTCATTATTTGCTTTTATATTGACTTTCGAAGTCAATATAATTATCATTGGAATTCGATAAAATTTTGTTTGGTTATCGGAAGTCAATCAATAAAATACGATTCCGAGATCGTATTTTTTCTATCCCTAAATATGAAGCTATATTCGTAGATTATGAAAGAAATATTAAATATATAATAAATCATGAAGATTTATTGAATAAAAATCGCTTAAGAGAATATAATAGATAATTAATATTTATTAAGATTATTTTTTATATTCAGATTAATTATTGATTACTGAAGATTTATTTCTATTATAATCGTATAAATAAAAAAAAAAAGTTAATATCTTTACTAAATAAATTATTTACGTTATTTCTTGAGACCTGTACTTATTTTTTTTTAACTTTTCAAATCTTCTAAAATTCTTTTAATTGTTCAATATTCAAGTTAAACCACTAAACAGTTTACATTAAATATAACTATTTTATTTGCACTTTTCTTTTCACAATATAGTTTTCCATTGTCTTTAGAATGGAAGTAAAGTTTTGTCACAAATTTAAATTTGAATACTTTTCAGAGAGAAAGGAGAAACAATTTTTTTAAAACCAAGTCTTTAAATCTGATTTGCCTTTCTGTTTAGTCTCTAACAAGATGACATCATCTGAATTACCATTATTCATCTGTGACTTACAGACCATTCTGTTCGACCAAATTAAAATTGCCTGTACCACTTTCGAAGCCTTCAGAAATATCATTCCAGTTGGTATCAAAATGGATCCGGTGTCGATGCCGTATCCTCTGCTACAATCCTTGTCTACTCAGAAGATTTTCATCTTAAACATACAAGGAAAGGATCAAATGCGAGCAAAACTAACAAAGCCTTCTTCAGTCGTTGTGAACGTGATTTTGCATTCGGTAATAAACTTGGAAAAGGCATAAAAGTTGTTTAACATTCGCGGCGCTAAAACATAACATTTTTTTCCCCCTTTTTTTTCTACGCTTCTATCATATCACTATAAGGAGTCTTGCTTTTTGCTTTTGCATCAGCGGAGATTTTGCCCAGCGTAAAATGTTGATATTTCAACAGATATCTTTTCTTGTCTATCGTAAATGTTTAGATTCAAGCCAACAGTTAAGAACTTTTCGTGAAATTACGATTCGTAGTTAGAATAAAAAGTAAACCTGATAGCATAATTATCTTTTATGTTCTCATTTGTTTCATAAATATATAAAAAAAAATAACAAAAATATAAAAGTGGTTCTTTTTAGAACAGATAATGAAAAGCTATTTTTACAGCTGAACTTTTAAAGACTGGTGATAATCTAGGATTACCACAAAGTGAATCTAATGGCCGGTTTCTCCAAACAGTATTAGTTCATGTCACAACTTAATTGGATTCAATTGGATTTAATCCAGGTAGTAACTTACGACTATTTGGAGAAATCGGCCGAATGTAATCTTGTAGATTTTTTGGAACCACGGCCATTTTCTGTATAAAATTTGTGGAAGACAAAGTAATTTTATTTCAAAACAGTTTTTTCTTCTTTTCAAGTTAAATATTACTAAGATAATTAGGCTACTTAACTCAGCTTTTTATTTTTATGACATTTTTCCTATTTAATAGTGCAATCAATTTCACACCTTTCACAGAAAGTTATAAGTACAGTTTCAAATGGTGCAAATTTTTTTTTCAGCGTTATCTGCTATTAAACATGACTTGTATTTAATTACGAAACTTTAATTTTTAAATTTATTACTGTTAATTTGGTAACTATTTTTCTATACATATTCTCTAATACATATTCTGTATTAGAACATAATAACAGAAAAAAAGAATTGTCCGCATATTTTCGACAGGACACCTATATATATATATCATTCTAAATTCGCCCTACAATGAATTTTTTTTAGATAGAATTCGAACTTTAACTTTAATTTTTAACATTTATTAAGTTATTTTTTGACGATTTGAGAACATAATAACATTTTAAGCTGATTTAAATTTCGTTCAGCGCTGATAAAGTATTTGGAAACATAAAAAAAAAAGTAATTAGGAAGCTATTACATGACATTGTATCAAATCAATGCTATCTTGTTAATACTGATAATGATTGGCATTGACAAAATTTTGATCCAATTAACAACTTCATTGATGAGATGATGAGGTGTTAATGGAACGTGTTAAATTACTAATTGTAAAATGATCGGTAAATTATTATTTAGAAAACAAAGATTAAAATAGTGTAACAAATGTCAGGCGAAGTGCAGTGTAGAACTGCCCGTAATTCCCATGATGGTTCAGAGGAAAAGATTTGAATCAAAATCTGAAAAAAAGAATAATTTCCTTTCTGGAAGTCATAAAGAAAAGAAAAATTACACATAAAATTAAACATGGATGCTGCTTTTCCTGATGGGAAAAAGGATTGATTAAAACTTAAATAGAAAAAAAAATATGCAATATTTCAAAATTAAAATATTTCCTTAGTATAGAGCGTAAATATTATCCTACTGTAGTAAATCTAAAAAAAGGTATTAAGGCAATAAGTCTTTTTTATTAGGATTATATATTTTAGCAAGAAGTATAATTCTTATGTTAATTAGTATAACCGAAAGTTTTGAATTATTAATCTCTTGAGTCTTTGTTCTTACTTTCATTGGATTTGTATAATTACTAATTGTACAAATACACTCGCATTTGAATGCAGTCCTAATAATCTGCACAACATTAGTGTGATCAGTGAATTGCCAGTTCATTAGAGAAGTCCTCCTTTGGTTTTCAAGTTTAGTTTCCATCTATTCATGTTTGGTTCTTCTGGACTAGCAAGGAAAAAAAAATAAGGATTTATAAAAGAGACAGAGGTGGTTACCAAGTAGACAATTACATAAAGAAATCACTTAACACTTCTCAGTAAGCTTCTTGTAAAGTCTTAGATCTTAATTTGTAGTCACTTCCACTAACGTTTCAAGATTGGAAAATTCTGTTGCATCATAATTTTCTATCAAGAAAATCTCTAGAAAAACCAATGCAAACTTCTTAAATAGTAGAAATAAAAATAGAAAGTGATAAATGAAAAATTCAAAGCGAATTGGACTTCAAGGATTGAAGCGAAAAAAAAAAAAATAATAATGAAAAATGTGCAAAATGCATTTACTGTAAGAGATGGGTTTTTTTTGGTTTTTTTTTTTAAAAAAAGAAAAAAAAAATTGATAAGAAGCAGAATGTTTCCACGTGCACTGAAAGGTATTGAATGAAAATCTGTGAGAGGACGACATTAAAATGGAAATAAGCTTCTATTGTTTCCTATCTTTTCTGCAAAACAGAAAGAGGAAAAATATATCTTCAGAAAATAACTGAAGAGGAATTGGAGGAAGGTCATCGAGATTTTATCTTTTGCTTTTATTTTAATATTTTCATGATTTTTTTTTTGTTTGATTTAATATTTAATATAAAAAGGTGAAAGTTAATAATTAATAATATTGGCTATTTACTAAGAAAATTAAACACGGTACCGGTAAATAGAAAGCATTATCAATTAATAATGAAAAGAAATATTTTTTTTTTCCAAAAGGTATTTTATTTGTTTTAATTTACTTTATCAATTATATCAAATTAAATATTCTTTTTGTCTGAAAAAAAAGTCGATATTATTATTAGTTTTGTTATTATTATTATAGTTTTGTTGTTATTATTATTATTGGCATTTAATATACGCATTGAACAGAGAAGTACTTAATAAGAGTTTAATAAGTTTATCAAGTTACGATGTTAATGTAATGCTAGCTGATATCTTCATCAGATTATCGAATATTCTTTTTTGGATTGTATTATAAGCTCATCGAACAACTTCTCAATGAGAAAACCAGATAATATCTTCCTTCGTCTGAATTAAGCTACAATAGGTAAATAGATGACTGCAATTGACATAAATTACAGCAATTACAATCTGAACTTAAATCTCTGAATGTGAAAGCTTATTTCCAATAATTAGTCTCAAATACTTTCAGTCTATTGAACTTGAAGAAGTCGATGTAGTCCACTGTTACCACGTATTCTCTACCCAACGACAAACATTGTTTACTGGGTACCTTTTTAGAATCGTTGAAAATAGTAAAACCTCATAAAGGGGGATTGATGTCAATTCTAAAAATGCTGATGTTCTAAACAAAAAAAGACTTGCTGTGAATTGATGAACGAAGTGAGAAGAAGAAATGCAAATGACATCGACTAAAGCCATCGACTAATGACATCAAAATTTCCTTACAATTACAATTTCAGTATCCAATTCAGAAGCTAAAAAAAACTAATGTTATCAATCTCGTTTGATAAAATTACATGTGTTGAATTTACATCTCATAGTTGCACGACAGTAATGAAGACAAATTACAAACTTAAAGGGTTTTCTTCGTCTTATCCGTCATCCTCTCTATCTTTTTTTTCTTCGACGTATTAATCGGTGGATTTCATATGTTTTATCCACCCTGCCATAAATCTCAGGTGGAATCCCGTTTTATAGTGTAATCATTGCAGGGATCTGAGCTAATTGAAGCCTCGCACACCTAGTAATGGTGTGGGCGACTGGAGTCTGGCCAGAGTCCACGTCCTGATCCAATGCTCATTTACTGGCTAATTACTACCATATGATTAGTTTCATGGGCAGCTCCTCACTATTATCTAATCATTATCATACGGCGAATGGTGCAATATTAATCCATATAAATCTCCGGCGAGACTTTGCCCACCAACCACGTAACGTGCTTATCACTGCCCGAAAGTAAATACACCTGGAATTTAGACGAAGAATAGGTTTAATCATATGGATGTGGAACCGTCTGTCTAATAAGAGAGGCCCCTTAAGGTCCCATTCTTCTTAAGTGGCAGTAAGTAATAAGAGTTACCGCTTGGGCTATTAACAACGAATTGAAATTTTTCCTGAGTTATAGCTGTTGCAAACGACGCTGGGCTTGTAATGGAATCGTTTGTCTTTCTCCATTCTGGCCTCCATATTTGTTTTCATTTTCTTACGACGATCTTACACAAGTATTTAGAAGTCTTAAAGATGAAGATTAAAGATGAACAAATTGCCAGTTACGATCCATAAAACTCTGAATGAAACATTGGAAATAGATTAACTGATTTAATCCCTTTAAATCCAAGGAGAAACCGTGGTTCTTAGGACACATATGACATCTCTGATGAAGAATTTGCTTTTTAAATTACAACTTTTGCTTTTGAAATATTACACTAAAAGAAAAAGAAGCAATCCATCAATGTGGTCTAAAATTAAGATAAACGAAAAAGTTGTTGAATATCTTTAAAAATATTTTATTTTAAGTTTTTTATTTTTTTTTTTATTTTAATAAGTTTACAATTTCAGTCCTACGAGATCCAATATTAATTCCTGTCTTTAGATTCTGTATAATCTCACGTTTCTTAAGGTATTGCAGATAATATACATAATATAATTTTTTTTATAATTATACAAATATTGTTATTTAATATAATATAATAGTACCACTATATAGCAGTATTAATATACATATAACAGTATTAATTAGATACAACAGTATAAATGTTACCGTTAGATTAATAGCAATTCTAACTTCTTTTTTTTTAATGTTAATACTTAAACCATTCTAATCTAAAAAAAAAAAAAATATTTTTGAACAATGCAAAATAAAAATTTTATGAAATAAAAAATAAAACTTATTGTTCTTCAGTTGCAATAGAATGAAAAAGAAGGATAATTCGAAAACGCTCTCGTTAATTATAAGAATGTTTTTAAGCTATAAAGTGAAGCAAGTGTTTCAAAACATTCAACAGTGAAATGCTGAATGGGTCAGGATAGATTTTATGGTCTTTTCTTCCATCTTGTAGTGATTCCAGTGTTTGAAAGCAAGTACTTGATGTACATTTGGAAGCCAGAGACTAGGGGAACTTTGGGAACTTTTGTTGTTGTTAAGAATGGTTGTTCGATTACAGTGTTGCTTTCTAATAATATTAATAGCTACATTAATGACTCTAGTTCCGTAAATCACTACAGAGAAAATTGCTCTACAGACGGAATTGGTTTTCTGCCGGATATTTAATCAAGCAGCCGAATTTCGTCAACATCATTTAATTATAACTGTTAATTTAAACTTGCCTTTGGAACATCCGTTTGCTGTTGTAAAATTAACAGTGAAAACATTTTGTTTTATTTATATAGATTTAATCAGTTGTCATTAATTGCACGGATTCGAGTTGATCAGTCGTGAAATCCCCTATTTACTAGAGGACATGCTGTGTAAATGGTGGAGGCAGTTGGTTATTTATTAGGCCTATGGTAGTAGTGATTTCGCTCGCCGTAAGGCGTCAATGTAGCCATGATTTAATAATGAAATCACTGCTAAGACTCAGGTATTAGATTTGATTTGCTGCACTAAAAGTCAAACACAGAAATAAATTGTTTTATTGGATTTATTTATTGTTGGGAAATTATATTTTCCTGAGCGACAATGATTTATGCATTTTGTATTGAGTGGAGTTGGTTCAATGGGGCGGAGATCGCCGTTGCCAAAACGATTTTACAGCCGTCCAGACCGGAAAAATGGCGGCTAATAATAGACGGCAATCAGACACAAAACACAGCAATCTACAAGGAAGAGTTTAAGTCAAAGAAACAGCCTATTAAGTTTTTAATTCTAAATTGTAGGTGAAACTATAAACACTTTCCATTTTGTACAGATTAGAAATATTTCTTAGGTCAGGCTATCTCTCCATATATATAAAAATCCAACTTTAATAAAATAAATCCAAAAATACTAATAATGAATTGGGGGAGGGGGTTATTAATTAAATGAAACAACTGTAAAATAATATTCTGTACGTAGTATGATTATTTGATAGATAAAAATTTTAAAAACAGAATTTTTTTTTAAGTTTTTATCTTGAAAGATTGGCAATAATAAGCTTAATAAATATTAAAAAAATAGTTGCACGAGAAGTTTTTTTGACTATCAATGATAATTACCACACTTATACATACATTCTGTGCACTGGGGAAGTTATGAAAAATCGTCTGCCTTTCATTGAATGTTAAATGGCATCGGTGTAGCCGTTTGTTACTAAGCTGTACTCTTCGATATTTTTAAATTCGTCATTGTCTAGTTATCTAATGAGTCAAAGGAAAGAAAAAAAAAAAATAAACTATTTGATATTATTTTCATTTCTTACATTTTCCAATTGCTTTTATTTGAACTTAATAAGCAATTAACATTTGTTTGGCAGATTTTTTTTTTTTTTTTTTTTATTCATATTATTGTGTGAATCGTTTGTCGCCTTTAGGTCAGTTTCAAGAGATCGAAATTAGGTTAGACTTGAGCTTAGGGATTATCAGTTCAGGCATTACTATTGATCACCATTGCATTAAACTTTACAAATAACCGACTTTAAAAGTTATTTTGCCAAAGCCTCCTTGTAATCCGCATATAAACTGTTTCCTAAACCCTATCAAAGGAAAAGTCGCCGTATTGCAGGTGTAGGTAATCCTTGCCGCCCGTATCATAAAGGCGATCAACCCCGGCTACCGCAGGCCGGGCGTCGGTTGGCCGCGGCCGTCTCGCTGCTGATGAGGCTGCGGTCTTTTGGCATTTAGAAAACGTCAACCACAACGATGGTGTTTAGATAGTGGCGGCTTCGGTAAAATAGGAAGAGAAACTGATCCGTACATTCGATAGCCTGCGTTCAAATTCTGTAGCGAGAATTAAAAGACGAGCAAAAAAAAAATAAGCGAAAAGAACCAACATGCGAAAGGCGGAGTTGGCCAAGACAAAGATGACATCCAGAAGTCCAGAACGATAGCAGCATTACAATCAAGAATTCTAGATTTTATAAATACACACATACCAGTAATCATATGCCTCTTTTAAAAGCAAAACAAAATAAATAAAATAAACCTAAAAAAACATTATTTGATATTTGGAAAAAAGTCAAAGGGAAGATAGTACTTCGCTAATACGAAAATGTTAATATCCACGAGGATTGCCTCCGAAATAAAAACAATCCGGTACTGTAGGAAAATACATCCTTACAGTTTTCTATAGAAACCCTGAAAAAACAACTTGCTGAGATTCACGTAACTCTCATAGTTCAGTTATCTTCAACAATTAACTTATGTCTTCTTGTAGACAACTGCAGATTAACGCAAGACAAGCACTTTGAATGGAGGATTTTTTTATTTTTTAATTAATAAATATCTCATGATTAAACAAGTTCTTCCGATTACCTTATTCAAAGATTATTAATAGCAATTAATTTCATGCTGTGTTAAAATTTATAAAGCACACTTAAATGCTAGATAAGATTTCAATATAACGGATTCTCAGAGAAATTCACCTATTTATGATGATTTGCATTCAAACATCTTAAGATCATTTGGCATCCGTACAAAGGAAATGGTTTCCATACAAAGAAAAAAAAATTCTGGTAAATGTAAATGCAGATTCTAAATCGCCATTCTCAGTAAAGTTCTGGAAAATCTTGATGAACCTATTCACTGCGAACTTTGTGATCTGTTGACATTGACTTTGGAGAGAAATGAATTATAAAATAAAGTACAGTTTAAAAACTGTACATAGCTGATGCACATAAATATTAGTAAGTAAAAATTTATTATTTAAAAAAATAAAAGTAAAGATGTTTCGAAACCTTTGCTTGTATATTTTACTAGCAAAAAGACCCATTCTTCGCTCGGGTTACAAAAACCAAATGTCCCTAATGTAGACGATAAAGAAATTGCAATTGCTAGATCACTTCGAAACTTTCCCGGTTGCTACAAAAAAATAAATAAATAAATAACTCAAAAGGTCTGATCTTATTTCAAATCTGTATCTGTCCCTAAAACACCGAATCCTTCAACGTATCCTTGCCATCCATTTATAATTTGTAATGTAAACATTATTGTATTTTTAACACAATATGAAAAGTAAAATGAAAAAAAAAACAGGTAAATCAATGTGATTTGCTACAATTTCCGTTTCTTAATTTTATACAATTAGTAGGCGTATTTGTAAAAACTTTAAGAACTTTTCCTTTACTTTGTTTTCCCGCCTTTGAATTCTTAAGCATAAGCTCTCAGTGCTTTGCGCTACTCACTCTAGTGACATTCAAGGCGATATGATGGTGGGCGTAAGAACGCTCTGGAAGAAGGAAAAAAAGCCGCATCTCACCTCCCCCACTTCTGTCGGATGAGTAAACTGTCTGGATTAATAGTGTTTATTATCGTTGGCCTGTCCAACCCCGGCCATTACAAGCTAGCGTATAAATAACGGGTCAGGCAATAAAACAGAGAAAGCCATGAGAGGGCGCTGTAAAATTTAAATAACGCAGATTATGATGTCTCAACGGACTCGGATTATCCGCCCCGACCCGCTGCAAGGAGGCTTTGGGCGGACGCCTCGTCTCGACCTGTCGGGAGAGAGATTAAATCGGCAACTATATTAACAACTTTAGTTATCTCTATTCCGTTACTTTTCTTCAAGAAGGTGAAACTAACTTTCTTGAATTACTCCCTCGAATGACTTGGCTTTAATTTGCTCTAATTTACTGCCTGTGCTTTCACAGACAAAAATAAGCATTTAAATTAGGTTCAGTTTTATTCTATTTTACGAATCCTAATTAACATCAACACTTTTATGAAATTGCAAGTTAATAAGTTTCTTGTATCGAGAAAAATGTCCAACAACATTTTATTGGATGATATTATATGAAAACTTTTTTTTTTGTAAATTTTTTGCTTATTAATAAGGCCATTGTAGAATACTGTTGATTTGTCATTCGATATCGTTATTGTTTTATTTTTTTACAAACTTGATTTACGTTTAGTTGTATTTTCTATATCATTTTGTACAAAAGGAACATAAGGTAAATTTCAATTTGAAACTCCTTTTCTGAGATACATGGGAATATAAATCAGTTTAAGATTACTATTTCTTTTAGAACTTATTTTTTTTTTCTGTGGCTATTTGTTTGCTGGTCTGTGTCTGTTTTATTTATGCTTTGGAAAGACTTCTCTTTATCTTCCAACATTGTAAGATACTGCAGACTCTTATCTTATAACTTGTCCCCGTTTAAATCAGACTTTTTTTTTTTTTTAAAGTAAAATATGACTTGAGTCACTCGAATATAGAATTGAATCCATAACTCCCAACTCTGGAATTGTTAATGTGCTCTTTCTTCCTTATTTATTCTTAGATTATAATATGTTGTAGAGTGATAAAATCTTTGTAAATAAAAAAAAAATATTAGTACTTATGATTTTTGTTTTAACTATTTATTCGCTTGAAGAAAGTCTAATGTTTTTTTCCTTTTCTTCTGTAAATGAATTTTAGTTTTGTTTTATACTTAGAATACTTCTAAAAATAACGACACGTTAAAAAAGATGCCGATATGGCAAACTAGTATTTAATAACATTACAAAAAAACAAAACTGTTTTTACTTTATATTGGTAGGACAAAGTTTTTTTTTTTTCTGCCAATTCAGTAGAAATTGATGCTTGAAGTTTTGTGTTTTTAATTAAAAGGTTTCCTGTGTCTTCAATGTGGTTCTATAAGATATTAACGTATTTACACTACAACATCCGACTGACCGATTACTACTTTTAAATAAGTATGGTATATTTCATATAAAGAAATTATATATGCCAGGAAAAAAAAAAAAGAAGAAAAAAAAATTGGATATTTTGAAGTTAAACCTCCAAAAATTACTTTGCCCACTACCACGTTACTAGGTCATGTTAAAGTTTGATGCTACGTTTACAACGAAGTTTTGGCTCGAAGTGATTTTTCCGTTGGCAATCTGTGATCCTCTTTCAGTGAATGACGGTACTTTTATCGCCCTAAGAGTCATGAAGCGTCGTCTTCGATGGAATCAATGTTGCGACGAGGAGTTACGAGTGGCCCAAAACCCTCGTGTGTGTGTGTGTTATGATGGATGGAATTCTGCGTCGGAGGGTATTCCTCTCCACCCTGTCACTGTCTAATTAGCCCCACAAACATGATTTATGAGACGAAGCCATTCGGTTTTCAAGTGAGGGGGAGAGACAGATTAATGTTAGTTGTGATTTTTTTTTTTTGTTCAGATTAAATTTATATTATTTCAATGTTCTGTTGATCATAATAAATGATGTATCCAGTGTGATTTAAAATTATAAATTCATGTTATGAATAAAGAAGAAGAAAAAATCCTACAGCTTGGAAATTCATTGTAAATAATAATCCACAGAAATCCGACAAGGATTTTAAAATTTGCGTAATGTTGAGAGTTATTATACAGCTAGCAGTAACCTTGATGTGTGTGCTTTCTTTCTATTATGATGAGTTCATTGTTACGGTGATCTAAAAAAAAAATTAAAACAATGGATCAAACATTTTGAAAAAAATAAAAAAATCCTGCTGATTTCATTATCGGCTTTAAATAAGATTTTGAAAAAAAATTGAGATTTGTTTTACATTTGAACAAATTATTAATGTTAAATCATTTTCAAAAATATTTGAAGCGAATTTATTAAATAAAATAAGCATTACAAAATGATTGTACTTAGCTAACCGAGAAACGAAGGCATATGTCGCTCTTTGTTGCTTTGAAATTGTTTTTCTTTACTTTCTTAATTTTAAGATTTTAAGAAATATTTAAAATATTCCTTAAATTTTAATTTATTTGACGTTGAATCTTGAGGGTTTTTTTTTCTTCATTTCCTGATTAAACTGATGTTCTCAAATTGACTACGGAAAGAATATAAAACAGGTTTCATGAATATAAAACGGATATCTAATTGATTTTCATAGCTTTTAATCCGCAATCAGTCACGTTTTCTCGTGAGTCAGAACGTCTTCGGCGTTTGGGCGGTTTGTCCGGTCTTGCCAGGCCCGATGGGATCCCCGTAGCTACAATTACCTCAGTTTTCGTTCGCTGCATACTGATGATCCAATTAAAGCGATATTAAATTCATTTTGCTTTCCTTTACCCCCTTTCAGAGCTATTAGTGATGCAAGACATTAGTGTCAGCCACCTCCTCTGGTATCTTCAGCGTACAAGTACCGAAACATCATAAATAAGTCAGATGCAATGCGCCCCATACCAGCAGCTCCGTACCTTGCTCGAGAGATAATACCGTAAGAACTGACTTAATTAGGCTATTTGCATGGAGATTCTCCTGTGCTAGTTAGAAATAAACTTTCTTCCAAGCTACAGATGAAACCTTTAGGATTCTACCTGTCCTAAAGTGTAAAATAAACAATAAAATAAGGCTTAGCTTGTGTTTTATTCAAAAAGTTCTCAAAAATAATTTTCAACATTTTATCATGATTCGTAGATTTTTCATTCTGAATTAACAATTAACAATGAAAAAAGTTATCTTGAGATACAAGAGAATCAGTGACACCAGAACTTCAATAGCATTAAAAATCACAATTATTTAATGGAGTTCATTGGCACTGTCAGTGTAGAAAGGCCAGCGTGAAACGTGAGTGTAAGCTCAAATCAAATAAGAACTAAATAAAAATTAAAGCTTGTCATCATCTGAAGAGATCTGGATTTTTTTTCTATCTGGATTTCCAAATATCATGAAACTCCCCCTCCCTTCAAAAAATAAAAAGTTTCTTGGTAGAGGGAAGGTCTGAAATCCCAGTTACCTGTATATCAGTTATGGTGTTCATTTTTCAGAATATTTGATTTTTGTAACGTAGTTACACTAGTTGCTGAACTAGAATTTGTGTGGTAATACAATGAAATATTCACAATGTGTTGTTTTTAAGCCTGTTCGAGTTTAGAGATTGAAAAAGAAAAGTGAATATGAAATTGATTCGCCTATAGAGGATTTATAAGTTTCTCTGTAGAGCATTTTATTATACAAGCATAATAATGATTTTGCTTTCCTATCTTACATTCAACTTAACCTACATCATAAATATGTCAAAGCGATACTGTTAACTACCTACAAATGGGGTAGAATTAAGGTCTTCTATAAATAACAATTACTGTAATTTATAATCTTTTTATTGTGAGTTTTAATTTAAAATTCTCTTTTAATCTTATTTATAATTGTAAAGAAATCACTGTCCATTTACAGGTAAGTATTATTTTATTGCATGTAAATAAACTTTATTGTTTAGTAATTTTTTTTTAATTCATTAGATTACTTAACATATGTTGAAAATACAGAAAAACACAAATACCTGCATGTGTAATCAAGTTCCTGAAAATGTTAAACATGAATAAAGGTGACAATGATGTCAGAGGGTTAAGGGCAGTGAAAAATATAGTGAATTGTAGTAGTTTGTGTGTTTCTCGATATGTAAATAAATTGAGAAGCGGAAAAAATTAAAAGAAATCTCACATTATTCTTATTATACTTAACCAAAAAAAAAAAAGAAAAGAAAGAAATCTGGCTTCAGCAGAACAAGAGGGTTTCGGCTGCAATTGTGATGATATATCCACAAAGACACCAGAAAGATAAATCAACAGTCAAAAAGACCTATTCGTAGTGAATAATATCTGAAAAAGTCGTCGTCTTTTTTTTTTGCCTGCCTCAATCCACATATGCAGCTTCAAATTGTCTTTCCTATTGACGGCTTCTAGTGGCTTGGAGCAAATAATTCCGATTGTGACGGAAGGACTGTTTTTCAATCGTATTTTCTCCTTTCTTTCCATTCTTTGTTGAAATTGAAAATGTAGATGGGAAGACGAAAGTCCCTCATCATTTCTTTTGGATGAAAAACGAAATGACCAAAGATGAAAATTTTAGATTTTTTTTTCCTTATTATTATTATTTTTTATTGAAAATGTAGATCTGAGAATCTTTACCATTTTCCCCGAACGAAAAGCGAAATGGCATAAGATGAAAATTTTACTTCAATTTCTTCAAATCTTTAAGTCATTTCCATCGATTTACTTCTAACAACAATTTGTCACAAAGATATTTAATAGCGAACAGCTTGCAAATGAGAAATTGCAAATCCTACTTTCCTCTAAATATTTTGCTATTTTTTATTTCATATTTTAGTTTTGATTTTCATATTTTGCATTACATTTGAATATCTTTGCCCAGATCTCATCATTATTGTAGTGAAATTTGAATCTTTTTAACTCTTTGTTAATTTGCATTATTGGTTCTATTTTAAATCAATAAAAATTAGCCAATGAAAGACTGTTGATCAACAAAAATGTTATGAATATATTTCCATTAAATACAAAAATGGAATACTACAAATTAACAAGTATATACTATTTTTAAAAACCATATTTAAACTGAAGCTGTTGCGGCATGGCCTTTTGGTCAAGGCGAAGGCATTTCTTGAGGCATATATATCGGAATCAGGGTTCAATTCCCGGCGTCGGCATATTTATTTCCTTTCTTTTGTTTATCTACTTCTTCATCTTTCCCTTAAGATCTGAAACCATTGACTTCCTGAGGAAGACAATTGGGAAACCTCCTCAGTATCTTTCCCAAGGTATTAAAAGGAGGGAGATCAGACTGCTACCCGGCGCGACCTCGAGTGCCAGCCGAACCCGTGGACCAAAGTGGGAGTGGTAAGCTGGTTGCACTATTTGCCTTTTATGGTCAATGTTATCAATGGAAGCCTCAACCTGATAAAATATTGATGAGGACGAGTGAGTGATTTTAAACTGAAATATAATTCTTAGACTTTGAGTATGGTTTTAAGTAAATTTGTATTAAATGTAAGTGTAATCTTTACCAATTCTTAATTGGTTAAATTTCTTTCTTTCTGAACCTTCCCCTCCTCCATAAAAAAATACATCTCATGTCGCTTAATTACACTGTAATTAAAAAATTCAAAATTTCCATTCTTCAAACCAAAATTTAATCTATAATTATTTATTTCTGAATCTTCGTAAATCAGTATACAAAATTTCTATATTTAGACCAAGATTTCAGAAACAGATCTTTATGTAATTTACATGTAAGGTTAAATGATCTTCAATTTAACAAATGTATCCATTGCTTTATTCAATGTTATTCCATGAATTATATATTAAAAGCGTTGTTTAATGGAAGTCTTGTAGAAAAATAACTGAGAATAAAAATGATTATCTTCAGAAAATTTCAAACTAATACTGAGAAATTCTCCGTAGCCATTAACAGCTAATGTTACGTCTGTGTAATGTTTTACTCTACTTGAATAAGTACTTACAAAAAGTACTTTGGGTTCACAATGTTTGTTCTTGTTGAACTTTGGAATACGATGAGACTCAGAAACGAAGGCAATGTTTTCATTTGCTTAAAAAAGTTTACAAAAGTAATAAAAGTAATGAAAAAAGAAAACGTTAACTTTACGGTGGCCTTTTCAAGAATATTTGCCGTGAAATGAAATAGAAGTCATTTGGCTTTGCTTCCTTCTCTTGTTTTTCTTGTGTTTGCTTCCAGAAACAATTACGGTGAAAATCCAATGTCAATCAGCATTTGCCGTCGTCTAAGAATCTAGGAGAATAAATAACCAAGAATGGATCTAATAGTGAAACATGAACAACATGTGGCATTACAGAATATTTATAAATGGTTTAATATTCCCTCTTCTTTTCCAAATTTGCTTTGACAATCGTCTATCTGAAGTTTATTAATTAACATGAATCTTAGTTTTGTATTTTCCTAAGGCTAAATAAAGAAAAATAATTTTTAAGTTCAACTTAATCAAAATTCTAAATAAAATCGTAATTATTTTTTTTTTTTTTAAATCTGATGTTATTAATTTTCAGGCATTCTAAATCACTTTCAGCTCAGTTTTAATTCAATGGTGGTTTTGATACGAAGTCTTATCGGAGTTTTATTTCTCAAGTCGAAGATCATATGGAAGAATAGTTAGGGATGGGTGCTTGTGTCCATAAATTTCCTAACTATGCGTGTTGTGCTGAGTACCACAGCCTTCTGGAGTTGTGCGTAAGTGTTTTTATGAAGTCCTAGTGTGCTGAGGCTGTGGTGCAATGTGTGAGGCACCAGACCAGTGGCGGACAGGACGATGGGTAAAACACGTACTCGGTCCTGCCTCCACTGCTTCTGGAGCTCGTGTGCTAGGTCTGTATATTTACTTATCTTGTCTGCATGAGTTTTCTGCATGTTCTTGCTGATAGGCACTGCAATATCAATGAGATTATTATTATTATTATTATTATTATTATTATTATTATTATTCAGATATTTATTTGAAATTTATAAAAAAATATCTTGGTTTCTATGAGGTTCCGCTCACGAATTCCGCAATGATCATCTTTCTTTTTTCTTTATTTCCTTTAAGGATTGCTTCCAAGAACCAATCTTGAAATAATCACGTAGTTCTCTCTTCCTCCACTAGAGTGCCACTCTTGATTTAAGACACTGCCGTAAGATCTTTTGGCTTAAAGTGACATAAATGTAAAGATATTTTAGAGCATTCGATTTTTCTAATATCCTTAAGCCATTGGATATGTAAGCGTGGTAATCTGACATTGAATTTGAGAGTTTTCATTTGTGAAGCTGTAATTCAGAAAGTCTTTCTGAATAGACTTCATTAAGGAATCACAATCAAATTTTCACTTGCTACTAGTTATTCCATTTGGATTTAAGAATCAAGTGTTGTTTATGTAGATTTCTTAAGTACTTATCAGTTTTATCATCCTTACTCTGAATGAAGGCTTATCCTAGTTGTTTTTTTTTTTTCCCAAAAGAGAAAGTTTTTAAGTAGCTTCAATATTGAGGCTGTCGAAAACCCTTCAATTCTAGCCACGTAGTGAAGCTTTCCCTTCATTTTCTGCCGACGATTCAGAAATTTGCTGCCTGCTATTAAAGGCACCGCCGCGATCCTTTTGAAAAGGCGACGAAGTAGGTTACGCCAGAGTGGAAAAGCAACTTAATTGAGATCAAAAAGGTCAGTTCTTTCTTTTTTTTTTTTTTGCAAAACCGATCTTATTACAATGTACTTTAGTCAAATTATGAAGAACCCATTAATTAAAAATTAAAGTTAAGCATTTCTTGGTTTTTACAAACATCTGCTGTTCGAAAACATCGATTTAAAAATTTAATTGATTTTATTTTTTTATGTAAATCAATGAAATAGAAAACAAAATTTGTTTGTTAAAAAAAATGCACTTTTCATCATAAAATACTTCACGACCTCGTTTTTTATCACATTAAAGGTAAAACAATAATTAAATTTCAAAAATTTTTATTGAAATAATTTATTGTTGAATTTTTAAAGATTTAAATATTCCTTGTAAGCATTGCAATAATGTCGGGGTTTATAATGCTCCGTCACCAAAAAAAAAAAATCCGTATTTCTTCAAGAAAAAAAAGAAAATCCTCCTTTTACGATTGTAAGAAAGAAAAAAAATTTCGTGATAGTAGTGAGATACAGAGGGCTATTATCCATCCTTAGTTAAAAACAGATTGTAAATTAAGCACTGTTATTGGGGAATTATCGAATGGCTTAACTAAGAGAGGAGTTAGTGTTTGTTGCAAAAATGTCAAAGATGACGAAGAGACAATGTAAAATGAAGTTTCTTAGTATTTTTTAAAAAATGCTTTGCTATCAAATAAAGCCGTACCGGCGTGGTCTTGTGCGCTGGGCGGGGCCTCTCAGAAGGCAGATGCGTTCGGAACCTAGGTTCAAATCCGGGCGTGGGCATGGCTGTTTACTTTCTTTCCTGTTATTGTCTGCTCTTTCGTCTGTCTCTTCTTTCTCCGTCTGTAGCATCTTGGGGGTTCACCATCTAAAATGGGTTGGCGACAGGAACGGCATCCGGCCATAGTAAGCCTGCGACCTACACGGAACAGTGAGAAAAGCTGTAGAAAGCAGCAGCTTTACTATCAAATAAAAAAAAATAATCTAGAAGTAATTGTGATCTAAATGTAATATTTCGATTTGATTTGACCAGTGTTTGTGCCTAAAAGGTCAAACAACCTAAGCAGCTTCTGTCCACAGTTTAAATGAACACTGCATTCGAATTGGTAGGTTCTCAACTCTCGAACAGCAATATTAGTAGCAATAGTAAACTGTGATTTAGTTAAATCAGATCCTTACGTACAAAGCCTGTTACTACAAATTTAATAAAGCGATTACTTGCACTGTATTGACTTATCATAAGTATATTTCAGCTTCTTAAGGAAGATAATTTTTAAATTAACGGATCACTGATGGAATCTTGGATCCACTTGGATTTTGAAAAATCACTTTTATAGCCAACATTGGAAGAACTTTTGAATGAGATAGCTTTTACTACAAGTGAAAGATTTAAGACTTTTCTCGAATCTACGGAACCAATTGTTTATTAGCTTCATTTGTTTTTTTGTTTTTTTGGCGAAGATTTTGAGGAACGTTTTTACTTTGCAAATAAGACTGTAAATTGTGAGGCAGATCCTGTTATTAAATAATTATTTTTAGAAGCACTGTAACTCAAGCTAAAAATATGACTCGCTTCGTATTTGCACTCTTTGTACTGAAATATCTGGAATTTTTACAACTTTGGCAGTCAAACGAATGACGTCATTACCACGTCAATTGAAAACAAAAAGTACGATGGGTTCAGCGGGGCTATTGTACTTCATTACACATTGCAGGTCGGCTAAAAGAGGCCAATGGAGAGCGCGCGGGTTCCCACAAACACGGCCACTTGCTCGGTCATCAGAGTACGATTGTAACGGTAAAATACGACGTCCTAATGTCACCAGACCTCAAAGCGAGAGTCTGGAAATTATGGAGCTCACTACGGTTTTGTGGTCCCTTAAAATGCCTTAATGCACGATTCGTAAATATTATATTTCCAGTAGATAAAGGCTTTGTCAACTGAGTTGATTTTGAAGATAATAGACGAACTCTAAATAAGCCTACTTCCAATGAAATCATCTAATAAGAATGAGGAGATTCATTTTAAGCGTTTAAAATTCTTAAAGTAACACTATTGTTAATTCGATTTAGGAAAGATTTTTTACCACACTTTTGTTGACCCGGAAACTAGACAGTGTGAGTTAAATCTTGTAGTCAATTTTTAAGTCACTTCCCATCGGTCA
>JAFIDM010012231.1:7721653-7749953 GCA_023159025.1 Thereuonema tuberculata | reverse complement strand
TACCGAGACTATATATATATATATAGTCTCGGTAGTAAAGGCGCACGAAAGGACGTATTGCCTTGGCGGAATATATATATATATGTATTTATACAACTACTTCTGAATTACATATACATAGTTCTCATATATTTTAATCATTATATAATGTAGAGAGCGTGGTTTTTAAAAGTTTTTATACATTTTATTTTGTAATTGTTGTCAATAATTGTAAGCTGTATTATGATAGATAGAAGATAGAATCCATGATTGTAAATAGATAGATGTAAATTATTTGTGATGAATTAAGTAAAAACGAGTGAAATAACTTTTAAAAAAAATTAAGAAGCAGAAGCTTTATTCAAATTGATGCATTACTTTTTCAGTTGCTTTTCTGTCATTCCAATGTTTTTAAAATAATTAGTTAGAGCTTTAATTTCACCGTAGTATAAATGAGAAGAGTACTAATTAAATCTAACAGATTAATTAAGTTTCACGTAGATATAAATTTTAACACTAAAAGAAACCAATACATTGTTATACAGCTCGTACAGTATTTTTTTTTTTTTTTTTACAATTATTCATAATGTGTTTATTTGTAATATTTAAAATGGTAGCCATCTGTACAGAGGAATGCAGCAGAGACTTGGAAATGATTGGTAGAGGATTCAATCAGTTGTATCTTCCTCTAATGTAGTGATCTGGAAGAAAGCATTTTTGGAGCATTTCCGGTGTGATGGTTCAAAACGCATCCTTGACTGCATTGCGCAGTTCTTCATTTGTAGCATAACGACGTTCAGCCACGTAGGCCATGATGATTCCCTACAATGAGTTAAGAGTCGTAAGATCAGGACTTCGAAGTGGCCATTTCAATTGAGCTGGCGATGCTGGAGCACCGCGGCCAAATCCACCGTCCTGGAAAATGATCATGAAGAAACCCGCGCACAGTAAGAGCGAAGTGAGCAGGTGCCTCGTTCTGCTGTAGCCATACGCGTTCCATGATACCCGCGTCTTCAAGCTGTGGTATTAACCATGTTTGTAACATGTGTAAATTAGTTTCGCCATTAATATAATCATCAAAAAAAAAAAAAATGTTCAAACAAATGACGTGATGTTATCGCAGCCCATATCATTACGTGAGGTAGATTCCTCTCCAACTCCAGTGTCTAAGGGAGGGTTCTCTTTCGCCCAAAAGATAACATTTCTGTTGTTTGAACTTCTAGTACTACCTGCATTGTACTGTCAACAATTCAGTATTAAATATTTACAGTTATTACTACAAAATAGAGGGTACTAGAACTTCCTGGCTACACTGTATATACATATTTGAAGTAGTGCATGTGTAGCTTACTTTCGTCTCCCAAAATAATATCAAAATTTTAAGATATATCATAACCTTGTTAGTTTTAAAGAAATAGAATACTGAACGCATTTACAGAAGATCGTTTGAAAAAAACAAAGGAGAGAAGACTTTCAATCATTTTAACTGATGACAGACTGCTGTATTTCTAACATCATTATTGGATACTCAGTCCCTTTGTCATGCTTTGGAGGATTTTTATTACTCCTATCCCATCTGCTGATCTAAATATTTCATTGCCTTGCTTTTATTTTTCAATTATGTAGAACTGTCTACATGTTGGGACAAAAAAGCAGAACTCAGCAGGAAGAAGAACTCTTATGCTTTAAGCCTGCTTCCATTATTTCCGCTCTGCCATTATAAAAACAATCCTACATCGTCGTCGCAAAAGGTCTCTGGGGGATTCACGTCGATGGCGTTCATAACAAGAGCCCATGAAACAATATCGGGAAGAGAGAAAGACGCAATAAAATCCTCAAGTGCTAATGTCTCTGGTCACTCACAGTTATCCCTTCTCCGCTTCTTCCATTTTCTCTTCTCTTATTTAATTTCTTAATTAAACTAATGGACGGCTTAAAGGCATTAATGCTGAACTGTCTTTTCTCAACCCCAAGGGAACAACGGAGAATCTGCCACCTTCCGAAGGCGAGGGTTTTGGTTAGAATTCGTCAGATACAGCAAATTAAAAATTGAAAATTACAGATCTAAAGAAATTTATCCAATTTTATTGCTGGAAAGGAAGTGTTAAGCTTAATATATTGATTGTTTAAAATTGTAAAATTTTTATTTTTACAGTAATATTAGATAGATTAGAAAGTGGTTCTTGGTAGTCGTTTAAAGATTCTATTGTCTTTTTATTTTATTAAAACTCAAATAGACAGTGAAAGCATTATTATTATTATTATCTAAGAAAATCTTAGATTTTCTTCATCTTTATATTCTATATGGTTCTATTTACTATACAAAGATAATCGACAAAGCAGTTGTAATAATAACTTTGTATAACAATATACAAATTTTAAAGGCATTTTCTAAAGAAATGTTTGCACTCGACTCGGAATCATGAAAATTAGCTTTTAGCTTTTTTTTTTTTTTTAGGAAAAATCTGCAGAAAACTCTTACATATTGAAGACCCTCTGATAAATAAAAAGTTTTTTAATATCATTTGGTCAGAAAATTTAATTTGTGTTGTTTCGGAATCTGTTTCTTTTCTTTTTCTCCTAATGTGTGTGAGAAGTTGTTTTCCAAATACCTGCCTGAGTCCTGTGGAGATGATTCTTCCCCAGTATTAATTTCAATAGCAGCGGGCGGCGCTGTCAGGTGGAAAACGAGAATGCTGCATATATTTCGGCTGCAATTCTCCAAAGAAGAGATACCGGTCTTATAAAGCACGGAACACTAAATCATATCTCCACAGTCCATTGGTATCATGATTTAAGTCAGCCAATGGGAAGCTATCCCTCCCTGCAGTGGCAACACTTTAAAATAAAAAATAAAGAGTTTTCATCGAAAAGTGGTTGTATTAATATCATAAGTAAAATAAATAAAAAAATGTTAAGAAATCAATGGCTTTCGAAAATAAATACGTTTTGTTTAGTCGATTCTTCATTTGAAGGGAAATGTTAAGAAGGAGTTGAAATAAAATAAGAAAAGAAAAAATGAAGGGATTTTTATTTTATTATTTTATTATTGTTTTTCAATACCAACGTTTCCTTCTGTGGACTTTCGCCTTATAAGTTCGATTTTATTATTGTAACTATTTCGCTTTTTAGTTCAAATTTTATATTTTCATTTTATTCATCATTTATTCAGTCCCAGTGAAATGAACGATGTAATTAATCTTCATCAACGAAGCTACGGTCGTTTCTCAGAACCTAATAATATTATTAAAACTTTATAATTTTGTAACTTTTTTTTTAAAAAAAGGAGAAAAATTAGAAGATTCAAACTAAAAAAAAAAAAGTTAGTTTTTTAGCTTTAACGGTTACCTTTAAACGAAAAGAAATTTAGCTCTTTTTATAAAATTGCTGCTCTTATCAAACCAATGTTGATCTTTTTTTTTTTTTACTAGCGATAGTCTACTTTGAAGAGTTATCGATTGGAGAAAATAGTCTCTAGTAATTTTAAAATTTATTACATAAAAGAAAAAAAAAACTTAGTACAAAAAAATTACAAAACCAAATGTTACGTTGACTTTAGAAAATCTTTGGCGGTGAATATTAATGATGTAGACTTTTATCTTACACATCATATCATCAGAAACCTGCTCTATAAACTTACTTATTTATTTTAAAAGTTTATTTAACTTTTTTTTATTAGAAAGTTGAGTTCTTTGTTGTTGGGAAAGTCTCTTTAAAGTTTTCAAACATTGCGTTTTCATAAACAGAATGATTAATTTAACCTCAAAAATCCTATTCTTCCTGGTGAACCACACTCAGTCTTGAATTAAATCTGCAACCACTTAATATTTAATGCTTGATTACCCTCTTACGGAAGTTGAATTGATTAAATATGAATGGTTCAAATAAATTCTGGAAGATATTTAGGTCAAATCTCATTTAAAATACAGAGCAAAAATCCAATAACTAAGTCTATATTTTTTTTGAGATTTTAAGCAGATGTTCTAGAATTACTGGGATGTTTAATTTTGTCAACGACATTTCCAAAAAGAAACTGAAACACAAATAACATAAAATAATAAAAAAAGAGAAAAAAAAACCCAACCAATTTTTTTCTCATATTTTTTCTAAATTTAGAGATTTCTAGGAAATCCATTTTCAATCTTCGATTATTGATCATCAGTTGATAGCTCTCTGTTCATTAGTAGTTTTTCTTTGATTAATGCCTTGGACTTTCATGATGAGATCAATTTATTCAGGAACTCAATGATTATCCAGTGAACTCAGTACATTTTTGCAATGCTTTTTATGAGGTAAATAAGTAAATTCAAAATAGCACGTTAATATTTACTCTTGGTTAAGTAAAGAACCTTCTAGATGATTGTCATAACATGAGTTGTATAAGAAAACAAAATGCCTTCGCCTATCCGTTAAACGATGTAGTGAGTAATTTCTTTATAATGAGTTGCCTTTAGTCCTTGTCTTCCTGTTTCTTCTTACAATTCCAGCATATTTTTATATTTTTGCAATTTTAACATTGTTAAAAAGAAAAAAAAGAAAATGAGATGGCAAGGAGTATCTTTTACCTTGATTGAAGTATAGATTAGAAAGTATTAGCTGTTCAAGAATACAAATGAATTTTGTAATCCTAATCTCATAGAAGATCGTAGCTTTTGAATGTTTTAGTGGTTCCAATTAAGCATTTCCTTCCATCGAGTTCGCTCATGCGCAGTCTTTCCGATTTGTTTACCAGAGAACAATGGTCCTTAATTAGCAGCAAGGTAAACCGTCATTCTGGCAGTGTGGAAGGTACGTCCGTGGCCGTAGACAAGCACGTGCACTAAACCCTCCGTATCAACACTCCTTAATTAACCCCTTAAGTGCGCCGCAGAATCCAAACAACGGAGGCTCTGGGCCTCTAGTGTTTGCCTCACGAAAACCTCTCTAGAAACCCGCCTTAAATGAAACCCAGCCGCATACACACTATTGGCAAATTAATTTCGCAAAGTTGGGCCGTAATCCAGTTCCTCTGGCCAGAAATCCCCTACAACTGAAGCTGAGTACTGTCATGTCTTTGAAGAAAATTTGTCTATTTACCATATGTGCTGCTGTGTTTCGAGGAAGCCATCGAGGTTAAAGAAACAAGCAAATGCTTCCATTACTGATTGGGAGGCACTCGACAGCCCTCTACCATCTCAAAGAGAAAAAAAAATCACCAACAAAAATAGAAAACAGTCTCTTTGAAATTGTAGACGTAATTTGAAGAAATGAAAATATTTTCCCTTCTTTCAGAATTTAATTATACTGCCCTCGAGATTTTAATTCCAGTTTTCCACTTGACTTGTAATCACAGTCCATGAGTTGTTTTCTTAATTTCTTTGGAGATTCTTTTGAAGCAAGATTAACTTAGAAGCAGCAGTAAACGAGAATTTGCTGCCATCCTTTGTTGGACTTGAGTTGGTAAATAACAGACAAGCGACGCTGCTATTTCGTAATTGTCTTGTGGAATCTTGCGTTCTCACATTATCAAGTAGAAAGGAAAGGCTAAGTTTTCTAACAAATAATTTATAAATGCTAAATTGCTTTCGCTTTTTAAAGATATTTTAAATTTAAAAAGCGAAAGCAATTTAGCGTTTACACTGAAATATCTTTAAGTATAAAAGATCTCTGAAGTAATTAAATAATTAATATGATTTGCATTTTAAAATAAGTTAAAATAACTAAAGTTTAAGAGAAAATCATTAAGTTAATTGAGATTCTGTCTCAAAAAAAAAAATAAAAAAAAAATAGGAGGATTTAAAAACAGATGTCAATTAACTTAATCGAATAATTTATAATTTTTAATTAACAATACTAGTATTAGAATATTACATTTTTTTGATAAATTTATATTCTTAATATCAACATTCTAAACTTAGAAAAGCTAAAATTTTAAATCAAGATTTTATTTTTTTTTAATTTCTATTTTTTAATACCGGGTGATTCATAAAGTACTGGTGGTTTTCACCGCCCCCCTATCTTTTAAACTACTGCTCATAAAAATCTGAAACTTTTGTATAAAGTTATATACAAACTTTTGTTTGTATATAAAATCGTCAAACATATTAGAGTTATGTTTTCATGTTATTATTTATTCATTATTATTGAAATCCATTTTATTGCGTTCAAACACCCCAATATATCGTATATTTAAATAACTGTTGTGATGTTGTTTAAACTCTAAAAGTCTGGATCAATATTCTAGTATTTTCTCATCAATGTTAGACAATTGAAGGTTTTTACTAAATAGCTTAGATCTTTAGCAGATCTTTGTTGTTATTTGTTAAGAAAATGCATTGCTTATTTTAAGATAAAGGAGTTGAAAAAAAAAGTGACTAAATATTGAAAAATCTTTTCATTCGATGAAATTGCTTCTTAGTAAGATGAATTCTGTAACTGAACTCTTTCTCTTAATTTATTACTGAGATCTTTTTTATTCAGGAAATTTCGCAAAGAAGACTTTATCCTAATAAAGCAGCATTATTTCTTAATTCTGGATTGTTCTGTGACATCTCTCATTAGTAAAACATCGAAACTTAGTTTTTCACGAACTAAGTTTCTCAAATCAAGTGAAAGATTTTAGATTTTTACAGAACTAGGAGGAGCTGCAAAATTTATAAAATAAAAAAATTCACTGAAAGTGAAACAACTAATTGTTGTTCTAGCATTCATTCAAATGAGTTAAAAGGAAATTAAACCAAAGGCCTCGAATATTTATAAACAGAGAACAAAACATTTGTGTGGACTTCATTGCATTTACATGTTCGTAAAGAAATGATCGCGATAGAAATATTCAAATATAAAACCCGAGCAACAACGTGTAGTTTCCAATTCCACAAAGTTACTAATTTGTTTCGTTAACGAATAACAAGAATCGTCAAGTTTTTTATATTTCAAGTTTCCTTAGAATAAAGTTCACAAGTTTTAACTTAGATTTCTAAATTGAAGTAGTTAATTCTAATCGTTTATTAATTAAATTACTTTAATGTTATTTTAGTTAAGAATTGCTGGGTAGAAGCTGTGAGGAGCAAAGTACAAGTAGCTCTTTTTATTAGCTGTTTAGGGCAATTTAATCAAAGTTATTTGTACTTTGATTACATTGGATGAAATTACCTGATTTTCTTTTTTTATTTTGTAAACTTCATAATTTTATGTTAAATTCAAAGCCTCATTTCTGTTAAGATTTTTGTTTATTTAAATAGTAGAAGGATAGTCATTGCACGAAACAACTGTTTTGTGGACAGTCAATTTTTACACAACGATGTACAATTGAGAAAATTCCGGTATTGAAATTCCACATTTAACAGAAATCTCTATTCCAACTGTGAAGTATTGTTAGGGGTTGACAGTGGAATTGAAACATTCTTTCTTTCTTGTGTCGGTGATCAAAGAGAATTTAAATTATCACTAGTCATTGTTAGCGCGAATTAACAGAAAACAGGACACATCAATATCCTTGTGAACCATGTAACAGTTGTCCATGAAATCTGAGCCTCTTTACCAGCTTTCATCTTGAATTCATTGTTCCTTCCATCAAATTCTGACATTGCCATAAAGATTGAAGAAACAATTGAAAATCATGTTGTTCGTATGTGGAATGTGGAATATCCGCATAACGACAACTCTGCATTGCTTTGTTTTAAGGATTTGAACAGAAAAAAGGGTCTGGCGGTGATAAATCAAAGTGGAAGATATAAGGGAATGACATGCTTTGACGGAAGAAGGCACATTTTTTTTTTCCTCAGTTAAATTCGGTAACAACTCATAGGGTGATACTTAAGGTATTCAGGGACATACAAATAACAAGTAGGTTTTTTTTTTTTTTTTTTTTTTTTTATATGTAATGCACGGTTAAAATATTGAATTGTTGAATTAAAAAAATAGTATTTGCAGATCTGGGGCTAAAAAATATTCTTCCTTGAATATTATTTTCCTTGAAAAAAAACAAGGAAAATTTCCTTCCTTCCTTCTTAAAAACAAAAACGAGTTTTTTTAAATTATAGTATCTGCCCTAAGTAGTATAGATTTTTTTTTTTTTTTTTTACTTTCTGAAGCTAGGGCAAACATTAAGAGGTTTACTAAGCTGCTTAATAATCTTTGTTAAAACATATGGGAATTCATTGTTTTGGTTCTTATGCCTTTCCAAGGAACTTTTTGTGACCTTTACGCATTAATTTTTCAACAATTGAACCGCATGGAAAAAAAAAACAACTTAAAAAATATAAAACTTAGTGTCGTTAAATGTACATGCTAAGTTTTAAGAATATTCCAGTAACGCAGCGATTCAGAAGGTGTTAGATTGGGGGAGGAGAGAAGAGGAGGAAGACTGACAGAGTTTATGAGGCTCATTTTCATGGAAAGTAGACTTGACTCTTTCTATTCTAAGTTTCCTTGAATTCTGTTTGTTATTGTTTATTTGATTAAAAAAGACTAAGATAAAAAAAGGTCTTATATAAAAGCAGACCATCTCCTGACATTTAATCTACCTTTGTTTAAAACATTTAATTACGTGTATTGATCATCTCTTAACTACGTTCAATATTGTTTGTTGGAATTTCTAGATTGCACTTTGAGATTTTGTGGAGTCATTAAAAAAGATTAAGTTAATCCCTGGAATTCGACAGCTGTATTATACTTCGATTAGCTCTTATTGAGATGCAAATCCCGACGAGAAATAACCCTATTCCCCATCGACAAATAAACCCACACTATTTCTCCCCTACGTCATTCCCCATACTATCTTTAATCTCCCCCTCCTACATCCCCTCGCCATTGTTTTCTCCGCAAAACCTACGCCTTTGGATTAATTGCTTGCCATTACGGGGTCATAATTACTTAGTTTACAAAAACAGTGGTTGGTTGAGATGCATCGATTAAATGTCTAATGCTAAGTAAACAACAACAACAATAACAACCATGTAACGCCGCCTTCTAGATCCCATTGCGCCTTTGATCACATTACAAAAAAAAAATCACATATAGTTGAGAAATGATGGTTCATCAAACTATTCAACACAAACATTGAAGCTCGAGCAGGATAAACTATTATTGAAAAGATAGAAGGTTCAGTTAAATTAGGAAATGATAACAATAATTGATATGAGAGCAGCCCTTCAATTGTTTGCTAACTTTATTACTTATAGTTAAAGAAAATAACTGAAATCAACATATCATTTAAGCTTAAGAAAACATTATCTGTTTAAATAAACTAAAAATAAACTTTAAATAAAGCCCTTTTTTCCCCACCCCAATTTGTTGACCATTGTTTACGCGATCACTTCATTTTTTTATAAAATACACAGTTGCAAATATTCGCACACGGGTTATCTTTTTTTTTTTTTTTTTTTTAATGTTTATCAATCCTATTAGGTATACTTATAAGCGGTATACCTGTGTTATAGGAATTGAGCATTTTAATATATTTTTAAAAAAGTTATTAATTAATACTTAATTTTCCCATCTACCACATCTGAAATTATATTTTGTTTTATTTGCTTAAAAGTTACATTATTTTTTTTTATTATTATTATCTTAACATTGTCATTATTATTATCTTAACTAAGATTCTAACATGAACACTAAAGATTAACACTAAAGATTTGCCACAATCTTTAAATAGTGCTGATAACTATTTTTGGTTGTAATGCCATAAGTCAGATGCAAAAATTAGAAGATGGAGTAAAGGTCATGTAGTTAAAGATGCTTGTTCTTCAGATATTTGTTAAAGCTTTCTGGTAAATTTATAACAATGACAATTTCGAAACTATTGCAAAATATTATTTTATAAAAAAACAAAACAACAACAACAACAACAGTATCTTCATTTAAAATTATCAGAAGATTAAAAAGTGACTTTGATGATACTTTGGGATGAATGAAAGTTAGTGTATTATATTATTATTATTTATTGGAGACATATACTTGCCACTATGTACAAAGCAATAACAATCAACACTTTGATAACACTGCTTTAGTAGCACAGTAGTTTAGTGACTGGACTGTGGGTTTGGAGGAGTCTGGTTCAGTTTCCACCGTTGGATTTTACCTTGGTGGTTCTCCTCCATTCCTACGTCAAATGGATGCAGAGTTTTTAACCGGACAAGCAGGCGTCGGAATGATCATCCAATCTCAACTAGTCCCCATTGGTCGAGAATCTCTGGGAGCCTAAACCTCCAATTCATGCATGGCCTGTAATGGAATCCTTTATCTACCTACTTTAAAGCTTCAACGATTCTTCGTGTGTAAATGACTAAATGGAAATGTTGAAGGTCGTATCATTTATTATGAATTAGAATCTCATATTCTATGAAACGAGTTTCTTGTCATTCGCGAATATCTTTCCAACAAACATTATAAATATTAAACATTGTGAGATTTATATTATACGAATTTTATTGAAGATCAGAATATTTACGTATGTCTTAAGTAGAGCAAATTATCCGTATGGAAAATATTAGATAATATGAAACAAAGAGAAAATAACAATTAGCTAAGAAGACATTAATGAAATCGTACTCTTCGATTTTATTACAAATGCAAGAAGTCTATAAGTACTGTATCGTTGAATTATAAATACCCTATTGCTTTTTCATGTTGTTGCTTTTGACACTGTTTTTATGAAACTGATATGATGTGTTCATTTACAGAACAGATCTCTATCTGACTGACTACAAGTTAGTTTGGAATTTGGCAACAAATCAATGAAGAGAAAATCCATCCTATGAAAAATCCGTTGCCTATTTCCTTGCTGAGGGGATGAAGGCAGATTGTTGGAAGATCATTTTGCGACAGCAGTTGTTGTTTGTCTTGGAAAGAACCTTTTGTTTTCGGTCGAGTCATACGTGGCATTCATTAAACGTTAATTCATCGCATTCTAATTGCAAATTAATGATGCAAGCACGCATACATACGTTTAGTTGAGGGAGGGTTCGGGGAAATTTCACTCCTGCGCTTCTACTATTGCACGTAATAAGCTGCTGCATATTCATGATGGGTGTCTGCATTCATTATTCAGGGCCTGAAACACCTCTTGTTTCTTTATGTAGGTGGGAGAAGCTGTAAAGAAATCACAAGGCAACCTTCGTTATCAGCAAATTGTCCTCTAAATTAAAAGGCAACCATTTACTAAGACACAGTATCTCTAAAATACACTTTCTAAATTATGTAAATATCTAATGCTTTATTATTTACTCTGTTTTACCTAATTTGAATTAATGAAGTTAATATTAAGGAAGCCGCAGAATCTCATTTTTATTATTTAGTAACATCCCCGGAATCTGATGGCCTAAAAACAAATTTATTGAGGGATTTCAGTTTTTCTTTATGAGATAAATGAAAAATAGTTAACCCTAAGTAGTTATATAAAACACATATTTGGCAAATGTAAAAAAAAAAAAAAATACATTTGGCAAGATTTCGGACACTTCACTAGAGCCCATTGTCAGTCTTAAGTTGTTATATAATTGGTCGAGGAGGATATATAAACAGTTTAGGGATAGCGATTAGTAAACCAATCAAAATGCTTCACAACGTCTTCTGAGACGTATAAGAAAATATAATTGATATTGCTTTAATTTCCTTATTATTATAAATGTGATTGTTGCAAATATAAAAGGCGAAATTGTTGCGATTATTGTGATTGTTGCTCATGATATTTTAATGATACTTGTCCACAGACAAAACGGGAATATTGGTCTTCTGATCCTTATCAGAAGACTAAAAGTATATAAAGTTCTTTAACCGAATATTGTTAGACGAGGTTAAACATAACTTATTTCCATTGTAATTATTTAGTTGTTGTTTTTTTAATTCATTTAGTTCTTATTAAGTAATGACATGATCAATCTATCAAAAATATTTCTTTATTTACAATATAGTAACTGCGATTTTAATAATTAGAAAGTAATTATTCTTGAAAATACAAGCAAATTTTATTCTGTAAACACTTTTAGCGTTATTCTACAAAATGAATACGCTGTAAATAGTACGCATTATAAATCTGTTTCAATTTGTAAGAAATAAATCTTAGAAAATTTATTACTTGAAATAAAATTTTTGGAGAAGATACAACGTTAAAAGAAATTAATAAATTTAGGATAGAAATTTTGTGAAAGGTAAGCTGCTGATCTTTGTTTAGGAAATTTTTTTTTTTTTGATTGCTTATGGTACGAGTTGAGTTTTTTTTTTTTAATTTTTTCTTTTTTTTGATTTTTCCATTGCTAAATATTTAAAAAAATTAAAGCAAGGAATAATTATAATAAAAATACTTCATAATTAGAAACAAGGTTTGATATATCTAGATCTTGTAAACTATCTACACTTTTACTGAAGCATCCTTTTCATCAAGATTAAGACATCTCGAATATTCTAGCTTTTAATTGGTAGCCTGGCCACCACCAATTAAGTAAAGTTGATCTCATTTTATTTTGCTATTTAATTATATTACTATTTATTTTCTAAGAATAAATATTTAGGCTTTTTTTTTTCCATATTTAAGGAAATATTGAAGTTTCTTAGAAATATAACAACAAAAGAAAAGAGTACCCGTTGAATCCAAAAGACAGAATATTATTCTTCTTTTATGGATGGGACACCTTCTCGGGATTAAATGAGGAGCTTTTTAAGTAACCCTGGGGTCCATTTCCCGCCCCCATTTTCATCGCAGTGCTCCCAGGGCATTCGTATTCCGTCAAGACAAGACACTTTTCTTTCCTCATTACCTGGAAGCGGAGTCAGCACCAAGACCCCCCAGGCGACAACCCCCTCTGCATGGGAATGTTTTCTTTCAGAGGGGTAATTGCCAACGAAACTGAACGGACTTCCACCCATCGAAAACCTTCACGGCATAACAGTAACAAGGAGTCTCAAGTAGAGAAGAAATTATCATTCAAGTGAATAGCTTAGAAAAAGGATAATTAGTCATTCTAAATTATTTACTCCAATGTAAAATGAACAGTATTTTACCAAATATTTTCTTCTAATTGAGTTTCTTTTTCGCTAGGGACCTTGTATTCAAATATAACTGATGAAGAAAGAAAAAGAAATTTACGATTTCCTGATTTTACTAAATCACAGTCAATGGATTAAATATAAATCTATGTATATTGTTAGCAGAAGAGGAGATGATACTAAGGGATATGCTACTGCAGCTGAATGACAGCTGTGAACAATATGGAATGAAGATAAATGTAAACAAGACAAAGACTATGTTTATCGGAAGAAAGACAAAGAAGATAAACATAAGTATTCGGAATGAGACATTGGAACAAGTGAACAACTTTAAATACTTAGGGTGTACTATAAGTAGTGATATGAACTGCTGCCAAGAAGTCAAGAGGAGGATAGCAATAGCAAAGGAGGCTTTTAATAGGAAAAGGAGCATCTTCTGCGGACCTCTGGAAAAAGAACTAAGGAAGAGACTAGTGAAGTGCTTTGTGTGGAGTGTGGCATTGTATGGGACAGAAACATGGACATTACGACGCAGTGAAGAGAAACGACTAGAAGCATTTGAAATGTGGATATGGAGAAGAATGGAGCATGTGAAATGGACAGACAAAATAAGAAATAAAGCTGTGCTAGAAAGAGTGGGTGAAGAAAGAATAATGCTGAAACTGATCAGGAAGAGAAAAAGAAACTGGTTGGGTCACTGGCTGAGAAGAAACTCCCTAATGAAGGATGCACTGGAAGGAATGGTGAACGGTAAAAAAGTTCGAGGCAGAAGAAGATTTAAGATGATCGACAACATTATGGTAAATGGATCTTATGTGGAGACGAAGAGGAAGGCAGAAAATAGGAAAGATTGGAGAATGCTGGGTTTGCAGTGAAGGACCTGCCCTTGGCAGAGAACTATGTATGTATATGTATATGTATATCAGCTAGTAGTGATGAGAAATTCAATAATGCATGTCTAAAATTAGGGGTCGTCCACTAATTACGTGAGGTCAAAAGGGGGAGGGGTCGTCCGGCAAAATCTCACCGGGGGGGGGGGGGGCAACGAAAATCTCACGTCAACTTTTTCATTCAGAGAATATATATATTATAATACAGGGCCGACGGTTTTTTTTTTTTTTTGGTGGTTAAAATTTTTGAAGTCTCACAAGAGGGAGAGGAGTCTCACCACATCTCACCAAATCTCACCAAGGGGGGGGGGGGGTCCAAATTTTTAAAAAAACACCTCACGTAATTAATGGGCGGCCCCTGTTTATGATCGTAGAAAACATATGTTGAAAACGAGATAAATAAAATTATTTGTATAATTGATTTGTTTTAAGTATTTTATTTTTTATTTTTAATAAGAATCGTTGAATCTTCTGTTACCCAGATAGATTTTTTTAAAAATTTTGGGATCACAGTTTTCTGGTTCAGAAAAATATGACTGTTACCAAAGAGGTAGGCTAAAATATGGATTAGATTCCTTGAAAACAACAGATTTTTTTAGTTGCATTGTATCTTGCATGTTTTGTTTATTTCCGTAGTTGTTCCACGTACTTTAATGTCACGTTCCTAATACTTTTATTTTCAATTGCAGTTAAAAACTGTAAATGTCGACGATCGAAAAGAGTTTCCATCAATTCAAATACATATTCAATGTGAGGTTCACCTTAGGTTAAGCGATTGAAGGTTTAACTGAGTATTAAGTCTATTTCACCAAGATCATGAATGAGAAACTGTTTCTGTTATTAGGTCAAATTTGTCTTTCTAATTTTACATTTTTTTGGCTCTTGATTTTCTTTCTATGTTTGCGTGATTAGATAGAGATCCACAATAATATCTGTAATCCGTGACTCGATTGGCAGCTTTCGCTTCTGATATTTTTACCGCAAAGCTCAATAAACCGAAATGACGATCAACAATCAGTGGGGAGCAAAAAAAAAATGAAAAGCCGAGGACTCGGAAGCATTCAACTCTCGGAGGTCATCATTCATTTCACGAGCGATTCGCCCAAATAATTCATTAGAATCTGCGTTCCTTGCTGAGTCAACGATTGGTTCCGATGATTCAGCAGGTGAGGCAGAGAGGCGTCGGATTTGGCCTACATTATTGGATGTCACAAAAGATACATACCAGCCTGTGTTGGAAATATTGGAATAACGGCTTCCACGAAAGGAATTCTCCAAACATTTGGTCAGCTGAAAGAGAGAGGAATTACATTTATTGAAAACGCTTAGAAAACGATTTATGTTTACCTTAAAATTTAGAAGTTTTAAAAATTAGAAATGAGATTGCAATAGGCAATTCACGTTACCTTAAAGATTGCAGTTTTGCTTCAGGATTCCCGAAGTACGAAATCTTATCGTTGTAAGAATCTTAGGATATTTTATGATACTTTTAAAATATCTTTTACTTGATTCTGAAGATATAACATTCTGTAACTGAAAATTCGAAGACTATTTCTTACTCCTTTTCCCTGTCTTAATGTAATTCGTCTTTTTATTATTTTCCATTTTTCTTTATTTTCACTTTACCATAATCTTCTTTTTTTATCCCTTTTTGTACAAATATCAACTAATTTTCTAGAGTAATTGGTTCTGCAAACCTATTTTTGATTGATTTACTTGAATTTTGAAACAGGAAATTATAATTTCAGTTAATATGCTAACAAAGATAATAAAATCATTATAGCTGATATACTCGTCAAAACTGAGGAATTAGTTGTTTACTTTCCTCGTCAAAACACTGTGGTTCAGTAAATAGGTTCCAATGAGATTTGTGAATACTAATTGCAATAATAACGGAATGGGTTAAAAACACATAAAAAAACCATAAACAAAAGTAAACACACACAATTAAAAGGCGCTACTAGTTTCGATTGGAAGGCAATCTTCTACAAACGCTAGCCTAATTAATTTTAATAATTAGATTCATGATCGTGATTGGTTATAAAGGATTTAACAAAGTGGCTGTTGCATCAACAATGTGGATTCGAATTAAGTTTAAAATGATCGTCACTTGTGGGTTCAAGAATGTGGATGAATTTGTACTGACAAGAATAAGTTTAACGGACAGATCTTTTGATACTCGTATTAGCTAATGTTTTAGCTAAGTTTCTAAAAAAAAATTTATAAACTATTTTTATTCCAATTATTTCTTACCTTCTAAAATTGATAGTAAGATAAATACCAACTACATTAAATGTATTTAAACACTTCAGAATGATGACAATAAACATCCAAAGAAGTGATTCATAATTTTATGTAGGAACCCAGTTTGTCCGGTTGCAAATTAATTAAAAACGAAAGAGTTTGGAGGCTTCCTTTTTGTTTCTTTTTCTCAAAGACAAAGAAGAATGAGCGCAGTCTTATTATCAATATCTGCCGAACACGACTTCATGGGGTGTGTTGAAAAATTTATTAAATGCGCAAATTTTTATTGTAATTTATCATAATCCACACAATTTTCATCAATCAAAGCACGCAAAAGTAAAGTAAGTGGATTAAACTTACTGATTAAATGTTACCTGAGAGGTAACTGTTATTTCTTGTAGAAGTTTTGTGTGACTTTCATCCCGTGTAAATTTCTCCAAAAACATTTCCACGGAAAACTTTCAGGAAGATCCGTTATTTGTTGAAAAGTTGTTACGGAGATACATAGACTAGAGACAGATTTAGAATCAACCAATCAAACTTTCCTACAAAGCAGACATAAAAAACAAACAGATTATAACAAACAACAACAGGCTTTGCGGTAAAAACTTTTGGGTTATCACGACATTCAAAATTTTAGTAAATTTGAGGGGGGAAAAAAACCCCAAAAACCTACAGATTCCAGAAGATACCTGCGGAGAACACGGTTAATATACGTCATGTAATTAATACATTTATCATTTTTAAATACTGTGGATGATTGAAACATTACTTTCAATATCAATCTCGATAATATTGAAGCCAATGGGGGAGTTTCTTTACATGATACATTGTTTGAAAGCTACACTTAAAATTATTAGGATTTAGCTCTTTATTAAATTCTTAAAGAATATTTTGTTTTATAGTTGTTGTTTTTTTTCTAATCTTCTATTATTTAAATCATTTTTTTAAATTTAAAAGATGTTATCTTCTTGATGAAATAAAAAAGAGAAAACAAGTGAATAGAATTTTGTTCTAAAGCAAAAATTGAAAGGCGACCCATAATAATAACAAAAAATTAAAAACGATAATAAATGAAGTACATTAGCGTAAGGGAAAAAAATAGGAAAATAATAAAATAAAAAATTAGGAAAACAAAAAGAAAACACGTGGACATTGAGAAAACAAAAAGTAGATACACGGATTTTAACCGACAATCCTCAGTATATGAGTCCGAGACTTTACCCATCAAGCTAAAGGGTGACAACAGAAATGGGATGGTTGCATTTCTAACATTTAAGCTAATAGTGGAAATCCAATGAAAACAATGCCAAATATCTCGAACATTGGGGGGACGTTCGTCCCTGAAAATACCCCATTCCTACGTTCTTTGGTCCTCTGAACACGATGGTGAAGTCCGTTTGTCGATCCGACCTTCCGTTCGGGAATTTTAGGGAAAACAGACACGGACGGACGGATAGGAGAAACGCAATTGCTATCGATTTTGGTCGCCATCACAATATCTCCCAAACGGACGCTAAAAAGTAAATTGTATTCTAAAAATTTGCTGATAATAATTTAAAATGGTTAAAGATAAATAAAAAAAAATCTACAATTCCATATTTTTTATTTATCTTTTTAGTTTTCTTTTTTTCTAGCAAATATTTCCTTAAGTAAAGATTTTTTTCCCACTGGGCAACGCAGATGAAAGTCTTCCAATGCAAGTTTGCTGACTGATTTAACCTAACTTTGGCTTAAAAACCTTTAGGCCCCTTCTTAGAGAAGTACCTTACCACTTATTTACTCTTAAGTCCTCATTGGGAGTTGTATGAAAGATTCAGTTGGCTTGATTTAATGGAATCTTGCTTCTGCTACGGATTCCATTAATGTAGTAAACACACATCACGGGCCTTAAATAATTAATAAATATCTAGAATATTCGAGCACATCTAGCGGAGGCTCAGCCAAACATTAGCGTTCTTCTAACCCTAATTAGAAAAACCGTTCATCTTGCGAGTGGCTATTAGGATAGTCTAATGAAAATGTCGGCTCAAACTGAAAACAAAGTTAGTTTTATCGCAGGAGAAATAAGATTAGGAAGCTTTCGTTGAGGCTTTGAGATTGGTCAGTAGAAGCGATATAAATTATTTTTATCTGCATTCAAAAAAGCTTTTAAGATTATTCTAAGGTGTTTTCAAAGCATGTTTTCAAAGCATGTTTTTCAGTATTTACAGAAAAGAAATTGTAAACATATTATAACTATTGGTAAGTAAAAATATCTAAGATACAAATTTGCCAGACAATATTTGAGGTAAAAAAGACTTAAAAAGTACTGTATTGAATCTTGTGCTGGTAAGGAATGCCTTGGGATTTATTTCAAAGTAAAATCTTGTATCATTAATATGCTCTAGTGCCAAACCCTTTACACCAATTGGTATAAAAGTCTGGCACCAAATCGTATGTTTACCAGCTGAGTTGTTTGTAATGAAATGTAAATTTTATCAGGATATCTTCTTTCTCTACACCTTTCAGCAGCCTAATATTAAGTGAAACAAAGTAAGTTAACAATACCTTCATAATACGGATACTTTTTCTGTACATTTCATTGTTGTCACTGTCTTGAAACTGATATGAGAAACTCGGTGCCAAAGTCCTCACAAAAACATGCGTAGGTTCTTTTTTAGAAATGGCGTCAACTTTTTTTTTTTCCTTATTTTTAAACTTGTGCAAAAACATGATATCACAAAACTTCAAGGTATTTCTTCTTAGATAATTTAAGCAAGGCTTAATGATGTGTCTCGAAATAGCGATGAACGGACGAAACAACGATGAACTCCTTAGACAAACTGATGGGCTAAAAATCAAGTTGGCTTTTCTTTTATTCCACTGTGAGATTTTTTTTTTTTTATCAGTTTTTACTTTATGTAAGATATAGGATCATATTTTGATTGTACATAAAATCTTAAATAAATAAATTTTAATTTTTTTTGCTGTTTCACTTGTATTTTTTACTTTTTAAAAATTTAATCTGCTGTTGTTGTAAATTATTAAACAAAATATTTTGTATTTTTTTGTTCTACATTCGTTTGTGAAGCTATTTTTCCTGAGGTTCGTGCGCCAACTATTGTTATATTTCGTATTTCGTTTCTTTAATCTATCAAGTTGCTTCGTTTGTTCTGTTGTAATTCTTGTAAGTTGAAAGTGTTAATAATCAAAAGAAAAATGTATCTACAAACCATGTTGGACAGCCTTTAATTAAAACATTTTGGGTTTTTTACGTGCTATTTTTTTTTTTTGTTTGTTCTCGTTGATTAACAATGGAGTGACAGGTATTTCTATCTTTTGAAATAAATTGAAATTAGCCATCTTCATTTTGCTTGAAAACATTTGTTTCGTTGTGTCTTTTCGATGTTATTTTAGCTTAAAACATTCGAACCAATGTCTCCCTCCTAAGGCAGTGCTTTTAGATACTTCTTAGACAAAAATAACAACTTAACTCTTAAATCAACACTCTATTCACCGCAAGGAGACGTTGTGGAACTCGGGAGCGAGATTAGATCCTGCACTTTTACCCCACCTCCTTACCTGCCTTTCATTTCTTTATAACACACACAGCCTCTGTTGCCCCAGTGCTAATTTTTCAATTACCGGGTGGCTGCTGTATCTTAGCCGCCAAACAAACACATTCGCTCGGCAGAGCGTCAACCACCGCCGAGATCGGGAAGCGAGATTGCGGGACGGAATTTATTTGCATCGGAACAGTGCGCGATAATATCCTCCGCGGACTTGTCCTCCTCAGCCGAACCAGAGATTGAAAATTCCGGGGAAAACCCTGATAGCATCATCTCCACAGCCACACGCACAACTGGATAAAAGGAGTGAGCATAATTGCACTGATGATATGGATAGATAAACCTCCTCCCTAGAAACCAAGAAAAATCAAAGCATGCACAGGAGTTTCAAAAACAAAAATAACAGCTTTTTTTTTAAACAAAATCTATGAAATACAGTAATAAATTAACTTTCTCTCTTCCTGTCTGTCTGGTAAAAAAATTATATTGCAAAATTTTATGAGGAAAAGAAATGCTTAATAGAATTTATCATCAATATGTTAAAAAAAAAATCCAAAAACAAGAGACATAATGAGTATGGGAATTGAAAATTAAATGAATAGCAAAACTGATAAAACACTGGAAAGTTAAGCGAAAATGAAACTTAATTTCAAAAAATAAACGCAGCGGGTTTTTTTTTTTTTATTATTTAAACATTCGAATTGGCAAAATTCATTTAGATAAAACATTATTTATTGCTTTCAATTTTGCGAACCATCAGTTACAATTACCAATGCGCAAGTATTTTACACTGAGGAGAATTGGAAGGAAATATTCAACCGTTGTAAGTTTGTAAATCATTCATTAAGTAGCTTTTGATTTGTTGGTAGGAAGTGAGATACTGTTAAAAGTTTTTGTAATTGAAAGATGAAATCTTTGGTATCAATGAAGTCGATAGAATTTGACCTTTTCGCAAAATTCCATTTCTATAAGTTTTTAAGTCAAATAATTTCATAAATTAACACTTTTCTTAAATTCATTTCGAAATACTGTACGAAATACACTATAAAATATAAGACTAAAACACTACAAAGCTCCCAGAATTCTTAACTGAATTCAATAAGTTGTTGTCAGGGATCGGATTTAACGATTATAAATTAGATGGTTGATTGTTTGTTTTCACTGAAGAAACAAAATGTTGGAGATATTTTAAGTGATTCTATTTGATATTCAGTTTGTTATTAGTTAAACGGCTACGTCTCATTCAAGGACAGTTTTACAGATACAGGACAGCCTATTGTTGGAATTCGCCAACAATCTTTGATAAACGAGAGACCTGGTCTTAATTGGGCTGCAGATGTTTCCACTTGTAGACGTCTCTGTTAAATAACCGTAACTGTTCTTTTTTTCTTCATTTGGTCGAAACATGAATATTCATTCTTTTGTCACCGAAACCATCCACAATCTCTGAATAATTTTCAAATTTAATTCCCATTTATGTGTTTCTTTCCGTCTCTCAGACGATTTTTTTTTTTTCTTTCTTTTCTATTTTTTTTTTTTATCCCTTTCTTCGTTTTAACTTAGTTTTTTCTTTCTTTTTGGGAGAATGGAAAGAATTAAAGATCAAATTAATCTCCCGTGATAGGAGAAAGCTTAACTAATTAGCTCAAAATAATCTCATTTGGATTTTGTATCTTACTTCCTTCTTTTTTTTTTTAATCACAGAAGATTAATTACGATTAGTGCTTTTTATGTGATAAGAAATCGAAGAATTTTCAATTTCTCTTTAAGAGATCTACAAAATAAAACTCATATTCAGAGGCGTGACTTTATTTCAATCATTCACCGCTAGATGACAGCATTATCTACTTTCGTTCTTGATTTTTAATATTTCCTATAATTGTGCTTTTTTCTTTTCTATTTTCATTATTTTCATTTAATCTATATGAAAAAATAAAATCCGCTATTTTTCTGTTTAGATTTCTAACAGAATTCAGAATGGTAGTCTAATAATCGAACCACTTTTAAAATTAATATCACTCTTTGACAATTGTTTTAAGTTTATTACTCTCTTAATGGTGTATAAACATGTACATCAATACATCTAAGAATTCTATTCCTACCACACGTTTGGTAGATGTGCGCTAATCATCCAATATAGTAATGCTAAGATTTCAAATGCGTACATGTGTAACTGATTATAAGATAACGTTTAAGATTTCACATATAACAGTTATTGCTAACATTTAACCTCTGCTGTTGATTATTTGCATCATAATCAGGAGATTCTCAAATTTAGCTTTTTTCAATTGAGATAATTACTGATATCATATTTCTTCGCTACATCTAAAGTTATTGGTTAAAGAATTTAGATTCAACGAAGTATTTTTTTTTTTTTTTTAATACCTTACAGGAATTAGAATATCACTTCCTTTGTCTTCCACACGATGTAAATAAACTTTCCAAATGACGTATAAACTTTTTGCTGCTGACATTATTCTACGTTTGAAAAGACATTCGTAAATTTAGTCTTAAATAAACATTTTATTATTCTCTTTTCTTTTCAGCGTTCGACGTTGATCGCTGACCACTCGGTGCCAGCTGTTACCAGTTCAAATAAAAATATTCTCATAATTGAGCTTCTTTCAAAGAGATGGGTGGGGGTGTGAGGCATTGCTTTCTCTTTCGTCAAGCCAAACATTGCTGTTTGGATGGAGGAACTGAAGGGGTCTTGGCATTCGAAGTTAGTTGGCACTGGAAAATGTAATGGGTTAATCATGTTAGCTCACCGTGGAGCCCATGTTTGTTCGGCCGCCCATTTCTGATGTCGTGCCAAGGGAAGGTTTTAAGCGCTCTTCCTTTCTACGATGACCTTAGACCGTTGAGGCAGTAAAGATTTAGCTTGGATAATATAAAATCAATCGCTGTCGTTCCGCGGAAAGAAGAGACGAACTGATTAGAAGGAGCTAATTTATGAAAGAAAGAAAGTGGACGCTTCAATTACAGTTTGCATTGGAATTATTGGCAGTAAAATGAAGAATTTCTTCATCATCGAATTAATTTAAGAGGTTCAAGATAATTACTATCGATTAAAATTAGTATAAAGATCAAAAGTTACGATACATTAACTGTAATTAATTAATACCGTATTTTAAATTTCTCTCTCTAAATTTAAACATTAAATTGTTGGGAGTTAAAATTCGTTTTTCCATTATTAAATAAAAATTTTTAAAAAAAATGATAACTCACTTTAGGTATTGACGAATAGAAAATTTTACAAACAAAATGTATTAGATACAAATACGATACAATCTCTAATACTTTTTATGTAAAAAATCTTTTAAAATATTTAAAATACTCTTAAATCTAGAATCTATCGTTTAGCTACATCTTAAGTAGCAACAAATTAAAAAGAAATATTTGGTGTTTTGTGGTATTCAACTTTTCTTTGGTCATAGATTTGATGATAATTTGGAATTCCAAGGGAGATCTAATGGCTTCGTTTCAGTAAAAAAAATAATAATAATAATTATGGGTTTGGATTTCAGTGTTGTCAAATATTTACCAGACAACAGAATTTCTAGAAATGGCCTTAGATGTGAATCACAGTAATCATGTCTACATTTCTGTTTATCTTAGTTTAAAGTTTTTATAATCATATGTACCTTACGAAGGTTAAATTTTAATATTAGTTTTTGCTAAATTCATTGTAAACCCAAATTTGACCATATTTACGGAATTTAAGCTAAAAACTCTCAGACTATGTAGCCTTTTCCATAACGTTCTCAAAATTTATTATATCAGCTAGGATTTTGATTTTTAATTTTTTTTTTCGTGTTAATTGCAAAGAATTAGTTGAAGGCGTTGACCTCGCTTATATTCTCCATCAGTCTAGCACTACATCTCTTTCTGATGTTGCATGATTTTTGTATTGTTAGGTTTTTCTTGATTTATGTACCATTTAACTTCTCATTTTTGGAAGTTTAGAGTGAAAACGTGAGTGTGCAGGCGATAGACTAGTAATTGAACTTTTGTTGTTGTTCCTGTTTTTTTGTTGTTGTTTGATGTTTCTTTTTTGGATGTTGATACATAATCTCTAAGTACTTGTACGATAAATCTGTCAGAACTGTTTTTCATCTTTTTATGTATATTTTTTTTTCTTGAAACACAGCAGCGTCCTTAGTAATGGATCTCTCTTAGTTAGAGCTGGGATTATTTACTTGGAGTTAATAAAAGTAGCTACTAAAAAGAATAGAAAATTCACCACAACAAAAATAACGGCATTCTCTAGCTAGTGGGTTTTGGGGGTTCGTAAAACGCACCTGCAGATCTCTCCCCCTCCCCTTAGTTTTATGGATTCTCAGTCCGGAGTTTATGCCGCTTTTCATTATTTACACACGGAAAATTCTCCCGGAGACAGCTGTACACCCACGCCTCTTACGAATGGGAGTTTTGCTACTAACGATTTTTCTGAAAAATTAGTTTAATGCTTATTACGGTTTTTACAGTTGGCGGAAAGTGGAAGCAACTGCTGTTATGGAATCATCTTCGTTCCTCTGTTTCAGAGACGACAATTTTAGTTTACAAAGTAAGCTTGGTTTTCTCTAAGAATCTCTAGGAATGAGCTGAGAATTTTGTTTTGAGGATATGTTTTAAAAATTCCGAAATCAAGGTTGAAATATCAGAGGAAAAAAAAATCGATTTGACGAATTGACTGTAATTTAATTACTTCGAAAATACTGTAATATTTGCACTAAAAGTTTCTTCATACTTACTGTTTATTTATTTATTTATTTATTTCTCACAATTTTAATAAGCAATACGAAACTTTAGTGCTTGAAATCATCCATCCTGCATTGAGCGAAATATTAATCATTAATCTTAAAAATCTCAATCTTTATTTATTTAAATAAATAAGGCGAAAAAAATGCTTAATTTCAATTAATATCTTGAAATCATTATTAGGATATGGGACAGTTGTCTTTTTAAGACTCATCAGTGAAAGTTATTAACACCTTAAAAGAATAAAAGGTTGAACATCTTTTCTTCCCCAAAAGAAAAAAAAAAACTCAAACAACAATATGATCAATTATTATATTAATTAATGAATATATTAGTATAATATTAATTATGTAATAAATTTGTAAGTATTTGACTTTGCATAATAAAATTAAATTTGTAAATTTAATTTAATGTAATTTAATGTCATTCAATAATATCATTCACCAATTTACGCAGAGGTATTTTTTTTTTTCAATTTTATTTTGAAATAAGATAAAACTATAAACAAAAATGATACAAAAATTTCCGTTAAAACTTATTTTGAATTTAAGATTTCAATTTAAGATTTCAGCCCAAATTGTCAAAATATTGAAATGAAATTTTAATATCCAGTCTATTATAAGATGTTAATGAAAACAAAAATATGAAATTTAGTTAAGTAAAAATTGTAATGAAATTGAAAGTAATTAAGTTTGAATGGTTAATTAAACAAAGAAGTTCTTTAAAGAAAATTCTACTTTCTTTAAAGATTGTGGATTTTTTTCCTTTGTTTTTCCAATTATGGAATGTTTGTTTTTCCAAAACAAAGAGAAAACACCCACAATAGTGTCATATCAAATAAGGTATTCTTCGAAATCTTCTGTCTTGAATTATTATATCTGTAAAGCCTTATTTAAGCTTCAGAATCCAATTGATTTTAATCGTATTTCAGCACAGCAAAGTTGTAATAGAAATAACGACGTACTGATAGACTTCGACACACCATTATAGAGAATTAATTACTGATGCTTATCTGGGAATTTTTGATCTTCCTGTAAAAAGGAGAAGGAGACATTTTTTATTACTAACATTATCTTGTTCTTTAATAGGCACGCCAAGTTTCAAGATTTTTCCTCACAAAATCACAAATATACAAACCCACATTGATTTTATGACTTCAACTTTTCTTTAAGATTTTTAGCTAAAACTTTTTTGTAGCAATAGAAAAAAAATCTAATTCTGAATTAATTTCCAAAAATGATTAAAACTTGACTGTGTACATTTCTGAACCTTATCAAGTTTAAAGTCAAACAAAAAATATTTTATTAAATCTTACACTTTTTAAGAATTTGATAATACATTTAAATTTATTCAAATACCTAAAAATTTAGCTGAATTATTTACATTATTTTAAAAAGATTACGATTTTCTACTGTTTTGAAGATGGTAACTGTAAAAATATTTATTCCTATTTAAGTATTCCCAATTAATGTAATAAATAAATCTTTATTGTTATTATTGTCTTACATATGAAATCCAAATTCAAGAAGAGAATCTTGGATGGAAACCTTAAATTCAGCTTATCTGCAATTGTTTGTCGTGTGGTTTTTGTGTTCCGCCATTAGAAGAGTGTGATATCCCCTTTCCGATTTATTTACTTACTCCGAGCACATCTCACCTGCCTCCCCTTCACTCACCCTCGGCCTCCAATCACCAGGTGCACGAGGGAGGGTCGAGATTGTTTGAGGGTCATATTTGGAGATCACGAATGACCTTTACACTTCAGTTTCTATCAGCGTTTTATGCGAATTGTTTTTTCCCAACACAAGAAAATGTGTAATAATATTATGAACTACTTTGGGTGTCTTTTGTAAAAGAAGCTTATTATTTAACAGCGTAATATGGTATGTGTTCAGAATTTCCCACGGTACAAAGATCATCTTTATTGTTAGGTAGAGGTATATTACACGAATCAAACTCAGGTTTGTAAATATGCATTTGAGCTATTGTCAAATAATGCAAAATATGTGTTTAACAAGAACTTTTATTATTTGTTCGCATTTTAATTAGTCGTTTTCAACAAACAAATCTTTACTTATTCTCTTCTGAATGATTATGAACTTCAGTTTTATTCTTGACAGTGTTATATTTTTGATTCTTTTGTTATTTCATTCACATTCATTCTTTCTATTCAGATTGAAAACATTTACAAATACGATCTTAGTAGGCCTAGTATTTCGTAATGTTTTTTTTTTTTCTTCCTTTCTCACATTTTTTTTCCCCATCCTCTAAATACGAAATGCAAATGATCAACTACATTTACATTAGTTTTCTAATGTTCATTATCAAAACTCTTATTCACTATTACATAGTTCGCAGAATAGCACTAGGCTGTGGAATAATGAAGTGAATTAGAGTAACGACATTGTATTGAATTCAACAAAATCTCAATGAATAAATCATGAAATAAATAAAAACGATCATGAATATCTTCAACATGAACTCTGTTCCGATCGACAGACTGTAGAGGAGCTTAGTTTTTAGCAATGTAATAGAGGTCAACGTTTTAAAGATTGGTAATCAATATTACAGCGATGTAATATCTCTATTGAATATAGTTCCAGTAATGTTCTCAGTATACTTTTCAAATTACTCCTATTTATTAACTCTTCAGCAATATTATCAAAGATGAAAGTAGGTGAATCTTTTATAATGAATAGCATTATGTAAAAAAGCTCTTTTTAGGTAAAAACCTAATTATTATAAATATTAAGGTAGCAATAAATAGATTGGAATACATAATCTATTCACAGTATAGTTGGTGAGTATTATTCGAAAGTGCAGACTTGTTTTATGTATTTTTTTTCCTTTCAGCTTTTTCTAATGAATTTCCGTCGAATGAGTTTTTATCTTGAAACCGTGGTTGTTTTTTTTTTCCCCCTTCCATCGAAATTAATCAAACCATCGTTGTCTGGGGCAATCGGCTTTCAGAGACCATAATCAGAAGACATTGCGTGGCACAGGTTCATAAATGTCAAACTAGGAATCTCAGTTACAATTAGAGCGGATATTAATTTGCTTGTTACCCTCAGGATTTATTAGACTGTTTTCTGCTGCGTATAGAGGTAAAAAAACTATTTGACAACAAGACTTCAATTGAACGTTTTGATGTTTATCTAGAAGAACTTACATTTTTATTTTCTCAGCAATTATTATTCTGAAGAAAAAAAAAGTTTTGCTGACGACAAATAAGTTTTTTGATGCAAGGACGAGATTTGAATTTAAGGGTCTTTTCGTTATCTAAGCAGAGTTTAACTATTAATTATCGTAGTCAACTTGTTTTTGTGACTTCGAATATTTTTAAAATGTGTTTCTTAATTAACGTCAACATTTACTAAATGAAAGGTTTTATATCCTGGAAACTCATGAAAAAGTTCATTCACAAGTTAATTGAAATACCATTTTCCAATTATTAAAATATCTGACAAGATAATAATAAGTTGACAGCGTTGAAAGCTTTGATGTTACAGCATTGTTGATTATGACCAATCGCAGGAGTAGGAGGTTGTATGCTAATACATGTCAAAGTGAATTAGTCAGAATTAAATCGTACCATATTACATCAAATCATAACTACAGTCGTATCGTATTATAGTATTTTACTTCGCGAATGAACCTACTTTAATGAAATGATTAGTACAAGATAATCTCCAAGAATGTTTATTTATCATTTTTATATTTTTGTAATTGAACATCTCTTATGAGTAACTTTGTCTAACTTTCATTTTGTATATTGGGTCTGCTGACCGTTCTTGACCATTGTGTCTTTTAAAATGGTTTTCTCTTTTCCACTCCCCTGTGTATCAGATGTGGACTCTACCCATTCCTCATCAATATCAAAGGTCACGTCATTCGTGCGTTGACTCGACA
>JAFIDM010012231.1:7588702-7721643 GCA_023159025.1 Thereuonema tuberculata | reverse complement strand
TTACGCGGTTCATAGCGATAACAAAACAAAAGGAAATATCATAAGAAAACCATTAATTTACGTATTTAAAATTTACTTCATTTTGGCTATCACTTAATTGATTTTTGTTTTATTTAAAAGTTGATTCTTTCAATCTATCTATATAAATGCGAAAAGTCCTCACTGACTCATCACTAATTCTCCTACTTCCCTTATAGCCAGGAACCTGAATTTGTCAGAAAGCTTTCTTAGGTTGTACTTGGGAAAAGTAACCTATTGGGATTTTGATTAACAATGAAATCCCTGAAATAGCACCACATATGCACCTAGTGGCGACAATTGGAATTAAACTACTGTTACCGTAGTTCTCTTCCGCGTCCTCTCCTGAGTGAATACAAAACTTCACATGAGTCTTCTCTTCTGTCAAAATCCAAACTAAACATATTAGACGAAATTTCGATATTCAGATCCTAATAGGTGTAAACGGGGAAGGAAATCTTTCTTGAAGGGTTTGCGTATCTCTAAAACCGCTTGAGGTGGAAATACGAAAGTTGTCATGAGTGTTTTGTATCAGAATTGAAAAGATATCGAGCCTTAGGGGATGTAAGGGGGGGGGGGGGGGGCAAATATTGTTGAAGAATACTTCTACGGGGTTTTCGGTTTCCACAATAAGAATATAACATTAATTTGTATTGATCGCGGGATTTTTATACCAACAAGGAAAGTTTCCAAGTGATCTCACAATTTCAATTTCTTCTCATCCACATCAAGACAATTTTTTTTGTAACCCATACAAAGAACGGGTATTTCAGCTAAGATCGGTATTGACTTAAAGAACAATCACGAATTAACTTTAAAACTCTTTAAAGATCTAACAGAATCCTCTTCCAACGATAGTTACTTACGCTACAACAACTCTGCAGAAAGATGGTATCTGTAGATATCATAAGTAGCATCTTATTCTCTGGTATCGTGAATATATTTAAAGAATTCAACATTTCCTTAAACGTTCTAAAATGTTTATTTTAAATAAGTAATAAATCGTTCTGATTTGACGAACAAATCAGAAAAGTATTTGAGTAAAAAACCTCTTCCCATTGTTTTTGTCCCTAGGATCACTGATACAAATCTTACAAATCTTAATTTGGAGAGGCATATAGTAAAGTGTGTATTTAAGTGTGTGTATGTGTGTGTGTATTGCAGAGCAGATTTAATTCGGAAGTTTGCCATAACGTTCTTTGCTGGGTCTTTTCTCAAGGCAAACTAAGATGCGATATTCCATCAATTCGCATTAGTTGTTTTGTTTATACAGGAACCTCTTATTTGATCTGAACTGACATCAAGCGGAGAATCTTGTTCTTCGATTATCTTTCTTCTTTTTGTTAATTATTTTTTTTTCTTCTTTCTTTTCCTCTGTTTGTAATCCTCTTTTGGCAGAAGGAATTCGGAAAAATTACGAGACGCCAGTTCGCAGTTAGTTTTTCTTTTATTCTTCTCTTTTTATTTCGTTATTTTATATTTTTATTTCGTTTGATGATTAAAAAAAATAAAAAAGGAATGGAAAGCGGAGGAGAAAAAAGAGGCAAAAAAAAAACAAAACAAAAGCGTTTTGAAGTCTTTTTGTTGAAAGTTCTGAAAGATTCCTTTGTTTCATTTTTTTTACTTGAAATTAAATAACGATGTTTTCAACTTAATTTTTTCAGTCATTTTGAAAACTGGGTATTTGCAAAATAATTGAACTGATTTGCTTAGATTTCTGTGAAATTAGAAATTACTTTGTTCTGAAATCCCAATCTGTCAGAATTTAAAGTTATTTTTCTATATTTACGACTCTTTACGAAAGGCATTAAAAAATATTAAGGCCTCCAGCTGTTCTGCTAATATTAGGAATAAATATTATAATATATATATATATATATATATATAAATAAATTCCCAATAAACGGTGATCTGAATTTTGAATTGGCAATTTCAGGCAGTGATTTGTTCTTTACATTGGTTTCAAATTTCATATCGCTGTCCGGCTAAATAAATTCACAAGATTTATGTATCCTAAGATAAATTTCTAATATTATTATAAACCATTTCTAGTTGAAAAATTAATAGTTTCTTTAGCATTATTTTAATAGTTGCAAGTGTGTCTGTCTGCTTTAAGTGTAGGGGCTTTTGCGGTTGAAGAAATGCCAAAAATGTTGAAAACACATTTCAATATTTAAATCCTTAAGCAACTCCTGTAATATGAAATCTGAAGCGGAATTTATTGACATTTGCAACAAAGTTTCTCCATTTTCAGGTATTACTTCGTACAGTAAAATACATTTTCATCGGAAATATTTTATCGTATTTTACGTGTATCGTAATCTTTTCGCCAAATGTTTGACCAATCTGATCTGTATTGATCGTCGAATTGACAGAGTTGTTACCATTTGATCCTAAACTAAGGCAGGGTCAACAGTTCGAGCTATTTTGGTTGATAAGATTGGATTAAAGTATGTAGAGTTCGTACAACTGTGACTGGGAAAAAAAGTAATAATAATAATAATATGTGAATCAAGGGAAAAGTAGAATTAAATTCTTATCTAATTACAGTGACAATTTCTTGTTTGAGATCAATTCAATCCATGTTACACACCATTGAGGTAACTTTTCATTGTTAGTCTGATCTACTGACGTATTTGTAATTCCGCGACCAATTTTTCCTCTTTTTTCGAAACTATTTCTTAATCCTTATTGTTTAGTCCATAGTAAAAGAAATATATTTAATTAATTCCTTCATAAAATGTTTCTACTGATGCTTTAATTATGATACCACTACAATGAATTTAGATAATTCGATATTTGTGAATATTTAAGAATACATTTAACCTTCATATATTATTAATGAAAGATTTACAATATACTTTTAATACAAATTCTTAATTCTTTTAATACAAAGTGCAGTGAATCTTTTATCTTATATTTGTTTCGTAAAATCATTAGAATATTTTTTAGTGTTGAAAAGTAACTTATTTTATTACAGTGTTGAAAAGGTGAGGTTTGTACTTCTTTGGACTTAAATTAAAGAAAATATAAACAACAACAGTGAGGGAAATTGGTACACAATTAATACTGTAACACTTACAGAATGTGTAATAATGTTACGACAAGGTTTGATTACATGGCTGCAGCATTTACTGAGTTATACAATACATATACATTTTGTGTGTGTATTTGCACTCATTGTATTTTCTCCTTTTCTGTTTCTATTATGTTATCCTTTCTTATTAGAAAACTGAACATTAAAGCTGATTATTGATAAGGTTGTAAAAATTCTTAAATTAAGTTTGTTTTGTGGTACTTTTTTCAGTGTCACTTTAATTCTGAATCAATGTATTCATATTTTAAAAAAAGACAACAGGAACTTTATATTTTATCAATTAGAAATTGGACACGAGATTTATCTTTATGAAATAAAAGGTTCGTAATTCTTCCTAATAATCTTCAATTATTTAAATCTAATTAATCCTTCTAAAATCTCCTTTATAATTTTTATTTTTGTTTTGTTTTGTTTTTTAACTTTTACTCCATATTAGTTAATAATTCATTGTTAGAATGAAGAACATCATGACTTTGATTTTTTTTAACTATTTAAAATCTCGTCTAGAAGAGAAAAGCAATCGTTGGTTTCTTAATTCGAATCGAAATGAAGACTTCTTGCAATTTTATTTCCCAAGAAGGAAATGTACTTTCTTCATAACTCGCTTAATGGACCTTTAATATTCTCATAGTTATCTTTTCTACTCATTTGTTTTACCTGCTTCTTCCCCTTTCCTCTGTTAATAGCGGCGTTTGTCTGTTTGAACTGCTGGCGGTCCTTTATTATAAACCAGGGCCTGTAAACTCCCCTTCAGATAAGAATAGGATATGAACTCCTCTGCACTAAGAGAAGTTCATGTTTTAATTACACTGTACTTAAATGCAGAAGCCGTTTTGTTAATGGGTACGGACTGCGAAAACCCGGTTCCATGTTTGGTGAAGTGGGGTTTGCACTGTTAATGCCTGTTGCAGATGGCGCTGCTTCCTTTAGGGGAGAGAACCATGTTCATCGGCGTGGAATGCTTGTCGAGGTATTGCTTAGACATCGTCTTGTAAGATCGCTTCCCGCCTCGCTTGAATTTCATCGATTCATTTGGAAAGTGCAACGTTCGTAGTTTCTCTTTTTCTTCCTTTTCAGAACAGCCCTGTTCTGAATCGTCTACACGGACCAAGGAATTTGGGAAGGTCAAACGGTTATGGCTACGAATTTGAAAAGAGCTTTTGCAGCAGCATTGCGTCAACAGCGTGATCCAATCTAGTGTAAAACCTCCATCTAGCGACAGGTCAAAGAGTACCAGCAGTACAATAGCGCTCAACTGTTTTCTGTTTTAAATACTAACAGCAATAGTCTTGTACATTCTAACAATATGTTTCTTTTTAATAAAGTCTGTATTTTAGCATTTACAGTAGCTTTTAAAGAGAATTAAAGTTTTTCTCTGATAATGTTAACTTTAAAATCTTCACAAGATTAGGAAAAGCAAAACACAAAATAAAACAATGACAATTGGGCTATGACGTTTGCAACTGACTGAAGTATGCTGCTATCTGCAGTCATGCTGCAAGTTTATTTGTAAAAGGAAATTGTAAGACTCTTTATCAGACTTACAACTGCATAAGCTAGATATATTTAACTCTTTAGAAAATGACGAATTTTTCCTACCTTTCTTTATAATTTTGTCTCTTATCTAAAAGATAGCAAAAATTGATAATAAGCTATTACTTAGACTGAAGCTGAAGATTATAATTAACTAAATCTTACTTTTCAGTTAATTACAGCTTTAGACGAATCTGTTGACTAATTTTGTCATAATTAAGCGACATTTTCTTTTCTTTTTAAAGTCCCCAGATATCTAGTTTGCTATTACTGATTAAATAAGGACTCTATATTGAATGACAATGCTTATTTTAAGTTCAGAAATTTTTAAAGGTCGTACTCCAGTCCTTTCTTTTTTTTATAGTATGTATTTTACTGTAATAACACTTATCCATTAGGCCTTAAGTGCGCCGCGTCACTCAATATGACAGCAGACGGATCGCCTAAACACAATTTTGTTTGGAAACAGATGTCATCGAATGTATATAGCATCGAGATATTTCTGGAAATAAAAAATGCACCAGCTTTCTTTGGCACAAACTTTGGTTGCTTCCATTTTGTTGGGGTTTGTAGATTTTGAATGCTAGAAACATAAATCTTCGGTTTTCTTATTGAATGAACACAAAAATCTTCTTAAACTTTTAACTTAGTTTTTACGAATTATCAGTGAACAAGTTCATAAATAATTCAAAACTCAAAAACGCCAACAATTTTTGAAAATATTATGTGGTAGCATATTTGGTACTAATTGTTAATTAGTCAAGTCATAATGTATCCGAAATTGTTGTTATCAAAACGTATCATTAAAACAACAACAACTGAAATAAAGATAAACTGGAAAATTTCTTAAGAACTTATAGGTTTTTAGAAACAAAATATCTTAAAATCACAATCATTTTAAAACCATCTTTCAAAATTATGCAAAGGTTTAAAAACGGCCAATACCTAATTTAAAAACTAGTGACTACCAGATATTTTTATTTAATTTTTTTTTTATTCATAATTGTAGAGAAATGATTATTTTTTTTTTTTTAATTCTTGTCATTTTCACATTTTTCATTCTTTTTAGCTTAACTGTGATTAAACTGATTACGTAACATAAGAATTTAGCAAAGGAACATCAACACTTTTCTCCCTACAAGAACAGAAATATTATTTTTGATAAGTTCATGTTGGCTTATGAAAGGTTAGTCGTTGAAATAAATTCATATCAGATCTGTAGAATAAAGTATCTTTCAAGGAAAATAGAAAAAGAACTGAATCTTGAACGCGGGGAAAAAAAAAAAAAAGTGTGTGTGATGTTGGTCCAGTAAGTTGATGTGAGATGTCTCTAATCCGCTTTGCTTTTCCTTCTGATCGTTGTGACTTCTTTTTGTCCGTTGAATGACCGTCGCATCTACCGTTGATGCGGTCGCATTCCAAGATTTTCTGTTTTCACCAGAGTTCGTCGACTGGAAAATCCATCGCAGTCAGTCTATTAGAGAAGAGTTGAGATGGCTTTTTTTTTGTTAACCTTCTTCGAGCTTTTTTTTTTCCTCTTCAGAGATTCGGAGACAAACTTAAAGAGCACAGCCTATATCCACTGACAAAGACTTGTAACATGGACGAAGCTTTTTTGTACTGACAAGAAAAAAAGTTTTTTGGATTCTTTTACTAAAATTTCTTTATCTAAATTACCTGAGTTTAAAGTAAGGAAACGTTTTAAGTAAGCCTGGGTCTTTCACCAATTGCAATTGATTCTTATTAATGTTTTTTTTTAGTATATTTAATCTTAATAAAAGTTAAGAAAACTAATTATTAGAGTTCCCATTACATCTAAAAATAACCAAAATGCTAAAAGTCCTTGGATTTCTTTATATTGAATCAAAAACAGAGTTTTGTAAAGAAAAAGCTCCTACTATAAATCACAAGTGAATGAAATCTAAAGCCTTGATTATTATTTATGAAAATGAAACTTTTATTACCTTTATTGTTTATATAGGCAATAAATTATTATTTATATTTCTGACATGGGGATTACCTTTTTTTAATTGTAAATAATAAAAATATGAACAGCATAAAAAAATAAGTGAAGCTTTATATATAGAAAAAAAATATATTTATTTATATAACAGATTATATTATGTTACAGATCTTTCTAGAACTTTACTTAATGTAATAGATTTCTGCTGCTGATAAATGTAAATTACTGAATGTAAAAATGTTAACAAAAAAATTCTTACAATATATTTTGAGTTCAGATGACCGTGGATGTCATTTACCATGCTCAAAGAAATCTAAGGACAGATCTCAAATATCCTCATACTTAATTATCCACTAAGCTGTATAAAAATATAAATAAATAACGAATAGAAACGTAGTTGAAAAAAATTCTTATTAAAACAGTAGCATTTTCATACGTCGGATTACAAATTACGACCACGTTGCGGGTGTTAGCCTTCATCAGTTCAGAATGATTTGAACTACGTAACATGTTGGTAGGAAAGTCCATTGTTAACAGAGGGTGGATGGTTAAAATGAAATTTTGATTTTGGATTCTGTGCAGAGGAGTTATTTCTTTAAGTATTCATTCCAAAGAACATTCCATTTCAATACTGAACAATTCATTTGAAAATGAACGATAGGTTCATGATTAATGATTTAATGATTACAAGAGTGATCTAGGAAAGATTCACAATTTCCTAGATAATATCAGAATACGTTAATTACAGAAATAATGTCAAATTTATTTCCTTTAATTTTTTGCTTTTCAATTTTGACATATTCAGCTTTGAAAACCTATTTTTCTAGCGATTATATATAATTAGATAATCATTGAAATCCTTCTTCTATCCTTCTCTATATAAAGAAATGCAATTTCTGATAGTAACGAATAGAGGAAGGTTCTTGATATTTTGTTTTTCATCTTTCATTCCATCTATCATTTTTTTGTTCCTGACTTGAGTGAATTGACTTTTATTATCCAATCGTCAGCAGGAAGTAGATAATTAAATTGTCAGTTTCAAATGGGGACCATTCCTAATTTAAGTCTTGTCCTTGATATCTATAAATCTCGTTGATTTTCATTACTCCCTGCACACTTTTGTATCCAAGCATTTTAATTACTTTGAAGATATTTCACGTGTGTGGGAACAATACACTCAGTTAAAATGAATTAAACGCTTGCTTTTCTGTGTTTTCGAAATGCATTAAACATTTCTTAATCTTAAGTTATTTTAAATTGTTAACTACTATTATTTAAATTATTATTTATTAACCAGTAATCACTAATCTTACTCTACTACATCTGACGTAACCAAATATCGATTTGTTATTAAAAATATTTTTTTTATGCGATATAATTTTAAAAAAAATGAAACATTCTTTTAAATAAAGATGAATTCTTGTTAGCTTTATTTGACAGAAATATAATTGTAATTATAAATTATTCCTATTTTAACAAAATGAAACATTTTAGTTAATGCTATATCTTTGTATCTTCTTCATGTAATAAAAACTGTTAACTAACGACAACAACATATTTCAAGTAAGAAATGATGAAAAATAGTTCCTCCAGATAATCTTAAACTGTGAACAAAGAATGACACATGCTAATCCTTTTTGTTTGGACTACTTTTGATTAGATTAAATTAAAATTAATTAGGTCATTAACATAAGAATTTAGAGATTCAATCATTTTTCTTTTTAAAAGAAATCCATTTTTATTATTAATTAAAATAATATATATTAATTATAAATGAAATAAAAAAAAATAACCTTTTACGGAAAGTAGGCTGAGAATTGTTTCAGGAATAAAATTTTCATAATAAATAAAAAAATCATAAGCGAGAAGTTAAGATACTTCGTGAAATAACATCACAATTTTTGCTGGGATATCTACAGTTTGTTTTTAAATTATAATGGTAATGAGATTATTTCTTTATAAAAACCTTCCTTTGCATTTTAAATTCATTTTTTTTTTATTCTGAAACTGAATAAGGAAAGAAAAAAAAAAGACTCGCCCACCACCTAAGCAAACTTCACTTCTTGAAATTAATCTGTAACTACGTAGATCCTCTGCAGCAAATAAACGGCAAATTATATTTTTTTTCCGTTGCCATCGGAGCAGAGCCCAGAACGAGGCCATAACTCAAAGGCAAGCAGCAAAGTGTTTTTTACCTTTTTTTTTTTCCTGTTGGAAAGGCATAAATTAAAAGTTCGGCAATTGCATTTTCCCCGCCTGGAATTGTGAGGACCGTATATACTTATTAGAATCTTATAACACTAGTTTCTTTTTATTTTTATCAGTTGAAGATGTTAAAATGTGGTTTAAAATATGATCAACGATAGCCTTCTTATGTTGAGGGTTTTCTCTTTTTCGTTTGTTTTTTTTAAAGTCGTGAAAAATAATATAAACGAAAATATAATCATTTTTTTTTTTTAAATTACAAAATCTGCCTCAAACAAACTATTCAAACTTTTTTTTTCCTTTTCTTAAAGAATTATATTTATTAACTTCTATTGTGTAAATCCAGTTCTTTTAATCAAAGCATGCAAACGAGGATAAACTGATACATTGTTACATATCAATAAAGATTGATTGCTTCGCTCCTTATATAGATCAGCAATCTTCGAAGATTCCGTAAGATATTAAAACTAGTAGGTCTATCATATTTATTACTATTAAAGCATTTGCTTCAAATAAAGAAAGCTAAAAATCTTAATAAAAAGTGGTAAGGCCAGTGCCGTGAAAATTGTTATTTTTTTTTTCTCTATGATAGATACATAGGTAATGAACTGTCTCAGCTAAATTCAAATTGAAAATTGTTGTCGATTGTTCTTGTTAACAAGTTTCTATCAGAAATTCAAGCAAAATGACTGGAAACATCGAATATTAAAATTATATAATACTTGAAATAAAACATTTATGCTCTCTGACATTGAGAAAGAAATATTTAAAAAATGATATTTTCATTGTTGCACTTGAACTAACTGCTTTCGTTCGTAAGTTATAAGGGGAATGAAACAAATGCTGAGTAATGTACACTTTTGTGATAACTAGATGAACAGAGACAATTGGCAACAACTTCTCGGTGATGAAAGAAAAAAAAAAATACCCAAACATTTCCCTCAGTATATTCTTTGGTATACAAGAAAGACTTCAACTTACCCTACCATCATCTTTCTAGACTCTGTTCGTTAATAACTAAAAACTAATGTTTGTAACTACGGTTGAACGTTTTATTTCGAAAAGAATAATATCCCTTTTGAAATTATAGACGATTGCAATTACGAGCAGTAATTACCTGTAAGATGAAGATGATATAGTATTTTTACCCATTTTCTCATTACATTTTAATTTCCTTTGATTACCTTTTATACTATTAATATCGACTCGACGTGAAAATCTCTTATTATAAGACTATAGCCCAAATTTATTGCTGTTAAAAACTTCAGTAAATTTGCTGTAACTCCTTTTCTTCTGATTTCTGAAGATTACAAGTTGGTTTAATATCTTCTCTCGGCTGGGCTGCGAGAGCTGCCATAGATCAAGCGGGTCCATTTCTCACCCACTGTAGTGCTTGTTTTTCCCATTGAAGTTGTTTATTAGGTTTTTCGAGAAATTGGCCTATCGCCCCGGATCTAGGCTGCAGCGGCTCCCCGTATCTTTTTCGCTGCAGCAATAACTTTGATAGCAATAGCCAACAGCTTAATGCACTCTCACTAAAATATGAATAAGATCTCGGCTGTAATTGTCAATGCATCAACGAGATAAATGGATTCGGAAAATTGATAGAAACAACCGACCAAGGAAATTAAACTTTGGGGATTGATGTTCTTTTTTTTTCTTTCTTTTACCTTCCTTTTAAATAAAACAATATCTTGTTATTTATTTGTTTAAAATAAAAGAAGTGTTTTGCATTTTTAAACTTTTTTTTTAATTTTTCTACGAAAAAAAAGTTGAGAATTTTTTTTTTTTATTTGTAATTTCTTTTATGGAAAACCCAGGATAGAATGAAAAGAAGAGAAATTAGAAAAATAAAATAAAAAAGAAGGAATATGATGATTTTTTTTGTAAGTTCAATAACTCACGATATTAACAAATTATTAATAATTAAAATTATGTATTTATTATTATTACTTTAATATTGATTACGTTATTACTTTTATTATATTTTATAGAATTAATAATGCAGCCAAAATGGAGAATTTATCTGGGTCCGAGAATTTTTAAGACCCATTTTCAAACGTTTTGATATTGATAAAATGAACGTAATGAAAGTAGAATGTAAACATAAAAACTTCTAATTCCCTTTTTTTTTTTTTAAATAGAAATTTTATGTTAATTTTTCTTTGTTTGATTTTTTGTTCGTTTTAGCAATATTAAAAGATTTTCTTTATGCCTAAACACAGTTCCAGTAACGAGAGAGAGAGATTTTGATGAAATGGTGTTTCTCTTCCTAAATCAGCCTCAAATAAATCTTAGAAAAAAATAAATATAAAGAGGTTTCCACTCTGCCCTTTTTCTACCAAGAAAAGAATAATATTAGGAAATTTCATTGCATCAGTATAAATGATTGGGTGCGACTGAAATCCATTCCCTCTTAACAGTAATTTAGCTGAGACTGCAATGGTTTAATTGATGGAAGGAATCCTCCTTCTTTTCATTACGATTATGGGAAATGTCATTTACATTAAGAACTTTAACTACAACTGAGGAATGTGAAAATATGTCCTGCAACCTCAGTTTCATTGTTTTTGACCCTTAATTAGTCGGATATGAAAAAAAAGAAAGAAAAATATTAAAGGTTTGGCTAATGACAGAAAAACGAATAACCTGGAACCGCCTTTGGAAAAAATTGGAGAAACTCCTGAGCTTTATGATCCCAAGCACAAGTAGATCAGTTTATCTTCTAATGTTTCTGAGGTGTGACCAAATGTACCTCTCAGCGCTAGGAGATGCTCACAAATGCATTCACCACAAAGGCACGACATCATCTTGTTTAGTTTCGTATTTCAGAGTATTATGGATTTCGGAATTCCGGATTAGGGATGCTCGACTGTAATAGTAATCTCAACGAGATTATGTAAATCATTCATGGAAAGAAGAATCGTAACAACATCATATCAAGTTATTTATTACTTCCATTTTTTAATGTCTTTTTTGAGGTTCCGATTATTGCTTTTAATAGCATTTTTCCTAATTTTACATGTTGTGACGTTATTTCCCACATATGATACTTGCACAACGTTAGTTGCTTTATTTTACACATAGGTCTTCTCTATATCGTATGTTTTGTATTCTTTTATTCAGTTTCCAATCGCGTGATCATTTTCTAAAGCAATTTGGAAATTGCTGCTTCATTGTGAACTGAATAAAAGGAGGGTGCACTTTGATACACCCTCCGTGTGATATCCCTCGTGGGATTCAAAGCTAGTGGTTCAGCTCGATACTTCTACCATACACTGAAAGTTGATACGTAAGCATAATGAATTTTCTTTAATACAACCCGGAGGCACACTTTCTCGCAAGAAATAAAATTGCAGAAGGTAATCGTACAAGAGTCGTCTTATTAATAAATAATGAATTGTGAGACTAGTGGGTGAATGAACAAGGCTCATTTCAAGATGGATTTATGATATTTGCAGTAAGTTTTTTTTTTTTTTTATCTAAATGACAGAGTTTCATTCAAAAATATTTACACATAAATTAATAAATTTGTTTTGTATATCGTATAAATAAGAAATATTAAACTAAAATGAAGTGTACAATAATACGTAAGGTAATACTTACAATATGATTTGAAGACAATGCAAGGTTATAATGACTCCCATTATTGTAGTGTAACGATTACTATGCAGGGAAAGATAAGATTGTTTGATTCTTCCGTTCCATTCTATTTTGTTTATTATCTTCCGGTACTTAATATTTTTGTTTTTATTTCATTGACAGTGATGTTCATCAAACATGCACGGCTATAATTTAGCGACACTGGATATTGCTAATATTTTGTGTATTATTTCTTTTTCCACATAATATTTTATTAAGTAAAGAACCAATTAATCAAATTGATATGAAGAAGTCGGAATTTGTTTTTGAATATTACTCCTCTAAATAGGCCCTAGGTTTCCCCTAGCCTTCTATCAAATGAGTATCACTGTTTTTCCTTCACGACTTATCCTATAATTAAAAAAAAATAAGTAATTATATCCTGTAATTAACTTAAAACCAAGAGAAAACTGCTGACACTTACGCATATAGGCTACTTAAATAAATCTAAAAGGCTTTACCATTTTTTAAGTCATTTAAATTACTCTACTTTTGCTTTGTTTTCTGTAAAAATCTAACTAAAAGTATAGCATAGAAAGTTTTATAACATTCATTTTTTAAAAATTAATTACACTTGAAATATCTTTAGAAAATCAAAAGAAAGTAAATATTCATCCTGGTATTTCCACCTGGTCTAAATCAACGCTGGAAAGCCTTGGTTAGGAATACATGGACGGAAATTTTTAGCCTGTAAAGGCTTCTTTTGTTCCTTTGGTCAATTCTTTGGACTCCATCACAGCCAACGCTTGACGTCAAGACAATGCAGCAGTTTTATTGGTGAGGCTATAAATCACCTACAGTAATAAACGATAAATCATTAGAAACTATAAATTCAGTCAGATTTGTGCAAGTTACAGACCTCTTTTATATCTTTTGATTTAACTTAAAGATAAAAAACTCAAATTTTTTCAGAATTTCAAAAAAATGTGTTCCCCCCCCCCCAATTTTTTACAGTTGTCAAAAATAGTTTTGTTCTTAGTCTGCAGAAATCCTATTAAAACACATTATCTTTAAATTTCTTTGCGTGCCTTTAATATTTTTAATGTGAAAACTCTATATTTCAAAGAAGTGAGGTTTTTCTTTTTTCATTGGTAATCTCATAGCAAGAATTGTGTTTATCCATCTATTTATCTTTACCTACGAAATTCCATTGAATTACAGACATAATTGAGAATTTAATAAACAAATAGGTTTAATTACTATCTACTATTAGATAATATTCTGAATGTAAAATAAAATATATAACTCGTTAGAAGCAGTATTTTTAGATTAACTATTTGAAATGCACTTTATTTTCAGATGTTAAGTTAAACCACTACAAGATCGGATTTGCATTTAATTAAGGCTTTTATTTTTCTGTGTTTATTTGCTGCTTTGCATAAGTTTTCGTCTTTAGTGGAGGTTCTTGATATTGGGATAGTAGGTTCTTTAATATGGCCTGGGATGAGATGGTGGGTGGTAATGGTCTACCGTAGTTCAGAGAGTGGTTATCCACTAAGACCTCCAAATCGACAGCACTGTCAGACTCTCCAATAACGAAATTCACCTGGGATTGAAGTTAATACCACACTTAATTATCAGCACTTTGTCTTGAACCCGTTTAATTTATGCTTTTCTGGTTTCGGTTTAACTTTTTTTTTTATAAGAATATTATTATAAACTGATGGTTGATTGTTCTTTCTCGAAATCCTAATTACTGCATAACTTGTGTCTGGTTTTGTCGTCTTGCTTAAATAACTTAAGCTTCCAATTAAACTTCTATATGTAAAATGTTCTTCACTATTTAAATCTTTTCCTGGTTCTGTTTGTGATTTCAAACTTTGAACTTCTATTGGGTAGAATTTCTTTATACTTCTTCTTACTGTGTTTAATTAACAGATCATCGATAAAATGTTCTTCGTTGATCTTTAATTCATTTACCTTTACATTATATTTGACCTTCATTCCCAAAAATTCGCCAATTTCACCTAAGTCTTTAATTCCATTTAAAATACCTTTAAGTTTCTCGATTAATCTTATACTTTGGAGAAAATTAAAATGTCATCTATATAAATAATAATCAAGGCTTTGCATTGCTGTTATTGATATCTGTAAACACTGGTGTCAGATTGCATACTTTGAAATCCATTTTATGTAACTTTTTCTTTAGTGTATTATATCATTGTTTACCTGCTTTCTTTAGTCCATATAAAGTTTTATGAAGCTTTAATCCATTGCAACTTGGATTTTTTTTTATTTTACTCCTTCTGGTAGATTCAAATAGATATCTTCGTTCAAATCTCCATTTAGAAATGCAGTTGTAACATCACACTGATATCATTAGCAGTAGAACAAGAAATGTTATTAACAGTCTAATTGAGGTCATGTCTGGTGTGGATGCACACGTCTTATTATAATTGACTTACTATTATTATAATTTGAGTATATCCAACTACAACTAATCTCGCCTTATATTTCTTTATTGTATCATTGCTGTTCCATTTCACTTTAAAATTCCATTTTGTATTTAAGGGAGTCACATGTCTTGGTATTACATCAAATATTCTGCTCTTCTATACTTTAGATTTCATTGTTTACAGCCTTTTTCCATTTTCCGCCCTATGCACCTGTTGTAGTTTATACATAAGATTTTGGTTCTTGGATTTGACATTTATAAACATTTAGTTTCTGTTCTTCTTAGTTTCAATACTTTAGACATTTCGGGATCTTAAATTCTTATATCTTGCATTATTGTTTTCTTCAGAATTATCATTATAAATTTCTTCTTCTGAATCAGTTTCTACTGCACTATTATGATCTTGAATTGATGTGGATGATTTACCTTTCTTAGAATAGCTTGTTTTTTCCCCTTCATTTAAAGTGTGAAGAATTATCACTTCTTTTGGATGATCCTTTGAAATTATTAAATTTTCTAGATATTCTTTGCATTCTAGTTTCCTCATCTTTAAGAATTTGGATCCCTATATTCTTTCATTAAAATCTAAATTCCTACTTTCTGTAAGCCTCCAAATGTATTACTTTATATCCTTGAACTTTTGTCGAGTATCCTAACAGAATTCTTTTTGACATCTTCTTTGGAATTCATTTCTATATTTTATCTGGGGAGTCTTTATGTAAGCGGCGCTTCCAAACTTTCTTATGTAGCTCATATTTAATCCTCTTGAGTTACCATTTTGCAATAGGAATTTCATTTTTCAGTCTTTCATGGGGAATCCTATTCAAAATATGAGAAGTGTTTTCTACAGCGTAAATCCAAAAATTCAAGGGTAATTCTGACGCAACAGTTAGTTGTGTTCTGATCATATCTAGCATAGTTCTATTCTATTTTTCTGCTACTCCATTTTGCTGTGGAGAGTAACAAAAAGTGTTTCTTTGGGTTATACCTCTGCATCTCAGATATTCTATCGCTTGTTTATTTACATATTCCGTTCTTTGATCACTTAGTAGACTTTTTACTCGTTTTCCAGTCTGTTTTTCGATATACTCAATGAAAAATTTTGTGTACTTTTGTACTTTTTCCTTAGACTTCAATAAGTATATGAATGCTCGTCTGGAAAAATCATCTATGAAAGTTATACTGAACATTCCTTTCATTTTTGATTCTGATGGGTCTACACAAAACCATATGTACAAGGTCAAAAATTCCTTTAGTACGAACTTTATTTATCCTCTTGTGTGGAATATTAGTCATTTTGCCCATCTTGCAAGACTCACAGAATAAATTATTCTTAGTTTGGGTATCAATATGCACTTTGTCAAATCCCTTGATTCTTTCAACTTTGGTAATGATTCTCACTTTATCGTAATTGATATGGCGTAAACGCTCATGTCACATCTTCACGAAGTTCTCATTTCTTACATCTGATGTATAGGCTTTGCATTTATTTTCTACAGTTACACAAATAGCTTCGTAGAGGTTCTTTCTCAATTTTCCTTTCATTACGAGTTCACCTGTTTTTTCCTTTACAATATATTGATTTCCATCTATCACTTGTATGAATCCAGATTTCGCTATCTTTGGAGCCGATAATAAATTGATATTCATATTCCGAAGCTAATATACATTTTCAAGGGATGTAGTATATAAAGGATATACTTCTTTAATCGTAGGTTTTTCACTGTTAGGCTTGTTACAAGATCATTCACTTTTCCTCCTGGCATATATCATTATCATTATTTGTTGTTAATATGTGCAGTTGAAGAGTTCTGGAGCCCATAACCTTACTGTGTGTAAGCCTCTTACTATAATTGAAAAGTAAGTAAGTAATCTTGTTTAACTAACCGATTAAAATAATTTACGTTCTATACTGAATCTATTATTTACTGGTTGCCTAGATACCCGTCTATTTCACAACTTACTCAAAATAACTGAATGAACGTTACCTTTATATCTTCTTAAAATACTCATCCTAAAGATATAATAATTCATTCATAAACATTCATTTATACCTATAATTCTTCTTCCTGGAATTATATGTATCATACAAGACACACATCCTTCTTTTTCCTATCACATTCTGATGGTTTTTTATTTTCCTTTTCCAACAACAATCAATATATCTGTTCCTTACAGTTATTTACAAACAATTACTCGTGATCTAACAGTTAACATATGATAACCTTTGTTATAACAATATTTTCGCTGTTGTAAATTAAATGTAAATGAAAAGATAATTACATATACTATTCAGTCACATATATGCAGTTGTATATAAGTATACTTGTTTGTAAGTATAAGACGAAAAAGACTGTGTCTCCGAAAAATTTGTGAATCGTAATCATGTCGTACTGGTTTCAACCGAAAAGTATTTGGAGGAAGGAACCGTTTTATTAATACGAGCATCTAAGAAAAAATAGTCCAGAAATTTAATGTATGGTTCTCTTGTTTTTCTAAGGTGTTCATTTCCATAATTACTTAATTAATTGTTACTTAACATTAATTAACTTAATGTAATAATTATTACTTATCTACATCTTAACATTAATAATCTAAATTAATAATTATTAAATCCTAACTTTTTTTTTCAGAGTCCCTCCTCCCACCATTTTTCATCTTCGTTGCGTGGAACTTAGGTTTTATTTTCATTGTTCAGACTGAATGTCTAGAAAGCTTAATCTATGACCATTATTTAATAGTTTTATTTTCAGTAATATTGAAAAATCAATTCATTCATGTGTTTGAAGTCAGTGATTTCAGTAAATGTCTGCTCTTGTTATCCTTGAAATTTCCTAAAGACTCAAATTTACTTTCTGGACTTTAATTAAACTTCTGCCACAAGGAGTAACTGTCAGTTGACTGATGTATAAATACTGTAATTCTGTGCTACTAACTTTCATATCAGTTTCTCTCAATGATTTAATGACTAATCTAAATGATTACTTATGCTGTCTTTTATCAAAAATGTAAATCCTCTAAACGAACACTGTTATTAACAGTTTGATGTTTTAAGGCTAATTTTACTCTTCGATTTCTTCCAAAAGGAAACTTGACACATTTCCTGTAATGAATTGTCTTCCTAAAACCTCTACTTCAAATTGGCTTTAAAAACTCCTTCCTAATCAGTCTACAATTATCTTTAGATATCGACGTCGATATTCATATATTCTTCTTCTTCCATTATTCATTTTCTCTTTCCCTCTAATTGCTCATTATTTCCTTGTTTAGCTTCAAGAACATTTCAATGTGCAAAATATTAATTGAGACAGAACTTCCCTTTCTTTATTAGGGAATCACTCTTTTTAGTGTAATATTATCATAAAAACTTATAACAATGTTTCCTTTTATTTTGTATACAAAATAAAAATAAAAATAGTTAGCCTAAATTCATATACAAAAGTTGGAGTTTATGCGATTTAATTACATTTTAAGGCACATTTAAATTAACTTTTTGATTTTTAGGAGCTCTAAGTATACATTCTTTATTATTTTTGCAAACATTGTTTTAACAAAAATTTTCAAGTTTAGCTTCGCCATTAAACATTCTTCTTTATATAGTTCACACTACTTACGAGACATCACTAATTTCTCACTTTCTTTTTATTGAAGGAGGATTTGATATGAAAAAATAATCGATTAAATCTCAATGAAACTTGATTATACCAAATAATGCAATTCATTTAAAAATCAAAACTAGGGGTTTCACTTTGTTACAAGTAATTACTGTCTTTTTTATTAATTTCTTTTGCAATTACTTTCGTAATTACTTGCAATGCAAAATTAGCATAGTGTGAACAAGATATAATACAGACATTAATGTATATTTGTCAAAAAGATAGATCTTAAGTATTTTAACTTAAAATCTCTGTTCTGTTTCTAAATAAAGCTGAGAAAAGGGTGGAAAGGTTATAGTATAATTAATATTTATTTATTTTTTTAATAACAATTTATTGTTTTTATCAAGGATATTACAAATATGAGATCGACAAATTCTTCCTCCTTGACATATTTCATTTTATTCTTTGGGAGCATCTGCCTAAGTGCTTACACTTTCCTCAATATTTTAACCATCATGTATAATATAAATTCTGTCCATTCCAGTATAAATGTAATTTTTAAATTAATGTCATTCGCTATCTTGTGTAAGTTTATTTTAAGACATCGTGTTTTAAATAACTCTCTGTGATGTAAACATTTAGAGTAGCTCTCTTCATCTCAAAAAAGTAAAGTAAGGAAATCTATTTGGTTGAAATTTTTTACCCTAACATCTTTTCGTAGCAGAAGCCATTTTGTTTGTCTGTAATTCCGAACATGTTTTCCAAGTGTTGGTAAACACTGAATGCCATAGAAGTGAGAGAAAATACAGACTCTTAGGTTATTTGAACTCTGTTGGAAAGGTCTTGATGTATTCTGGAATTGTATTCGGTGCTGAAATGTGCAGCTACGTTCCCTATGGTGATATCTATTATCGAATTAAGGCGTTATTAGAATGCCTTTGACTAGTGGAGACGCTTTCATCATCGAAAAATCGAAAGTTCTGGGAGGTTAATTTAATATGGAACGAGGTTCATGAATTAAAACGCTTTCTTGAACTTACGAGAAAGACTTTTTTTTCTCCATTATTATTACTGGCTCTCGCCTAAAACCTTAAAGCTCTAAGAGCTTGTTTGATTCTTTATAAAAATTTGCTTCATTTTTTTCCATTATCACATTGTTTCATTTTTTGTTTAAAAGCCTGTCTTCATTATTTTTTTTATTTTATTTTTTTTGTTAATTTTTTTTGTTAAATTCATTTTATCTTGAATAATTTATTTCGTTTTCTGTGAATAAGTAAAAAAATATATTTCTTCATATTTTCTATAAGGTTACTTTTTTTATATTCCTGAACTTTTTATATTGAGTATTTTTTTTTTTTGTAAAAAAAATTAAAATCACGTTTTCATATACACTGTCCCTCCAAAAGTTTTCATACAGCTGCTTCCACAAGGATCGTTCAAGGCATACTAAGACTTGATCACAACATTTTGATGAATGTCAACATGTTTTCGTGAAATGTATTATTATTTTTTGTTTCAAGTGTATCCAAATACTAAGTACACTTAATATTATTTCTTTACGAGCTGTCACATTCTATCTTTCCCGAATCGAATGAATGATTGTACATATTGTTTCGTCTGTTTAAAGGCGTCGAATGTCCAGCATATTCTGGTTGCTTCGAGCAAGAAATGCGTTATGGAATTACAAAAAAAAGCTTCAGTATTCGCGAACTGGTTCGTTAATATCGTTACTGTATTGTTACCTCCTGTTTTTTTCATTAAGTAATTTTTCATGTATAATAATAATACGAAACTGGACCATTTCCCACCGGCCCATTGCATGGAACACTGCTTCTGTTCCAGACAGATGCCCACATAGTAGTCATGGTAAAAAGCATTAATTTGTTTCAGCACTTCCGGAAATAGTGATGTTGATGAATGATGGTGTCAGTTCCGCCTATACTTTGCCTCATCAGTGTCTCATCTTATACGCCTGTCATCAAGAATCAATTGCCCTTTCATCGAGTTAGTAGGATGACGAGAGAAGTAATCGTCAGGTAGTGTACCCCTTACAACAGACCTATCTTTACATTAAAACAAACTATTGAATATTTGCAACTTGATCTTCTGTAAACTTAATACCGTAATTATCTGTTCCGTTATCGTTCACGTAAGAGGTACAGAACTATTTCGAAACAGTATTTGATAACAATAATGACACATTTTTAATTATTGTTGTAGTAGAAATTAAATCCCAAATAACTGTAAACATCTTCACAGGTTAGTATTAAAACATGGTATGCTATGGGACACATGTTGTTTTCTTTTTATGAGATGCAATTCTTCCACGATGTTTAAATAATTTGATCTTATCAATGGTAACGTTAATTTCATAAAAATTCGTGCGTTCCTTTTCATGAATGGTTAATGAAAGAAAGTAGATTTTTCTGCCATTGAAATATACAACTAAATAAATCTGAAGTATTGTTGGTACAGAATTTCTAAAGAAATTACGATTTTAGACTTAATATTTCGTATGGAGAGCCTAACAACCTGCTGATATTTCGTTAATATTTTGTTGACAAATTGAGTTCAGTATTTGATCCAAGAGCATCTTTGTAGTTATAAGAGAAACTTGTTTTAAATGAAGTAATGTTCAACGACAAAATTCTTATTCGTTGAGCAGCAGTAGGCCTAATTATCCGGCATAATTAGTAAGGGATATAATCTGCCGATCAGACACATCGAAGTAGATTGGTCGTATTTACTGTACGTATACTGTATATGGGACGAAAGATCCTAAAAAAAATATACAGGGTGATTCATAAAGTACTGGAAAAGTAGGCCTATAAAGAACGAACATCGAAATATTTTTCTTTCAAATTCGGTGAAAAAAAAAATAAAATAGGGCATGGATTTCCGGATCGAACGTGCGATTTTGAGTCGGATGATTGGGTCCCCATTTTATCCTTTTTTCTGCCCCGAAGAAAAAAAAATGGTCTAGTTAGCACCCTTCACAACCGGGAAGAACAAGGAAAGGAAAGCGAGATTAGAATAGGCTATGTTAAAATGTAGTATTGACTCCATTGGGTTTATTTCAAACAAAAGGAGTCGGGGGGGGGGGGAGAAATAAAACAAATTGTTGTGAGTCCGTTGAGTTTTTCCTATTTTTCCAGTACTTTATGAATCACCCAGTACAGATGAACAAATATAAACTGTACAGACCAAAGAAAATCTGAAGAAAGAAAGAAATTGAGAAGTCAGGCCTAAAGAAGATTGAAAGACGACGATTCTTTAAACCTAGTTTTATGGCAAAGATAGATGGACCGATAAACAGCAGCAGTTTAATTAAATCGGCGCGATAATGATGATTTTTGATTGATTTATTGTATAATGAATAGTTTTCATAAATACTTCGAATAATTGAAATTAATTTTACTGCAATATTTTACTTTTTATTAATGTTTTTAGTGTCATAGATTTTTATTCTTACTTTTTATATGTTTCATTTTATATTTTAATTAGGTAATCAAGTAAAATATTGATTCCGGATTTCAAGGAAAAAAAAAATCATTTTGTGGTCTTCGTACGATTTTATCTTTATGCCAGTGTTTTAATAAAATGTTGGGTTACTTGTCATAAATAAAAATATATCAATTGAAAAATGGAAAAAATCTTCAGCATTAAATCTTCAGGGCTACCATTGTAAGCATCAAACAGTAAAACTCCAAAGCATTTGGAATTATTCGTTTCAAAGTTGACTTTTTATGAGTGATGAGATGTTGAAATTGTAGTTTAAGTTTAATCATTTAAATCTTCTGAAAAAAGAAAACAAACAACTTGATTACAATAAAGACGAATATTAATACACAGATTTACTTTAAGTTCGATTATTGACCAGACTAGACTATATAGATTGTTTTTTATTTACTTAGTCATTTAATGTCTTACTTACAGACATCCTTACAAAATTAAATTCTAAAGTACTTTAAAGATTGCTTTGATTTTTTTTTTGTATTTTTCTTTAAAGAACAAAAAAAAAATTAATTTTCTGTTGAGCAATTTCAAATTATCAGCAAGTTTAAATCATCTATTCAACAAGACTTTAAAGAGTAAAAGTTAAAATTAACTCAGATATTTCCGAAGCTTTTTAAAATTTCACTTAATATTTAAAGACAAAATGTTTTGGTTTTGATCTATTATCTTGTTGAGTATTTACACTGAACTGCAGATTTAGGAAAAGGGAAAAGAATATCTAAAAAAATACAAATGGCTTCCATTTATTTGATTAATGTAAACCAAAATGGAGATGAAAAGAAATTGCATGAATGTATTTTCTTACAGTTCTATTTTCATTACAGTTAGAGAGAATTTTCTTTACTGATATTTTCTACTTATATTAATTCTAATTATTTGTGTAATTACAATAGGATTTTCCTCATTCATTTAAATGTAAATTGGTTTTGATCAGTCATTGCCTTGCTTTAAAAAAACTTGTCGTGAACAACAGAAATTATTTTTCATTTCAAAACTACTTTAGTAACTGTTGCTAACTCGACAGTTAATCTACATTATCAACCTATATTATCGTTGCTTTATGTTAGTTGATAACAGAAAGTATTTTAATTATGATATAAAAATTTTTAACACTGTTGATTGCACTCTTTTTCTTAATTCTTAGCCGTTAATTGACTTTTTTTTTAGAATCAGTAAAAGTAAAGGCAATATTAAGGCTGAAAATTTCGCTGTGTTGTAACAGACTTGGTCTTTCGAAAAGCACTCAAATCAAATTAAAATGGCCGTCGTTTTCATAAACAGTTATTGTTGTCGAAATCCGAACTTAAAACTTTTATAATTGAACTTGAGAAACTAAGGTTCCTTGTCATTGTGTTTCTTTCAGAAAAGACAGCCATAAAATCGTTGCCACATATTGTGTCGATATTCCACGAATTTTTATGACCACTCTTTTGTGCCAGAAACCTCCTCCCCACCGTTTAATTAAATCTGTCTTCTTCGCTGGTTCAATGTCAGTTCTGTTCTTATTCTTTAAAGGATTTCTTTTTATACTTACATGCTGTGATTCTGAAGCCTGCTGTGAAAGAGTATAAATAAATAAATATATATAATTATAACTCTGATCTTTTAATTCAGTTCTAAAACAAAATTTTTAATTGTTCATTTCCTTTCTGATGAAACAAAAGCTAGATGACGAAAATGATGAATTATAAATTATAATGAAGATGAAATGTTGATTAAAGGAGAGTGATGTTAATTTTTTTTTAGCATTTCTAACGATTGTGTTATTTCTGAAACAGTTGTTTTTGAAAATTAAAAAAAAAATAAAAAAGGATTAGCTCGCTTAAATAGAAGGCACTGAAGGAGCCACGTTAATCGTGTTTATTCCTCATTCAGACAATTTCAGGCTATTATTGAAATAGAAATCGTGTGCTTAGGGTTAAGGTGGGGGCAGATGAATGATCTAATCTCAACTTAGTTCCATTCGAGTGAAAGTTTTATCTCTCTCCGCTGCCTCCCTGATGCTTTAACCTTTAGAAACAAAAAAAAAAAAAATTTGTTCTATTTATTGATCTTAAAAAAATATTCTCAGATTTTTTTTTTTTTAATTCAGTTTTTCTTTTTGAATTTCATTGATTTCTTTTTAAAGTGTTGACGTTACCTTTTAAAAAAATGTTAGTTCAAACAATAAGTCAAACATACAAATTTCTTCGATATTTTTTACTTCTCCTACACATCCTTATTTTGTTTTTCTTGATATAGTCTATCTGGACGGAAATAATGAAAATATTTACCCTTTTTAATGTGATATTACATTTGAATGATAATGACAAATCCCTAATTCACACAACATAGAATTAAAACTAAAAATTCTACAAAAAATTTCGTTATTAAAAAAATAAGGTTTCATTAAACAAATTCAACACTTTGTAAACTAACATTTTAATAAAGCCTTGCAAGTTTTACGAAGGAGTTTGAATACGGACAGGAAAATTTTTGAATGCTAACAGTGTAATTTAAAAGTAGAATCCTATAATTTTTTTTTCTTTCTGTGAACATTTCTTACTAATCAAAAGCCATCTCGGTTATTTTTAGTCATTTAGATCAGGAGAGGGTTTATGCAGAAGTTCAATTATCTTTTTGAATTAGCATCATGTAATGTCTTAAGATTTTTCGGCTGGTTCTTATGACTATCTTTATCCTTAATATCAGCTTTACAACATTCATTATCAAATTTTTATATATTCCATCTCTATAACTTTATTACGAACGTATTTCTTATTTAATTCTGTAGATTTCATTCCGCAACATTAGTAATAAACTCTTTAAATCTACTTATTTACACTAATCAATTTATTGTCAGGATTTTCGGTTTAAGTTTTAGTAACGGATAACTATCTGAAACACGAGAAGAAATTTAAAATTGTACTACAGTTATATTATTTTTACGGAAGCCACCAACATAAAAAGCGTTTAATCCTCAGATATTTAAAAGTGTGGGCAGCAAATAGTTGCTGTTGTATGTTTCTGCATTTTATTGTAATATAAAGTCATTTCCTTTCCACATCCTCTGAGGCAGAAAATTTAAATTGTTTGTTTCTTTGCAGGCTGACTCAATAATGGGATAGCTTTATTTAAAAAGCAAAACAAATTCAGGTCTGAAAAAAAAGAAAAGGATTTAAAATCCGATGTTGTAATCCTGTTATGTTTGGTGTATCCGCTTTGTTGTAGGACTTTAGGTTTACAGATAGGCATGAAATATTTAGATATTACGAGAGAGCGAGATGATTGCTATTGAGGTTGGCAATGTCTTGGTTTTCCTTTTGTGTATTTTGCTTTCTTCAGTGTGGCTCCGGCAAAGTCATTTGCATTTCTCTGTTGAAATCGTCGTTGTCAGTTGCACAAATCGACCGACTCCTAGGTTTTAACATTTACAAGTTCCACTCGTAGCAATTTGACTTTCAGACAACGGCAACATTCGCTTTGCATATTCTATTGCTTCTTTCCTTTCTACCACTGAATTTATCCATATCTGCTTCTCTGCTAGCAGTCGTGTTGCTATATCAAAGCTCAGAATTATTCAACAAGTTCAATAGAGTCGCCCTCTGATTGAAATTGCTCAATCGAATTAACCATTTGAAATTTTCTGAATTTCCCAATACATTCACTGTAAAAGTACAAGTAACTAGAAAAACTGTAAGGTTTATTCAAATGAATCAATATGAGATTGAAATATCTTTTTAAAATAAAAAAGAAGCAATAAATGAATCTGCTATTAGATGACAGAAAACTTTACAAACTTTTTCCCACTAAATTGCTTGGGAGAAGAATTGGAATTAAAACCAACCATTTTCTCATTTTTATCTTTATTTCACTTTTTCAAATATTGAACATTTTTAAAGTAAAAAATAAAAAAAAAAACACCCTAGCCTTTTCAATTATTAAACTATTTCTTCGTAAAAATCTGGAAAAAAAAAGTTGTTAGGTGATGTTCATTCATTAATCTACTCTTAGGTCGGCTTCTTATTTAGTAGCACGAAAGACCCCGTGTGGAAAGTGTTTGGAGCTGCCAGAAGAAAGATCTTGAAAGGCAATTTCACTCACTTCGTCTCTTTCATCGTTCTTAGCAACGTAAGAAATCGCAACGTTGTTTGCTAAAGAACTGAAAAAAAATTCTGTAAAATTTTAGAATGAGTTTCTTTAAGATTTTCGTCCTCAAAATTATTGGTAATAAATGTGAGAGAAAACAATCATCTTTGCAAGTAGAATATTTGATTGTTAACTAAAGAATTTTCCAGAGAAATAGCTGCATGGTATGAATTTACTCAAAATTTCAGAAATTAAGGATTTAACTTAGAATTATGTATTGAGAAATAGTATACCAGCAATGATTTATGATTAAGCTTATGCATTGGCAGAACACGATTACATGTTTCTGGCACATTACTTTCCAGCTCTTATCAATTAGCAAAAGTCGATTTTTTTTTTTTTAAATTGATGAACATTTAAGAAAACTATAATTATTTAAAGCCTTATTCAAACTTTAAATATTAAAACAAATAATTTTTAGTAAAGAAATATTAAAACATTTTAATTAATGATGTTTGAGAACGACTTGAAGGTTTAAGTAACAGCAGAAAAATGCTCCGATACCATTAGAAAGTCATTAGTTTGTCTCCAATGGTGACATCAAGTTCAAAATGTTGGAAATCGAAATAGTACCACAGAAATTAAATGATCGAATTATTCATTAATTCCGTTTGAATCTAATTCTGCGATAACAACAGGAGCGAATCTTTCTGCAGTAAGATAAGTCAGTAATGTGGATCACAGAGTGATATCCTGCCTTGCATATCATTCTAAGGAAACGTGTTAAGAAGATTAGTTTTTAATGCTTTTTTTTTTTAAAATATCGGTTCGTTTTCCTTATTTCTTGAATTAAATAGATAAGGAAGAGTCATCCATATCAACAAGGGATATTGGATCACAGAACTCGTTTTCTGATATGAAATTCAAATTTGTCTGTATAAAATAGTTATTCCATGTAGATTCCTCAATTACTGATGAGTGAAATATTTCTTGAACTGCATTAAGTAACTGAAAAGTTGTCTTGAACAGCGTTTGTTTATCTATTTAGTCGCTGGGCGACATGAGATGCTTTAAATGTTTCACTCAAGGATTTACGCCACAGTTAAAATAAACGCATTCTGTTATCAGATTTTATTCGAAATCTAAGCACAGGTTACCACTCGGTTGGACTGAATTTTCGCGGATTATTTGGTTATCGAAGAAGCGCTGCGTTGTCGTCAATGCTAAGCCAATGTCAATTAATCCCCCTGCGGTTTCGTGTTTTAATTGATTTCGAACAAGAGGGAGACGGGCTCTGGATGCTGGACATAAAGCTATTCAGTTCTATGGCAAAGAGACAAATATCTTTCCAAACCCTGCAGCACAGCTCTTATTCAATGGGTATCTGCTCTAAAGAACCCGGCATCAGAATTGCTTTTCAATACCAGAGCCATCTGCAACGTCTCTTTCGTCTCAGGCAATTTTTGTGCCGTAGAAGCAGGAGGAAGCAGTCAGGCGAAAACCCAATTCTAAAGCTACATTGCAATGCAGATGTTATCTGTATTGGCAAGATCAATTTTTAAATGTGATTTTTAAGAAATATTAAATTGATTACTTAAAAAATGAAAAGAAATTCAGAAAAATTTTCAGCAATAGTATTTCTGTAAAACACTTACTTCGTGCTTTGTGAAGTTCCCGATTTTTTTTTTCTTTGGCTTTTCAAAATCTTTGATATATTTTGCTTCATTTCTTTTGGACTAAACTTAGTATAAAATAGAAGTATCCAAATATCCTGATTTATATTCGGATAGTTAGATAATCCCAGGATATATATGTATATTAGTTGAAAGACCGGTTCTTCGTACGGGTTACAAAAAAACAGATGTCCTGATGTGGATAAGAAATAAGTTGAAATCTCTTCGAAACTTTTCCAGTTCGTACAAAAATCACGTGATAGGTACAAGGTAATGTTTTATTAATATCGAGATCGGAGAATATAAGATGTCCCATTCCTTTCTCCCCTTTTCCACAACTATCTCCAGTTGGTAAACAATCACGTGATCAATACAAATTAATGCTATATTCTTAAAAGTGCAACCCGAAAACCCCGTAGAAGTATCGTTCAAGAATATTTGCACAGTCCCCTCTCTCCTACTTTCGTGTTTCGACCCTTCAAAAAAATGTTGCCTTCTCCCATTTACACCTGTTAGAATCCGAATATCGTCCCGTACGTATCGTTTCGATTTTGACAGTTATCACTCATGTCATATTTCATATTCGCTAAGGAAGAGATTTATACACAAATATGATTTAGTTTTATCACGAGCAGATCTTTTAATCGTAGCAACCGACTGATGTTAAGGTTTTTTGATTATGTATCTTCTTTATAGTAAATAGAAGAGGCTTCACTGTAAGATATATTTGCTTTACGAAGAAGTTCTTTTGGTTTTTACGTTCAATGAAAATCTGCAAACTTCAGTTAAGAAATTAAGAGGACAATAAATCACAGTAGCAGACTATTAAGGTTTGTTTGTTTTGTTTTGTTTTTTTGTTTTTTCATTTTTAAGAAGTACTTAGTGTAAATACATTATAAATTAATGTTAAAATTAAAATTATTACAAGAAAGATAAACTTATCGTGTACATTTTAAAAGACTCATTATTATATTGCGATATTATTTTTTGTTAATTCAGTATTTGTATCCTTTACGGCTTTTTCGATATAAGAAGAGAACATCATAACCAAAGTATTTCCAGCAAAGACCAAAGTCTAATGTTATCGTTAGATAGTACGTGAGATCTAATGCTAATCATTTGCTTAAAATTTTAAATAGTTATAAAATCCAACTTTTTCTCTTTTTTTTTCCAATTGAAATATTTGAAATTGGCAGAGCAATAATTAGAAATGCCATCGTCAGTAAAGGAGAATGTGAGTCCACCTACACATCAACTGAACTGTTATCAGCGAAATTGCAGAGGGCGGCTCATATAAAAGTGCAGTCCAACTGGAAAGCAACAATAGAGAAATGAAACAGAGGAGTTGGCACGCAATGCCATTGGAGGATTCCTTTTGTCGTGATATCGTCCGCCTGGGTGGAAACTCTCTTCTCACGCCATCTGGTGGTCACTCGCGACGTCCTTCATTTAGTCCTAATTAAAATGAAATTCATCGTTAATTTCGTCGAGAGGTTAACAGCAGCAAGCAGCTGTCTACGACGCCATTTTCATTATGGGGTGTTGCACGCTCCTTCCACCAGGTGGCTGTGAAACTATTGACTTCAACTTCTGTATATTTATTTATTTATTTATTTATTTATTTATTTTATTTTTATATATTTGGTTTTAAATAATATTCTGGATGACGACAGTGAACAAACAGTTTTATAATTCACGGACCTATTTGAAAAGTTATCGATATTAATTTCTCAAAACATTGTTGATTGTTACATCAACAAGAGGTGTTATAACAAGAGATTTAAATTTATTCTTAATAATTGAACATTTGTGAATCAATATTTTTGGATCAGACCTAGTAAGTTTCGAACCGAAGACTTCATGATTTCATTACTTGAGTACAATTTAATGGTTTACCTTTAAATCATTGCCTCTTTCTCAAATACCAACAGATTCAAAATAAAAGAAACCTTCTAGAATATTTACAGAAAAATATCTTTATAATTATTTTACCATGATAGCTTATAAATTTTAAAAAGGTTTCTAATTCAGTCAATCATAATAGTTTGAATGGAGTTACAGCCTCGTTTTTTCTAGGAAAATCAAATTAGTCATTCTGTGTGTGTGTGTGTGTGTGTGTGTGTGTATAACTTTTGAATCTCTGAATGGATTCTTGAAACTTAGTATATATATTTAAGGATAGGAGATAGGAAAAATTTTCAAATATAAATGTTAAACTATGTATTCTTGAATGTGAGAAAGTCTTTAATGATCACGTGAAAGTCGTAAATTTCCAAAGAAAAGCTTAACAACTGCAACATTATATTTGTGTTGATGCATTAAACAATGAAAATTAATCCTTTATCCCCTTATTGTCTGCGCTAGCTGTAATATAAGTATACTTATGTAATTCATCTTATAAATAAGCAATGTGAATTTTTTAATAGGGAACTTTTCCCATTAACTGAAAAAAAAAAAAATTAAATACATTTTTTTTTTTTTTTTTCAGATTAGTGCAAAAATTCCCCCTGTTATATTCAACAAATTTTATAATATAAAACTAATATCTATTTAAACATAAAAATAGAAGCAAAATAAAATATTCAACAACATTACAAAATAAGCAACTTTTAAAATAGGATCAGACTACAGCTTGAAAAAAATTATAAATAAAAGCTAGAATTGTACCTAGAAACATTTGGTTTTTCATACAAAGACCTGCACAAACAGTAGTTAAGACATTTTTTTATTTCCCATTTTAATGAAATAATTAATTATTTCTAAATATTAATTATTATTTTTTTACTTCAGTAAGGTATCAATTAATTAATTAAATATTCGAGAAGGAAATGAAAGGGGTAATGGCAATTAAAATAAGAAGGCTTACAATAAGATTTGTATTTAATATTTTTTTATGCTTACTTAAGAATTTTACTTAAATTGTATTTCTCGCCTTCAAAAAACAGCTAGGAAATTTAATTTTGCCTAATCTTTTAAATCCACTTCCGTTGGCAACTTTAGTTTCCATGTTGTGTTAAAAGCATTTTCTATTCCAATATTCTAAACCAAACAACTCAAAGCCTATGGAAATGGCCACAAGTAGATCACTTAGACTAATAAGATGCAAATTCATTTAGCTAATTGTTAACGTTAAGCAGAAAAGTCAGAATGATACAGGGAATGGAATCTGAAATGGTACAGATACCTTTCCGTTGCCTCTGATGGATGAATCACAAGATGGAGAAACTCTTACTAATAGCTTCTTAAAGGTGAAAGAAATACATGGACATTTTTATTTGGGATTGCTTATTTATGAAGTCATTCATTTTATTAGGATACCATAAAATTTTATTATTTGGAACTCTCGATATAAAATTTGCTAATTTAAGAATTATGAACTAAAGCACGTAATTCTAAAGAATTAGTCAGACTTTCTCTTTTTTTTTTTTTTAATCAATGATAAGAATTCACATAATGTATGGCTGCATTCCAGCTTCAACTATATTTTTGGTGTTTATCTTTTAACACTCGATTTACCAAATAATTTGAGAGGCTCTGGTTTACACTGATTCATGTGATTTTTGTAATCAATACAGAAGTTATTTTATTCGACTATATTCCAGAGTATTGTTGAGTTATTGTTGTAATCGAAGCATGAAGTTACTCGTGCAGTACATTATTCGTAGGATTGTTTTCATGTGATAACCGCAGATAAATGGACTTCTGTGGTTCACGATTCCCCTAAAAGATTTCAGATTTCTTAAAAGTAGAGAATGATAGTGGCTGAGTGGTAAACGGAAAAACATGTCATGTACTTAAATAACCTCAAAAGTTTGTTCTGAATATTCAAAAGGGAATAGTTATTATATTTTTATCTCAAAAGAATTAAACATTTCGAAGAAAGAAGACGATTCATGATGACGAAAGTACATGATAAGAAAACCAAATCCATTTTTCAGTTGGGGAATTTTTTTTTTTTTAAATAAGCTCATCTTTAGACAGACTGGGCTATTTTCATAGATAATGAAATCAAATCCAGATCAATTTTTATTTTAATAAACCTACGTTTGAAGGACTTCCTTATTAATTCCATGAGAAAAGTGCGTTAATAATTACTCTGAAACTCACACCATCTTTAGAGTTTGTAAACAACAGATCCTTCAGAATGGTTGTTGTTGTTTTTTTTAACAATAGAGCGCTGATGAAAATCAAAACAAAAATTTTCATTTTTTTAATAATTTGCAATTATTTACACAGATCTGTCTTAATGATTATTATTAATTACGTTAAAGTTTGAACATATACTAAAGAGGACGTGGACAGCAGTGCATCGTGAGTATTCTTTCAACACGAAAACCTAAAACATACAGTAATGGGGATAAGCAAAAATATTTTCTTCCTCTTCTTCTATTGCTTCCTTCCTTTCTTTCTTACAGAAGCGAAGCGGAGAAAGGTTCATTGAAACGTAGAAAGAATAGAAACGGAACGAAAGTGATATTTTTCTTTATTTTATTTTTATTATTTTTCTTTTGCATCCCAAATAGATTCTTCTGAATTTCTCCCCCCCCCCCCCTTTTTTTTTTTTTTTCAAATTGAGAAGGGGTTAGGGGCAGACGTCTCTGTTTCTATTTCTACCCATCTCTCCTTCCTGTACTCTATGTATGGACAGCTCGGCGCCGGAAAATGGAGATTCCTGTGGGATTCGAACTCGCAACTCCAGTCGAATATTCCATTTCCGATGGTAGTAAGAGGCGCCCGAGGCCTTGGAACGCTCGGGAATTGAGAAGGAGAAAAAGTGGCAGCATTGAGAGTTTTTTTATTATTATTATTATTATTATTTCGTCTCAGACATAAATCATGCAGCGAATCGGACTTGCGTGCGAATGCCATGAATTTTTAACAACGGCCAACGAAGATAGAGACGGGAGGAGGTTTCAGACTCTGTTTTCTCTTCCATTTCCAGTTTATAATTTACAACCACTTCCCCACAATACGATTGATATTGTCTTTTACAAGTGAAAGAATATAAAATTTTAAAATTATTAAATAATTACAAAAATAATTATATAGAAATCTTGATTCATGATAGATTTAAAATCTAGGGTTTTTTTTTCTTTTTCTTTTTCTTTTTCTTTTTCTCTCTTAAAAAATAATATTTTTTTTTCCCAAGTAATCCTTTAAAATTACATGTCGTGGTCTAAGGTAATATTCCACGACAAACTTTTTTTAACTAACGTCCCTCTTTCCAGAAGCCTCCAACTGAGCTACGTTCCTCCCTCGCTTTTTATCAATAAATTCAGATTTTACATAAGCTTAAAACAAAAAAAACAACAAATCTTATAAAGATATCTTATACAATCTTAGCGGAACCTAAGAAATTCAGCACTTTTCGGTGAACCATCTGGGAATTTTAACCCAGCGTTTGAGAACACTGGTTTGTTAAGTAAGCAAATAGAGAAGGAGTTTATTCGTTCATTTATCTTTCTTAGATCGTAAAGAACTAACTATTTAGTAAGAAGTAAAAATTGGTTAAAGAAAAATAGTAAGCTAAGATTTTTAAAAACAACGGTATAAAAACGAAATCTTTTATTTACATGATTATAATATATTGAACCCCGGATGAAGGATTTTTATCAATTTCCTATCTTCTGATTGGCTGAAAAGAAATTTCTTTCCAAAACTCAAAAAAAAAAAAAAAAAAAAAAACACATTGAAAATCATAATTTGTAATCATAACTCCTGCAGTATTCGTCAAGTAGAAAGGCGTAAGGCATATTTTTCAAATCAGGAGAAATTATTTTTAAACAGATTAAATAAAAACTACTTGAATTTCATCACCTGCTGATTTCTTGCTGATGATCAACAATACGAAGCTGAAGCTATCTTTTACAGTAAAGTTGAAATAAGCTGCAAATTGTGAGTCTAAATCTTATTATTATTTCAGTAAATCTTAATATTATTCGAAAAGTCACTAAAGCAATGAAGCAAATTTTAAATAAAACAAGATCATTCTGAAGTCATTGCTTATAATAGCAAAATGGATTTGGTCTATTTCTTTTGTGTGTTGACTTTTGTCCTAATATTTTGCAATAAATGTCTTTCATCTGGCCGCCAAACACTTAATGTCTAATGGATGTGCAAACAGGATTCGCCTATTCTCATTTTTCTTTTAAGTGCTGTTCGTTAACAAGCATCGAATCCTTGAAAACGTCCACTAATGGAAACAAAGAGGTGTCCTGTGTTAGACTACGGATTCCACCCCCAAATAACACTAACAACCCTTAATGGAAGAAAAGCGAACCAACATAAGTTCTCCACTCTTTCGGGCTGTTGGTGTCAGGCTGTCATCAATATTCATTTCCAGTCAAATGCGTGGGAGTAAAATGCTCTTGTCTGACGCTGTAATCAATAGCAAGAAGAAGACATCAACAGAAAAACACCCACTACCAATAGAATAAAGCGAGGGAGGATTTGAATTTATATTGGAATTTCATAGTCCATCTTTGAATAATTCAGGCCTTCATCTTTGGTAAAAAGGATCTTACATTTCTTTTGTCATTCTTCTCTTCCTTCCCTTCTTTTTCTGTCAGTCGTATTACTATTTTTTTTCTCGTTTTATTAACTTTTTTGAAGTTGTCTTTTGAAGTCGTGAATTGCCTTTTTCTTGTTCTTCGATATTTTTTGTTTGGTTTTTTCTTTATATCACTATTGATTCAACATAAAAATTTCACCAGTTTTGGAAAACTTTAAAATTTAGCAAATGTTTACAATTTTGAAATGCGACAGTTTTCAAAAAATTAAAGAAGGACGGGGAAATAAAACCTCCTCCCTTTGATGCCAAATGACTTCACTCTGATTCTCAGCTTGTAGTTTTTCAAATAAAGCTTTTGATGAATTTAATTTGAAATTCACTTAAAAAAAAATAATAAGAACCTTGGATAACATTCCAGTTAATATTGGATATATGTTTCTATAAACCATACAAATACTTAATGACTACCAATAACCATGAAAGTATAAAAAGCAATTGCAATTGAAAAGGATAGCTTCAAATCATTGGTTCAAAGATAAGCATTCCAAAGAAGTAAAATCATTCTAGCTTACATTGGAATGAATTTAGAATACCTGCAGAATTATAAGAAAAACATTTATAGTTTATCTGCGGCACTCTTATTACTGTCTTATACGAACAGTACATGAACTTTCTCTTCTAATTCGATCGACCTAATAACGACATAGGTCACTGTAATAACGAATTTTATAAAATACTAACAGAAAGAAAGCTTTCATCTTCTGTATTTAACTACCTAATGTCTTATACCTCCATCATATTCTTGCCATCAAATGTAAGTGCTATAAGCATCTTATTTTTATCAGAATAAGCTAATTAATTATTTTTTTGCATTCAGAAAATGGGTGCTGTTTTACATTACATAAAATTCTTATATTTCAAAATTATAGTTAGATGTAGTTTTAATATAAACATAATAAATATAATTACATTAGATTACTTTTATTAATTATAATTTTAATTTTTATTATTAAATTATAATTATTTTAAATCAAATTAAATTCTTCGTTACTTAAATTTATCAAGTAATAAGAAATGTTTACAAGGTCATTAAAGAAAAAAAAATATTTTATAAATAATTTAAGTTATAAGTTTTTTGAAAAAGACATATCATTACTAATATCAATATCACAATTGAAAATAACGTCCTAGCAGGTTGAAACGTTCTGGCATTTTATGTATGTTTTTAAAGGCGCAATTACATAAGTAATTTTAGTATTCATGTATTTTATAGGGATCTCTCCAATTCTTTGGATTTATAAGTTTTTATAATGGAAATATAAATTCGGAATCCTAGCAGAACTGTACAATATTATTCTATTATTACGCTGATGAAATTAGATAAAAAAAATAAATAAAACAATCTAGAGCAAAGCATAAATAATAAGAGAATCTATATAGTTTTTCCTAAATTCTGTTCATATAATGCATTATAAGCCTTATTTTTGTGAACGAAATAAAATATTTTATCTTACATTAGTTTAGCTAAGTAATATACGAAATTCTCAAACCAGAACAGAATCACAAAGGTAACGTAATAATGAATGTTGTTTTCATTTGTTCGTTTCAAAATATGATAATATTCACTTTGTTCAAAGGATAGATTCTTTTTGCAATATGAATGGAAAATAGGTGGATTTTTCACTTATAAAGGTTTTAGTTACCAGTCTCACACACTTATACTCACACACTTATCTTATTCAAAAGTATCTTTAAGTGATAAAATTTCATATGTCAGATTGAAATGTTTGAGAGTTACTTGTTGCCTAAGTGACGAATTAATTTTAACCTTAAGTATCGCACGATCTTTGCTCAGTTTTCATGTTTAAGCAAGTCCTACAACTCTACTGTTTGCAAAAGCAAATGTATCTTAAAAGATCCTGGCAACTTTAACTGTTTTATTTTCATACAAATGATAATATTTAGTTTCTGAAGATGATTAAGATGTTTCAATATTCTCGTGTAAAGAAGCGAAAAGGATAAAAAAAAAATTAGAGACTGTGGTAAACCTGGAATTGCGATAAGCAAAATCTCCCGTGCTTGAGCTAGTCTACCGTAAGTAAGATCTGAGACATTAGAACGTGGAGAACTTTTGTACTCGATCTAACCGCCTTCCGATTAAAACAATAGAACTGCGCATGCGTACAGTTCAGATCGTGAAATGCTTCGATAATTTTCTTGTGTTGATTTTGTTAAGAGTTTGGAAAGGAGCTCTCTGTCTGTGGGAGCGGCGGAAGGTAAATCAAATGACTCAGATCAATGAGCTGAGTTAATGAAGAAGACTGCTTTTTGTGGGAGCAGCTGACTGCAGATTCCAGTATGTGGGATTTAGGCTCCGCGTGGCCTCTAGGGAGCACAGCACGAGCCTGTTTGAAGAGGTATTCTTTGTAATAATTTCACAAAGCCATTTCATAACATCAAGGTGTAGAGGGAGATATTCGAAATGAAAAGTTGGCTGAACAAAAGAGAGCTTATCAATTAATTTTATAAAACCATAGAACAAAAAAAAAGCAAAGTCCGTGACAAGCAAAGAGTAAATAGTTATTGAAAAAAACAATTATAAATTGGATGGTTTTAGGCATTATTTGACCAAGCGCCGAAATAGATTTTTGTAGATTATTGCTCCATCTATTAACGAAAGGTGTAAACTCTTTATAAAAAAAATTGTTTCTGCTTGCTATCTCAACATAATTCTGCGGAAAATTAATTTTGAATAAACTCCAATCGACTAATCGTAACGAATAAGATTTGCATCATGTGATGTCCTGTGAAAGTATCGTGCTTTTGATATTTAACACTCTTCATTCCATAAAACACGTGAAGCAACACATAAGCTTTTGCGTTTATGGCGCTTGGTCAAATGATACCGGTACCAAATGATGCCATCCAATGGTTGTATCGTTGAGCTTTCCTAAATGCTTGGACCTGAGAATATTTCGGATTTTGGAAAGTGGCAAATATTTACTTTCATAAGTCATTTTTTATATTGGATTTAAAACATGAAAAGAAAAGATTTTAAATTTATTTATTTTTAACAGGCGGCGGCAGATGATCCCTGTATGGTAGTTTATGTGAAAAATTGACCATGGGTTTCAAACGATTGTATTGATGGATAGTATAAATTGTCTTTCTGTAACTTCGTCCTTGATAGGGTTCTTGCAGATCAGCATATTATGTAATTTATGACCTCTGTTTATTATCTATTCTACTTAAATTCCGAAAAACCAATTAGATAGAAATGTCATTAGCAGTTATCGGTCGGGGTTTAATGGTCTGGGTAGGAACCAAATATTAAAGGTTTGACTAATTTCAGAAAGGAATACTGTGGATTCCCCGTTGAGAGAAAACCCAGAAAAATTCCTTGGCTTTATGATCCCAAACAATTAGCATCAGTTTATCTTTCTAATGTTTCTTATATGATCAGTAAATCCCTCAGAGCAACGAATATGTTTATACATATCAACATACAAGCAAGATATCATCTTGAAAAGTTACGGATTTCGAAATTCAAGATTAGGGATACTCAACTGTATCATGATTGCTAAGATAATATGACCAATTGTATCTTTGGATGTTTTAATTACATCACGATTTATTAACCAAATGGAAGATCATCTCGACTGCAAATTTAGCAATGATATTTTTAATAAGTTCCCGATAAATTTGCTAAAGACGTATCTTTAATCGTGAGTCCCAGAGATTACCCCGCCCTATGTATAACCCCTATTATATACAGAGAGAGAGAGAGAGAAAAAAAAAACCCAGATAATTTCAAAAAACAAAAAAAAAAGAAAAGAAACAAGCAACAGAAATAAGTTTCCTCCTGAGAGTCTGTGAATTTTTTTCCAAAGAAAAAAATTAACATGTAAAGAGCTCTTTGTAGAATCAGAAAATAAATAATATCAAATTTTAATCTTTTAAAGATTTTAGGTTTAAATCTTTAGTTAAAAGCACATTGGAAATATTAAAACTAAAATCTCAAAATTTTTTTCAACAAGTTTACTTTCACCAAGGAAACTAAGAAATCTCTAAAACTTTGGCAACATTATCTCCGATGATAAGTGTCCTCAGGGAAGATTAGAGAAAGCGAAGTAGAGACCAATATCTGGTATTTTTGATAATATTAATAATGTTAATAATAATAATAATAATAATATTATTCAAAAATAATTGTTTAAAAATCGTGGGCGCACATGTTTAGAAAACGAATGGTATGTACAAGTTAAAAACAATAAATGGTAAAAACACTTAATAGGACAGGACAGTTTCAACTCCCTAAAATGGTGCTTATTATAAAGCTGAAGATAACTCACCATTTTAGGGAGTTGAAACTGTCCTGTCCTTTAAGTATTTTTACCATTTATTGTTTTTAACTTGTATATACCATTCGTTTTTTAAACATGTGTGCTCACGATTTTTAAACAATTAATTATGACTAAGGATTTTCAACCCGCACACGTTAAAGGAGCTTCTAAATAATAATATTCCTTACAATGTAGAAGTTAATGGAAAGGTTAAATCTTTTTGGAGATTTATTTAAATAACGGAAAGGTTGTGAGGGGGGCTTAGAGTATTCTAAAAGAGGAACGCTAGTCGCCATCTTTCGAATGCTAATGCTGGCGATAGACGGCGGACATTCTTGGCTGTAACAGACCCGAATACTTGTGTTTCTTCGGCGTGTCACGACATCGGTTCGCGGCTGTGCGAGGTCGAGTTGATGGGGAGCTGAGCCCGGCCCTTGCCGCTCTCCCTTGCCGCCGTCGCGGTAAATCATCCCCCGCCGTTCTCGCAGCGGAGCCTCGTGCTCGCTTATTTATTATCGGCTCGGGCTTCCTTTTGGTCGACCTGCATTTGAATGAGGGAACGTGAATTATATCGGCCGTGCGCATGCAGATTGCAACGCCTTTCCTACCACTTATTTACAAGAATTTCTTCGTTATTCCAGTACGGAAGGAAGGAGGAGGGGGATTCAGCGGAGGGTTAAAAAAAGAAGGGAATATGGAGGGAATGCGTATCACTCGCCTTCTTTTGTTTTCACCCACAAATCCCTCCACTATCCGAAATTCCATTAAGTTAGAGTTATGAGTGGCTCAAGCACACCTTCAAAGCGCCATTGCGAAACAAGCAGAACCAGTCAGAAAAAAAAAGAAGGGCGCGCTCAAATTTGATTCAACTGATACACAATAGTAATAATGCGAAAGAGAGCTGCATTTGGAATGGAGACAAAGTCAGCATAATAACAAAAATAATCTAAAGAAAATTAACAAAGTCGTTTACCTTGGAAAGTATTATAAAGAAAAACGCACAATTCTTATGAATTTCAAATGTTTCTGTTAATTCATTATCTACGGCGCTGCCTCGTGGAGTACAAGATTAATGTTTGTTTTATATTTTTACCATTATTTCGCAAAATTCCTCTATCAATATTTAGCTTACTTAAATTCTAAAAGTATAAATAATTCAAAGTTGTAAATAATTCTTAACATGTGAACATCAGCATTTTCTAATTGCTGATTAATTAATTAATTAATTACTCTGACAATAAATCTCTGCTAATTAAGTAATTCTTGATAAAACAAATATTTTAAATCGATTCGTCGTGTTATTTAATGAGAATAGCAATTTATTTAATAACATATTTTTATTGAGACGTATATGAATATTTTCAAGATGTCTTTAAAAAGAAAACATGTTACATCTCAGAAAGTCGTTGGAGAAATCATTTTAAGTTAATCGGTTATCTTATGTTTAAGTAAAAGGTTATGAAGAGTTAAAGTTAAACAAACTGTTTATAAACTCCTACAGTTATAAAAATTGTTTTTCTGATGACTTTGAATTCTCGTTTCGGGTTTCAAGTATTGAATCTTTCGTTTTCTATGAATCATGGGTTTTCTTATGATATAAGGTTAAGGGATCTTGGTGGCCAAGGAAATTGAAACATCGATTGTGTAAGAATGTGAAAACTCTGATTTCCCCGACCCTTCCCTGTATCTCAGGGTCTCTTATAGCATTTATACCACGATGGGTGACTTAGATGCTACCTCGTGAAGGATTTGAACTATCGTAATACTTGAGGATAATTTTTAAAATAGGCCTAAGCTTTCTAAGCTTTTAACTTTCTATAAATCAGGAAAATATCCTCATCGTAAAAGAAAATAGAAACATATGATTTATACTTGAAATATGATTAAACATTTGAATATTTTTTAAAAAAAAATAATTTTCTGTATGTCAAATAACAACACCTTATTCAAGTTAAAAGAAATTTCATTTAATTATACCAGTTTAATGTAAATAAAACTTAGTCATTGTCTTAAATAATTCCTATTAATCCTTTTACCTAAGACATTCATTAGAACATGCTTTGACATGATAATTAAAGTAAGTGACTAAATTAATTTTTTTCAGAAAATAGAAAATTTCTAATTTTTTATTCACAGTAGATACAATTTTAAAATAATTATAGGCATTTCGTTTTTTCACGACTTTTGAGGTTTTCATTTGTAGATAAATCTCTATGCTATCGATAGATGGTAGTAGTATTAGGGAAAGGGTTTTTAGTGTTCGTGGATTGAATTGATTGATTCAACTAAATTCATAGGAAGTCATGAATTTCTAATCCCTTTATGACTTGGTCTCTTATTTAATCCTTTTTACAATTTAATTACAGGTTTCTTCGTTGGAAACTATATAACCCAAAACTGAAAAAGCGATTCTCGTGACAGGAAATTCTCTTCATAAAGATCGCTGTAGAGATTACAGCAGAGTAGAGATTGTGAATTGCTCCCTAATTTTATTACTCAAACTATTCAATTAGAAGATTTAAAAATGACGAAAAATAAACTCCTTGAAAAGTAAAAAAGAATTACGTTGTACATCTGTATTGTTGTTAAGAATTTTTTTTTTTCGCCAACGCAAGGGCTCTTAGTATTTAGACTATGACCTCAACAAGGTGCGAGAAATGTAAACAATTTAGCCGACGAAACGTTGCCCAAGGTACGTCATAGGAGGCATCTACGAAGAATCTCAACATATGGTCGATTTGAGTAAAAGATTTCTAAAATTGATATAATGAAGCATCAACGCAAAAAAAAAATAAGGTTAGGATTGACTTGTAAATAGTAGTAGCCTTTAGACAAAAAAACCCAATCAAAATTAGATTTTTAAACATAATTTTTGTGATATCTTACGATTTACTTGTTAATCCTGAAGTTTAGAATTTTATTTTACGATGTAAAAAGATTTATTCCCTAAATCCAGTGAAACGATAAAAGTAATTGGTTTATAAATTATGAATCTTCTTCGGTCGAATGAGAAACGTGATGTCAGGCCATTTTAAGTAAATAAAAAAAAAAAAGGGGAGGGAGAAGAGAAAATTAAAACGCTAATTATTCATTTGGTGGGAGATTTTTTTTTAGTTTTCATAACCTCAATTATCTCCTTGCGATTTCTTTGCTCCATTCGTAGTTCCACTTTGAAAATCACATTCGCACTAATTATACTGAAATCAAATCATGCTAAAGTGTCCGAAAGAGAAATCTTCCGGGATTTACCGGATCCGCTTTTAGTTGAATTCTCGCCTCAGAAGGTTCCGAACTGTCTCTTGAACCCCGAACCGGGTTCTCGAAGCAAACGCTGAACGGACCACGGGACTCGAAATTTAATTAGTGCCCGTGCTCGGTACGAGAGGACGACGCTCCATTGACGGAGATGACGGAGATCTCGTTATCGTAGGAAGAGGGGAATAGGAGGCTCTCAAGGCGATCAACACCCCCACTTGCACGAGGTTGCAAAGGCGAGCGTGAAGTGGTTGCCTTGATAGATAAGCACCATCTCTAAAAGGTGGTGGAATGATAAACAACGATGGACGCTCCAAGAAAGGGCTGGAGGCTAACCAGTGGGGATTTGGAAGAAAATATTCACTCAGGTACAATGTCCTCTAGAAACCCAGTAAACCAAAAATGTAATTAGTTTTAAAATTTTAATAAATCCTCAAGGAATTTCAGCTTTAACAGAAAACTTACAATTATTAGTGAACTACGTAGGTTTAGTAAAACATTGAGTTACATTTAAAAGCAAAGAAATCTTCAAGATTGGGAACGAATAGTGTTACTTAACTATCATTCGTGCTATAGATATTGTATTGATGTTAAAAAGTTTCTATGGCAGTTCTAATTAGTTATTTCTTAAATAAAGAGACTAACTAGAATGGTTTTTTACATTGATTCCAAAAATCTTTTTCCTTAAGAATCACACCTCGAATATTATTAGCTATACCTCTTCGACTTATGGAGCTTTGGATTTTATGGACCCTTTTGAATTCCTACCATTCCCGAAGTTGCTCTTCTTGCTTCGGAGTTGCAGCGGCAGGACGCTACCACCTTATCGGCTTCCAAATACTGGTGTCGCTGTCGTCAGTTTGTTTACAAATACGGTTCGTTCGGAAACTCTTTGTGCCACAAATGCTTCATTATATCAGTGACGTCAGTTGCAGTACAGTATAAATATCGATAAGTGAAAAAAAATAGAGCTTCAACTTGAGATACGAATCAGTCATAACTCCGATGTTTGCTTGTACCTCTTTATTATTCCTATTTCTGATATCTGTCGAGAACGTTTTGGTTGTGAACTCTTTTTTAATTTCAAATAGAATCCAAACATAAAAGAAGAAGAAGAAAAACAAACAAAAATAAATAAATAAAGCTACCAATAATGAAGCTAGTGACCTATGGTCTAACGGGATCACATTGTTATTCTATATATAGAGATTAAATGTGAAACGCTTTTCCAGTTCGTGAAATTATAATATCCTAAATATGCTTCTAAAATGTACTGAACCCTTACAGTAGCTGAAGAAAAACTGTAATTTGCTTTCATTAATGCAAACAAAGTTTTCTTAGAAAGATGTAAATTAAAAATACTTAAATTCAGTAAATGGCTTTTCTTATTCTCAATTATTTCAATTATACCTATTTAATTTAAGTTGAAGTAAATTGATTTTTGCACTTGCAATATATTCTAAACATTCATCCTATTATTAAAAATATCTTTAAAATTTTAAAGATGATAATATTGTTACTAAAAAGAAATTACAAAAATTTATCTTGTCTTAAATCTTATTTTATTAACAACTTTTATAAAAATACTTTTATTAAAGTAGTGACTTACAATAACTATTTTAAGATTAAACAGTAGATTCAGTAAGAATAAACATATTTTAAAGATTTCATGTTACAAGATGTCAAATTACTGGCTTAAAATCTAAAATTACAAAATCTATAGTGGTTTTACATTTGAAACTCATTTTCTGTTAATGACTCAGGCACTCAGCCAGGAATATATCAGAATCTTAAAAAGATTTTTAAAATTCTACGGTTCTCTTTGATGATAGAACTTAAAGATGATTTTGCCCATCTCTGTTGATAATATTCAATTGTAACTGTGTTGTGTTGTTTTGAATTGGATGAACATGGAGTTTTTGTCTTAGATTTGGTGGAGATAAGGAAGAGATTGAATTGTTCCTTCTGCATTTTGTTTCAGAATTAGAATCGACTACTTGCATCTTTCTTGTTTCAGAAACTAACATAATTACTGTTTCAGAAATTTGATTTTTCCACAAACTATTCTCTTTGAATTTCTACAATGAAATTTTGCTTAAAGGTCAACGAAACATACACCATTTAGTAACTTCTAAATGTCCAAATAACAATTGTCAGTTCAAACAATATATTTGCTTTTAATATTTAATATTTAATTTTTCTGGGAGAATTAGGGTAGATTTAGGATCTTTATTAGATAGCTAACTGGTGGGTAATGTATTTTTTTATTTTATCGCAATAATAAATACCTGCGTAGGTGTAATAGGAATTTGGAATGGAAGGGGCTGTGCTGTCCTTTTTCATAAGAGGAGGGGTTTACAAACCTCTATCATTTTGATAGCTGGCTTTACAACCAAAAACTAACCGGGTCCAAAATGCTAATTTCTCTCAAAATCTAAGGAAATTTGGGGTATTTTTATACCAATACTAATCCTCCCTCTCCCTTCGATATTCCAATGATTAAAAAAAATCCAATAGAAATCTGAAATGGATTACAAATTAAAGATACACATCTCTTTTTATTGCAGTAAGTCTCTTTAAGCTAACCTGAAGTTGTAACTTTCACTGTCATATCTTTTCATTAATTATTTATTTGTTCTTTTGAAACCCTTCTCCCCAACTTCGTAAACTTTTAGTGAAAGTAATGGAGTGATTTGGTAATTTGAGGTATCAAGGCAGAACCTAACGTTATTTACAGTGAAACTGATTTTTTTTTCTTTTTCTTTTTGTTGATTTGAAATGTGACCTAACAGCTCTAAGACTCTCGCGGAACTTGTTTTACTGAGCACGATGCCCCAAATCTACATCGAGAATGATTTTCTTTCAAATTGCGCCTGATATCTATTGCTCTACAGATCTACGCAATATTAATTAAGTTCATACTCTAACCGTAAATTGTAACAACAAGTCATTGATAATAATACTTTTGTAATAGCCTTGACTTCATATATAGGTATCATTCGTGTATACCTTTGATAGGATATTTTATTGTCTAGATGTGGCCAAAGGGGGCGCTGTTTCTCGAAATACTTTTTGCGCTGAAAAACATTCTTTTCTAAGATACTAGTGTATTTTCAGTGAACTACAGTATGATGTAACCTTTTTTTTTTTTTAAATAGTTCCCTTTAATAATTTAATCTTAATTAAAACTTTAAGTTTAATTTTAAAATTAAAACAAAAACTGATAACGAAAACTTAAGAGAATATTTAGTAAAAACGATTTCAATATTCAAGAGACACGAAAATCTTTTATAATTCAGCTTAAATTAAAAAGAAATCAGCTTACCTAGAATTTAATTTATTTATTTTTGTTTAAGCTTAATAGTAATTTATTATTTAAAAGAAAATCCTTCTACGTTTTCCTCTCATATGTAAGATATCGAAATAGTTTTTAGAGAAAATAGTCAGTAATTTCTTAAAGATTCATTCTCAGCCGCTGAACATACTATGAAAGAATAGACTCACAACTACATGTCTTCCAATTCTCGCGTTAAGCTTCCATGTTGTGCAGGTAATGTGAGTGTGGTGTGCTGTTGATGTCTTTGCCGGTCTGCTCAGTTCCAGCCTCTGGCCCATGCTTGAAACCTCCATTGAATCGTTTAATTAAACCGTCTTCCCGTCTGAGGAACAGACACAGAAGACAGATAAGGTTTTATGCAAATAGGACTGTTCCCGCTCACAGCAACTGCGCAAGAGAACTGCGCAGAAACATAATGATGATGATGAACACAACGTATGTTCGTTTTTTTTCTTTTTCTTTTTTTTTTGTTTTTGTTTCATTACACAGTTTTTAAATAAATAAATAAATAAATAACAAATACACGACTTATTTAATTTCTTTTAATTTCTGTATTATTTTTATTTTTTTTGAAGTTTATCAAAGTCTATGAATCTCTTTGAAACTAATAATTGTTGATAATATTCCTAAGTTAAGCAGATTATTAATTTCTTTGAATTTATGTAAAATCTATTAATTTGCTAAAAATTACTTGTTACAATTGTTTTACTTTCTTCAGCAAGATTTGTTCTTCTTCTTACAAAACAAACATGATTGTTTATCTAAATGCATAATAATAAGTTAATAAAATTTTTTCTTTATTTTTCTGTAACGTACTATTTTGTTTTTTCATTCATAAATTGGCCATGTGTATTTTCTAATGTGTGGTATAATGGTAAGCTTTCTAGGCTAAGTAAACTATTAATAGCATTTGCTTTTTACTTCGGCAATAGATACTCTTACTATTTAAATCGTATAGCTCCAAAGTTTCATTTTTCGGACTTGCCTTAGGACATCTTTGCCACATAGTCTGAAATGTTTGTTGGGTTCAGGATAAACAAACAATCAATTGAGCTGAAAATGTATAAAATATATCAACTCTTAAAAAAAAAAAAAAAAAAAAATTAAATGTACAAAAACACATTAAATATAGACCGCAGTTGAACATTCGATAAATTTAAGTAAATCTTGCAAAAATGTGTGTCATTGTTTTATTGAACCCTGCCATTTTTTCGTTCTAGTAGATTCCCTCATAACCAACATTTGTTTAGGAATTAATTTATATTTAATTTCATTTGAAATTTTGTTAGTTCCTTGTTGATAAGCAGCTCAATCTGATGAGAGAGAATACTTTCGAAACAGCAGTGTCTTCCATTAACAAGAAATAAAAGCAGAATCAGATATCGCGCTTGTATTATGTTATTTTTCTATTATCAGAGTTGCCTTCAGCTGTTTTTGAAGAATTATCTGTTTCTAATGTATTTACTGGTTCAAGATATTTAAGCCTAATTTAAAAAGGAATAAATGAAATCCGATTTGATTTCTCATAAATCTTCCTTTGAAGAGCGCCCTGTTGAAATCGATTTACACTAATGCAAAATAACAAACTTTGCACGAGTTTCTGTTAAGAGTGTTAAGGTCATTCTGTCCACATAACTTTCGGTTTCCATTAACGATGATTATATAGTGCTTCATGCAAAGGGCGATGCAGATGACCAGGTTAAAGCGAATATTAATTGCGGCGCTCTTATCTTGACCCTTTCGGTCATCCATCATAGAGATCCTTCGCCCGATCGAACCCAGCACGCCACTCGTGGCCATTGTGGACAGTAAAGGCAAAACTAACAAAGCAAATCACTCGCCTCCTCAGAGGTCCTTCGCATTCAACCTATTGATGCATCAGAGGCCTCTACATAATAAACACTCAGATGGAACATCTAATTAGAAGAAAATATCTCAAATTTAAATTACTTCAGAAAATGTTAAAGAACTTTCTTTGTCTTAAGAATAACATTTAAGGAAAAAATAAACTTAAGTAAACCTTCATGATTTCAGTTTCTTTCTTAAGATAATTTCTGTGAATTTCTAAGAAAATGTATTTGTTTTGTTAAGTAAATCAGATCAATTGAGTAAAGTTAGTGATATAGTTAGCAAAGTGTATAACATCCTTGGGCTTATAAAAACCTTTCGTAAAGATTTCTAACTCTCTTTGGCTCCATTCTTAAGAAAAGAAAAGAGATTCATATAAAGAAGGGCTATTCATTTTCCATCGCATTTCACCCTTTGTCTGATGAGCCAAACATCTCCTATAAATCCTCAATTTGGCTGAAAGGATTCCCTTGTTCTAGAAATTTCTCTAATAATCTCATCTCATTTTCATTTACAAATAACATTTTTTTTTTTTTTTTGTAATATAGGTCACTCATTTTGTGTTGAAAAATTTCCTTTTTCCATTCATAGTAGAAAATTCGAGTTTTTCAGCATTAGACTTCCAGGATATGATTCGAATATGTGAAGGCAAGTCAATACTTTGTCTTTAATATATTGTGTCTTAGCGACTTTTTTTTTTCTCTTGAACTACTGGTCATTAATCTCCGTCATATTTCTGTTTGAACTGAGGCTATATATAAATTTGTATATACAAACAATTTTTATGAAAATTTTCAGTTATTTTTTTTTACCACTCGCTGCCAGATAAGAGTTATTAATGAAAATAACTTTAATTATCATTTCTTTTTTCTATCAGTTGCTATGTTTTTCCGGTGACTGGAATAACTGTAGTCTTGATCCAAATATTTCAATTTTTAAAATTTCCAGTCTCATTGAAAGCTCTTCAGTTCGGTAAATCATTTTTTTTTTATTCTGCATTTTTTTTCCCCAACATTTTGGTGGTTAATGTCTTCATTTGCAATGGAATGTCTTTTTCTTTCTGAAAGCCTCTAATGACTTTCATCTTTTCCTTTGAGGAGATTTTTTTCCCTTTCTTTCTATTTCTTTTTTTTTTTCCCTGCAGTCTTTTCTTTGAAACACTGTAGTTATCTCATTGGAAAATCGTAGATGAGAATTACATAATTTGCCTTGCAGAGAACCATTTCCAGAATGAATAGAATTAAGCATCTTTTTTTCTCTTTTTTTTCTCCTTCTCCCACGCCTGTTAATTAAGATTTCCACTTGTCGAGAGGCGTTTTCCATTTTATCACATTTACTACTCACAGAAGTAATTTGGCTGATTTCAGATATCGGAGATCTTGACTGTTCTATGGTGAAATCATGTGCAATTGGGTGTCTTTGCAGGCGATGCTGTTTGGCACGTGATATTCCAAATTGTCCGCAAGATCATTAATTTTCAAACTTCGGCAAAAGGCTCATTTTTCCAGTATTCTGCGAAACAACCAGATAACTAAATTCAAAGATTTAGTGATTAAATTCTGCCTGGTTTCCAGCTGAAGCTTCGTTAATGATCTGCTCCCATAAAATTCAGTCCTTTTCATTTGTTAAATCATTAGAGGCATTAAAGGTCACTTGAGACTTCACGGATGACTTGATGTCAACACATTGAAACTAACGAATACCTTCTAAGTCCCAGAGATAAACTTTAGTAAAGGAAAACTGATAGAACAAACAGTTTACACTCTAAAGTTTAAATCTGAATAAGCAATTAGAAATACGCGTAATAATACATTCCCATTGACAAACAGCAATAAGCGTATTTTGATTTCTCTTAGATGGTTCTGGGGTGAACGGAAAGCAGCTTTGAAAAGATCCAAACGAATTAATTTCCTATTAAGTATTACTACACATTTTATACATGACCAGTAATAATATAGATTTTGGTTTTCTTTTTTGCAAATGCCAATTGATGTAAAATGAACGAAATGCGACCCAAATTTTAACCACTGCTTTGGGAAGAAGTTAAAACCTGCCTCCCAAAGTTTAATTTGAGTGTTCGGGGCTGAAATGTTTTGTAATTTTGTTGCTGTTTTTTTAAAATAATGAAAAGATTTCTTTTTGCTTTTATTTTATTTATCCATTTTTCCTTTTTAACAAATTCAAGTATCGTAAAAAGTGTCAAGTTATTAATTTATTGTTTATTAATTTATTTATTTTTACTGAAATCTTGACAAGTCAGGTTATCACCACGTAGTCTCTTTCTTTGGAAATCCTTTCTGGACAATATCTGAAGCTAAGAGAGAGAGAGAAAGATTGTTCCTTTCTCTGTCTAATCCCAGGTTTCTCTTCGCTGCAAATTTGTCTTTTATTGAAGGCGACCAGTGGAAAGTGATGGTGGCGGAGGCGGTGCAGCCCTCCTTCCGATCGACCGGTTCCCGCCGAGATAAGAAATTCATTAATTCTGTGCTATCGTGGAAGGTAGACGATCGTCAGGCGGCTGGGCTGACTTATCGACGAGACAGTTGTGTCCAAATGATTAAAATGTTCGATAAATTCGAGAAAAAAAAAAAAACTGGGAGAAAAAAAAAAATAGGAAATGATGATTGTGATTATTTTGAGCTGTTCAACCGAGTATCATCAAATGTGCAAATGCATATTTAGGATACTGAACCAAACTTTCAACCAAATTTTCTTTTTTGACAATTTTTATCTCGAATAGCACAAAATATAACATAAAACAGTTCCAGAAATTCCAGATTTATAGACGTTAATAGCATCCTTTCAAAAATCATTAAGATTTTAAACCAAGTCATTAAATTTGAAGGATACATTTTTAGCCTAGCTTAAAAATTCTGAAGTTGTTTGGCACAAAGAACTTTAAACACTTTAGGTTTTAATGTCTTAGCAGAAATCCATGTACTGAAGTCATCCTATCATGATGCTTTCACTGCACGGTACACATAATGTTTAACAAAGCTTTATTTAACCATCCTAATTTTATATTATAAAAGAAAATGAACGATTGAGCAGAACTCATTACATTTCTTGCATTAATGTAAAGATCGCCTATTCCTTGATCTTTGATCCTTTATGTTTTTACGATTTTATTGTAAAACTTGACTTGTGTAAAACTATATCTTTTATAAATCTTAGAATAATATGCGAAAAAAAATCTCAAAATCAATCTTTAAAAAAAAATCTATCGATGACGAAGCATTATTTTCATGAGGGTTCTTTTTTGTTTAAGATGACAAGTCTTAGAACAACAGCACATATTGATTCTTGCTCCCATCCATCCCGTTCTCTCAATAACCGTTTTGTAAACCTTTTGCTGGCATCGATCGGCTTCTTTTCAGCCACCCGGGGTTCACAAGGTGGATCCCAGTTCCTCGGAATGAACAAATTTTCGATGGGGGAGTTGCCACTGAAGTCCTGCCGCTCGAGCAAACGCCAGGGTTAATTACTGAGTACCTGGCACTGTTCGACTCTGGTGCAGAAAAAGATGGTTGATGAATACGATGCACTGCCACTAGGGAGCGCTAACGAGTCTGATAGCCTTCTTTTCTGTGGTTACCATTCATCAGTTAAGGGAAGTGGAAAAGAACGAAAGAAAGAAGAGAAGCTGTTAGCCACCATGTCAAGAACATGGAGAAAAAGATAAAGACGGTCTTCGATCTTAGAAGAAGGTGCTCTTGGATTGGTACTCGTTAACCAATTACCCATGAAAAGCTTACATCTCTTGACACTCAGTTTTCTAAATTGTTTCTATAAAATTCAACTTCTAATGGTGCTGAAAATTTAAAAAGTTTCCTTAGCACAGCTTTTTTTTTTCTTTTCTGCACTGTTTGTACAATTAACATTCTTTTAACGTTTTGCGGATTAAAAAAATATAATGGTAAAATTATATTGAATTTAGATATAATTACATTAAAATTAGATATTATTAAAAAATAAGGAGATATGTTTTCAGATATTTACAATGAATTATATACAGGATTTGAATTAAAACAGGATTTTTTGAAAATTTAACAAACAGTTTAATTGAATATCTATAATTGTGAGATGTATTTAGAAATCTAAACTAAAAATATTAGAATACGAAATACTTCTTGGAAAATGGTCAGAGCCATTTCACAAATCTATTCTCTAGATCCGTCATTCAAAATCACCTGAATGAAATGTGGTATTTCTGTTATTTTAAAAATTTTTTCATGGATACTGCAGCATTAATGTTGTTGTACGTTTCGCACCGAAATGTGATGTTCGTATCCGTGTTGTACTGATCTCTAGTATTCCCAACAAGGCGAACCCCTAGAAGAATCCATAGAATTTCAAGGGAAAGATACTGAGGTGGCTTCCCGTTGCCTTCCTCAGAAAATCATTAAGCAATGTTTTCAGACCTCAAGAGAATGATAAAAAAGCAGACAAACACAAGAAAGGAATTTCTTCAAACAACCATGCCGACACCGGGATTCGAACCCAGATTCCGACACATCTGCCTCGTGGGAGGCTGCCGCTTAATCCACTTGGCAAAAGTTAATGTGATTGGACTTCAAAACGGTTTTAAAGAAGAAAATCTCAGAGGAATTTTAAACGAATTTCTTGTTGATTATATCAATGAACTAACTCAACCAATAAGTTCTTATCTGTTTATTTTTAAAGACATAAAAAACCAGCAGATATTTCTAAGTCAAAGTAATTATAAAATATCTTGAATCAGAATATCTTATTGGAATTAAATTGCGAGAGTTTATTTTATCCATCGAATATTTAATATTTAATTATATATATAATTAAATTATATTTAATTATAATTAAATTATATTTATACGTATCAATAGGATTAGTCTAGAATCAAAAAAGAGAAAAATGCTCCATTTGAATGTTATTTTTCTAAAAGCTTTTAACATTCCCATTTCATAAATGATTGATCTATGATCAAAAGTTGGAAATATTTCGATTCAATCTTCGGATGATGTTTCTCTCGATATCTGTCGAATTAAATCTTTAGGCAGAATAACAAAAAAAGCTTAAATAAAAACAATGGATGAAGAAAGGAAGCAAAATCCGAGATGAACCAAAACATCACATGACCTTAACAAATTGAAGGAAATGTCTGTTTCTCATTATAGAAGATGATGAATCTAGCGTGATTCTGATGCTTCGCCTACCAGAGGCTTTTTGATGGAAACTTAAACAGAAATATTGAGTTCATGAAACATTATCACAGTTTTTTTTTTTTTTACAATTATCAACATCTGTAATTTGAAGATGTTAAAAATATGTTAAACCAATCAAGTAATAAGACGTAATCATTGTTTCACAAATTCATCGAACAAATAATTAGTTTCGATGAAAAATTGTCAAATACGAAAAAAAAAATGAGTTTCCGGTTGAGGTAGTAGATTGAAGAAACCCGGATGTTGTCCTAAGCCTTCCGCTTTATTCTGTTGGCCAAGATGAAACAAGAAAAAGAAGGAGAAAAAAGAAGAAGTGTGTTTGTCTTTGTTCCTCCCTCGTCGTCTTATTAGCTTCTCATTTAATGAACTGAATTTGCAACAGTTATTCAAAGTTTTAATTAGAGAAAATTAAACTAGGACTAGACTCTTCCCTTTTGTCTTTCGGAAGCGAGAAAAGAAAAGAACTGGGGATGGAAAGACCCATCAAAACAAAATGAGAATGATATTGGAAAAATAAATAAGATAAAATTTAATAATATACAAAAATATATGCTATTCGTTTCAATGCTCTTCATCCAAGATAAACAAATGAAAAATTCTTAAGTTTGAAAAGCGCAGTTTTCTCACCCGTGTTTAATTACGAGGAGCCCCGAGAGACGTCCCTGGTGTCGCAATTCATGTCTCTGATTTATGAAACCTTCTCCAAACTTCTTATAAATCGCTTTTGTAAGAGTCGATGCCGGAGAGTTATTAGAGCGCTGTCGGAATCATCTTAGCGTCGAACCGAGACTCTTCAAAGGCAAAAGGCCTCGTAGATTACGGAGGTGAGTGGCTCCCTATCACTTCCTGCTTCAGAGTTTGACTTCCTTCTAAGGCGCTTTCAGGCAACGACGTTCAGCTGCTCTTGTTTTTCATTCGCCTTTACTGTGCTCTGCCAAATCAGGACGATGGAAATAATAACAATTATGATTATTAAAAAACCTGATATCTAATATTCTTAATTGCCATCGACGATTTGGAGACTCAATAATTTTCTCTGTCTTGATTTTCAATTCTGCTCTGACTGACCTTTCTTTGAACTATTTTTGGAAATTCTTTTGATGAGTGTAGTTTTTTTCCTTTGATTGGGATATTTTAAGCAATAGGATCTAATTTATTTTATATACTACTTTGTTAGACCTAATTCTCTCTTAGCCCCCTGAGAAAAGCAAAGTAATCTAAGAGCTTTTCTACTTTATATAGATAAAATATTATAATATAAAATAAAATAAAGCAATTTGTAACGATTTCCGAAAATCACAAAGGTAAAATAGTATTTGTAAGTATTTTTTGGGATTTGAAAAGGAATATCTGGCAAATTCCGATTTACGTAAATATGTAAATTTTTCAGATGTACTCGTATTCAAGTGTTGCTCTTAGCTTAACCCTAAATGGAAATAAGTTTTAAATCTAAACTAGAACCAATCTTATGTAATCTAATGACAGAAAGCTAAATGGAATTTTCAAAAGGTCGATTTAATGTCGATTGCATTCCTATATAATGGTTCTAAACATTCGTAATGTAACGAAATCTAAAACCAGTAGTTAATTTTTGAAATTGATAATGATGAATATTAGGCATATTTTAATTTTTGATTTTTGTACTATTGAAGGTGAAGCAGAAATTAATAAAGAACATAAACCCTTCTCAATATAAATTTAATTTTAGTATCCAAGCAATTAGTGTGCCACGTTTCAGCTTTTTATTTTATCGTGACTGCAAACTTTGGGACAAAAGAAAAAAAAAACATAATTACATACAGATTCTACATTCATTTCTAAATACAGCTATTTCGAAATGCAAAACAAAAGATCTGAAATCATTTTTCTATCCTTAGAATCTTAGTTACTTCCAAGAACAGATAACTAAACTCTTCTTTCTTTTTTCAAAGTTTAAATAACATTTTATCTAATGTTTTCTTTTTCTTTTGCAAAATTCATACAACTTTCTTGATGTTTTGCCGGAAGCTATTCCAATGTAAATCTCCCGAATAGATTAATATATAAATTTAAGATGTGATAGAATATACGTCATGGGATTGGCTCAAGGGAATCTGAAAATCTCAAAGGAAATTTCCTAGTTTTTAGCATCACGATGTTTGGTCTTCCAGAATTAACTTAAGGTCACTACTTCCACTCCCCTTTGAGTAATAGTTGGTTCTTCTGTCTTAGTTTAATAACAAGCATTATTTACTGAAAAATAACGAAGAAAAAAAAAATATTTACTAAACAATATCTGAGAAAGACATTTCAGATATCGATTGTTCAAATATTGCTTAAAATGGCAAGATAAAACTAATGATTCGTCTTTTTTTAAAAAAATTATTTATCACTTAAATTCAACAAATTCTTTTATTAATATTTTAGAAATTATTTACATCTTCTGGATATTCTTTATCATTATCTTAAATCACCTCCAATTTGGGAAAATAACCTAAAACCTTTAGGGGGAAGCATCTATAATGACGGAAATTAAACAAGATATTAGCTTTCCTTTTTCATTTGAATATTGAAATTTGCGGTGATGTATTATTGTTACGTACGATTGCAATTGAACATTGTACGATTTTCAATGGTGGATACTTTTATGGTTTAAAGGAAAGAATTGTTTATACGTAGTTATCCCTCTCTAGAAGATTTTTTTTGAGATGAAGATAAAAATAAAAGATGTATTTTTCTACGTACTTTAGGGCAATCGTAATAATTGAAAAAATATTTTTATAAAAATATATTTTTTTTAAATTTTTTTTTGTCTTCGTTAAACCTTAGTTACTAGTTTGAGGAAAAAAAACAACAAGAGAGAATAAGATTTTAGTATTGCATGATTAAAGTATTCTTTTATTACTTACCACCTATTCTCATTATTATTCGTTCAGTGACTTAATCTTAATTTGATTCGAAATGACATTGGATTTCTCGATACCAGCAGACCTCTGAGCCTGTCCATTACAATTAGGTGGATGGAATTTTGAGGAGGCATGATTACGACACTAGCTTATCAGACAGTTGAGGCGGCTCGGGTGTTACGCACAAATCGGTGACAGTTATTTTCTTTGATAGATTACCGTTCTCACTGCTACTGTACTTAATAAGTGACGTTTATACCATCCAAATTGGACATATATTACTGTATTGATTTTCAGCCAGGATCCACTGCTGAGTTCAGGCGCGAGTTCTGATCTAATCTGCAAACAAATAAGTAAAGACTTCATTTTATGGGAGATTTATACATGGGTAAACAACAGTTGCTGCTACCTCAGCGTTATCGGTTCATACTCTTTAATCTTGACGTACAATCTCCTAACGCTTTTGTTTATGAGGCCGCCATATTACTCCGATTGCGGCGCTTCCATAGGAGGGTCACTCATTTTTATCGATAATCTCTCTTTCTCCACATAAATTTGCATTTGCTATCCTTTTCGAAATTTGTAAACTAAATGTAGAACAGGTTGGATTAAGAGAGGAAACATTTTTCATCAAACGAAATCTGAAATCTATTTTTACTCTGAAGCTCAACAAAAATGGTTAATAAATTATAAAGTTTTTGTTGAGTGACTTCTTCATCAAAAACTTCCATGAAACTGGAATTTAATTTTAGGTATTTTTTACAAAAGATGGAAACCTTTATCGTGACAATAAAAACTAGACTTTGATAAAAATCAATCAACATTAGAAATTAATTCGGAGATTAGAACTTGTAAATTTAGAATTAAGAATTTCATGAATATTGAACAACAATATTACGGAATTTAAATAAAAATTATTCGTCATCAGTAAACTCAAAGTTGATTGTCTTAACGATTTCTAATTAAAAAAAAAAATATTTGCATTTTACCAAAGTAAAGTTATAGGCTATATCTAAAAATATTTAAAATTTTATAAATGTTTTTCCTGCAGTCAAAAAGTAGCAAGGAAGAGAAACGCTTTCAGCACAAATACAGAAACTTGATTGACTTAGGTATCCAATATTCATAATAAACTGACAAATTAATAAAAAAAGCTTCCTAGTGCTCATGCGTAAAGATTTAACAAATTGTCATTCTAATTAAGATAACAAAAATGAGTTTATTAATTTATCTAATCTAAAGACTTAGTTGGAATCTCAGTTATTTTATTTTTTCAAAAGATAAAGTAGAAACATAATTGACAAAGTTAAAAAACGTTTAACGTGTGTTTCATCATTAAAAATGAAATAAAAAGCCAACATATTAAAATATTTTCACTTTTAACAAATTAGATAAGTTAAATAGAAGAGAAACTTTTACGTATGCTGCACATAATTCAATAGTCAAAAACAAAGCCGGCACACCTGCTTAATAAATATTTAAATTTACAATATGTATTAAAATTTAAAATACAACTCACGATTCAGTTTAAAATCTAAACCATTTTCAAGTACCTTTAGGGTTTAGGGTACTTAAAAATGGTTTAGATTTTAAACCGAAACCTAGATTATATTTTAAATTTTAATATATATAGTAAATTTAAATATTTATTAAGCAGGTTTGCCGACTTCGTTTTTGACTATTGAATTAGATAAGTTAAACTTTATTTGATTTCATGAAGAAAAGCTTTGCTTAAATGAGTAGATACAGTTGGAGTTTCTGCGGAAATGCTAGAAATATGTAGACAGACAGACAGTTTACTGAATATTAGTTATTTTTACTTTTTATCATTACTATTATCAATGAACAATAGGGAATGCATCGTATTAATTTACATTTTCTAATTATCTATCTCCAGCTTTGAGTGTTTCCCAATATTTAGGTACATGGAATCCAGCCGATGAAGATGTCTTGTCTGAAGTTGTAATGGAAGAGTTTTGTGAGATGAGTCTGATGATTATTAGCTTCTTATATTGATGGCGCAGAATAAAGGGCTATTCGCTGTCAGTCCTCCTTGGCGGATGTCACTATTAGGAAGAATTACAGGAGCTCGAGCCAAATGGCGTGGGAGAGCGAAATGAGGCCGATGGGGGAGGTGTCGTGTCACAAGTAGGAATGCAATTGCTCGCCGGTATTGTATGTATTCCGGATCCGTCTACGGCAACCGTCCCGCTAATTCCGGTCGTCCTCCGTTCGTAGACGTGTTCATCGTTCTCAATGACTGTTCCACGATGGCAGGAGCTGATCAGGTACGCAGATTAGCATGGCATTACCGCACCCCGTGGATTGCGAGCTACCGGCGAGGACGTGTCCTGCGTCCGGATTGTCTTCGACGATGATGGGAGGGTGATGTGTCGCGCCCACGGACATAAGCGAAGAATTTCTACTTTTCTGACTCGGTATACGGAAGAGAAAAGAAAGAGATGGGAAGCAGATTATTTTCTATGAAAAATATTCCGAACAAATAAACAGCATTCGATTTTTTCATATATTTACTTATTTATAGCATTTTTTTTTATAATTTTTTCCTTCGGATGAAAAGCATTTAGTTTCTATGGATTGTTCAGTCAAAGATTCTTGCAACGATTAGACCATAGGAGGTATAAGAAATGCACGTAGACAAGAAATCAAATATCCGAGATTCGAATCCGGTTTCCTTCAGTCGATGGTAGTCCATTGCCTAACCACTTGATTACGTCTAAACGCTTAAAATTTTCTATTCCTATTAATGCTTTCTGTTTGGTGTAGATATAAGAATAAAATGAATAGATTCATAGATTCAATGACATTTTGCTGGAATTGTCAACTTCTTCAATGTGTTTTTAGTGTCAGAAATAATATGACCTTTTTAATTTATGCCAAACTTTTACTGTTGGAGTAGATCTCCAAAAAGAATGAGTTCCAAAATATTGGTGCTAATAGAGATATTCGCATAATGTCTGGCTCGAAGTTTCGTGGAAAAATTGTAGAATTTAAAAACACAAACAAAAAACAACAAACCCTTTTTTTTAATTGGGTTTTTTATTTTTAACATTTGTAAATTTTTGGAAAAAGGAATATTTCCAAGTATTATTTTTGCTAGTTTAAATAAATCAAGAAAATTTAAAATGTAAAATTCTACTTTTTTTTTTTTTTTTTTTTTTTAATTACTATTATTAATAAAATATCAAGAATTGAGAATAGATGAGAAAAAGTAACACTAGCGATTATGATTTGTGAGAATGCAGCGCACAGGAATTCTTGATGTGATATTTAAGTGATCCATAAATTAAAACTGTCTTAAATTTAAGAAATGGATTTAATTCTTTTGACAATATTTTAGAAAGTATAACAACAGAGCTTGTAAACTTAAGTTCTTCGACAGCTGTCATAAATAATCTGATCATTTTTAAACTCTATTTTGACAGCTTCTCAGTTTTAAATCGATTTTACCCTTTTTGACGAAACCGTGCCTAGTCTTATTTTGCTTTTCTAGCAATAAATTTCTGTTGTAAGACTCCCTAATACCCAATAAGTAAAATAAGGGATACTAACTAACTGCACTTTGCTTAATAATTGAAACTATTCTCAGTCTAACTGTTTTAGGTTGATCACTTGTCTTCTCGTTTCACAAACGCATGTTCTCTTAGTACCTGATGTAACCTATTGTTAATTTAATTGGTTTTATTTCATATTTAAACCAATTTACTTATTGTTTCGTATTAAGTAATAATTCTCAATTTTGTGGCCATGTTTTGCTTCTTTCTGGAGAAAGCTACTTTATTCTAAATGGATTACTTTTAGTTTTGTCTTTATTATTATTATTACCCTTTCTTTACCATTAGTAATTCGCACTAGGGTACTAGTATTCCGCATCAACTTATCTTCTACTTCCTCGAGGGTTTCTTTATTTTTTTCATTCTTCTTTTTTCTTTTCCGTTCTTCTGAAATAGAGAGATTTGTTCTTCGTTTAATTGGAGAACATGGAGACAGACCCCCCCGGGCCGCATAGCAATGCGATACTTCTTTTTGGTTATACTTAATTAGCTCCTTCAAATTAAGACGGATCCGACATCTCAGCCTCGCTCTTAATAAGTCCCTCCAAAGAAAGCAATAATAATTTTTTCTATCCTTCCTTTTCCATGTCTTCACGGCTATTTTTTTTTTCTTTCGTTTAGAAGAAGAAGAAGAAAAAAAGAGTGAATTCAGAATATTTGCTACGTAATAGAAATCCCAGGTCTGTTGAGCGTTTTAATTAGTTGGCGCCTTCTTTGCAGGCTTTTCGTACTTTCTGCTTATCTTCTCGGGTTTTGATTTTCAGCTAAAAGAAAAACCTTTTTCCTCCCTTGTTTTTATTCAGTAATTGGTTCGGAATGCCTGGAATGTGTCTGTTGCTATGGCAATGGCGTTGAGGAAATATTTAATAATAATTAATAATTTGGGGAAGAAAAAAAGTTGTAAAATTCAGATTAATAATAATTATAAAATTGAAGCTGTTTATTATATTTCGACTAGTTTCATGTCCTTAAACAAAACATTCAATATTTATGATGCATTTTAATAATGAGCCACTTCATAATAACGATCGACATCACTCGTATTTCAGTGCCTTAGTGTTCATCGATTGGGCTTAAATCAATTGCAAATGCCTCGAAATTGGATGTGGGCATTTTCAAACAAGTAATTCCTTTATCAGCACAACACGAAACGTAACAAAATAGAAATAATTCAGTGTTGAAATGTAACTATTGTTGATGAAAACTTGCATTTTCCATCATCAGAGATAATTTGACTGAGATTTAATTTCTTTTTCGACATAATGAATTCATTTTATCTGATTTCCTTTTGAAACGTCAGTAATCATTCACTGAGGAATCGTTTGACATGTGTGTTGTTGTTATGTAGGTTTTAGTGTTTGTGCTTTTCTATATTCATAGGAGGAAAAGTAAAATAATAAATAAATAAATATTTGATGAATTTATTTCAAATAGAAATAAAAAAGAATATCAGAAATTGTTATTACATTTTTTAGAGTAGTTTTCATTGCACAGAGGATTTGAATGTCAAATACAGAAATATAAATTGTGTGTGTTTTTTTTTTAATGTTTCCTTGGCTTTTAGTTTTTCTTTTCTTTAATCATAAATAAAATTATATGTTCTTTTTTATTATATTATGAGAATATTCAATTTATTTGATGGATGTTTCTACAATATTCTGTTAAAAGTAGAAACCATTGGGATCTGCGCTTTCTGATGTGTTAATAAATAGTTTAAAAAAATCGCAAGCAAGATATGAGTAATTACATAAAACAGATATTTTGTAAGGTTTTCTTTTTTTTTTTTTTTTGAACTAGGTCCAAGCAACGACTATTGTCTTTATTCCAAATATGTAATAAAAATGTATAAAAATACACGAAGGAAAGCTGTTTTTTTTCCTTCACATGTAATAATTTGTAATATGGAAGAAAACATTTCAATTCTGTTTTATTTTATTTGATTTTTTTCTTTGAAGCAGTGTAGATGAACTGGTCAGTAAATATCAGAGTTTAACATAAATATCTTTTCAATTTACCCCCATAATACTTCTTGGCAATTTGTTGTTCCGAAACCAACTAAATTATATCTTACTTGCTGAATCACTTTGCTTAGATCTTAACTAACGAGTTCTGCAGGAAGAAAAAGAGGTTCTTCATTTTAATATCAATCAAAAATAAAAATACAAAAATATGTGTAAAAGGATTAAAATTTGAAGAAACTACATTGTTTTGAATAAGTTTAAAAAAATCGATTTGAATGATTGTTTTGATTAGATGACGTATTTCCTTATTTTTGTTTTTCTGGCATAAAATAATCTGAGCTTCGAAATAAAAAAAAAAGTGAAAAAGAAAACTTCCTAAGATGATAAACAGCATCAAAAATATACAAGAGCAAAGAAAGTGCATCAGGATATTGAAAATTTATGATTGATAGAAAGCTAGACAAAACAGAAAGATATAGATATGTCAAACTTTTTTCTTCCTGCAGAACTCGTTTGTGTTCAAATTCTTTTGTTGTTGATATTTTCCTGCAGTTTTCGGTAATTCTCCATTTATATTTATGAATTCTAAAGAATATTTTTCTTTAATTTAACTTTAAAAAAATCAGCAACTTCTGTATGAAATACCATTGTTTCAAAATTTTATCAACCAATAAATACAAAAAAAAAATCATTAATATTTGTAATAACTGCTTTTAATAAACAAAAAACAAGCTGCTTTTTGCTTTTACTCTGAATTGATTTCAAATTTAATTACATGCAGTTAGTTTGAAATGAACTAACTGCTTATCAAGTCACAAAGATAAACGATTACTGAATTAGTAATACTACTTTGGGATGTTAAAATGTATTTTACCATTTCACTTTCCTTAACAGTTACATGCATGATTAGACTGAGATCATTCTAATTGTTGCTTGCGTGCTGTACATGTTACCTCCGTGAGAATAAATTGCATCTGTTTTTTTACTTTAAATCTTAATATTATCTATTTATATTTTCCTAAAACATATGTTAGTGAGTTACATTTTTTTTTTTTTTTTTACCTAAATTAGAGTTTGTTAATAACAGTTCTAATGTTAAAACAATTGAATAAATAAAAATATATAATCTCAATTCTTTACATGGAGTAACAATTAGAAGAAAATGTTTCAATTCGAATTTATCCGCAAAGCAATTAAAAAAATTATTTTATGATATTTTCTTGAATCTCTGTTTCTATTAATCGCTATTATCAAAGAATTGAATTGGTCTCTATAATATTTCCTTTGCTATTAAGTTCACCAAAAGTTTTAGTGATTCTGAATTGAAGGAGGAGAAGAAACGGCTACTAAAAAGATTGAAAAGTGGTGGAAGAAGTTGATGGAAATCCCTCAATTCGTGGAAGAAATGTCATCTTCGTTTTTCGTCGTGGTTATGCATGTTTCATAGAGTTTACCGTCTCATGATTGACGTTCGCTTGCGTTGATGCAGCTCCATTTGGTGCAGCGTTCGACTTCCGCTGTCAGGTTCGGTCGAGCCTTGACGCTTCTACTCACAAGATGTTTATAAACGCAGTTGCCGTTGGCAGACGCACCTGTTTCCACGACTCTTTACCTTCCCTCCCCAGGGGTGTTTCGCTTTCTTTTATCTGCTTGGCAAAGTACATCTCCCTTTCCCGGCTTTTTTTTTCTTCTTCCCTTACCCTCAATCCTGTATCTGTGTTATCTAATAGCCAGCAAAGCAAGCTTTCAGGAGATGTTAGTATCTTTTGGCTTTGGTTCGAATGGCAAAGTTTGCTAAGATTGGATAATCCTAAATGTTCAGTGTTTGGAATTTTGAGAAGTTGAATCAATTTAAGCGCTTTTAGATTTTAATTGACTTCGATTTAAATGAGACATTTAATTCGAACGCGAGAACATACAAACATCCATGACAAATAATGAAAACCATCAGTCACAAACAACCAGTCTTTCCTAACTTTATTATTTATTAATATCAAATTGAAAATGAATAGTGTACTTCCTGAAGCATTTCTGAATTATCATGTAACTTAAAAGATGATTTAAATCGTTTATGTGACATTGTTAACATATTACCTCTCCAAAGAATGTTAGAAATCGGAAGAACTAGAGCTAAGTTCATTGTGTCAAAATGATTCCCTGTTTTCCAGGTTAATTCATATGGAAACATAGCACTTGTCTGTACAGTTTCACATTATAATGTCAAGTCCAAAACAGCAAATGACTGTGGTAGTAATTGTTTATAGAAAACTATTTTACTTTTACAGCAAGTAAGCAAAAAAGACAATATTTTTATCGATTAAATTAAGATTATTATGTGTTCATAAAATCTATTGTATTATTTTATAATATCTATTAAAAAACAAAACAAAAAACTAAAAAAGAGGCTCACGTTATGCAACCAAACAAAATAGCAAATTTCATGCCGATTTCTTCCTTTCTTCTTTCAAGCTTTTATGGATAAATAAAGTTACTCACTAATATTATTAACATTTTGTATTTTAAAATAATTCTAATTTTTTCAATTGCAACGTCTAAAGAAAAGAGTGTAATTTCTTATAAATTCTTAATTTTGCAGCAGGGTTAAAATAAATATTTGTATACGTATAATCTGTCTCTGTATCTGTGGCTGGATCCACACACACCACAGCTCTTTTTAAATGCGTCAAGTTCTTCGAAGATGGAGGAGAGTGCATAAGATAGTTCTTAAAGTTTAAGAAGCGAATTCTAGAACATTTGATCAACAGAAGTCCTTCTATATTATTCTACAATCTATCTACCATTTTATCTTACAATATTTGAAATAATAAAAAGGTTTAAGCTCAAATTTGTATCGAAGAAATGACATTTAGTATCTGAACCATAAACAAATTGTTGAAAAAGGACTGAAATAGAATAAAAAAAGCACGTATAATCTACAAATCAGATATTATTAATTTTTATTGGAAAATTGAGACGAATTCCTGTATACATTTGGAAATAGTAACTGTAAGAATCGTAAGCCCATGTAAAACTATTGGAAACAATATAATTAATAATTGCATTTTAATTGCTTTAATTTAGTTTTTGAACAGAATTCCCCTTGAGAAATCTCTTATTGGAGGTACAATGTTAAAAAGAAAATAATTTATGGAAAATGCTTCAAGTAAAGTGGAAAGAATTGATTAAATGAAAAGTCATAAACGATAAATAGGTAATAAAACAGAATAGTTCGCAAAAATAAGCCTAGAACCTTATAGTAATTAAAATAATTCAAAATTGATCGAGCCGTCTGGAAGAAGGCGATGAAAAGTTGATGAAGCTGTGTTTGATTTTCTTTACAAACTTTGGAAGCGCTTGTTCTTCTACCGACTGAGAAATGACAATGTAAACATGGACGGAGGTGGCCTGTGGCGGTCTAATCTTCATCCAATATTGAAAAATAAGCCTCCTTTAACCTGACTAATGCTACGTTAGCTGGCGTTATTAATGTTTTCGAGGCACAAGTGGAGTGTGTAGATTCAGTCTTTATGACGTTCCGATCTTAATTAGACTCAAAATTTTCTCATTAAACGATGATTTAGTTTTATGCAAATGAACTCGAGCTTCGCTTGTTGGTTTAAGATACACGGCCAAGTTCTTTAAGATCTTCATTTATTTTCCAAGCAAACGATCGAAATATTCACCAATTACTTTTTCCACGAGGAAATTCAAAAAGATTTGATTTAATTACTATTTATTTGAACCAGAGAAGTGTTAATATTAAGACATTTGGGTGATTCTAAATTTCTCTTGAATCAGCATTAAAGTGAAAAAAAAAATTAATTTGTTAGCAATTAATACTTATTTTAAGTAATATTCCATTGTTAAATAATAATGCATTGTTTGGTTTTTGATTAAAAAAACATGATTTTTTTCATGAACAAATAGTATTTAAGTCTAGGTACACATTTCTTATGCATATACAGAAATTATAATTAAAAACGTTTTCTGATCTTAAGCTTTCTGTGATAAAGTGCAGCAAATGAATTGCTTAAAATATTTTTATAAATCTTTATCAGAATGAATTGCAGAATACGTCAATTGCAGTAATGGTAGAAATTTAAATGTTACGTATTGATTGCAAGTTACATATACAGTATATAGATTCTGTACAGTAAAGCAGCACATTGTTATAGACTTTTGCCACACTCCTTCATCAGTTAAATGGCATTCATGAAGAAATAGTAAAATTAAATACGGTAATCATTATTGATTAATGTTATATTGATTCAATATTTTATATTTTTTGGAATTTTAATTTTCAGATGCAATTTTAGTAATTAAAAATTAATAATAAAAAGTGAAAATTAAAATATATTTAATTAAAAACACTTTAATCCAACTATTTTAAAACATGGTTGGGATGTTATTGTGTCAATCGACAACTTATTAAAGAAATTACGAAATAACATTTTTTTTTTTTAATTTTGTGAAATTAACTTAGGAAATTAGTCTAATTAAAATATTTTATATTATTCATAAAATATTGATAGACTAATTTCCTAACTTAATTTCTTAAAATTAGTATGAATATATAAATCCTAGTGTACTTCCCTAATAACTTTTCAACTTTCAAACAACTCCTGCGTTTTACGAAACAAATGTTCAACACGATACTCATTCGACGTAAGAATCCTACAACCCGCTAGAAAGAGAAATAAGTAGGAAAAAAATTCTCATATCCCTGCTGGGGATTCAAGTCAGCGCCTACACCATGTTGGCAAGCGACTTTAGTTGTAGTGCCAATTGTTTTATGGATTAATAAGTCATTTATACTAATATTCTTTAATAATTGTTAAAAGAAATATAAAGCAGTGTTCTGGTTTTCTCTTATAGTTTACTGAATCGCAGGGTTTAGAAAAAAAGTAAATTTAGAGGTAAAATTCATAAGTTTTTATAGAAAAGATTTCTTTCCATAATCGATTGCAAGGTAAAATTCCTGGCGTTTTATAGCATCTACGAATGTAGGATCCAGCTGTTATCTTCATATATCAAGATAGCATTGAAACTGTCCACATGTTGTCTTAAGCCTGTGTATTAATGGAGTCATTGGCAAGTCACAGATGGGTTTCAGCGTTTGCCAACAACCTGTTCTCATAAACTGTTTTGAACCATGCATACATTTAGAGGAGAAACTCAAAGAAGCCAATTACTGAAAACCATTTGCGCTGCTTACACTCGGAAGTAAACTGTTTCTTAAAATCTTGTTTCTGCAGCAGCTATTTAGAAAGAACATTTAGTTTCCAGCTTTTAAAGCGGATTGTTTTGAAATCTTGGGGGATTGTCTTCCCTTCCGTTCTTGTAGGTTTGTCCAAATAGAGGCTGTGAATTCAACCATACATTATATTCGCAGTTAAAACGAGTTATCTCTTAAACGTTAAGTTATTTCCGACAAAAATTAAAATTATAGGTCTGTTAGCCATGCAGAATAACTGGTCTTCTTCATTATCAACTAGCAAAAAAAAAAAAAGAACACCAAAAATACCCTCATAGAAAAGCTTATGAAAACCCTTTTCACTGTTGAATACAACAGTACAATAACGCTTTTACCAGTCTCATTTATTCCGGAAGAAGAAAAAAAAAAAAATCTTAATTTGGTAGGAGTACTTCCACGGATTGTGGCGATTAGCGGCAAGGCCGGTCTAATCACTGTCAGTCTCTCCTTAGCGTGGCTGGGATTTATATATAGTTTCGCAACGGAATTCCAACTGTAAATTCGGGTAATTTGCCTTCGCTGGTTTAATGTAGCGGAAGGATACAGTCCCACAACAAGTCGTGCTTCGGCCGGCGGAACTCCATTTGTCGTGGTGGTACTTTATGTATTTTTGGTTTACATATACTCTTTCATTTTGCACTTGAAGCGTTTGGCAATTAATTACTCGGACACTTAATGAATATAACTCCCGGCGTAAGAGATACTTGGGCAGGATTAGCCTGTGCTTATTCGCTTGGTAACGATTGCCCTGAAATGACTTCGACGCCAACAAAATAGCTTTCCAACACATTAACGTAGCAGAAAAACATTCTACTTTTAAACTAAACAAAACTAAGCTTAACTATTCCAATGTAGAAAACTAATTACGAAGAACATGTTAATTACACTGCAGTAAAAAAAGAATTCCAACTGAAGTGAATAAATAAATAAATGAATGATAAATTAAATTAATCAGAAAGGAGGAATTTTAACTTAAGTACATATATAAATCAATGGAATTTTAATCAGAAAGGAAGTTTAAAGTAGAAAATAAACTTCAAAATGTACATAGGATGAAAATTGAGACACATACCTAATAGAGCTCCTGTACCCAACTAATCTGAACGTGGAATTCCTTAAGTTCTACAACAGTTAATTATTAGCTGAAAAACATTTAGAAGCATTTAAAATAGTGGAAATAATTAACCAATTTTTAACATCAAAACAGCAAGTATTATTTAACGTTGAATAAAATTTTCTATCAAAACTTTTTATAGGTAGACCCTTCTACTATTCAATAATCGTACAGTGTCTAAATCCCAACTTTAACAGCAATTCGTAAGGTTGCATTTCATTCAATATAAAATCCTAAATATTTTTCAGTATTATTTCTAAAATTTTCAATAAATAATTATATTACTCATTTGCAATTGGTAGGACTCTTTTTGAGAAGTTGTTTGATGAAAAAGTGTGAATAAAATAAAAAGCATTTTGATAATTTTGTAATATAGATTAAATTTTTATAAATTTTCGCAAATTTGCAAAATGCTCCTTAACATTTAAACACATAAAACACAACAATACTGTTGTTTCGACTGTTTTTCCTGGTTAGCTGATTTAGGTTGGTTTTGTTTTATTTATTTTTTGGTTAGGTTTGACTCTTGTTACTTTAAATTTGGTTGAACTTGTGAAAATAAGGCTGTTAAAGCAAAAAGATTGTCGACCCTGCTATAGTATACTATAATAAATCGAAGAAATTCTATAATAAATGGAATAAATTAACAGTTTATAAAATTTGGTTTAAATATTTGAATTGTATTTTAAATTGTCTATAAATTATTTGATTTAATCTTGACTTTTTGTTTTTTTGTTAAGTTTTCTACTTTTGTGTTGTCTTTAAATGCAAATGAGATATAAATGATAGTTAAAAATAACTTTTTTATTTTAGATTTTTTTAAAAGTAATATAAGTAATTTTGCAGAGCAGTAATATTTTAGTAGCCATATTTTCATTATAATCCAATGCTGATGATATTTACTTTCCTTTGACATCTAGGGTTCTTTTAAATTTCTTTTTAAAAGACGCTATTATTGCATTTCTTAATTCACTTTTTCTCTTTCCTCCACTTGTGACATGACAGTGGTAAGTTACGAGATGAAGACATACCAAATTGCGCTCCATCTATCGCTTCCTAAGTTAAAAGTGCCCCTAATGAAAAGAAACTGATTTATTTGCTTTTCTCCAATGTCATTTCTTGATCAGGTGGGGGTGGGGATTTGTGCAGCATCTTATTTAATTAAAACGTAAGAATCGGATTGGTTTTAATCAAACACTTTTGTGTAATGAATGGATTAAGCCACAAACTCATGTAACGGCGAAGACACACTTGGAGTTGTTTCTTTTTTTCCTCTTGATTGTCGCCGTATTCTATATTATAACAAGTGTACATATGCATATCGTCGGCGACTGCCTGTGTGTGTGTGGGTGTAATGAAATTTCGCGCATATTTTAACAAGTCTTTAATTAAATTTCCCACATACTTTAATTTCTGTCGTAATGAGAATTGGAATTCCATTTACGGAAGATCCACTGCCACCAAATAGGATGGTTGGGGAGCATCAGGAGCGGGGGCGGCGAGGCCTCATGTCGCTCAAACAAAAGAGACCGACGCCAAATCTATGTCTGCAGCGCCTTTGTTGAAGAAAGCGTCAGCCAACACTAGGGCACTGCATACCAAACACTTTTAACACTTTCTCTCATTCTTTACCCTCCCTTTTTTTTTTTCATCTTTTTCTCTTTTCTTTTTTTTACCAAGAACGCTATGTTTATTCGCGTGACATTCCAGTGATGTCATAGTGTTTGCTGGTATAATATTGAATTTGAAGATTCGCTTAAGGAAAAGCCAAAACCCTTTCTCAGGTTGTGAATAGATTTCCTCTGTCTCTTTGATAGTTGATTTGAACTTTCCAAATAGATGATAGATGTCGCTTCAGTAGCTGATTGGGTTTTAATTTGCTACATGATTCCAATATGACTTTTACCACCTTACTGTCTAACTTAGATTTCAAAGAAAGTACTTTAAATTAGAGAAATAAAATGAATTAGTCAGCAACAAAAAATAAAAGATATAACTAATACTCACACCATGCAAAGCTATAATAAATTATTAGTTTCAAAATTATGAAATTTAATTAAAAAATAAAGTAATAAAATCAAAAATAATAGAGAAAAATCTTTGTATTCAAAAATTAGTTAGTTACCAGAAAAACATTTAGATGTTTTATTTCTTCTATTTAGATGTTAAATCTTCTATCGATTTACTAGTTAGGTTGTTTATTATACAAACTATTTAGCAATCAGATGTTACACTAATTGATCACTAAAAATCAAATTTTCTTACAATAAAATATGTTCTGAAAATATTATTATTAAATTCATTTATTTTTAAATTAACAAAAGAAAATTCTGGGTTTCAGGTAGAGTCTTGTATTTCTATTTCTTCATTAGTTCTGTCTCAGTTCTAATTATAGCATATTGATGTCAACGGATCCTTCGATCAGTAATCCGACAACCTCCGACATTGATGTTTTATAAGAATCAGGATATGGTGCAAGGATATACTTTGTTCCAGATAGCAGAAGACCAGAATATGTGATTATCATCAAGCAACGTATATTTAATTGTTGTGTGACTGATTTTTCTTACTTTCGAACGGCTCCTCTTGTAGTTAGCCACGCAGTATTTCTATAATTATTGAATAATTATAATTCCTGTTCCATATTTAAAATGCAACTGTATGATAACCCCATGTTTTCTGAAGTAATTGAGACCCTGAAGTAATTTTCCTTTGTATGATTGATAGAGAAGAAAATGAAAAATACATACATAACAGTTTTTTATAATCTTCAAAAATCAGTCTTATATCAACGGCCTTATTCAAATATTCAGTATTGCAAATATTCATTTTAAGAACAGTCTTTCAAACAAATTGCTTTTTATTGAAAGAACTTATTTTCTGATTTAATCCATCACGTTATTTTGCATCATCTGTTTGATTTCGTTTGGCAAATAAATTTTTATCATTTTTTTAAAGCTTTCATTGTAATTTTAAACAAGTTTTAAAAAGTTATTAATTGGAGTGTTTTCTTGTATGCACTGCAGATTCAAGGAAAATTGATAGGTTTCTTTATTTCTTTTTCAACGTTTACCTAATAAATTTAATAAGTAAAGGATTGCTTATGTTTTTATTTTTGTCCTTTTGCGCAACTTCGGAAAGGATTACAATTTCGATTTTGTTTGTTTCACGTATTCTTTTGTTTTATGATCTTTAGAACATTTTGACTTGTGGATTTATTAGTTATTTTTTGCAGAAAATAAGTTGTCAACAGACTGGCATTGTGGTTTTCATTTTCTGCCTCAAATATGTCGTTATCTCTTCCTACTTTCATATCCATGGTTTCCTTTCTGTTGTCTATGTTCATATAAACTGCCATAAATCGTCTACAGGAATTCCATTGGGAAGAAAATGACCGTTACACCAGTCAGCATTTCATTATTGCTCATATATGCTTTTCCGGTAGAATGTAGAGAGCGCTCTAATTCAAGCTTATGGAGTTCTTTCAAATAAAAATACCCTCTCCTATCCCGTTTTTTTTTTTCTCCTTAAAACTATCGCGTTGTAAATTTTTAAAATTAATCTTCAGAACTTCTTACACACACTTATTAATAACCATCAAATACATTTGCAAGATTTTCATAATTGCAAAATAAAAAATTAGTTTTTAATGGACATCCATAACTAATCTGAAGCTATTATGAATAAAGATTTTAACTTAAAGTCATTTGATAAACGCAACAAAAGTTACATGAAAATTAGAAAAACAAAAAAGAAAAGTTTAAATATTTCGGATTTTTGATACAATTAGTGGAATTACATTTAATACATTTTTGCTTATTTTACTTTGATGAATTTTCGATGTCACTGTATTTGTACAGAAGCATAAGAACAGTTTAAAGGAGAAAGTAAGAAATCAAATTGCATTATTAGTTTTAGAAAACAATTGATTTGGTCTTGATAAAATGAAATATAAGTATTTTTGTATTATTGCTTAAATGTATGTTGCGTTTAGTCTCATAATTATTAAAATACAACTCGTGTCATTTCATGGAAAGTCTATATCTATCTACCTACATACAACAGTTTTTTGAAATTATTGGGATTTTATGTTTCAGAAAGCTGTCCGGCTTATCTATCTACATATATATTTCCATTTCGCATTGCTGAAATGAAATGAAATTTTTATGCTCTACTTTATAGTTAAATAAATATAAAGTTTATAAATGTAACCAAACATGAATTGTTCTGTTATACTTTAAGGACCCATTCATGTTTTAGGGATTGAATACGAGAGAAGAACAAAACCTATTACCTATGTATAATACCAAAATTTTTCAGAAATTATGGACGAAGTTTTTTTGTCTTTTTACAACATGATGCTTCATTGTTGGATTGCAAGTGATGGTGTTGTTTCTGGCACGAAAGCAAAGATGTCAAACAAGGCCTCATTTGGACGGAAATTTTACGAAGAGGGCGGCAAATAATTGCATTTGTCGGTTCATTGATTGTATGGACCTTGAAATTTCTGTTGAAGCAATTTCAGCGGCATTTAATGTTTTCTAATGTTTAATTGTAGTTCAGTAATGTTCAGGTCTTGTATTTTTCGTTCCGATAAAATAAGAAGATTATTAAATTATTGCATTTATTCGTTGAACCAGTAGAACATCTTAATATTGATTTTCATTAAATTTATTGCTGATAAGTGTTCAGTTCTAATTTCGGAATTAATTTAATTTTTTCTTATAAAAGCAATTGTTGAAGCATTTCAAAACGCCTTGAAATGTTGCTATTTAGAATAGTATTTTACAAGCGCTATATGTTTTGGTCATATCTTCACTCAATTGAACTTAAGTCAGTTTCCTTGAAGTTGAAATTCTGTGGGTTCTTTTTGTAGGTCTTAATTTATGTAGAAAAGGGCGCTTAATTACCTTGAAATTCAGTTGGGAAATGAGTGGGTGGCTGTCTTAAGGTTATCATAGAGAGGTTGTTGCTCATAATCATCTTGTTGTCGTAATCATCATCAACTATGTTTTAATTATGCATTTTGTTTTATTCATTTTGTCCAACGAAGGAACTTCTGTTTTATCTTGACGAACGAAGGAGGATTAATCGTTAGGCTTATCAGCCCTCGCCTAATATAATTAATTACTACATTAATTCTATCTTCTTGATAAAAGAATTTATGTTTGGAGTATGATTTTAAAAGAATAGTGTAAACACTTAGTACATATTAGTATTACTTAGGTCAAATTTAAATTGTACTAATTTGATTAATGGTTTTCTGTTTGTTTTTGTTTTTAAAGACCTTGAAGCCTACATTTTTTAAAATATTGTTAATTTATGTTGTTTGTTTGTTTTTTAAATTAGAAAATAAAAATAAAGTAAAAGTGTCTTTAAATTGTAAATTCTGCCGAATACAAATCAAATGTCCGATTTCTGTTTGCTAAAAATTGATTAAAAGAAAAAAATACCAATGTCAGTCATATTAAATTAAGTAATCGTATCTAATCATGCGTAAAGATATATATAAAATGGATTACGATTAAATTAGAATTTCGCTGTTTGTCATCAGTGGCAAATAATTGTTTCTCTTTATTGTCTTCGCCAACAAAGAAGAGATTCCATATTTGGTCATTTTTGATGAATTGATATTTCATCATGTCAGGTATTGTGACATCTGGTGGCAATTTTTTAGACTATGAGTTTGGTAAATCAAAACAAAATAAGCAGTGTTCGAAATTTTCATTAGAAACTTAACCAACCTAAAACTCCTCATTATTTAGTGGTAATTCTGTCTTATTCAAGTGCCTTTATTAAATATAAGTTGTTTTTAGGGTTTGTTTCCATCGTTAAATTTTCCAGGAGTGGATAAAGTTTTTCCGTCTATCGTGGCTGTAGCTTTTCCCTCTCTAACTATCCGCTTTATGGTGGCTGTGGCTACATTGGTCGCAACAACAGTCTTCTCTAACAATTCGCAATTAACTATTTCCTCACTTTGAAGTAATGGAAAGCATTCCAAATCATACCTCTTGCTTGACTGAAAAGTCTCTCCTTTCTTGCTGACCGTAACTTATTTTTACGCAAGGACGCCATTTTGAATTAATGTGACGTAATGTTTTCTCAAAAAAACAAAACAAAACAAAAGAACAATAACAACCCATTCATCCAAAATTCCTAATATGAAATTTCTTCTTTGTTGGCGAAGACAGTAAGTTCTTTGTGTAGTGTTTTTGTCACGTGCAGATTTATTCAGATCCACAGAGCAAATTTTCAACTCTGAAAGTTAAATAGTCTGTTTTAGAGAAATATAATTGCCAAGAAGATCTGTTTACAGGTTCAAAAATTATTACGGGAACATTCATACTGAATTTATGAGGAAACTTGGCTAAAAAGGATTTTTTTTTTTTGTTTATTTATTTCTTTGCATTTTGGTTATAAATCAAGAATTAATTACTATCGTATAGATTAAGAACTATCCCAATCCACTACATTATAATTAAGTTTAATGAAAAAAATCGGGGATATTTATGTAATATTTATTTAATACTTGCAAAAATATACCAGAAACCTTAACATACTCTATATCAATGAAATCGTAATAACCAATCAATAACTAACTTATTAATAATTAATAGTAATTATTTATAATATTAAGCTAACAGTAGCTGTAGAAATTGGAGTATGAAAAATCTGTTTGTTATTTTTAACATGTTTAAGAATCATTAATTGCATTTTATTAATTCTCTGCGATTACAAAATAATTGAAAAATGTTACCGTACTTTCCAATGCAGTCAATTTTCAAAACAATTTGAATTTAATTTGTCAATTGTATGAATCTTTCGGCAGGTAAATGAAAAAAAAAGCTAATTTTCCATTATTTACTTATATTGTATTTTATTTTTTCATTTTTTGTTAAGATCAATTGGTCCCTTTTCTCGTCTTTTCCCTACTTCGTTTCATCATCATCATCTTCATCACCCTGACGATGATCACCGGCGTAATTGTCGGCTGGGAGTCTTTCCTTGTGCCCAGCGAAGTTATAATCGTGGGCGAAAATGACTGCCTTGTAATTTGGCCGGAATAGCTGTTGCTTGAACCTACTTCATTATCTGAGCTCATAATGACACTGTTGGGGAGGTGGAGCGCCAACCGCGGCTTCGGTACATACACCACCACGCCCCACTCGCACCCCCTCCCCAATGCAAATAGGATTACCTTCAAGAAATGCAACTATCATTATTATGTAGATAATTTCATATGTGATTTTCATTATTTGAACCTACATTGTTGTAATTAAATAAACCGATGTAAATTATCAGCTATTTTATTATCAGTATTATATTAAGAATAATAATCCTTCATGGGAGGGAAAGTATAAAAGGCTTCGTGTTTTCTTCAGAGAAGAGAAGGGAGGAACTAAGCAGAAGAAAGAAATGCATGGAAACGTTGATGCTGAAGTAATTCCTGATTCATGATTTAGTTCTTGGGGTTATTGTTGAGCAAATATTATCCACAGCAACATTTTTTTACTAAAGATCTCAAGAGTATCTCGTACGCACATACAATATTAAGACAGATCATCCCATTTACTATGATGCCGTAGTAAATTATAGCCATATATAGTAAATGATGCCATCTATAATTATATTATAATTATAGTTGTAATTTTAATGTAATGTTAATTTTGATTAAATTATTGTGTACCGGCTTCAATTTATGGCATCATAGAATTAGCAGTACACGTAAAAGACTTGTTATTCATCCCTTTTACGTTTAGGTTATGTTTTAACTGAAGTAACTAACTTTTTATTATTGGTTTCCTAAACGTCTTGATTTGCGAATAACTAGGATTCAGCTGTTTGAAGTTTCATGAATGACATGAAAAAGAATTTAAAAAAGGAACCTCATCAATAGCTTTTCGGAAGATTTTGGTGTACACAGAAATTTACCTTTGGAAATAAATAAGAATCAAATGCTTTATGGTAAATAGTCACAGTGAAATAAAAAGTCACATCTTGGGGAGGGAGGGATACATGTAACTGAATGAAACGTATGTAAACAGTACATGACAAACAAAAAAATTATTTGCTTAATTTTTTTACATTTTTTTATTGTAGATGTTATATAATATCCTAAAATTCTTATTTTAATTCTTATAAGAATTACAAGAACAATTTGTTATCTAATGAAACCCAAATTTCCTGCAAACATTCTGTTTCAATTTGAAATAAATAAGAAAATAAATAGTTGTAATGTTATCCTTATTTTTTTTTTATATTTCTTATTCTCTTTATTGATACTTTGATTTTATTGATACTCTTGATACTCTTTTATTGACAAAATATTGATACTCTTTTTTTTTTTTTTACCTTAGTTCTTGCTTTTTTTTTATTGTCGTTTTAAAATTTGAAATTAGGGAAAACTTAATTTAACAAGGCTTTTTTTTTCAAGTCTGGATAAACGAAGGAATGAGAAGAAGCGCAGACTTGTTGGCACTTCTGTATTCAGCAAAAACACTGCTGGAGGCAGTTTGTGAAGTGTTAATAGACACATCTTTAAAGATTTTGTTCGTCAGCTGGGAATGTTGGATTAGAAGGTGCATTTGCAATTCGAATGGCGGTTCTCTGCCCAATAGCAAGAGATCATCAATGTTTAATTCAAAAACACGGATGAATGTAAATAAATCCACGCTGGTGATTAAAATTTTCACCAAAATTCTTGCATCAGGTCTTGGCAATGACCCCGAAGGCAGACGACAGAATTTGAATGTGAGCTACGATTAAATATTTTTCTTAGGTTCATTAGTTCAGGAGAGACAGCCTTAAGACATGGGACATGTTCTAAGCTAATTAATATTTATGCCGTAATTTATGTTAATTTAAAAGCTAATTTACTAATTGTACTAATAGTGGCTCTGTGAGAGCATATATGTATTAAATATTTATTAAAAATTAAAAATAATCGAAAAACAAATAACCTAATTTAAAGAAAAATCTATAATCAGTAGATAATTCTGGAAAATTAGTTTTGTTGTCCTGCTTCAATCACTTTTCGTTAGGTGGCAGCATTGTCATTTACTTTCATTTCTATTTTTTATTTTTTTATTTTGTTTATTTTCTCTTTATTTTCACTCTTTAGTTCTTAGAGATTTAAAAGGAAAAATCACTGTTTTGTTTTTGTTTTTTTTGTTTTTTTTCAAAACTTTGCAATTAATTTCTTTATTGTCTGATGGTTTCTTGACTCGTCTGATTAAACTTAAATAATAATTAGTGCTCTTTAATCAAAAATTTTGATTAAAGAATATATTTGAAGATTTGAAGAAAATAATTAGTGTTATTTTGACATCATCATTTTAGAAATTCTAAGTTAGTTTTTCTGTATGCTTTTTAATCCGGGATTTTGTAATAAATTAACGGTCGGTTTCTCCAAATAATGTTAGTATTAGCTCCTGCTTCAACTCTATTAGAATCAATTGGACTTAATCCAAGAATAGGTTACGACTGTTTGGAGAAACCGCCCATACATGATTTAATTCTAGTGTCTATAGTTCGTTTAGATTTCCGTGAAAATTGACGTATCTGTCTTTTTATTAAGTCATGACCTAACATCTTTAATAGCAATATTTGATTCAACGGATTGCTGAACTTGATTATTTGTCTGAAAAATAATCTGAGTTAGAGAAATTTATTAACTCTAACCTCTCTTACATAGAAATCGTTAATATGAATTAATTTATTGATATTATAATAAATGTTGACCTATATATATTTATTGTGCTTTTAATTTTGAAGATTTTTGCATGGTTTTGTTTCCTTTTTATTAATATCAGTTCCATCTTTCCTCTTTGCAGACATAAGAAAAAGATGCAGAACTTCTTGCCGTGCAAGACTTCACCGCAGAACCACTGCGACCTTAGCGGAGGCAATAGTGTTCTGTACGAGGACCTGACGAATATCCGGCCGCGCACTTTGCCCAACCACTGTCGGCCAGAACAAACCATCACGCCCATCGAGGTAGGGCCACGTTCCCAACTCAAGGTGAATACGACCATTCTCCCTCTCTGTCACCTTCCCATGATGCACCACTGCATCGATTGCCGTCGAACCGATCGCGTCCGATTAAGCCCAAAGATTGACTCCCGTGAACAAGACTTACTTACTCTGGCTTCCCTCTTTTCTTTCCCTTTCTTTTCAGCTTTAAACGTGCTTTTTTCTGCAGCTGAACACTCATCGAAGTAAGTCATCTTTTAATAAGTCTTGGGAAAAAAGAGTATTATTAAAAAGTTATAATACAAAGAATAATAACATTCATGGTTCTTCAAGATTACGCAAATCCAATCATTGAATCAGTATGTTTTAACATTTAGATAGCTCTTTGCTGTCTTATATTCATGTCTTCCTAGCTTTTGACAGCAGACTGGATTATCTTTCGAAGCTATGAAGGATTGGCAAGATGTATTTAATATCTTGTGTAATTGATCTACAAAGCCGAATTTTCTTCAACTGTCGTAAGTAGATTTCACTGAATGAAATGTTGGTGCTAACCTGTCTCACTAATTTGGCATTTTCATTAATAATTGATGAACAACTTTAAAAGACTTCTTCGATGCAGAACTGAATCTCAGTCATGAATGTAGAAAGCATTCTATGCATTATCTTCTGCTGTGAGCATTTTTAACAGCTATAAAATGTTTTAATGGCGATATGGTATTTTACCCTACCAGTGAGATCTCTTAATATTCGAAGTGCACACAGATAGCAACTTTCACTTAAGAATTCCTGTCTTACATTCTTTGGTCTTCATAATTTTCACGAAATACGGAATTCCGGACAGATAGAAAGAAAATCTCATGGCTGCAAACGCTCTGTTGTAATGTATTTCGTACAGTAAATATTAAACTTACGTAATTTGCTTTCCTTGTGAAAGGGGCATTGCACAGCTACAACATTAACTTAAATATAATTCAAGTTGGATCACGCACAATACATGCAAAGTATTTTATCTGAAGATTTTCAAATCCGCCATAAAAAATTCGACGCAGTTTTTCTTTCTAGGAAATTAAAAACAGTAATAACAATAAAAGCTATTTTTTTAAATGCTTTTTATGCCCTTATTTTTTCCCCTTGCTTCATTAACAAAGCCAAATTAAGTAAAGCTTCCGTTCACTAACATTACAACTCAATTTTCAGCTACTTTTTGTTTTTCAAGTATTTGCCTGAATTTTTTTTAAATAATAATTATTAAAAAAATTTAACCAACTATTTTTTTAAAAAATCGAATTAATATGTTATTTTTTTTAATAATTCTAATTGAGAATCAATGGCGTAAAAAAAGAATGATTTTTATGGTAGTATTTTTTTTCATGTAATTTTCAGATTCATATTTACGAATCGATACGGCTTCCATCGATGTAGTGTTGCACAATTCGTAGGAGTGTGAGTGTTGAGTGAATTTTTTTCTTTTTTTTTTTTTTTCTTACTACTTTTTTTTCCCTAATTGTTTGATGTTATTTTATTCCATTTTCCCATTTTCTTGATGACCAACAATGCTCTCATGAATGTCTAATTAATGTTACAAAACCAATTCCTTGATGACATAAGTTCATAACTCAGTCAATTTCAGATTTCTGAACCAGTTAAGACAAGCTAATAATTTCATAGATGCATGATTAGACTTCTTATTGCAATTATTAGCTAATTAATAACAGTCACATAAATCCTCAATGGAAAACACGAAGATTTGGAATCTCCAATATATAAAAATCGTATTCTATGAAGTAAAATTCTAGGTTAAAAAAAGAAGATATTTAGTTGTATTGTTTGAGTAGAACTAAATTATCCTGTTTACAACGACACTTAAAAATCGGTACGAAATCATACGGGTAAACCTAAAGTCAGTAAGATTTGACAATCTTGTATTTGTCTTATTTAGATACAGAGATACAAATCTACAGTTTGAGAATAGAGAAAAACAAATGAATTATCCTCGAACATGTGTCCGTTATAATGACTAAACGAAATACATCCTTGCTTTGAACAATCATTTACAAATTGAACACATATTAATAAGAAGTACAGACTTAAGATAATGATTACGAGTTATATAAAACTTAAAACATAGTGATCAGCACTTATTTTTTTTTTAAATTTTCATTTTTTTTAAAGATTCTTATTTTTATTGCACAGCTTGATTATTTTATTTTAGTTCTTATCTTTTTGATTTTTTTCTTAGTAGTTTTTTTTTTTTTTTAATATTTCAATCCCAATGTTTACTATATTTGTTATTGTAAATTTCTTCTTAATTAACATCATCTTAATATTTGCTTGATTTTTCACGATGTTTGTTTTCCAAAGAGTATTTCGATAAACAAACAACTGGTTGGTTGGCAAATAAAAGTTCCTAACGCTAACATTGAAAAATAAAGTAAATATTAAAGTTTCTAAAGTGCTTAATTTTAGTGGATTTCAGTGGGAGACTCTGTAATACACTGACGTACCAAAAAAAGTGAGATACCTGTCTAGTAATGCGTTGGTCCTCCTCCGATCGGATTACCACAGCAACGGGGCATGGATTCCGCAACTCTCTGAAGTACTGTATAGATGCTACAGTCCATGTCTCTTTAAGAGAGGTCCACAATTCCCTAATATTCGCCGGTGGTGAAACTCTGACACGTTGAACCGCATCACACTTGCGTTCTATTGATATCAAATCCGGCTAACAACTGGATCAACTCATGATGCTCTTGTTAAAGAGGAATGCTTCTCCAACTGCGGATCTACGCTGTTGCGCATTGTCCTGCAAAAGAGCCTGTTCCCATCTGAGTGAATGTAATAAACAGGTACATATGATCCGCAAGGATGTTATATGGCGTCCGCTGGTCAATGATTTCTGCACTGTATTAGAGGTTTTAATGCTGCCAGCTTCACCCATCACAGAGCCATCGCCGCCCTGGACTGTCCCTTGATCCATTGCCTCGTCGGGTTTTCTCCACTCGTCTGTTTGCTCGAAGCAGTTGGAACCGTCATTCGTCTGACCAGGCTGCACATTTCCAATCGTCTTACTTCTAGTGGCGGCGTTCAGGAGCCCAGGCGAGGCGCAGGGACCTGTGCTGCTGGGTCAGCAGGTGGGATGTCGCACCTGTAACCCATTAGAGTGAGAACGTTTTACTATCCGTACGCCGATATTACTTGTGGCCCCAGCATTGAATCCTTCTGTTATCTGCAACAATGCCGCATTTTATTCGGATGTTACAATGCGTATCAGGCGACGCTATCCATGATCGTCTAGAGTTGTCATAGCGGTCTCGCACGCTGAAGATTTCCCTGATGTTTTACAGTTTTGGTACACCCTTGAAATTGTTGCACGTGAAAATCCAGATTTTGTATTGATTTTGGAGATGGAATATCTCTGGTACCTGCTATCATGTCTCGTTCAAAATATCTTAATCGCTGCCATCGTGAGTGTGAATTACACGACAACGGATTGCAGAGGTCTTCGCATTCAGGATGCACTTCACTTGCGGAAAATATCATTTATTGCAAGGGTATGGTGGCATATACTGGAAATGGAAGCGACTGTCGCAATTTTTCTGGTACTTCAGTGTATTTTATTCTTCATTATCTTTGAATTTAAAATTCAATTGCAATGTTTGGAAATTTTTCGAAGAAAAAGATGAACTTAACAACCCCTTAACTAAGTGTATATAAGAGGATTTGAACAATGACCATGTCTTCTTGAAACTTTACATAACTGTTTGAACTTCAAGTGTTATCATTGTTTTGTATTCGACAGATTCTTCCTTTCAATCAACTCAAATATATTTATTAACTAATATCATCTCGTTTTGGTTTTGTAGCTATTTTTAAATATTAATGTTCTACTGATAAATAAGTTTTTCTAATATTGGCTTTTTAACAAAAAAGCTACGATCAGTCATTTTGTTAAACATAATTTGACCGTTTATGGAATACTGCAATGAATTATTTTTATGACAATTCCTTTTATTTTGTATTGATCAGCTGTTTAAATTAATCCATTAAACTTTTTAATTTTTATTTACCCATTAAAATTTTAGCCGTTGGATTTCGTTTTGATTTTTTAACCGTTATCTTTTTAGATTTGATTCAAATTACTCATTGGTTACAACCACCATGTGACCACTGATTAACCACCGCAATCTTTGTAAATATCCTTTAAATTCATGTGTGCTTCGAAAGTCCATTACCCAACTAGTTAGATTTCACTTTTGTAAGTCTCTGCTCTTCCTTATCGTACCAATCAAACAGTATTTCATTTGACTATTCGGTCAAAATATAAATAATAAACAAATTGAAAAGTTTTCCCATCTCATCCTGTAAAAGCGAAAATAGCTACTAAAGAGAAGAAACTCATTTTGAAAGCTTCCTGTTTTCATGTATTCTTAAAACTAAGCCTAAACTCATGAGATCTGAAATTTTATGAAGAGATCTATTTCCTAAATTAAGATTGTTAATTTAAAAAAAAAATCAGCAGGAAATCTTTAATGGGATTAGGAATAGATGGACCCTTAATGACAAATCATTATTGGAAAATAGCTGTCAAATTTTTTAAAGGATTCAAATAATATTCAAGGAATTGGACGATGGTATCCAGAAGAGTTATTTCTCAATGTAGAACATCGTAAATTAACATGATTTAATTAACAGAAACATTCTACCATTTAAACATAATATCATGTACAATTCCTGGCGAATTTCCATCACTCGGAAGACATCATTAGCCTTGGGATTAATGTTTGTTTGTTTTTTTTTCTGAGAAAACAAACCTTAGCTTTAAATTAACATAATGTGTAATATAATAGCAAAGAAATCTTGAAGCACTCCACTGGTGTAAATTAATAGTCACATGGATGTTACACATTATTTGATATATCATTTTGTTTTATATTTATTTGTTTCACATTTTTTTTTTTATCGATTGAAATATAATTTAATAAGATATAGAGCTTCGTAAAGTAAATCTTTATACCTATATTTTAATGTTAATTTCTTCTTTAAATCAGTAATTTCTATTGTAGAATTCCCATTTTTTTATCCTTTTGATATCAAATGAGAATCAAACATAGCAACGCACATATAAAGTATATTAAAAATGAAAATATTTATAAATTTTACTAAAGATGGCATACTGTACAAATGTGCTTAAACGCCACGTAAATAATTATAAGAATGAAACTGTTATTTTTGCTGGTATTTTTCATTCACTTAATGTTAAAAGCTATTTGTCGAAGAATTGAAAAGTGTAGCTACTATTAAAAAATCCCTATTGTTTCATTGATAAAAAAAAGGAAAGAGTAGATAATAAACATGGGATTACATAATTACACTATTTTTTAATTACATTACATGAGTATCCTAATATCCTAACATGTCGTCTATGAGAAATATCCAAAATGAGCTTCATTCTATAGCCGAAATAACTTGCGAAAATCATTTTTGTCCTTCGTCTTGAACTAAATGGCGGCCATTAAAGTCTAGAACAACTCGAAGTTGTTTTCTTTAGAAAAATTATGAAATTAATCTTCAACACAAGAAAAGAGAACATTTCTTCATCTAGTATATAAGAATTAATATAAATAATACACTATATATAAAGGTAAACTATGATATAAATTTAAATAAGTACCATAAGTGCGTTGATCTTTCTAAAACCAGACAGATTAAGTTTTTTACATAATTCCAATTTTCACTCAAGGGTTACAATTAAGTAAGAAATATAATCAATTTAGCAGTTAAAGTACTCAAAGTATAGTTTTTCTTTCTTTCTTTTTTTTTTAACTTTTACATTTTTAGTTTTACGTTCATCCTTCATTGTCTTCAGAATTATGTTTGGACTTTAAAAATAAACCTGTATTCTTTTCTTTTTTATTTATTTACTTATTTTTTTTTGCTTTTGTTGTTTGTTCCTCTTTTCTTAAGTTTTGCATCCTTTCTCTCAGTTTTTTTTCTTCTTAGTTTTCCAATATTCTCTTCTATTTTTATTCATTTTTTCCCCTTTGTCTCTTTTTCTTCATTCTATTTTATTCTTCTGGTTTAACCATTTTTCCAATTTTCTCGCTCTCATTGTAATCCTTCTGCTTGTAATTTTTTTTCCTTTTCTTCCTTTTCCTCCGTCCTTTCTTTTTTATTTCTTCGAAATTTTCTTTTATTCGGGCATTCTCGGTTGTGTTTTTTTTTTCCTTCTCTCAAAACGCTGCAAAGAAGGTTTAAAATCCTAGAGGAAATTCCCACTGTTTCTTTTGGTGGAGTTTTTTTTTCCATTCTTTACCGTGTTTTCTGAAGATCTAGTCACCAAAGAAAAAGATTACAGAAAAAGAAAAGAATTCTTGCCAAATAACCGTCATTGATTGGATAAATTCATTACATTCATAGCACTTCTTCAGTTTTTTTTTTTTATTCCTGTTTTTTTTCCTCTGTTTAAGATGTTTTCTAATTACACCCTCTCTCAGGTGTTTCTTACCTCCCCTCTATTTTACCCCTCCCATTTTGTCAGATCCTAATTGGTATTCCTTTTTGGTGAAGGCTTCCAATAAAATGCACGCTTAGCATTGGCGGCTGATCAGCATTCTCTAATGCAGTTACTGCGCGGGATTTTCACACGGACTGGCATACCGATACTTCCGTGCAAGGTTCCAAGTGCAAGCAACGTCATTAGATAATAATTACGGCGCATTTTCAATCGCGTTTTCGCCGCTGTTACTGTTTGGCGCGGGCCGAGATTGGGCGCGAATTTGGCGTAATGTGCGTCTCTTCAAACCGGGATCGGCGATCAATCGTGGAACCCACCCCTACATCTTTTTTTATATATACAGACTTATGACGAGGATTTGATTTCAGCAAAAAAAAAAGCAAAAATTAATTTAGATTTTTGTGTCGCAGTTCAAAAAAGTTAATAAACGTAATTTATTTTTCCATTATTTTTATAATTTATTAAATTAAAAATAAAATTAAAATCAAGATGTGCTTTCCATCAAAATAATTTATCTATTTAAATCTGATACAAGTTGTTTAGATTTTCTTCATGAAAGTGAGAATGTTTTTATGATATCAAAATGAGGTGATCAAATAAAGACTCACTCATTCTCTCACCTTTACTAGTTTATTTTTACTATTTTATACTAAATCCTTCATTCAGTGAAGCGTATACAATTAACCCATTTTTAACTTGATCTGTAAAACTTTGCAATTTAGAATTGTAACTAAATCGCTAAAGAATAAAATATTTAAAAGCCTAAAGATCTCGAATGGTTTTAATATTAACTCATCAAGTTAAAAAAAGAGCAAAGATTATAGTTATTTACAAAATTATAATTTCAGCTAAATAGGGAAACAAATTTAAATCTCAATTAAATCTTTATTTTGTAGCAGTACTTAAATAAATTTGTCATTACTAATATAGAATTCTTACATTTTGATGATGACCATTAATAAAGACACAGAAAAAGAAGAGAAAATGGATGGAGATCATTGTTTCCCATCATGCAATCGTATTGAATTTCATCTTTGCTTTGTCGCCAACAATTCATATCGAATTAGCAGATTATATATTATAAAAGCGTTATTTTGTCTGTCATAAGACTTTACGTTTTTCCAATTTTGTGACCAAACTATAAGAGATAGAGTGGTCATGTAAATGGATAAAATGTAGATCTTTTTAAGACAAACAAAATGCTACAAAAATATTTCGAAAAAAGTTTTTGGTTTCCAAGATGGCGCCTTTTAAAGGGTCAAATTTTGACTTTTTCTCAATTTAAACGAAAAGTATAAAAGATGGAAAAGAACATTATATTGAGAAAATGTTGGTATTTGAAAGTTGTATCGAACGATATATCACTTATTCACAAACGCTTCAGCGTTTGCAAGATACATGCAAAAATGTGAATTTTCGGTGTGTGACGCCGACCCGCAATACATCCGAGTTATTCGGAGAAGCCACAACGGGCTGGGAAGTTATATATTCTCCGACGATCGCAACATTAATTTGCTAAATAAATAAAGTTTTTTTTTTTGAATGCTATATATGCAAGGGTTCCGGAGCGAAGCGACGGTACCCGGCTAGTTATAAAATAAAACTCTGCGATCTCTGCCTTCACTTTGCTTTGTAGGGTTCGTGACTGGTGCTTTCTCTGTATTTCTCTTTTTATTTTGCTAAGTCCCACGCAATAGTCACATATTAAATTGTAACTAGGCAGCAATTTCATAATCGATATAAAAACAAACTAACCGATAAATGTGTACGTAAAACTCATGCGTTCGAATGTTTTGTCTGGCATTGAATATGACAGAAGGAAATGACTTCGATGAATACCCGTAGCAAACGTAATTTTGACAATATCATTCACTTTATGTATTGATATTATTGTGTTATTGATATTCTACGGCAGCGATTACAAATGTTTCTTCCTCGTGACCCTCGCCGTAAACCAATTACCCAATCTTATTTAAAAAAAAAACAACAACAAAACAAACATGCACTTTGTATTGGCAAAGTTTCATTTAAGTCGCATCAGAAGATTGGTGGCTTTACATGACATGTAGAAACTGTACATGACATGTACAAAAGTGAGAACCTTAAAATCGACATTAGATGGAAATTAAGCTTAATTTTTCCCTAATTCTTTAACACTTGTGTCTCCATCTAGTGACTGCTTTCGGAACAAAGAAAAGCAATGCGCCTGATAACAAATGTAATTGCTCTAGTTTGGCGGGGATGTCATCCAGTTCTTGTTGATTATTAATTAATATTTATGAATTATGGAAGCTACATTAGCGTTATCATACACAGTATGCTTCAACTGGACATTATTGATAGGAAATGAATCAATAATGCTTTCTTTATCTCTGTTTGGAAATCCTCTCAATTTAGCTTTGTTTTTTAGCCAATGGATAAAACTTTTTGGTTTTAAAGTTAGTCACAGAAGTGATCGTAATCGAGGAAGTAAATCAGCTCCTTGATATGTTATTATTAATATAAAATAAACAATCCATTCCACATTTATTTTATTGTCTCCATAAAATTAAAAACATATACAGAAATTACCCTTTTTAACATTACACGTAATGTCATTATATCCAGCTTTAAAATGAGAAAATTAGGTTTGATGAACAAAATACTTGTCTTTTTACAGTATAATTAATTTCTATCTTTTATGATTTGAAAAAATAAAATAAAATAAATTTCGCATTCTGGATTAAGAACCACCAAATACGTATTTCTTCATTTAAATCTACTTGTTAGAATAATTTCACAAATTTCCATTCCGATAAATTAAAAGAATTTTTTTTTTCTGATTTATAATAAGATGGCCCTAACATGTAAGTTAGCCTTATTTTCTCATAAACAGGAGGTTGGAGGCCATTCCGATGTGTGATATCTAAATAAGAAATCCGTTGAGTAAGATTAATCCATTGGAAGGAGAAATAAAAAGGATGTAATCTTATTCTTCCAGTCTTTAGATAAGCATCTTACCACACGATCTAACCCTTTTGTTTTTGTTTCTTTAAATCTGTGAATTAAAAAAGAAAATGCTCTCTTAGTCACTAAAGATAATTGATAATACTTAAGAAATTGATAAAATCACTAACATAACAAACAATAGTAACTATTTTTTGTACTAAAAGCAAAAATAAATATATTAATATTTGAATACATTGAGTATATTTAAACTTAGATACGGAATAAAAGCGGAAGGAGGGATTGAACTTAAGGATATGTTTTCTATTAAAGTTCAAATGTATCTTTTCAGCAATTTCTGAACACAAAAACAATTTCACTGATTAAGTTTTCGGGTAATTAAACCCAATTATATGATCTGGAGAAATTCTCCTCAAAAGTTCCTCCTCTTTTAGAGTGAGGTCTACATATATATAAACGGTTTTATTCCTCTCTCCGGTAGTGGTAGTCGGCGTAATTATGCCTGCAACCGAATCATTCCTGAACTAATAAGTTTCTTTTTCCCTCCTCCTCTGATTGACATCATTATACTATATAAATCAAAAATATAATTGGGCACTGCAACATTCATTCTCTGAACAGGAACAAGGGGGCGTGAAATTAATATTCTGGGAGAAACCCTAAGATCTATTTTGGTAGATCTCTGCATCTCTTTATTTTTTATCTGGATTAATAAATTTTTTTTATAGATTAATACATTTTGTAAGCATTGGTTAGCATTGACATTACATCTTTTTTTTAAAATTTTTTTAACTCAAAAAGTTGATTGAGAAATTATTTAGAAGCTTGAAAGCGGAATGTGTATCAGTTGTCTTTGTCAGTGACCATTTATGTAGCAGCACATACCGCATTTAAGCGTACATAAGCTGAAACTCCTTTTTTTTCATTAGTTCAAGAATTGGAAATAATAATGTCTGTATTTGATTTTCGTAGTATTTCTATTCTCATTAACAACTGTAAATTATAACTGATGTGACATTCTTCTACGAATCAATACTGTCGGCTACTCTCATATAATCAGACAATTCGATTGATTTGTAATGTGCTTGAACGAAGTAATTATCTGCGATGACGGACTTTGCAATAAACTTTATCAGTGGATCGCGAGTTCTTCGTGGTTAATTCCTTAATTTACATCAGTTTTACAAAATGTATTATTTTGTCCGAGACAATGTAAATATAACGTACTGTTTCTTCTTTTTATTATTTTCTTTCCAACGGAATTTTTGAAATAACATGAAACAAATACGCCAGGAGCTTTACTTTTTCTATATTTTTTCTGCAAATTTTATTTCTGTAAATACGGGACAAAGCCCTTAAACCTAAAATGATATTCTTTGTATTAATTGTATTATATATTAATTTAACGAAAAATATATAACCAAGCAACACTAAACTTTTACATCTGTTTTACTTGAAGTCTTACATGGTATAAAGCTATATAATTATAATCAGGGCCGGATTTAGAAATTTGGCCGCCCCTAGGCAACGCTAGTTTTGCCCGCCCCTGCATAAAATCCTCCCATTTATGATGTGAGATCACACCCATATATACGGAACCATAATGTATATATAACTAGCAGTCGTTCCCCGCTTCGCTCCGGTAAAATTAGAAATTCATGCCTGTAACGTTTATTGATGTAATTTGTAATAAAAAAAGAAAACAAAATGCTTGCCGTTCCCTATGAGAGTGCCGCCTAGATTGCCTAGGCCTAAATATGACACATGATATCGTATTTGTTCCTTTTTTTCCCCCTAATTCTTTTTAATTCTCAATTGATATAGTTTCATTTATATTTCTCTAATTTTAAACAGTATTTTCTGAATTTTGTTTCCTTGATCGATGCAAATGATTTTGTTTTCTTTTCTAAAATCAAGTGATATTCTATTCATGGATTCTAAAAAACTAATGCCAGTGTTTAATTGAAGCCCACCGTTCTCTAAATAATTCAGTGAAAAATCTTTTTATTTTAATAGGAGCATATTAATTTTTATATATAATTTCAATAACTACTGTAGGACTGGATTGTAGTTTAAATATGTAATAATAGTGAAAGGAAAAATCAAAGTGAGCTCAACATCTTTGAAACATTTAAAAAAAAAACATTAAATAAATAAAATTAAAAAGAAATACACAAAAGAAAGTAGTTCTTTAGCTTTAAACTATTTTTCTTAATAATTTTTAATTTATTATTGATCTATAAGAAAATATACTAATCGAATACAAATTCGATATAATCATTAGGTTGAAATAAAGCCTTTTCTTATTTTAAACGGACCACCTTACTTTTAGTTGTATTAATAATTTTTAATACCTGCATTACTTAATGGCAAAATATTGCTCATGTGAAGCAGTGTTTCAAACGTTCTCCACATGAGAGTGGGTTATTTTTCAAAAATATTTATGTCCAATCCTGTTTCATCCGTAGATAATGCAACTCTGGGTTCGAACCCCGGCGTTGGCGTAGATGTAACTTTCTCCTTCTGTGTTTCCTCTGGTACTGCGGTACAGGGTGGGCTGCCTTCTACGGCATACTCTAGGCCAAGAGCTCACAATAATTCTCGCCTCTTATCGAGGCCAATGCCAAAAGCCCCAAGAGCACCATTGGAAAAATAATAATAATAATAATAATAATAATGCAAATCTCAAGTTAATTCTAGCTAGGAACTTAATATTTTACGTTTATTGTAGGATATTGCATAAAGTGTGTTATAAACTATTTAAATTAATGAATCTTACTTATCTTTTTGATCTGCTAGTTCGTAATTTCATTTTGACTTTCTGGTATTTTTTTTTCTGCGGACTGACACTGGAGTGCGATCAATACTTTAGGAAACGCTGTTGTAAAGGATTCAGTCGTCAGATAGTGACTGAAATCTTAGAATTATTATACTTTGCCTGTCTTAATATGCAGTCATTATGGATTTCTTTGGTTATTTTAAAACTAACATATTTAGAGAGAATGTCCCGAACTTCTTGAAGAAAATTTTTTTTTTAAGATTTCTTTTTTTTTTTGAAAATATTCGGAGAAGTTTGCAATAGAAAGCAATTTTATGATACACCGTATTTATCCCGAGGAAAAAATGTGTACATAAATACGGCTGTAGATGATATACTAAGCGAACAAATTCTGCCATAAAACCTTATTTTGGTAAGAGTTGACCTACTGATAAAGCAGTGCAATTGACGTAGCTGATCGATTTTTGTATCTTGCGATGGGCATCACAGCAATGAACCATGTTATTCCTTTATCGATCCATCATTCGCTCCTGAAAAACAGGGAAGTTCATATTTGGAGGTTGCTGTGGAGATAAGTTCGCCCAAGGAAATAGGCTCTTATTTTGGTTTTGAAAATAGCTCAGCGCATCGACTGATTCCAACAGAGATTAATACAAAAAACGACGCCAAAATAGAAATCTCGGGTTCTTCCAAAAATTCCACTTCTCAAGTGTTTAGAAATCATTTTATTTCTTCTACTTTACTGTTGCGAAGTTTTCACCCTGTGATCAAAAAAAAAGTCTTATGATCGATGCTGAAGTTATTTTGTAGAGAATCATCACCTGCAAATTTGTTGAACCTTAAAAAGATCTTGGTTTATGCTTGTCTGGTATCTTCTGGTAATAAAAGATATCGGAAAGAAAGTAACTTTTTTAATTGTTACTAAGCTTTTAAAGAACTTCGTAACCTGAAGTAAAACTTTGTAATTTTATGTAAGTTATTTTACATACTATAAATCCTGTAATTTTGTTATTTATTATTTTATTATATTTTCAAGATGTTAAGCACAAATCTTAATTAATTGTTAGATTCTACATTTTAAACTTTTCAAGGATATTTAAGAAATTTTATTTTATTTTACAGTGCAATAGGATGATGAAAACAGACTTAGATTAATAAATTGAAAATTATTTAGTGTATATAATTTTACCTTTTCGTAAGGCATTCAGGTGGGGTTTTTTTTTAGCTATGAAAAATCAATAGTTTTAATTAGTTGCAATTAATTCCATTTAGTCTACAGTACTTTGTCTACACAAGTTATTTGCAATTGTACTTTTAATGGAGGATGTAATTACTAAATTGTATTTACAATTTTAAACAAACATTAACAAATTTAAAACTTCTTTTCTGCTTAACTTGTAATAAAACCCCACCTTTTAACTCTTGAGGCTTTCTCCATTAAATTGAAAAGTTAAATACAATTTGTTTAATCATTGAGCACAGACAGATTTTGTGATTTTTATCATTCCTCAGCTGAATTAGCGTTAAACTGTCTTATTGCATTTCCACTATTTCAATCAGATCAATGGCAACTATTATTCCTTAATTCTAAGAAGCTTCAGGAAATTGTCTAGTTTGTGCCTGTAATTTGAGTCTTCCTCCCACAACTTTTAAACCAGAAAACGAATCTTCATGAAACTTTTTGAAGCTTTTTTCATTCCTTAGTAAAAAAAATTCATTATTATTATTATTAATTACTTATATTTCTTAGTGTAATTGTTTAGCTTTTATTTATCTTTGTAAAAATAGCTTGTTTGAATAATGAAAAACTGTTTATTACCAATTTTCAAATATCTTTAATGACAAATCTCGTATTGGCACTTTTATCATTAATTAATTCAATTTCAGTTTGAATACTTATTTAAAATCTATTGAAAGTAGCTGAAAGAGAAGGAGAGATATATAATGAAACATTACTTATTTTTTCAGTAAAAATATTAATCTTCAGAGACTTTTCTTTAAAAAACGTGAAAATACATCATGGAAATGAATTTGTGTGTTAATGAAAAAACTTTTAAAATCGCCTTATGTTAGGAGGCTCATCAGACATCACATCACCAATTTCACAAAGACAGGTAAATGAATTGACCCTTTCATCCCTCCCCCCTCTTTTTTTCCAATCGGCCATCCCTTTTCTCTTTTGTTCAGGTTCTTTGTGCCATCCTCATTATCGAAGCCGCTATCGCTCGTTAGTTGAAAGTGGCGAAAACCCTTTGAATACGAGAAAAAAAACCCACCCCCTTCCTCCCACCTACCCTTTCCTTTTTTTTCTTGTTTTCTCGTTCCCATTCGCATTTGATAAGAGCACACTTTCGCGCGCCAATCCTGATACTCCCACGTGTCAGATTCGTGGCCCCTGCTCTTAACCACCCGCCGAGGATCTATCAAACAAAAAAAAAAAAAAAAAGGAGGTGGAGGGGGTCCTTCTCACCCGCATCATCTCCTGCCATCTGCAATCACAGCAACGCCAGTCGCCATTTTGCTATCTACCCCCAACCCTCCCCCCTTTTTTTCCTTTTTGTTTTGAAAGGCTCTGCTCAAGTGGAAGCACGACTTCATTCAGCTGCGATCGAAGTCCATGAATTCTTCTCGCAAACCGTGATTTTTAGCACGGTTGTATTGTCTTCAAAAGCCAGGCACCGCTAAATTTAGAACTATCGAGAACAACTACACCAAGATTCTAGTGTCGAGGGTCTCTCTAATTACAGAGACTGCGCAGTTGCTGAAAAGTTTTATTTTGTTGTGACTTTAAAAAGCGCTTACGAGACAGAAAAAATAAAGTAGTATATCTCACAAATAACAGATTGGAAATTATGATTTCAAAGAAAAACTGTTAATTTTCATGGTAAGAAGAGATCTCGTCTTCCGATTGCTTTAAAACTTATTCTAAATCCATTTTTTAAAGCAAAAACAAACCACATTTATTACTTGAATTCTCTATTCGTAATGTGCATTTCTTTCTCTTGATTAGCAACAGAACAATTAAAAAAAACTATTTATTGTTTATGAATAAAATGAGAATGTACTTTTAAACTTGATGTACACTAAGTTTTACACAAAGGATATCTTTCTGGAAGATGATAATCCTATGAAGATTAAATTACAACATAGGATGAAACAATGATATAAGATTTACTTTTACTGTTCGATTAAGGAACATGCAATCAGCAATATGTAGCTATGAACGACTTTTGAAGACTAGGGCTACTCCGTACAGAATTTTTCATAGGATTGTATAGAGTTACATCATAATTTATGGAAAAAATATTAGTATGAAACATTAGAAAGAGTAAGATATTAGGACGTATTTATCTTCACAAATAATTTACACTAAAACTGCAGACATTAATGTATTCATTAGATTTTTAAGAAATTAATTATCAAACTGAAAATTTGAACGCCTTGCTATCATTTTATGTATGATATTTTTATTACCATTTATATATTGTTGTGTATGAATATGTTGTGTACTTAACATTTTGATGATCGTTTTTCCTAATCAAAGGACATGTGTGATTCCGAGTCCCGACAATTTTCAGAATTAAAATTTGGAAGGAAAATCCGGATACCGACCCATTCCTCATGTCTATATATTAATAGATATATCTGTATTTGCAGCATTTTTATATTAGTTTCAAAAGCTTCCCAAAAAAAATTAAATATCATTTAAGTAAATTTATATTTCTTATGTGCGACATTTTAGAAGCTTTAACCACTGTTTTATAACTTTCTGATTTTTTTTTTCTCATCTTTTTCCCAGTGTTTTCTCATGAAAGAAACGAAATAAATAATGTTCTGTTGGGCCTCTTGAAAAATCTAATTTGCCATTGTCTGATGCTCTTGTGTTCTCTCGAGATCTATCTTCATCCCAAAACAACTTTTAATTTCAAAGAAAGGTTTTCAACGCGAGTTTTCATTATTTTGGGTTGGAACTTATGATCGATCAGGGTTTTTCTGTCGATTATTTATAGGGCCGCGTGTCCATCATCTTTTAATTAAACCTTAAAAAACGCTATAAGAGGTTTGTAGCCTCTCTCCTCATCCCAATTAGACGGGCTGTCTGTTTGCGAATGAGGGCGCAACCTACCTCTTCGTCTGGGTTATTGGCTTCAATTCCCGAGTCACCAATGCTGTCTAGTAAGACCTGCAATAGTTAATTGAAATTTCCGCCTCTTATTATCAGGGGACAAAGAATAAAATTTATGAAACGCAGAAATGGAAAAACCAGTTTCAATATATTGTTATTTTTAATTAATAGATTCGATAGTCGAAAAATCTTGACAAATTCTTGTGAAGTACATTAAGACTGATTTTCAGGCAGATTGAAGGTTTAATTAATGATAACCCATTCCTAACACTAGTACGGATAAAAGTAAAATAATAGATAGTTACTCAGCTCTATATCGCAAATTTGCATAATGGAAAAAATAAAAAAAACAAAACACAAACACTCACAATGATTACATATTTAAAAAGAAAGTAATTTCATAATTTATCAATTTAACATCTCCGACAACATTTCGATGGCTTAGCGCAAAAGTAGCGAATATCCATGCTTAAGCTTATGGATATTCGCTTAATTGATTTGAACTATCTTACAGATTTTGAAAGAGACATAAGATGAACAATAAAAATCAAGAAACAGATAAATCTATTCAAAATTCATATTCAACAGTGTAAAATAAAGCTAATTATAATAAATAATATTATTTACCTTGTTTATTGAAGCACAATATGTAAAGGCAGATTATATCATCGTGGATAATAGGTTTCAGTCTCGTGGATAATAGGTTTCAGTGTGACTGTACAGTATACTTGCTTAGGTTTTTTTTTAAAATTTTATTTTAATACAAAGATGCTAAAATTGTTCTTGTTACTTCAGTAATATCTTCAATGATCTGATATATTTAGTCCTATTATTTTTTTTAAATACGATTATTTTAGATTATTAAAATATAATAATTCTAAAAGCTACTCAAAAAAATTTAGTTGAACAGTGTTACGATTTAGAAATTAAGAAATGTATTTCCTAAAATTTGAAAACAAGAAAATAAAATAAATGGAAAGCAAAAGTAACACAATATCGAGTCAAAGCGACTTGTAATTTCTAAGTTATTAATAAATTTGAAAGATTTTGAAAACATTCTACACATATCTCAGGATTAGGTTTCCGTCATAATCACATTACCTTTCATTCTTCTTTTTAATCATAAGTTAATTTCACAAAAGCCTCACCTTAAGAAAGAATAAAAACGTGTCTTAAAATATCACCTCGAGTTTATTAATTCAGAAGAATATCAAATTTTTTCAGGAGGAAAAAGTGAAAGCGATAAGAAATGGTGTGAAATATTTAGAGGTTGCATCTGGGGATGGGAGAATGTCCTGCGCACTAGCGTTGCGGTCTAGTGTTTCCTTAGGGAAGAGAAGAGAGAGAGATACCCCTCTGATGTCATCCCTTCCCCCGCAGGCAGTGGCACACTTCCCTATTAAGAATGCATGAAGATTTTCATACCCAGTTCGGTGAACAACCGTGACCTGTGAGGTTAGCAATTTTAAGTCCTTCTCGGCTGCGTTCCTTTGGACAAAACGCACTTTTCCCTGTCACGTGACTGGGGGAAGATTTATGTCGTTTGATGACAATCCCCATCAATTTCCCAAGTGAATAACTTCCATAGATAAGTCTGTCAATATGACATATTAGATGCATTAATTTTTTTGATCGAAACCTTTCTATTGGAAAAATCATTGTTTATTGGACCGTTTCAAAAGAAATATTTTTTGTGAGACCTTTTCATCATTTTATTATGTTGAAAAACAAGACGCTTCCTGAAGACAATTCAGTTCAATTGATGCATTGTTTTAATTGAAGTTGTCTGTTAAGATATTTATGACAAAGTAGAGTTCTGTGGATTACGAGAACTCAGTTAAAAATGTTTGATCCATTAACTCGTCCTCTGTATACAGCAGCAGATTCGACTCATCCATTTTTACAGAGCTATTCTTCAGTTTATATTTACTCCAGATTTCTTGAGATAACGCCTATTGATAATCGTTACACTAAGAAATATACACTTCGCACAGCTATTGTAAGTATCATTATTGTACAAACGATGAAATTTCGCTTTGTAAATGTAGTCCTGGGCATTTATTTCAGTATGTCAACTAAACTTAACTTTTAGGCTTGTTAGTAGAGCAGCTTAGCATTGGCCTGCTAAATCGGCTACTGAACTTGATATTTCCTAGAGGTCTTTCTTTCTTCTCTGTTCATTCTTTCTAGCAATAACAGATGACAATAGAAGTTGCTTAGTTCGTTCTTTACTTTTTCACCTTTGTCTTGAAGCGGTCCTTTCTTAGGAGTCATTAATGGAAGGCAAATGAAAATCAGAGAACCATTGACCTTGGACAATCGCAAAACTGTCTGATAAATAGAATTACCGAAACTGTTGGGTGGACTTTGCTACGGCGACAAAAGACATTCAACAGAATGCTTCCTGCCATGGCTGCGGCCAACGAAGTCCTCTGGGGCTTTTCTAAATGTGGATATCGGCAGCAAAGACCGAACATTGGACTGCATCCATTTCAGAATCCATTTCAGAAACCAGGAACGCAATTGAGAGATTTAACCGCCGATTGGATGCTCGAAGGACGTTCCCCGGACGGAAGTCTTGTGATTCAGAAGTCGGTCTTCGTTTCTTTTCAAAACTCGTTCCGACCGATTTTCCTTTGAAAAGCTAAAACTGAATTTTGGAGAAAGAAAAGTTCTAAAAAAAGACGAACGTCATCACTGCTCTGAAAATTAAATCAACCAATTAGTATTTTTTTTTTTTTTTTTTTTTTGAAGTGGACTTTAAAGTCTGCAGTTACATTAGAGTTTTGTTATCATTTTTTTTTTGTTTCATTTACCAAATTATGTAAAATGAGAATGTTACATGAAAAGAAAATAATCACGGAGTGAAGTTTCTGTATAGTATCAAGGAAATTCTTTTTTTCTGATTGCAGGCGACGGAGTTTACATATTTTTTAGGGTTTCACCTCCAACTTAAGCCTGTTTCCCACTAAAAAAATTGCAAAAATACGTCCTTTTTTTTAATTGCAAATTCAAGCTATTTTTGGGTCTTCTATCATCTTTTTATTTCCTACTGTTATTATTTATATTTGTTTGTTACGTAGTTACTATGTGTTATTGTTTTTGTCAAACGTTTGAAACGCTTCTTTGCATCAATAGAAGAGAGAAAAAAAATAGTCAAAACAAAAAGATAGAGAAAAAAGCTTTCAGATACAATTTTAATCGAACGTCGTATTGTCCGTCCTCTGGTTATCAAATAACTTAAACGCTATTGTGAGAGATCTTCTCGTTTTTTGTATGTTAAACTCATCTAGTTTACCAGTCAATGAAAAATAATTTCAAAACCCATTAAATAATAATAAAAAAATCAGAATTTTATCTTGTGAATTAATTTTTCATAATCTCAATGCAAAATGTCTACTTAATGATTAAATTTGAATGGACAATATAGTAGATTATTTATTTATTGAATCATTATCTTTTAAATCGAAATTTTGTTCAACTTCTATCCAGTTCATTTATTGTTCTCATTCGTTCGTTGTGTTAAAATTACCTCCTAAACTAACTTTCCCTACCAGGCTCTGTCTGCTATTCGGAAGTTTAGCTTCTCTGAAAGACGGAATTTAGTAGCAAAGACCTGTTAGATGAATTTCATTGTCCAGATACACAATAATAATCTTCTTAATTAGTAATTTATTAATCTCATTAATCCAGTAGTAATTTTAAGAAAAGGCACCAGTAGTTCTTCTGACGAGTATCTAAAAATGAAAGACAATGAAAAGTAATGACAGTCCAGTTAATTTTCCTGAAATAATACACTTTTTTTCTTCTTCTTCTCCCTTGAATAATTTTCTATTCTTCATGTTCTTTCTTTTATTGCATTATTTATGCATTTAAGTTCGCTGTTATTGGGTCGTTATCTTGAGTTTGCTTTGTTTGGTTGCAAGGAATTTGATGTATATGATTATTTCTTTGCAGGAAGATAAAAAGGAAAGCAATGTTGTTTACTTGTAGTCGTGGTGGGTTTTATTAGCTTTTTATTAGGTCTTTTATTAGCTTTGTATTATTCTAGACCTCAGACATCTAAAAACATTTATTTGCGCTACATTGTGTTTCTCTGAAAGAACAATAATAACTTGCTTTTGTTTTTGCCATTTACGAGTCAGTGTTTTCTCCAATTTTCATATTTCTTTGGAGCTGTATTAACTAAGACTAGATTTCATATTATATTTTTTTTTTGTGAATTTTGTTTTAGATTTTGTCTATTGATTAAAAAAAAAAAATGAACAAAAGAATTATTTTTCAAGCTATTCTTGAGAAAATAGAAATATCAACTCATAATCATTCAAAAGTATTCAAAGTAGTTTTGAAAATGTTACTACAAAAATTGACTATTACTGTAAACTCTTCAGATATCCAGACTGAGTATTAAATCTGGCTATTCACTATTTATACGTAATGACTCATTACTTGAGTGCTTTCACTTGAACGTGATACTTTATGATTGGTCGATTGAGAGAGAGAGAGAGACGACAGCCTAGCATTTGGCCGTTGTTCCAACCGGATCTCAATCCTCTGGAATTTTTTTCCTTTCGGAACACGTGAAACTGTTATTTAACGACACCCGGTGGATAAAGAGAATTCAAGATTTAGAGATCTGAGAGAGGAAGCAGCAGCATTGTGTCGCTTGCGTCGAGGTAACACTCACCAAATGTAGCTCCTTTGTAACATGTTATGTAATAAAAACATAATAGTAAAACAATTATTTTTAAAAATCTTATTAGACTTAACAGTAACATTAGGTAAAGTGTGTGTTTTTCAAAATTCCGAAACCTACAACGACAAATTTTGTAAACAGTGTTAGAATGTTAACAACTGGGTAACATTCGTTTGCTTTACATTTGAATTAGTTGTCGAAACGTTTTTTCATTTCACTTTTTCTGTGGAGCACTCAAACGCATTAATTATCAAAACATTATTTTTAATTAGCAACACATAATTATCTATTTTAATTCCCGATTAAATGAAATCAACGCGTAAGACTTTTTTAATTTTTTTTAATGTCCACCCATGGACAAGTGAATGTATTTTTTTGATAAAAGTAAATATTTTAAAACAACAGTAGAGTGAATCGATTTTTTCGCTCTGTACGGTTTTTTGCTTATCTCTTGAATTTTTTCTGCATTTCCACATTAACTAATTTAGTACGACATTTGTATAGTGGCTAATTCATTGTAGAAAGACATCGCGTTTTATTTATTTATTTTTTCATTGCTAGTTCATTTGCACTTTTTATCACGACTGAACAGAGACATTTTTTTTTTCCTAACTTGATCTTAATGAATTTAGAGGAAGATCAATTGCCTTCCAAAGATTTATGAAGAACTCCAGCTAAGGCTATAATTTTCCAGCCACAAATTCCATTGTAGCTGAGGAAACTATTGCAACCAGTTGAGGTTTTTTTGCTTTTTAATTCATTAGTAAAATAAGTAAACTAACATTGGGAGCATTTGTTTATTGGGAGCTTTATTTAAAATTTATAATTAATAAATCATTGGCTGATATTTAAAACACTATAGTGAGAAGCTAACTTAGCTGTGCTTCCTTTACAGTTTATTTTTAAGCTCTAAATGTTGGTTTCTTTGGCCAAGACTGACTTTTAGTTTTTATAAGGTTTGAAAGATAAGTATTATTGTTAAGACAATATTAGAAGATTTTAATTCGAAAATGTAAAATTAAGATTAATTTTTTTCTATATTCAATGAAGATTGTTATAATTATATTTTTAATGAAAGAAATTAACATTTTTGTTTATTTTAGTTTTAAATTTAGGTCAATTTTAAAATTGTCCAAAGAAGGACATAATTCTCCAATATAAGGAATTTTCACTGTTTCAGATGTTGGTTTCAGTGAGTTTTGTAAGTAAATATTGATAGTAAAGCAAGTTTAACGTCCGTGATCTTTTGTAAATGGAGAGAAGTCGCCAACCGGACAATAAATATGCTTTCGCCCATAGAGCCAACATCAACGAGAATTCTGTACAATTGTACAATAAGGATGAAACAATTGTACAGAATTCTCGTTGATGTTGGCTCTATGGGCGAAAGCATATTTATTGTCCGGTTGGCGACTTCTCTCCATTTTAAATATTGATAGGTTTTAGAGTTATAATGAATAAAAATCTATATTATTAATAACAGTAATCTGTGTTGTTATTACTTATTTCTTGTAATATTCTATCCAATCAAATGTATTTGGTTACTATAACATTATTAATATTATTAATATTAGCACTTTAATAAGAGATTATTCTAAGTTAATGGCAAAAAATCCAGGGATAACATTTTGCAGTTTCGAGCCCGAATAGATGTTCCTAAAAATTAATGTGTTGGAATATTTGATGCGTTAATGGGCACAATTTCTAAAATGTCAACTTTCTACTGTCATTGTTATTATTGTAAAATGTAATTTTTTTTGTCTCTTTATTAAATGCCCCTTTTGTTTCTAGCTTTCAGCTGCCGAGGTTTTGATTCTGTATTGATTACAGTGATTTTCTTATTGTGTGTTTTTTGTGGAGTCTCACTACCGGGAGCACATGCCTTTGAGTTGAAAGCTTTAACCAATTGTTAAAGCTGGCTGATGAGTCCTAACAAAAACAGCTGTCCCAGATTCTCGTTGAAATAGTTCAAGGTGTGAATGGAAAATTGTGCATTCTCAATATTTCTGTTTTTCCAATTTTTTTTTTAAAATAATTGTTTTATTTTCCATTTCCGCCAAACTTCCGTAGGCATTTTTTATAGTTGAGTTGCCATTGAATCTCAAATTACATAAGCGACAAATTTTATCAAAATTCGAACTCCTTAAGCGAGAACAGTTTTATAAGCAATGACGTAATGCACTGATATCTGTCGCTGAAATCTTGTACGACAACGTTACAATTTTTTTATTTTTATATTTTTTGTTAAGACAAAATTTCCCAGTTACTTTTGTATTTTTCCCCCCAATCATATGATGCTGTCATTTTGATTAAAAGACTTAAAAAAGAAGGCTTGAAACTAATCAACGAGATAAAGATCATCAATTAATTTCATTGGTTTGTCTTTTAAAAATCCATCCATTTCGAGTTAAGAGATGTAACAAGACATAAATGTGTCAGTTTTTGCAGCTAAAATTTTTTTTTTTTTTTTTTTTAGAAACTTGTAAATATTTTATAAATTGAATATTTTAATCTTTTTTTATAAATCGGAAATAAAAGAATATCGTTTCCTTCTTTTCATCTTATTATTATATTTTGTTTTTCCCTAACAGTGAAATCGTAACAATATGATTTTTTTTAATTTTAATTTTTTAGTTTTATCTCAGGTGGTTGTTCATAAATCAAGAAATAGATACGATCCGATCTTGATTGTGATGATTTAAGAGAGAACCTTCCCTACTTCTTATCGTTGAGAAAAGTCGTAATTGTTAATTTCCTGCTGCCGATCTCGTGGCAGTCACGTGTTTTGAACATCTCTTTTTATTGAATCACTTTTCCAAGGAAGTAAAGATAGTTTTGAGATCTATATAATTATGTGGTACTAATTGCAATCCATATATCAATACAATTCGTATTAGGATTATATAATTATTAAATGTTAACTATTTAGCATTAATCACGTATGCCACAAACAAAAAATATCCCCCAACTCAAATTCAATGACATTGTTATGATTTCATTTGCACTTCTATGAAGAGAATGAAGGTAACTTATTTTCCTTTAGTTACAAAATAACATTTTGAATTTGCTTCCACCAATTGTAGAAGACATATAATGAAGACAGAAAATATTAGAACTGTTAAATTTGGCTGCGAACGGAACTACAACGCTAAATGAAAAGCTAACTTTTCTGGAAGTAAAACTAAAATAATCTACATTTTTTTTAACTGTTCCTTCGGAAACGAAGCATATAACAATAGATAGATACGAATATAGCAGTAGAAATGAATATGTGAATATATTCATAGTGAATGTAGTGAAATTATAAATCTACATTGCTATGTAACTTTTTTCAAACCACTGTCAGAAATAGAGCGTTAAAAGTATTAGTGAATCAACACTGGAAATTTCAGATGTGAAGATGTGAATATGATGGGGATTTTCATATGCCTTTCATATGAACTGACTTACCTTAGTAAAATAGAAGGCAGCAATTTTTTATGTCTGTAATGTTATTCATTTGAGGTCAAATGTACATCATTTTTAAAGTAATTTTCAATACTAATACTGATCCTGAGGAGATGTCGTTGTCATAGGCGATTTTTCTTTGCTAAGCAATGTTCTCTTACTGAATTTTAGTGATGCCCATAATGATGATAATTAAAAAAAATCATGTAAGAAATATTTGTAACAATAGTTGTTTAGCTACTATTGATCTCGGAGAAGAGTCTCGTTGTTCAATAAACTAAAATAATTCAGTAATGACTACCGTTCGGTTTTGTTTATGAGAGCCTTCAACGCTTTTGCGCATGCGTCAGGTCTCCTTCGATTTCATGAAAATAGGAGAAACAAAGAGGGGATGTTTACTTTTTGTAGTGTTAGTTTGCTAGTAGCTGCGTTCTATTTGCGCTTTTCGGGAAAGAATTACGGAAAGAATAAATACTATTGCAAAAATAACAGGTACTAAAAGAAAAACAGGTCTTAGGAAAGTGCCCATTTCAGCGTATCACCCCTTTGCGGAGTAGAATCGTCTGTTAGTCGTGGTTCTCGCTTTTGATGAACAGTAGATTATTCAATTGAAACAAATATAAAATCTCAGTCTTATAAATCTACTATTCATTAACTTAGTGGAGACCTTCTGTTGCTTACGGGTTTCTTCATACATTAGTTCAGTCGGAGGAGAAAATAATGAATTGATATTCGTAGATATTGGGTTTGAAGGTTTTTTTTTTTTTTTTGAAAATTACTTTTCATCAAAAAAGTACAACTGAACAAGTACAAATGTTTGTTACTATTTGAATATAGGGTGAACATCAATATGGAGTATCTGGATTTGTAAAGTTATAAGACTACAGTCCATTAAACCTGGATAGAAGACGACTGTAGGAAGATAACGTAAAATATCGTTGGACATTTAGATTACATTGGCAGATTGGCACTATTGGATCACAAAATTGAAAGAAAATACATTTAGATTTCCCTTAGTGTGGTACCTGTTTAGCTAAACTATCATTCAAACGTTATCCAACTATCAGAATTTGTTCTTAGTTGTTTCAAAATGACTACAAAGAAATAAAGAAAATATTTAAAAAAAAAAAAAAATTGCTGGAAACATCAGCCTTTAAGAAAATGGTCGACAGTTTTTCCAAGCCTTTGAAGCAGTAAAAGCCAGTAGCCTTTTGGAACAAGCAGAGGAGTCAATTTGAGTCTCGTGTATTGATCTACGAGATAACCTTTTGCCTGCGAAAATAACACAGGACACACTGTAGCCCCAACTCCTGTACATAAACGTTTTTGTGGTGATTCTGGCTGCCGGTGGTAATGTCATCGCGTGAACCGTGTGCTATTTCTCTTGCTTATAAGTCGACAGCGATGAAGTATTTATTTGTGGTAAATCTCAATGGAGCAGCGCTGTAACCCGTCGTTCAAGCAGCCCAACAGAGGGTGCTGCAAACGCTAGCAAGAGCCTCGTCATCAATCATAATTTGAACCTATACTTCGTTTTTGTCTTTTTTTTTTTCTTTTTTTTTTGTAGAAAGAAATTTTCCAAAGCATTAGGAAATTTACTCGTAAAAGCTATTTGTTAGGGAGTCCAGACTAAACGGAAACAAGAGGAGAAAAAAAAAAAGCCCATAGATGGAAGAAATTTCTCGTTTCCTCCAATAAAAATCGCAGCCCTCCAGTGTAATCTCTCACCATGTCGGGAACCTTCCTTGAACTTGGGAATTTGTTTTATCTAAAACTTCTATTGCTCAGGGAGAACCAAAACAACATATCACTACTTAGCTTGTTATTTTCTTTTAGCTTCTCTTGAAATTCCTTTTGAAAACCCTAAGGATTTTCTCAAACATCCTTTAAGTTTTCAATTTTCTTGCAGGATTTTCACCAGCTTACTGTGTTTGCTGTATAATAAGAAGGTAGTCATGGAAACATCGTTTTTTTGGTAATTTATTTTGAGTTTTTCATTGTAATTTATTAAGATAAATGACTCAAATTCTACAATTCTTTGTTAGTCAAGTCTTTTTAGAGACAGAACAACTTTACAAAGTTAAAAGCATCAATTAAACAAAATTTAATGCATTTGAAAAATAAAAGAAGTTATAAAACTTGTATTTTAAATTTAACTGTTGAAAATTTAATTTTAATTCTATTGATATGTTAAATTTATTGCTAATTATAAAGACTACGTTGTAATTTTTTTCCCACAATTATTAACTGTGAAGTGTATTTAGTATTTAATAGATAATACGAAGCCATTCAATAACAAAAATACTTTTTAATAAAACCGCCAACTAAATCTGCACATTCTTCTTAATGAAAAATGACAAATAACAACGTTAAAAATAACTACATTATTATTTGTCATTTTTAATTAAGAAGAATGGGCAGATTTAGTTGGCGGTTTTATTAATTATATATAAAAAGCACGTTAAATAATTAGTAGAAATGCTTTTTTTTTAAAAAAAAACGCACTTTTTAAGGTTTCAAGTCATTTCGTTTCGTACAAAGGTTCACAAAAACCAATCCCGGTTCCAAACCAAGAATCATTAATCTAATATAAAAAGTCAAAGAGGAAAAAAGGAAAACTTTGTTTAAAGTAAAGTTTGAGTAACTTAAAAACTTGAGCTACATTACCAACCCTTTTGGGTTTTTTTGTTAAATTTCGAATTTTTCTATTTCTTTAAAGAAAAGGCCCAAACATCAATGGATCATTTCTGTCAGTTTTAATTTAGTAATAGTTTTTCGGTACTCTTCAAAATTATACTTTACTAAGAACAACGCAAGCTTTCTTTGGAATCTAGATTTAAGCATCACTAGTTAAAAATTTAATTTTAATTCTATGTTAAGTTAAATAGTATGTTTTCAATCTATATAACCTTTGAATGATAGATAACCTCTTCACTAAAATTAATTGGAAGGTGAACTGGACAATGTAAAATACACCAATAAATTTCAGTATCATAGGAAAAACATATTTCAAGTCAATTTTAAGGCACTCAGGAAAAATGCTCATTTCTCATTAATTTAAAATCTACAAAATGGAAAGTTTGATTTATTTTAAAGTGTACTGAAACTGTGTACAAGAAATCTCCCTTTGGAAGTTTCACTTCCGTGCAAATACTTAAAAAAATTCATTTAAAAATTATAATAATTAAAAGTTAATTTTTAATACTAGTGGCATTTAATTTCTTAAAAATCCTTTAAATTGAGTTAGTTTTGCTTCTTTTTTTTTTTTAGTATTTATTTTCGATTTTAAAACAACAAACCATGATTTCATTTTACGAGCAATAGATTATTAAAATTATCAAATTAAAATCGCTTCACTATAAGGAGAAACAAACAAACCTATCGTAAATGCAAAATGTTTACAAAATAGTTGTTTAATGTACAATCTCCAACCTTAGATATTCAAATATATATATTTTTCATTATTTATTTTGCTGTATTGGTATAACTCGTTCATATTGTGTTGTTCTTAGTAAAGTATAATTTTGAAGAGTACCAAAACAATTACTAAATTAAAACAAAAAATGATCCATTGATGTTTGGGCCTTTTCTTTAAAGAAATAGAAAAATTCGAAAATTAATAAAAAAAACAAAAGGGTTACTGATGAAAATCTCAAGTTGAATGAATTTTATCAAAACAACCTTTAGAAGTTTTATTTATAAAATAATAGTACACTAACTTTGAACTAAATAATAGTCTTAGTTAAATATAAAAGTTGTTTTTTGTGGGTTTTTTTTAATTGAAACTTGTTTTTTCTTAAGAAAAAATGCAAACAAAATAGAATTTATAAAAATATTTTTCTCTCCTTCCTAATTGTTTTATTTTTATTCATTTATTTTTTTATTTTTTTTTTTGAAATCTTCTTTGTCATCAGATAGAAGCTTTATTTGAAATATCAAATATTTTCGCTATTTCAATTTAAAAGCAATGAGAATAGAATAATTCAGGTCCACATTCATTAGCCAGCTTGGTTACACTTTGACTCAAGCATTTTTGGAAGATATTAAAATCCAATTTAGTGTTTATGGTAAAAAGAAAATGACTTATCATAGGGTGCTTGAATTTTAATGTTAATTGCACAAAAGTATTTTATTGTTCTCTTGCATAAAAATTCTTGGAGTCCACGTAGTGTTTCACCGGAAATGCAAAATTGATCAATTTTAACCATGGTTGTATTTCATCGATCAATTTGTTATTAAGGTTAAAATTCATCAAATTGAACCAGTATGAGTTCTGTCGTGTGTACGGAGTGAAATACTACTGCTAATAGATGCATTTAAAACTGATAACAATAACAAATGTGAATAATTGAATATATATTCGAGTAACATTGTCAGTTCTTTAGTATTGAATAGCAAGGGAATAAGGATATATTTCATTTCCATTCAATTTCATCTTCTGCAGCAGGAAAAACAACAGAAATCCGATCTACGTCTCTTTGGACAACGAATGGGAGCCGTGATTGACAAGCAAAGAAGTCAGGCGGCATAAATGGTTCTACCTCCATCAACTTTGGTATTTACCTCCGCCAAAACACAAACTAGCAGAATTGATAAAAAGGTTTTCTAAATCTCATCGTTCATAAACACATTGACGTTTAGAAATGAAGTGGAGGGGAAAAGACTTAAAGCTAGGGGCGAAGGGAAGACGTCGATGGAAGCTGATGGATAAAGAGGGGTAGTAGGACCTTCTTACAACTCCTGGAAAATGCCCACTCGAATTTACAAAGCGTTCGATCCTTCCAACCAACTTTCTCTCTTATTATGAGCTAGCAACTTGTGTTTGTCGTTTCTTTAATGCATCCGTTTGTATCTTTACTCTATCTCTAAGCATTCTCTATTTTTTTATTTTTGGAAGAAGAGTAGCGTTGCCGAACAGAAATCGATTGAACCTTTTACGCCGATGAGAGATTGTTGGTGAAAAAAGCGAACAAAAGAAACTTGAAGAACACGACAACTGGCAAAGATTACCAGAATAGAGGAGGACTTGAGTACAATTGACGAATGCATGAACACAAATCCACATCTATTCAAAAGAGATATTTAAATTGATAAAAATCTTAATAAAGTGAAGCAGGTTGCTCATATCTCTTAAACCATTGTCTAGACATAAGATTATTATTATTATTATTATTATTATTATTATTATTATTATTATTTCAGATTTTAAATTCTGAATTCTCTGCCTAATTGGACTGACAATTTGAACTAACGAAGTAAGTTTGGCTTTAAACTATTAAATATTTATTTCCATCCTTAATTGATTAAAAATCTTTTATAAGAATATTTATTTTTAAAATGTTAAGATTTGCTTTTAAAACAAACTTTTGCAGACATTTGGTAATTACAGTGGTTTGAGTTAATCCAGCGAACCAGATGGTTAGTTCAAAGTTTAAAAAATTACGGCTTATAAGAGTATTAAAGGGTTTTTTTTTTTGAAATGACAGAAAGCTTAACCAGTAATATTAGAAAATAGAACCTATACAGTAACTATGATCTGCATGAATCACTCCTAGACATTTGCTACTCATTTGTTGGTTAATGTCGTTTGTTGTAATTTTTGGCATTATATTGAGTTTTTAAAACGATATTTTTAATACTTAAATTAAAGAGCGACATTTTGTATTTATTTAGTACTTTGTAAGTTATTAAAATGAAAAACTTCAAATATTTTGATAAAATTTTTAGTTTGTGGTATATCTTTGAGCACTTAGAATAACTAAACTGATAAATTGAGATTGTCAATCTTTCTTGCTTCCAGGCATCTCTACCAATCGTTTTAGTCATGGAGAGAGAGAGAAAAAAGAAATGATTATTTTTAGGTAAGCTAGTTGAGGTTTTTTTCCCTCCTTTCCTTTTTCATTGTCGATTAGATTTTGCAGCGTCATATTTTGCTGGTTCTGGGTTTTATCTCGGCTGCTTTCATCCGTTTCTCCTCAATCTGATTATCGGGGTTGAGGCTCTGGATTTTGTTGGTTGGTAATTGGCCGGAGTGTTGCTAACAGCACCAACTGTGTTGGCCCTAATTGACCAAGACAGTTCCAGGCGCTGGTCTCGTCTTTCACAGGAGCCAAACAACTTCGTATTCAAGTGTAAATTGCTGCAGGAATATCCGAAGAATAAAGTTTCAGCACCAATTTCTGATTCCTAATAAGATCTTTCAATTGAAAATTCAAAATATACTGTGCTCATCTATAAAGTGACTATCCATTTTTTTCCCTCAGTATTTGTTATTATTGCCTAATTGTTATTAAAACATAATAATAATTATGTTATTTGTTGTTTTGTTGATTTTTTTTTAAGTTTATAATTGTTTTTGTATTTCGTGCTTTTTGTATATTATTCTGTAAAAGTTTTAATGAGTTTATATCTTTTTTATTTATTTATTTTAAACGTATTGTTTATCACGACAAGAAGTCAATGAGATAAAATTTTTGATAAAAAAGATTTATGTTTTTTAATAAAAAGTCTTAAACTTTAATACTAATCTTTTAAGCATTGGAAAATTATAGATTAAAATTTTGCATTAGCTTCTCCCTTATCTTAAAGAGTAGTGCCTCACTAGTACAATGTGATTGCTTGTTGCATAAACGATCGGAGAAGAACAGAAAGCCGAGAAGGAGGTAAACATAGAAAAGAAAGACTATCATGCATATTATGTATGGTATTATTGAGACTTAAGAAAGATTCTTCCAATGTAAAACACATGCTTATTACTAATTCTTCAAGACATTGCGTGAAGGTTCTATTCTATTTCTTTTCGATATTCTATGCGGGAAGGACTACTGTTACAAAACATAAAAGAAAGTAGCCTAGATCAGATAGTCCAGATTGAATATAGCTGCCGTAGGATTGGAATTTTATATATATATACATATAAAAAAAAAATAGGACTTCCTTTGTCCCATTTTTTATTTTTATAAATTTCAATCCTCTACGATAGTATCAATAAAAATTAGCACAGCTTTTTCAAGATGAAGCTAGATAGCCTATGATATGTAAGGTGCAGATTTCTGATTGGACTTTCCTTCAATTTTATTTATATAATTTAAGTGGAAGACACTTCTGTTGCAAAATTAAATCAGAAAGATTTTTCTGCCAGTTTTATCTTCCGCTCATTAAAATAAAGAAAGGCTATGTTCGGGAAGGATAATTGAACACATTTCAACCCCAAGATATACTTTGAAGGAAGATAGAATTACAGACAACATCGTTAGGATTAATCTGGTGAATGAATAATATCCTAATATTATTTTATGCTTTGTTTCATCTAAAGGCAATTTCTCCGTGAAAATGAATCCTGTCGATAGAATTCAGGAAAATTTGGATTGATGTAAGATATTTTGTTATTGGCTGATATTTATGAATGAATAACTTTTTCAAAATTTTTATTGAAGCCTAATACTTATGAAAAATATTCGTATCGTACTAATAATAGCATACGCGGTATTAGGTTAACTGCTGTACATACTGTTACGCATATATAAAAAAATATAAGATCTCTAGACAGACAGTACATTAAATTACAACATGAAAAAAAAATAAAATTAGATGGTAAAACATCATTATAAAAAAAAACCTGTAAAGGTTGATACAAATCTTGGAAGCATTCAGAGGAGGGAAAAGAGCTCTTTTTCGTTTATAAACAAATTAATGCTGTTTTACAGTTTTAACTAATTTCAAATAAAAACAACGCACAAAAACATCATCTGAATTATTGAAAAGTAGGTATTAAACAGCAATATATTGATAAGCATTTTAAACATTTCTTAATCATATCAAAGTATTTTACTGTTTTTATTTTATGGATAATTTTAGATTAAAAAAAGATAAATTTGTATTAGAACTTGTCATTTGTTATATGGGATGCATGAAGCTGTTTTCCAAAGCCAATTTGGTAAGGTGCCATTTCACAGTTGACTAATCTCCATCCTTCACTGAATCAGGTTGCACGGTGGGAGAATTTTACAGCAATAGAATTAAATTTTCACCGCCAAAATCTGACGTTAATCCAGTTTAGGGGGTCAGCCCGACCGAACGGCGCCTACCCAGACCCGTCCTCTAACGGGAGATTCTAATGCAATTCGCTGGATTATCATGCAACGGGTTCTTCATCAGTGCAGCGGTGCGAGGCAGCCAGGGCTCCATGAAATGAGAAACGCCGTCAAAGCACCCGGACCCACTGAATAGTAACACCCGATTTCACAGCAAGGGAGAATGGAGCCAGTGCTGAGGGAGGCAAATGACACTGACCTGACATTACAATATCATTTGCAATGCGTAGTTCAAGCGAATCTCTCTAACACTAGAAGCCATTCCGACTGTCGAAAATAGCAATTGATTTCGCAGAAGATCATAATAGATTGTCAGTGAATCAAGTTTGATTTCCACTTCGGTTACACGACTGACTGTTGTCTGAAAGAAAAACCTCACTGGTCCAAAGAGCAGAAGAAAATGAGAGAAAGGTATTTGACTTATTTGATAAATGAAATACTTTTACGGTTACACAAAACAAGTGATCTATCAAGGCTTAAAATTCCTGAAGGAAATGTTTTCTAAAGAGGAGGAATATTTCTGAAGGAGATAAGTAATTAAAATCTCCTGAAATCTATCATATTTTAGAAGTATTATTATACTGTGTAATACTTTCTCCTAAAAATATTATTTAAATGAGAGACTGGAGATTCGTAAAATATCACTACGCACCTTCGAACCTAACACAACAGATAACCAATATCCAATAAGCCGAAGTGAAGTTTATTGTAATGTCGTAGAGTCTTGAATTGTTATCAGGAATTGTTATTTGTAGAGGTTTATAAGATTTATGTAGTTCATATTTAACTTCTTTTTTTTTTTCTAATTCAAGGAATTTTAAGATATCCAACATACTCTAATTGAATCCTCTTGGTTTTTTTTCTATTGCGGACAGGCCCTAGGGTTTATATAGCCTTCAGTAAAATTGGGACCGGGTTTCTGACTGGGAAGTTACACGCAGGCAAATATTGGACTAGTCATCTGATCGCAACTAACTCTTCCATACCCTTTTGAGGCATTGGTTGGCTTCAACACAGTTCTATCTTAATCTATCTACATTCCAATGTCACTGAGACATAATTATCAATCAAACGTTTCACTTGAAAATTTATTTGAAATTTTGCTTTCGCCTGACATTAATATTTTTTTTTACATTTTTTTTTTTTTTTTTTTTTATCGTTCGGATTGTGGTTTCCTGTGATTCACAATTGCTTGAATTGACAGGGCGTCATAGACCTGATCTTCGATGCATGTCCATCTTCCGCATGGTTGACCATCAGATGGAGCTGCTGATAATTGAAACCGAAAGTATCGAAATATGCAACGCAAATGGTATAACAGCCAACAGAGTGGACATTTTCCGATTGCCGGTTCAGTTGAGAGCCAATACTTGATTATTGGGAATTGAGCTGAAACTATGAGAATGAGGATTAGGCGATAATTTTATGGTTAGTTTGGAAATAGATTTCCTTTCTCGATTATTAGTTCAATGATTTTTGATCATTGAAGCAAAGCCGCCCTTGAAATTCTTAGTTTCTATAAAGAATTCACTTTTCTGGATCTTTCTTAAGAATAAAGTGAATTTAACAAGAACGTTTTACTAAAATGATTAATGTCATATTTGGAAGAGTTTAGTAAAGAAATTGTGGTAGTGGAATAATAATTTCCTTCTCTTCGTAGAATAATTACAGAAGGGACCAAAAAAAGTGCACAAATCTTTTTGCTTTATCTCCATCTGGAGCCATATTCTTATAACTTTTTATGCTAGAACTCCTAGATAGACAATTAGTTTACATTTTTATCTCCAAACCATTTGACCAAATTAATAATTTGAATAATAATGATGCTCTATCTAGAGATTAAATGAGAAGAGCAGTGCGACCTCCAAAACTAAAAGCTAAAAACATAAAAACACATTAAAAATAAAGAAAAAGAAAATCCTTGTGCTGGGCTCTGCCAGCCTCAAATGAATTTCTTACGGCATCAAACTAAAGAAAAAGTGCCTAAAAATATGTAAACACATTAAAATTTTGAGTCCAATGTTCATCTGACACCTCAAGACATTTTTAGGCACTTTTTCTTTAGTTTGATGCCGTAAGAAATTCATTTGAGGCTGGCAGAGCCCAGCACATGGATTTTCTTTTTCTTTATTTTTAATGTGTTTTTATGTTTTTGGTTTTTAGTTTTGGAGGTTCCACTGCTCTTCTCATTTAACTTCCAAGTCACCTCCGTTATGAGACCTGCAATGTTCATTCTGATCTTCATGCAGAACCGTTAGAGTGAAGGCCAATGGGAAGATGAGATAGGACGACCATCTGATGCTTACCAGTCTTTGACTTTGATAAGGAGAATTTTAGGATGATGAACATTTGCATGAGAAATAAATCCCTGCCTCCACCCGGAATCGAACTCTGCTCTACAATACATAAGCAAGCTAAAATGTTGAAACTTCTTGAACGCAACTTTTATTGACCAATATGATAACTAGTCTTAATGTATTTTGGCGACAAAAGCATTGATTCACAGAAAACAAATTGCCACTGACTACATCAGATGTTCAGTTTCTTCTTTCCAATATTTAAAATTAAGAGTAAAACAAGTGAACATAGGAAAAAAACTTGGTTGAGTCTAAATCAACTGTTTTGTTTTCATACGAAGCCACTTTCTTTCGTCATGGCCGCCATTTGTCTCGAGGCTTCACCTTTTCCCTCATAATTCTCTTCGTCGCGCGACAGAACCAATGCCGCGTGAAAATGTATTCGCATTTCAAATGCAGACACCGTTTGTCCAGCCTGGAAGAAGAGAGAATATATGGCGCTGAAACAGAAGGATCTTTATAAACATGAAGTCCGTGAAAGGTTTTCCTGTTCTCGTTCTTATCCACCACTTCTCGACATGGCTGCTGGGCGGGCTTTAGCGCTCCTTCTTACCAATTCCTTTTCTTCAATGGGGCGTCAATGACAGTGTCTCTTGTCGGACAACCAATGCATCTTGTGTCCTGTGAATTTCATTCCCCTTCGAATGGACGCCAGCAATGAATGGCTTCTGTGGAGAATCCTTTGAGCCCTATTGAGGACACTTGATGTCCAAACTTGCGTGTTTCCTTCTTTTACGACTTCTGTCGAACAAATCATGACTGAGAAAATGCTCCAAGGATTTCATATCTGTACATTTTTTTTTCCTAAAATTCTTTTTAAGTGTGGAATGATAAAGCTCACTCAAACTGTTAGAAAACCAAGTTGTTGTTTCTTTTTTTTTTTTTATCGATTTTCTAGCAAAACTTCTTAAGGATAGTTTCTACAAAAGTAATTTTCGACGAGATGCTAATAAATATTGCTTCCACAGCAAAGATATGTAAATAAGTATAGACAGATACAAACTTGATGTTAACAAAAGAAATGAATCTGCATAGATATCTTCTGAATGAGAATCATAAAATAGATATTATTTCTTATTAAGATCAACTTTTATGGGTTTTTGATTGTGTTATTCCTTTTCAATATGAGATTAAATACAAGTTATATCTCTTGGTAGCTGTAAGAAGCAAATTTAAGGATTTATAGATTGACTTGGAAAGTCAACGATTAAGACAAAAAGAATCAGAAGCACTAGAGAGATTTAATCCGTCAGTTATTGAAAAATAGAAATAAAGCAGAGATATTAAACTAAATTAATCAAAATGGTAACTACAGAAGGCACAAAGGAACCAAAAAGATTTCGCACCTCGACATGTCACCAGGGAGAGTCTTGGACAGCTGTTTTGTCGTCTTTAGGATTCATCAGCCAGACAAACTCCACCGATGACAGACTCAGAAAGTGTGAACATACACGAATCCCACTTTCGTTTCTGGAAGCAGAACCCACAAAAGCAAAATACAAAATATACAAGAATAGAAAAAATGTCAGATTTTGGCGCTAGACTCAAATTTGTTTAGTTTAAAAGCTTTATATTATACTTTAATCAGTTTAAGTTACAACAAATTTTACATGCCTAAATAATTCAACAAAATGGTAACTATGAAGGCCCAAAGGATCCTTCGCACTTCGAACTGTCACCGGGGAGACTCTGGAACGGCCGTTTCGTTTGTCTGGCTGATGGCCATCGATTCTCCCCGTTGACAACTCGAAGTGCGAAATCTGTTTGGTTCCTTTGAGCCTTCTGTAGTTACTATTTTGTTGAATTATTAGGCACGTAAAATTTATTATAAAAATAAATTAATATTCATTATAAGTTATTAATATAGTAATATCCATTAACTAATAATTATATTTATTAAATAATTGTTTAACTGTTATCACGTATTTGATTGTTAATTGTAAAGTTTAGATTGTTGATAACAATTGCAGTTAAATAAAACTTTTAGATGTTTGTTTAAGTTTATTGGAGCAATGTGAATTTTCAAGATAAAGTAATATTTATTTAAAGTAATATTAAATAAAGATATTTAATAAGTCCTAACAAAGATATAATTTCTTAATAAGAGAAGCCACAGACCAATGACTTTGTTATTGTTTTGTAAAAGAATATTTTTTGTAACTATTCTGTAAAAGTGAGAGAACTACATAATCTAAAATTCCAAAACTCAAACTATTCTTTGTGTTAGAATTTGTAGATTTGTATTCGGGAAATAACTTACCTCATGAACTTTCTGATTTATTACAAATCAAAGGGCAATTCCAAGATATGTCAAAGATGTTCAGTAATAATCCGAAAGGAATATGAAACAATTGGACTACGCAACAATCGCGTTCGTGTAAAGATAAGACTCGCATGATACGAACGGGGATCGATTGTTGAAGAACAATCGGGCGTGCAGTTGCAGTTGTTTTTTGGGTAGGACTAATGTTTGGTTATGTCGAAGGAAGAAGAACGAATACATGGTGAAGATGACGACAAATATGGAAACGTTCAGAAGACCGATTAACTGAAAGATACGAGGGAATCACGAAGTTAAACGTTCCTCGTTTCTGGGAATAAGTATGGTTTAACGGATTGAAGTTCGACCAAAGTGAAAAAGGTTAAAAAGGATGAATCCAGTTCCAAGGATCGTCTACGATGGGATTCGAAAGGCAACGAATCTTAAGACAACGTCAACCAGGTATTGAAAGTCGTTCAACGTAGGACGTTTAGACGTAGGAGGATAGAACTTCGGAATACAGTAAGTGACCTTTGCTACTTTATCACACGAACGGGAACACTGAAACATGAACATAGTTGTCATCTGATTTCTTCAAGACGTACAGAAAGATAGACATTAGTAATGTTTACGAAGATAAAGATTTAAGGAAATAATCCAAGTGAGCATAGAGTTAACACATACAAACTTTTCCAGTTATCACATTTGAGAAGAATGTCTAGGAAGGCTTTAAATGGGTAACTCAGAAAGACGTACAAACATACAAGTGAAACAGTCTTAATTATTCTCATGTAAAAGAAGTTAAAACAGAATATATTTAGATTCGTTTTATCAATACGCCTTTGTTTTCTTTTCTACAAATTAGGTACACCATAAAAGTTATCTTTAGCTCGTTATACGATCATTCTCTGCTGGAGAAAAGGTTTCAAAAAAACATCTCCGTTACATGTATTAGATAGCATTAAGTTACAACCGCTATTCATCGTTATTTACAGAATTGTAATGCAAAATTGTTTGTTCAGGTTATTCCCTAAATTTCAAGGAATTGTTATTAATTTAGGTAAAATCTGAACAGAAAAAAAGCTTTTCTTTTAGTTCAAAAATTTCAAAAAATTACCTCTTAATTTAAAAAAAAAAAACAACAAAAACATTATTTATTATGGTTGAATAATAATGATATTTTACATTAAGGTACTGACTCAAGCAATTCAGGCGACTGCAAACCTTTATTTCTTTTATATATTTATTTTATCAATTCACATAAAATTCTGAAGATTTAGATATGATCTTGTAAAGCATATGAGATTTATATTTTCGTGTTTTTAATTTTCAAAATATTCTGTAATTAAATTAAAATTCAAAAACAGTCAATTTTTTGGGTTTTACTAGCTATTGCTCGGTATTTCCAACTCAACAAAAAAACTTGACTGAAATGATAAAAATTCGATGAATTCGATTTAAAAAATACAACCGTAGTTAATTTATTAAAAAATAAAATTTGTGCTTTTTAAAATTGTTTGAAATTAAATTATATTTTTTTTTTCGTGCTATGAAAAAGTAATGTAATAAAAAAAGTTTCATTAAAGGCTTTGTAAATAAAATGCAAATTCATTTGATGCAGTTCTTTTCCAAATATAAATTTGTTTTCAAGCATTTTTTTTATAGAAATAGATTTTAATAGAATTAACAAAAATCCATTTCTGTAAAAAAAAATGCTTATAAAACAAATTTATTTTTGAAAACTAAGAGATCAAATGAATTTGCATGATATTTAGAAAGTCTTTAATGAAAAGGTTTTTTTTTTATGATTATTTGATAGCACGTTAAAAAAAAATAATTAGATCTGAAATAGTTTACAAAACACAATTTTTATTTTTTTAAATATTCCACTAATAATAATTTTTTTAAATACAATCATTAATTTACGAATTTTTTTTTATCATTTCAGGTTTTCATCAAGTTTTTTAAAGTTGAAAATACCGAATAATACCTCGAAAAACCCTCGAAAATGGACTGTTTTTGAATTTTAATTTAATTAATTACAGAATATTTTGTTAATTAAAAACAAGAAAATATAAATCCAACATTCTTCACAAGTTCATATATAAATTTTCAGAATTTTAGGTGCATTGATAAAAGAAATATATTAAAGAAATAAACGGTTTTCAGTCGCCTGATTCAGAAACAATTGCTTGTCCAAAAAATTAAAAATCAAAGCAACCCTGGGAACAATTCTAAACAATTCTTGAAGTTATTTTCAGTATTTATTAAAATGTATTCAGTATCATCCATTCCCTTTAGAACGAAAACGATTTTTACGTTTTTTCTTTGGTAATACATGCGTTTTAGAATGAAGTTGTTTCAATAATAAAGTATTTATTTATATGTTAAGTAGCCTAACATTTAAATGAAATTTAAATAAACAATTTAGTTGATAGCTTCCATTTTGTTTCTGTTCCCCTGGGGACAGGAAGAACCTTGAAAAGCATTGAAATTAGAACATGTCGGAAAGCATCAGCCAACATTTCAGTTTGAATTTATTTAAATTTATTTTGCTTAAGCATATTTTAATGACTTTAAAAATCATGCCTGATACAGTCTGGGTCAAAAAAAATCGAAGCACAATGATGGAAGATTTGAATGAAATCCTCTATGCACCTATATTCCCATTAGATATACACAATGATTAATCGAGAGAAGTCACATCGTAGGACTGCGAGAAGCCAGCTCATCATGCAGAGGACTCACGAGCCATCTTAGCCATAGCAATGCTTGTGCGGGTAGTGCTGGAATCGATGGTTGCCTAATGGCAGTCATTGCTATCGGCCTAACAGTATCACTGATAGAGACAATGGCAAACCGTAACTACTCCGACAGTTTCGCTTGTCACCATTCACTTAGATCTGGCATCCTGTCTACCCGCAACACTGCTAGACGATTTGCTGACTTTGGACTTCATGTCCGTGCTCTTACGAGGCCTGTCGTTAACAACTCAACACCGTAGGCTTCATAAAGTGTGCGTGCCTGAGCATATAAATCTGCTCTTCAATAAGATTAGATCTTATTGAATCTAATCTTATCCCTAGTATGAGTACCGCTTCTGCCTTGCTGCAGCGGATCATCGCATTCGCATATGGAGGAAGACCAGGCAGCTCTCAAATCCTGGCAATATTGTTGAAACAGACAGAGCCATTAATACTGGTGTAATCGTGTGCCATTTTTTATGATCGCAGATCCCCCTCCTTTGAATTTCTAGGGGCAGATTTCGAAGAACTTCAAATGCCTAGCAATACCTGATGGAGATTCTGTAACCTAGTATTTTGTCCTTTGTATCACAATTGCCAGGAGTAATTTTCCGGCTGGATAATGCACGTGCACACGATTCCCAGCAGCGCCTCCAAGCAATTGAAACTGTTCCTTGGCCCCCAGGTTTTCAAACTTATCCCCCATCAAACATGTCTTGGACATGCTAAGACATCAACTGTGCCCCCTCATCAAAAATCGGCATTTGGAACTGCATTTTGGCTTGGCGTGATCTTCGTCAAGACTTTCATTCCAAGTCTCCTATACATGAGCACTCACAGCAACCAAAGGGGACTCAATACAGTGGTAGTAATATTACAATGATGCTGCTGCTGTTGAATAAAAATTTGTTTTTTTCACGGTATAGTTTAAATCATTTCTATTCTGTTCATCTAAAGGGTACTTGCAAAGTTTCATTCGAATTGGACGCTTCCTATGTAGTGCTTCGATTATTTTGTCACAGAGTTTATGTAATTGATACATAATGTAATTTTAATTCTGAATCTCATTTATATTTTAGAGACAGAGATTTTTGAAATAAAAAAAAAAACTTGAGCTTCATTCAATGCATTGGATTTGAATGAATTATGTAAGAAGGATAAAAAGTAATATATATTATGAATGTGTTTAATTTTTAACTGACTTTCTTGAGAAGAATTTAATTTGCTTTCTAGTTTGTTACATCTTAAATTTTTTAAAGTTTATTTATCTTAAAAGTTTGTTGCTGAAACAACAGACATTTCTTTGAATGTGTGTTAGCTTAAATCTCTGAATTAAAAAAAGGCCAATATTAAATGAAGTGTTTTCCATGTTGCTTGTCTTTGAAGATATTCGTATTCCAGAGAAAATAATGCTGCAGCAGAAGTTGTTGTTCGAGACCAAATGAGTGGGTGAATACACAAATTAACCATCACCTCCCCACAACCAGTTCTTCAATTATACACGTCCGTTGCCATCTCTGCAAACTTTAACGTCGCTTCCCACTTCAAAATACACGAGAATTACATTAGGAATGATAATTTATTTAGATTTCCACTTCCACCATTCCTTACCATAAAGAATTTAAAACACAGTCTTTTGGGGAAGTCCTGAACTCGTGTTTGTGGTTGCCAATACAAACTGCTGTTGTCTAATTCTGGACGACACGTGCGAGTTATTAGAATTCCAGCAACTATGCGTCTGTGTTATTTAGGTTTAAGAATCTGGGATTGTCTTTTTTGAGAATTTTTACATTTGATGACGAACAGAGAGAAATGATTTCGTTAGCACTTGCATTGACTTGATTTGCATACTGATTATGCCGTTGCTGTCTCGTGTATGTCATCCACACGAATTCATTCCCATTCAGCTAACAGTACGTGATTCTTCTTCGACTGCAGCGGTGCTCTTCGCTGAAATATGGTTCCCTCGGTGTTGGCGCAGAGTTAAGAACGACACACATGGTATAAATTCCTTTAATATATTTTTCGTATGCAGATTTCAAGAAAATAAAAATCCTAAAATAAAACCATGTCCTTTTTTTTTTCTCTTTATATTATTTCGAGTTTTTGAATTTGAGTCGAATTTAAAGAACCTAGGCTTAAATGTGTTTTAAGTTTTGCGCTTCTAAAATTCACGTTTTATCTTTTGTTTCTGTTAGTATTCGGCAGTGCTAAAGTTTTTAAGATTATTTTTTGTCACTTTTTTTTTTGTTTCGATTAAAAGCCTATATTATATAAAATTAAAGAAGAAATTCATTTAATATTTTAAATATCTCTGCAAAGAATGCTTTACATTTATTTTTTCCTTAACTTTGAAATAAGACCAGAAATCCAAACAAAAGTATTTTTATTTCATGATGTTCTGAATGAAGTGGATATTTATTAATCCTCTTTGGTAACGGAACAATAGATTATGTATTTTTCTCTTCTTTATAATTCATTGAAATCCTTTAACGCTTCAGCCTTAAAAGAGTATTTCTACATAATATTTTGATTCTACTGGTATTATTTATTTATTTATTTATTGTGGTAAATAAAATCTTACAAGTACATTAGATCGCTGTAATAATGTATATTGATAGTTATTTCTACGCTGATTTTAGAGCAGAAGTTTAGAGCAGAAGGAGCTTAAGTTTTCCGAATTTTAGTAATGTAATAATAGTCTAATAATAATAATAACAATAATATCCACTAAACGGAGATTTTTTTTTTTTTTTTACTGTGTCTAAATATTTCTAAATTAGTTTATTTTCTTTAAAATTAGGACTAACATCTTTATAATAATTGTTTGTTGAAAATTATTCGTAAAAACAAACACACTGAATTTCATGAAAGAAAGATAACAGAATTATTGCTTTTTAAAGAGTTCTTGACTTTTCGCTGTTTTGAAGTCTGTTGACTTGGTTTCCTATTCGTGAACTGACGATGGAGATCTTCGATTGGTGCTTGCAGCAGTTTTAGATTCGATTTCGCGTTATTTGGTGCAATTACTAACCTCTAATTGAGGAATTACCAATCCATTTGCATTTGGCCGCAAGACAGTGGCATTGACCATCGTGAATGGCAACATTTGATGTAATCCAGGTATCGACGGGATTCCGTCTGTACTGTTTCCCTTCAAGGAAAACAAATGTCAGCTGTCTTTAGGAATATTCATTCCAAATAGATTTTTGTATATAATCATGGAAAGCGGTCTTTATATTATACGTTTCATTTAGTTATTTCACTTCTTTTTAATCGCTTTATTGACAAACCATGCAGGATGTAGTTATTTGCACTTAGTCTTACTAGCAAACCTGTGATCACGTGATCTTGGATCCTGAGAGAATTTTCTCACCACCCTTGACTGCGACCGCTTTCTCACAATCTGCGAGGACTTCTCGGAGACCTCGATCGTAAGTCAAGTGAATTTCCACTTAGATAAAAATAAAAATGTGAGACCCTCTCGGAGACCGTCCCGGGACACCCATTTGACCCATCTAGACAAAAAGGAAAATGTGAGCATCCTCAATGCTACACTTAACATTTGCCACCGTATTTGCATTTGTTTTATGGTTTCGGAGGAGATTTGACCAGAAAAAAAAAAAAAATCAACTTTTCTTTTATATATATATATATATATATATATATACATACATACATACATTCATAAACAAAGAAAAGTTGATTTTTATCTGTATATTTATAGACAGACTAGCAACCCAGGAAAAGTGAAGTATATTAGGTTGTTTTCGGCCGCCATTTTTCTTAAAATGATGTGTAACAAATGACATAGTTTTCCTCATTATTTGTAATCGATAGAAGCAGAGTACAATTAAAGTGTGACAGATGAAAGATGACATGAAAAGGGAATTAGTTGAAATGATAGAAAGAATTGCCTCTTGAGAAATAATAGATGTGTATAAATAATAAACGAACACTTTAAAAATTAAATAATCCAGTTTTATGGTTATAATCAGCAAAATTTGATTAAGTCCTTAAAATCGACTGAAAATTTGGACTTGGAAGTAAACAAATTTCGAACATTGTTGAAAAACGACAAGATAAAGAAAAGTGAAATAAATAAATCAAGTGAGTTTGTGGAAGCTAAGTTGTTGGAACATTATTGATATCTTTCATATTTTTTTAATCGCTAAAGTTGATAAGTGAATATTAGATATCAAATAATGCCAAAGAATGGCGATTATCGTTTGTAGAACCTCCTACCTTTTCATCTTATTAAGCAGATTGAACGACTGGTAGACACGATTGTTTAACCGCTATTTCTTAAACCTATTCAAGGGCATTCGTTCAAGGTTCATAGACTTAGCATTCGTAATATTCACTACTATAGCTATATTTCAAATTTGCAATCTTAATATGTTTTTACTGTAACTCGTATCGTCATTTTGAAATCACTTACATAGCAAATCGTTTATCAAAAAAATGTTCTCCATTCTTTCCATAAAGTCTGAGTTTAGTTGTTTTTAAGCTGAAATGATTCATAGATCTAAGAAACTTAATCATCCCTTTTTTGTTTTTTACGACTATGTTACCAGACTGAATTTTACTTACTGAATTATTACCCAGAGTACAATTAAGTATTTTTGTACTTCAAATAATAATTTTGATAATTCCACTTTCTTTCAAGTTTGGCAAAAATAAGTTTTTTTAAAGATAGTTTCCGAAAAGAAGGAAATCAATTATATTCAATCGTTTTGTATCTCGTATTAGTTTAACGAGAATAGAAATACAGATAAATATTATTATCCTTATATTATTTCTTCAAATCTCAAAAATAAGTTGTGTTGAGATCCATTTTGAAAGCTTAAAAAAAACAAACTGATCTTAATGTGGTTTTTGCGGCAAAGGGTTCATCAGAGGCCATAGCTTAAGACAACCGGGGCTCAAAGGAAGATGGGTGGTTCAGGTACAGAATAAATCCTCCCGCAAACCGATAATTAAACTGCTCTGCTCTGCCCGCAGGGAAGACGGAGCAGTCGGACCAGTTTTCGCTTCAACCATCCGCCAGGGGAGGCTAAGGTCCGGCGCCGTAATAAAGAAATTGAAATAGATATGGTTGTTGTGGATTTTACGGCTTTCTAGAAAAAAAAAACTTTAGACGAGCGTCCAATTTAAGGTTTATTGTCGGATATAATTTCCTTTGTCTGGAGTTGAATGTTCGAAAATATTGATTTTCACTTTCACAGCTAGCTAACTGATCTCTTGAATAATAATTAACTGATCTCTAGAAAGTTCCATTCAAAAGTGCCACAAATTCAAATTTTAGGTTTTTAAGATCTTATCGTTAGTTTTCTCAATCTCTTTCTGTCAATTAAACTGAATATCAATTGATATGAGTTGGAAGAATTACTGCAGAAGGCTATTTAAAATATCTATAGCCATAAAAGCAGTTTTGGATTGAAGATATTTATTTATTTATTAATTAGTTAGTTATCAACGATTCTAATTCCCATAATTTTTATATAAAATTATTCGTAATTCAGAAGAAATGAATCGTCAGAGAAAAATTTCATTTTGCCTATTTACCAAACCGACCATAAGAAAATGAACCCTTTTGTCAAATTTAATGTTTCGAATGATTAGTGCTTTACAATTTTATTATTATTAAACATCATCCATCAGAAAATAAATGTCATAAACTACATTTATTAACTGAAAAAAAAACGAATTTTCAAGGAGATAAAATTCATCGTCTCCTCTTTTTCAAGCCTTTTACATTATAATAATAAATAGACGAGAATTTGTGATTATTAATAATGTGTGATTATTATATTGTAGATTATGATCTTTTATTATTATTCTATTAACGTTTTTTAATTGTTAATATCAATATTTTAAGGTCATTGTTATAAAAGAATCTCGTCTATTTTTTATTATAATGTAAAAGGCTTGAAAAAGAGGAGACGGTGAATTTTATCTCCTTGAAAATTCGTTTTTTTCAGTTAATAAATGTAGTTTATGACATTTATTTTCTGGTGGATGATGTTTAATAATATTTATTATAAAAGAGAAGATTTAAGAAAGAAGTATGGTTTGTTTATTATTATTATTATTAGGATGATTCTTTTTGATTGCTCAGAACTTTATATCAGTGGACAGTTATGTTGACTTTGTCAAAAATATCTGAGTAGGTTTATAATTGCTTTTGTAATTTAAATACATTTTTCTGTTTGAAATTAATTTTCTTCTATTTGCAGTTCCCTGTCATTTTAATTAAATGAAGATTAAAATCCAGTAATAATTAGAAGCAATTTAGAACTGAAAGCATTAAAGTTCATTTATTCAGTATATACATGTTTGATTTGTACTGTAACATAATAGATGATAATTTGTCATAATCAGCTTAGTTTACACAAAGATCTATCTTTTGATTGTCAAAATTTAAAGTTAAAAGTTAAATACATTAATTTAATACTTTAAATTAATTTCGGAAAAAGTTCAGATAGTTTTAAATCACATTATTCAAAATCTAGAAAAAAAATAATTATAAAAAAAAGGCTTAAAAAGAGATCGATAATTTAAATAAATCAAGAAAATGTACAGAACCATATTTAGATTAATTTTAATATTGGTCAGAAATAGCGATACTGGAGGAGCAGGTTATGGAAACGGCTTTTATCTATATAGTTGTATATCTATCTGTCCATGTGAAACAATTAGGCTGTTAGTGATTGGATTTTCAGAGATATGTGAAGATTTACCAATGAAATACAAATATAATGACTTCCATAAACGAAGATATTTCTTTATAAAATTTGGGCCAACTTTTAAGATGAGGTTTTTATTTTGATAAAGGCTTTGTTAGAAGTGTTTTGAGAAAATTCTAATGAAACTTGAATAAAAAAAATCTTGAGATCAGTTATGGCGACATTAATCTAAAATTATGTCGTTCCTTATCTTAATGACCAAGTTTACTTAATCTTTCCATTTTATTGTTCTTTATAAATTATCTATCTGAATCTGTAACAAATATATAATACACATGCACAGATTTTTTAATTCAAATTTGTTAAAATGACTCGGAAGTAAATGAGTACTAAAATCTTGCAAAGACTTGGCTCAGCTTAAAGATCCTAGTAATGCCCTAAGCAAATATTTGATTTTGCGTGTCTGGTATGTTTACACAATCAAACGAATACCAGTTACTCCAACAGTTGAAATAACTTGACATTTGAATTCCTTAAATTAAGTTAATAATAAAAGAAAAGTAGAACAATATGAATAATTTGTAATATTATTGACCAAAACATAAAAAACATAAAATGCTTTTAAGCTTTTTTTTATTAAACAGATCTCATTTCATAAGTTGTAATTGCTTGGTTTTCTTCTAATTGTAAAATCTTATTATAGCGGTTTTTAAACTCTGGTCAATTACCAAACCTATTTTTATTTTATATGGTTCCGATTTTATCAAAATGAATACGTGTCTTTCAAGCTTCTGCTTTCTATAGCAAATAGGTGAATTATTATGATCACAGCGAGGGACATGGATATTTTGCCTTAGATATACAATATTTTTGTTCTATGCTTTTTTTCTTTGCATATATGTGTGTGTGTTTTGTGTGTGTGTGAGACTTATCCCTGGTCCGTCTTTCGATCGAAGTAATATAGAATATTACTGATGAGAGAATAAATGCTGCTGTGCTAGATGGCAATCCAGGAGGCACTGCTAGATGACAAAAAAACAGAAACAAACTCTGAAGAAGAAACATCCGAGCTCCACGCCGGGATTCGAACCCAGATTCACAATTATCAGCCTCACAGTAACCCATCGCCTTGACAACAAGACTGTGCCTGAACGGCGTCTTCGATATATAAAAGCATTACAAATGTTTGACCAAATTAGCGTAGCTACAGTAGAGTATTACTATCTTGCGAATATAAAGAAAAGAAAGTGATAAAAACAGCTTAAAAGAATTAAATATATCTTCTCTAATTTATTGTTAACATTTTTTTTTTAAAGGAAAATATTTTTTTCTCATATCGACAATTCAAAGATAAAAATATTAGTTATTGTAGTTTTATACAATGAAATATCACAAGTCTTCAATGTATTAACAGTAGCGAAGTACAATTTGAATATTGTATTAAAGACATTAAAGAAGAAGAAAAAAAAAGTCAACATGGCAAAGAAAGAAAACAAAGAACTCTGACATTTTTTTTCTGCGCAGAAAAGCAGCTCCAACAGATTTTGGAGTGTTGCTGATGTCAGCACTTGTTGTCTGGCCATCTCGGCTGTCAGAAAGGCTAATCCTCATCCGTTAATCTGTGTCAGTTTTAGTGGAATCCGATCCGTAGTTCCTGCCTCCACTTTCATCCACTGAGGGTCTCTTCCGCCAACTGTTCCAGGATAAACTTGGATGTTAAGTTGATTTATTCTGAGCACCCTTTTCATCTCCTTCTACTTTCCACCGTTATTAGAAGTGAACGGTCCCTGCTGGCTCGAAGTCCAATATGAATTTCATCAAGAGAGGAAGGAAAAAGAAAAAAAGCATTCTAGGACCCCTGGAATAGAAGCGCTTTTAATTTATTTAGCTTTTTGTTATCTTCATTGCTTTCTTCGCTTCTTTTAGTCGTTTATTTCTATTTCCTGTCTTCCTTTCTTTTTCTGTCCCTTCGTCTTCTGTAGCAAGGTTGCAATTTGCTAGGTATAAACAACCAGGCGAAGGGAATTTTGCCAAGTTCAAGTCAGGAACAAGGTATTGGGACAATGGGACAAGTTAATACAGGAACATAATCTATGCTAAGTCTTAATAGACCACAGATTGAAATACATATTATCTCTATTAAGACAGAAACAGAAAATTCTATGAATATGAATATAAATATCAGAACTTTAATTTATGTGAATAAATTCTTAGTGTGAAGATGATAATAAAAAAAACTTACAGCATCAAAACAGTTAAAACAATTGAAACGCACAGACATACAAGTGTTGGATGTTTCAATCGTGATTTTTTTTTTTATTTATAACCATTTATTTTATTTTATTTTTTCATTTATAACCATTTTTAACGAAGGAGTTTCGTTACAATATGATAATCGTAACGTTCTCTTAAGCAACACTTACTTTTCTGCAGTTTCATACATTTCTGTTTCTATCTTAATTTTATAAACATTGTATTTTATTTTTCCGTATAGTTTAGCAATTACCGCAATTTTAGTATTATATACGAGAATACTGCTGCCATAATTACAAGCATACTTCGTGTGAAGCGTGAAATTCAAATGTTTTCGCTGTTGTTGCGGAGAGATATCGTAAAGTATTACGTTCGTTCTAGCGAAACTTCGTTAGCCAACGTTTCATTAATGGAGGAATAGCTATACTTCAGAACATTGTAAGTTGCGCTGTTCTGTGTTGCAGTTGGTTTTATCCACATTATACGTATTAAAAACACATCATATCTTCTTTGATTGAATTAATTAAAGATAGTGTGCTTAAATGGATAGAAAGTATGCTTTAATTTTTTGTGAATTAAAAACAAAATTCCTTTTTTTTCTTTTTTTTTTATGTAAATTCCAACTTTTTAAGTGATAGCTTTTTCTTTTTCAAAATGGCAAAATTAACGTGCATAAGAATATTAGTAAGAAACAATAAAAATAAAAACGCAAACAATTAAAAGTTCACCAAAGAGCTTTAACGAGAAGAATATTTTTGTACCGGGAATCTGAAACCTAATTTGTATTTGATGTTAATTTCTATTTGATAAAAATAACAAAAACTGAAAAGCCATTATTATGTTTATTTGTCCTTTGTTTGTTTCTTTTGATTCCACTGAGCTATTGAGTAATGGGAGAATTCAGTTGATGATCGCTAGGAAGCGTGAAACGGTCTGTTTCGGATTCCCGGTACGAAACTTCCAAAAAATGGTTCAGTGAACCTTTAATTGTGTGCGTTTTTCTCTTTATATTTTCTTTTTCTTCTCGTAAGATTTTCTTTGTGATCCGTCGAAAAATATGTGAAAGTCGAAATGTTTTAAAATTTAAAGTAAGAATAAAAATTACAAAAACTTACTTGCATGTATTCTCGAATTTATTATTGAAGCATTCATTCGATTAAATCGTTTCTAGCTAAATTTAGCATTTTGGGGATAATTTTCTGTATTTCAATACAGAAAAATTATTTTTCAAAGTTTATCGTTTTTGCCAAATCTTTGTCGATATTCTGTGACTCTGAAAGGATTAATTTCTAAATATTTTTCAGTTCTATTTCTGTTTAATTGAATTCTTGTCCAATGGCCAAAATCCTTATTTCATTTTTTTTAAGAAAGTTGTGAATAATTACAATTAATGTAAATAAATTTCTATATTTATTTCATAAAGTGCTTAACGTATAGATATTTCTAAACTGTTTTAAAACAGCTTTAGCTTTGCATTTTGATAAGTTTAGCTTGAATTCAATGACGCCATCTCCTTTAAGTTTTGTTTTTTCCTCATAGTCTTGTTTTGAGTTCGACAAAAGAAAGTTCTGGTTAAAAATGCCGACATTGATGGTGTCTGACGACTAAAACACCTGCACTGCTACATCTGACATATTTGGTTGTAATTTCATTTACATCTTTTTCAATAAAGAAAGAAAAGAAGAAAAAGACTGAATGTTTTCGGAAGACAAAGATAACCGATTGAGAGTTGTAGATCTGTCGAGTTAAATTTAAACAATCCATATTTTACAACCTTTCTTCGTCTTCTTTTCGTCCGTTGTCTTTTTTTTTTCTTTTTTTATTGTGAATACTTCCTGTTCGACCTTAAGTGCTGCGGGATTTTTTTCTTGTTATAAATTGGCTGTGACTTCTTCTTTAAATATAACATTATAAATGTTAGATGGAAAAATGGAATGGACAAAGAAATTCCTTTATTAAAATCGCTTTTATCATCGAATTTATGAAAATGTTTTTATGATCTGATCTTCGAATATTTCTAGTAATTTTTTTTTTTTTTAATAAAGTTCATTATTCAAAAGTAAGTAATAAATAAATAAATAACAACATATTTATCCTTCTTATCCTCATCTCTAAATGAAATATCAATCTTGAGATATGAACAAAATATTACATATGTTTGTTGATGTAGTTTCTGAAATAAAACTTTAATTGGATTCCGAATAAATAAAAATAATGGAAACAACGAAATCTATCTTTCTGGCCTTTCAGAATCCTAACCCCTATGAGTCGTGAAGCCTAGATTAACAATCATGTGCGTGGATAAACTTTTAATCGCCAAACTGATAGTGCGCATGTGCTAGATTTAACAATCTAAAATTGCACAAGAGTGCAAACTTAGTAATCAAAAAATACAAAAATGACATTATTTACAAAGGAATTAATAATTAAACAAAAAAACTAATTGATATCAGATAGATTGAAAGTCTGCGTTCATATCAGTTTCTAAGATAGTGTTGAAAAATAATCTTGTCACCAAAAGCAGAAATTTAGCTAAAAATTTATAATAATCAATTCATATTTACTTTATTAATTAATAAATAATAACAATAAAGGTCTAATAATCTAAATAATATTAAAATTCATCATATAGATATCTTTCGAAAAGTTGTCTGTCTTGAATTTTTTTTGAGTTATAATAACACAGTGCTTCTATATCTGCTTATTGTGATTTCGGAGTTTTGGGAGTTTTTAAAACTACAGAAATGATAGTTGAAAAGGAGACTTCAAGAAAGAAATTATAGCTAAAAAAAAAATAGCTATTCTATTAAATCCTCGTTTGTTTTCTGCAAATTTTATTTTTGTTTTCGATAAAGTTTAAAAAACAATTGTCTGTTAGCGGAATTTGTTACGTTGAATTTTACCTTAATTGCTATACAAAAATAAAATTTGTATCGCTGCATAATATAAACAAAATAAGTTGTTTTCTCTATAAGAATTACTTTGAACTATGCACAATCTCATTTTATTCTCAGAATAAAAGACATTCGCCAGATCTTTTTTTTAAATAATTTTCTGTTTAAAAAGTCACAAATATCTCGACCAAGAACTTTAAAGAAGTCTCTTACTTTTGACTTAAGAGTTTGAAATTCTTGTACTTGAGCGGAAATGTTGAATTCCTGGAAGTGGACAATTTTCCTCTACCATCTAAATATAACGCATCCACTTCAGAGGCTTTTATATCCAGACTATATATTATAAAAGATGTTTTTGTTAAATGAGCTTCTTTGTAACATTGGTTGGAAGAAAGTACCCTCAAGATTTAATGTTAACAGGAAAAAGGTTCGTGAATTGGAGAGAGGAACGATCTTTCTTATTTTTCCAACGACTTCTTTAAAAATTTAGTTATGGAACTCATAGTCTGTCATTCTCGGTTGATTCCTCTATAAATCTTCTCGAATATAGATCTTTCTTATCATCGTTCCCTTGTGTAGGCTCTCATGAAATGTGTTGACACTCGGTCGTAAGTTTACCTACATTTTTTTCCCCCTCGATGTCGTTTTCTGTCCCCCTCCTGCCGCCATGTTATTTTTTTTTTTTTGGAAGGGGGAGTGTTACAGTAGGCATTTCCTTAGTTTTTCTTTTACTACTAGTAAGGGTCCTAGATCTTCGTCCTGGACAGAGATTAGGTCCCAGATTTATCATGAGACATAAAAGCCCACTTCTGCAATGACTGTGAATCATAAATCGTTCTACAGGACATTACGGCTCAAATGATGTTTTTCTTTTTCGGGAGGATCTCATCCCTTCAATAACACTCCATTTTAATTGCTTGTTTCTTGTCTTCAGTTTTGTCCCAAGTCCAGGTTTTTATCTTTTATCGACTTAACATCGGTTTTCCAATTCAGTAGTTTTTGAAATGCATTTTAGATCGTTAAATTTTCATTCTCCTTATTTTTAACGATATTTAAAACAAAGCTTTTTTTTAATAAAAAAGCTATTGTATTTTTTAGAAAAATATTACTATTCTTTATTTTGCGTAACATGCTATTTAAATACCAGTTCATATCCTTAAATTTAAAAGTGTATACAATTTTTTGACTTTTTAAATTCAGTTTTTTAACATTTAACATTTTTTAATCGATAAATCCCTGTTTGATGTAATGTTTGATTGTTTACCGATTTTAAAATTCTAACTTTTATTTTAAATAGGAATCAAAGTTATATCAATGGTCGATAGAAATAACAAAACTCTACTAAATTAGTTTTATTTGAAAAATAAATGGATTTAAATAATGTAATCAAGTAGTTCCCTTAAACTCCATGCAGTATAGATATTGTATATGAACAAGAAATCAATATCTAAATAAAAATTTATTTATCCTCGACAAAAGGGATTAAGTATGTAGCCGTAAGATCAGATCTCCTAAATAAGATATTTTAAAAATTACTTCTTTGGAAACAAATATTCCATATTCCAGATAAATTCCAAGTGATTTCGAGTAATTTTTTTTGCTATTTCAAAAGATAAAGGAAATGAAGTCTTTGTATCGTTTGTTTTAAATTGTGATAGCATTCATTTCTACCAGTGTATTGATATACAGTAAAACCCCGTTATTACGCTCCCGCTTATAGCACTATCCCGTTCTTTACGCTCCTTTCATGCGGTCCCTGGAATTTTCTATATAACTCTGTATACTTTTACCCTCTTATAACGCTTCAAATCCCGCTTATAGCGCTTTTTTATATCGGAAATTTTGTATCGAAAAGAAATGTAACACTGTAAAGATTCTTTTCTTTCCCTTGTAGGAGGGAATCTTGGAACTCTTTGAAGTGCGGGTCTGTGATAGAGTAAGTTAGTGCAAAATGTCGAAGCGGAAATCCCTTTCTATAAGTGAAAAATTGCAAATTCTTTGTAAGTAACACTAAGTCAGAAGGATTTCTCAGAATCTCTAATAATTCCCTGATCCAGTCTGAGAACAATAATAAAAAATAAGAATGGAATTATCAATGCAGCGAAGGATGGTGGCAAATGCAAAAAAGTAAAGTGTGGAAAATATGAAGATGCCGAGGAAATTCTAATTGAATGGATTCATCAGTCCCGTGATGCATCAGTGCCATTAAGTGATCCAATCATTCAAGAAAAGGCGCGTGAAATAGCGGGCAGTGCACTAAATCTGCTCCGAAAATATATTTGTATTGCTCCTAGTGGAGTATCAATTGATGTTAATAGTTTCTTGAACCGCATTGAAAATGTCATAATTCATAACAGTAGCACCCACACACGGCAAACCACAATCAAAGATTTTTTTAATAGGAAATAAGCTCACATTTGCACTATATCTATTTCAGAATCAAGTATCTTTCCTGTAAATGGTGTCTAAATGTTTCCCCATCACATAAATCATTTCCCCGTTTATAGCGCTATCCCGCTTATTACGCTTGTAGGTCATGGTCCCTTGACGAGCGTAATAACGGGGTTTTACTGTATTTTGTAATTTGTGTTTGGGTACTTCTGATTGTACGCAAAATTAAGAGGCACATTAAAAGTTACTCTTTTTTGCAATCATTAAAATATGCTAAGATTCTATTTTAGTGTTCCTTAAGTTAAAATAACTTTTCATGCAAAACTTAACCTATTTAGAGCATAAACAGAAGTCTGTCAGAGGTTTATGTAATAGAAACATTTTAAAACCGTTGATGGGCATTATATATAACTGTCAAACTTTTTTCAAGATATAATTTGCAGTGTGAGAAATAATACGTTAATTATAAAAGATATATTAAAAAAAATAAAAAAATCGATCTTCGTTATTTTGAGAATTCTTTATCTTCCAATAAAGAAGTTTTCAGAATTTCTCAACTGCAAAACCACACTTGTGGTTTTGAGTATCTATTCAGGTTTAATAATACATAAATTAAAATTTCCGAAGAAGTTCTGACAGAAATTTTTAAAAATTTTAATATCTTATAATTTTTTTGAAAAATTAAAAATGATATTTTTCGAGCTATAATATCACGGGATAGATGGATGAGGAATGTCTGTTATAAGTCGAAATTTGCTTCAGGAAAATAATGTTTTTTGTCCCTCAGAACCTCATGTCAATTTTGCAACACTGACAATGAAAAATACCTAAGCCATGCAACGAAGGTGCGTTTGTTTTGAGCTCTTTGCAAAATGTATCAGAGCCGTGTGTTTGGTATTAAGGTTGCTGTTATAGAAGAGATTTTATGGTGCTTGAGATACATGGATGTCATCTCTCCTTTTGACAATCGCATGAATCACCGACTTCCATTGCCACCAGCGATCGGCGCTGCCGTACGCGGTTCCTATTATCTGCAAGTCACCCCTCCCTCCTATTTTTCTTTTTTTCTTCCTTCCTTGTTGGGTATTTTCTTATTATTTCTCCTCCTCCTAAAGGTCGATTCAGGAGAATTGAAAATGGCTAGCATGTTGGGATCATACCAGAAAAATATTTTTGAAATTATTCTTTAAATATTCAAAGCTTTAATGCATCTGTGGAAGCTACTTTGTACAGTAGATCTCCAACCTCATCTTAAAGTACATGGGTTTTTCGGTTAAGTAGCTTGTTTACAATATTTTGTTTACTCTTATGTGAGTACATTTCCATAGGCTGTACATTAGTAAATCAATTGATAATGATAAAGTAACTGAGGTCGATTCTTTCCATTTTATTTTATGATAATAATTAAGAATTAATTAACAATGTCATATTTGCCAAATCAATTAGCGACAGTTATTGTAAATAAACTATTTTTTCTAACGTTAACAGAAACGTTCACTACATTAAATAGTTCGCATAAGTAAGACTGAAAATTCTGGAGAACAAAGAATTTGTAAAAATAATAATAATAGAAATAATAACAATAAAATAATGAAGAACTCTATATTAATGTAAATTTAATTCATATTATTCGTATTCTAAACATTACGTTTAACCTCCGAGTGTTAGCTTGCCTCGATTGATGTTTTTTATAATTTCTCAATTTTAGAAGTTTAGAATTATTTTTACAGGCCTAGAAAGATTGTTTGTTTTTGTTTTTGTTAATTTTTTTTAACTATGAAAGA
>JAFIDM010012231.1:7554936-7588692 GCA_023159025.1 Thereuonema tuberculata | reverse complement strand
TGTTTGTTTTTGTTTTTGTTAATTTTTTTTAACTATGAAAGAATAAACATAAATCAATTTTTATATATAGTTTTCTTTGTTTTTCGCATAAAAATGAATTACTCTCTCATTTCAAATGCTTCCAGAAAAAAGTAATTTAGAAAAAAATTTTAAATTGTCTTTTACTGATTCTTTCCGTCTTTGTTTCGTATAACTTTAGTATCAGAAATTACCAATTTAAGTTTCCAATGCATAAAAAGATTTATTTGTTTATTTTTTGTTTGTTTAATTAATGAGCTTTTTGACCTGTTAAATTCTTGATGTAATCTTCCTCCGAATGAAGGAAGAGATTTTTTTTTATTATTATTATTTTTTATTTTTTTATTTTACCATCTGGAAATTCTTAGAGATAAATTAATAAGCAAACTTCTAAAACTTAACCTGAAATTTACTGCTTTGTAAAAAATATTCAATTCAAAAGAAAGTACATTTTTTTGTTTACTTCTCATCCTGCATTTAAGTTAATCACTTGGGATCTGTTTAAAGGAGAACTGTATTACGGATGCTGCGGAATTTTGTTTCGTGAAAAGCGGTTCCGAGGTATACAATGCTTTTGACAGTAATTCACGTCCTTCCTGCTTGACCACCAGGAGTCGCACCAATCGTTTGTTGGCGTTGCCGGGCCTATTCTTCTTCCGCCGTGATGAAGCGAGTCGGTCGCCGGGAACGGCGTGCGGTAAACACCACGTAAAGCTTCGCCCGATACAGTCATATTTCATCGGTGGGTTACGAATGGACGGGTGTCCTCGATCCAGACACCCTGCTATCTTGCTTCGTACTTCCCGGGGCTTCACGCTGAGTCGCAAGGAAACGCAGTCCTTCCCTAACCCGAAACGTGTTTTTAAATCGATACAGTAAAAAAGAAGTAATTCGTTCTAGTTTATGAGATTTGCAGCTAAAATAAATTTGTATCCTGAGAAGAAGAAAAAAAATCTTGAAGATTTCAGCTGAAAAAGTTAAAATGTTTTTAAAAACTTCTTCAGAATGGGGTTATGTTAAAGTAAATTTCTGAAGGAAGATTTTACTTTAACACAAACTAAAAACTTAAAGTTTTTTTGTTTTTTTTTCTGATTAAGTGAAAATCAGATTTACGACAACAGAAGAGAAGCACAACAATGTCTGTCTCTAACATAAACATGTATCAATACTTCATCATCATTTAATAAATAAAAGATACTTGAATGTAGGAAAAAATTTAATAATACAAAGCAATGAAGAAACTATTTTGTTTTGTTTGTTTACTTTTTTAATTAATGATAATAATTTAAACTGAATGAGCCACAGGAAACCAAGAAATGAAAATATTTCTATTGTATTTATTTTATGAATCTGTTCAGAACTTATAAAAATAAAATATGATTCTCTAGGAAGACAACAATAATGTCTGCTTCACAAATAATATTTCTTAGTATTAATTCAGGGAGAGTTTTTGAATCTCATTGAAGTCTTGTTTATTCAGTTAAAACTAAGGAATGATTAATCCTCATTTGAGATTACGGAAATGAAATTTATATAAAAAGGTAACATTTTTCACATTTATTTGAATAAAATTCTCGTGTAAGAATTAATCACAATCCACTGAAATTTGAAAGTCAAAAAGTAAGGAAAGTAAGGAAATGAATGATAAAAAAACTTGTCAATTGCGACTCATTAAAATAAATAGGCTGTTTTTTTAATGCAAGCTGCTTTTCATGTATTAATTAAACCTTTAACATCTAATTGGACCGAGAAGCCACGTGATTTTATTGCTAGCTAAAGTTACTGGGTTCGATTCCTGTAGGTACTCAGGGGAAATTTTTCGACGTTGAATTCTTTTCCAGACTGGTCCTACGGTCCATCAAGCCCTCTGTAGAATGGGTGTCGGGTTTCTTTCCCGGGGATGAAAGTCCTGCGAGCGTCAGACTGACCAATTTTAATGTATTAGTCACAAAACTCCGTAACAAAAACACAAAACTCCGAAAGACTTACCTCGGGCGACCACAAGAGCTTACAATGAAATGCTTTAATTTTCTAATACACCTTCATAACTGCTATTACGAAAGAAGTCTTATGTTGATTATTTTTAACATTTGAAAACATGTTAACAATGTTCAGGTTATCTTGGAGGCTGAGGCGAGATGAATATGCAGCACAGAAAGGCTAATCAGAATTGTAATTTTTAACGTAGGTCTGCACATTTTTCGGAAGGAGGAAGATGCTTCCTATTGTGAAACTCGTATATTTTCGTTTAGAAGTGTCACAATATTTTAATGATGACGGAGGAGTATAATCACTACGTACACTTTCTTCTTATTTGAGAATGTTGAATGTGTAAATTAGGTTTAATTGGAAAAATCTGATATCTGAGATCGATATCTGAAAATTTTGACATTTTCAATATCTACCGAACAGAAATTCTAAACCATTTTTAGTTTTCATGGAAGCCTCAAAACTGTTGCAACGTTAACAAATTATAATGAATTATCACGTCTAATGTACTTAATACCATCATGAAAACCACGGATAGTAACTCATTCTAATGGCTATTAGATTTCTTTAAATATTCCAATTCGAAAATTCGAATTTATTATTTTCGAAATGTAACAACACTTTTATCTTCACTTTCTGCCAAGGCCTACTGAGGCCAAAAATAATTTCTATTTATTCTTCTGAATGAAAGGCCATTTCTCAAAAATTACCAAAGAATTTTTTTTCCTTTATATTTTTTGCACAGTACTTCATTTCATCTTTTTTTCTTGAGTTCAAGAATGTCTGATCTCCAAAGAGTTTTTTTTTCTTTTTTTTGTCTCAGTTGTAAAGCTGCTTAATCTACCAATCGATTCCATTTTTTTTTGGTTGTCTGTAGGTCATATGTCAGTAGCTAGCGAATCAGAATCGACTTCCGAAAAGCGACTGAGTACCAAGTGTTTTGCCATCCGATAAATTCGGGCTGTCACTAAGAATTATTTAGAATCATGGGAGGTTAGTCAGTGGGAGTTTAGATACCCTGCAATCGAGAACTACAATTAAGGAGTGAATTTGTTCTTTAAATACAAAAACTAATATATATTGTCTGAGGACGGAGCCATTCTTATTTCCCTAGGGCGAATTCTTTATTTCAAATATCATCCATAAAATTGACATTTGGTTTAACTTTTGTTACATAATTCAAAACACTGACCCGTTCCTATTGAGTTGCAACATCGGAATTCAATGATTCTATTTGAAAACAGATCCTGAATATTAAACAAATGATAGTTTGATTTTCTTTTTTCAAGTTCTTTTGGTGCCACTTAAGGAAATAATCCTTATATTAATGTTTAACTAGTTTAAATAGAAGTTGTAAATTTAGACAGATTTATAAAGATATTCTGATTGAAGATTATCAAAAGCTTATTGGGTGAGATAGAGTAGAAAATTTGGCTTTCAACAACTCAGTGAAGTCTTGAAAGATCTCTTTCAAGTGTTCTTACTATTTAATAGTACTTCAAGTGGCAAAATGTTGGTGAATCGTTGTACAGGTCATTCTTCAAATTGATAAAAAAAAATAATTATAACTATTAAGTAATTACCATTTTTATAAAAAGATTTCCCGTACGTAACTCATGGTGCGCCAAAGACGTAGGTCCCACTTTTGAATGATCATCGAGACTCAAAAGATTGGATGGTCTACGTCGTCCGTATTAACCCCCGTTCTCATTTACAAAGGGCTGAGTGAACCTTAGGGCCCGTAAGGAAGAGAAACAACTTACGAAAATTCCCCACCACCGCCATGGAATGAACCCGGTTCCTCCAGCCCGTAACCTATTGGATCACCGATCCCACATAAGATGTAGAAAAGCTTTCAAGCGCAGATTTGAATTAATGTTGTTACCTCTTTTTTTTTTTAATTTATTTATTGATCGCTAAAAACGATTGTCCATTGTTAGCGAGAGTTGTAAGAATAGGATGGTGTTAAAACATGGTGTTAAGAAGATGGTATTAACAACAAAGTTCCCAAAATATAGAAATCTCTTAGTAAGTTTTTCTTTACTGTTATTGTTTTTGAATCTTAAGCCTTTCTCTTTCCTATTCCTTGAACTTAAAATTCCATCCTCTGCGCTTCAATGCATTGCAAGCGAATCCATTTTCTCCATCTTCATTCTGTAATGAGCACCATGAAAATTACTTTTATTTCAGTTGTGAAATCATTGATGAAATTAATCACATGTTGACCTCAGCATTTAAAAATTTAAGTAAAAATCTGACTTTAATTTGAAATAATGAATTTTATGAATGAAAACCAATTCGAATAAGTGAGAGATTATTACAATACATCCAGGATCTCATTCCGTTGAGTGATCATTAACTGAAATCCTTTAAGAAATTTATTTAAAGAGTATCATTTTTAATTATTAAGTACTTTTGTATTTTTTTAAATTAAAATTAAAATTTGAATTGTGTTTATTAACTCTTCAATGCATTTTTCCCATTTTACTGTCTGTACAGTTCGTCTAAGTTAGGAAGGCAGTCCCCTCAGGCGTTGGTACTGAGAACTTGAAAAAATAGGGTTAAAAGGTATAAAGTAAATGGGGGTGTGGAGGAAAGATTACAACAGTGTTTGCAAAACTTGACCTCATTATTATCGCCTTTAAGTAAATACATTTCCGAACACTTGAATTCTCCAAAATACTAAAAAAAGTTTCACATAAGACCTTTTTTAAATTCCACAACAATACCCTTTCATCCCTATTCTTTCAAGTTCTCAGTCCCAACGCCTGAGGGACTGCCTTCCTAAGTTAGACGAACTGTAAATTGAGTTAAGAGATTTCAACAATTGTAATAGACTTCAACTGTCTTTGAGAAATAAAACATAATAGACTTCATTTCTCTTCTTCCCTCCTCTAAAAAAAATGATCAAGAAGGAGTTATTTGATTCCTTATCCACTTTGTTTCTTTCTGCTGGAATTATTTGGAAAGGAAACACTTCATTTGCAGTAAATTTCCATTTTGTAAGTTTGATTTATGGAGATTCTGAGCTTGATGTCACCAGATTAGCGAATTCTTACTCGACACTAAGAGTCAAAGGTCAACTGTCATTCCTTGCTTTGACCCTCTATTAAATCTGTATCATTAGTAACTCAATGGGGCATCGCATATTGGACTCGTCTAAGCCCAAGAATTTATCGGGGGGAGACGGTTGGATCTGATAAAGTCGGTTTATGGCGACGAGGTTATGTCCGTTTCAGTTCTCCTGAAGTTTATGAACCAGCAAGAAAGCCTTGATTGAAGCCAGATTGATGCCCAGTTTAATCGAATGCCTTGAACAAATACACCTCCTTCGACATTTCATTAGTACATAGTTAATTATGTAATGGTTTTATTATATTACAATAATATTTTAGTAATGTTGTAACAATAATAATACTCATACCAACACATACGCATAAAAACTGTAATAAAAAACTTATTCTGACGTACATACAGTGCATAATACGTAGAAAAGTGTAAATTACATTCAGAAAACATTTTTTTTTTTTTTTAAAGTTATGATTTTAGGATATCAAAGTTTTAGAATTTAGCTAATTAAACATATAGAAAAGATTCATTTTTATTAAAGTTTAAAATTTGTCGAAGCTAGATTATTTATCAATTCAGTCATTAATATTAAACAATAATTTAAAATTACTTATACAAAGAGGCTGAAATTTTAATGGCTGATTGAGTTTGCATTCCTGTTGGCTCTTGTATAAATTGCACAGGAGCTTCGAAGCAAAAATAGTAAATTTATCTTTATTTAGAATACTGTTTTCAAAAAGTGGGCAGACAACTGTAAGTTTCTGGTGACTTTCGCCTATCTCTAGGATGACAAGTTAAATATTTGACAAACTGAATAGTGCACTTCACTGTTTCATTTTAGTTAAAAATTAAGTTAGATCAATTTGGCTTAAAAATATCCTTTTTGCCTTATAGTGAAGTTAAAAAGAAGAAATGGAATCTCTTTATACGGAGTTCACTTCAGTTATTTTCTATTTCATAACAATGTATTAAGGTTTTGTTTCAAGTTTCATACATAGTGTTTTTTTAATACTGATTTACTCTTAATAAAAACTTCAAGTGTTGAATGTTCTTTGATGCGTGAAGTACTTTTCTTAATACCTTACATTAGTAAGTCAAACTATAACCAAATGGCTGCCTGAGTCTCCATTGTACTTAGAGAAGAGTGCTTAAGACTTTGAATTAGGGATTTTTTTTTTTTACCCTTTAATTAATTGTAACTTCAGGCTCTCGTGGATCCTTTTCAGTCATAAAAGATCTGTAGATTCAGTAAATTGGAATATTCCACTGCAGCCATGATTAAGCCTGTGGATGATTATGTCGTGCCGAATCCTCTTCACAAATAAGCACGTACGAAGGCATTACGCGCGAATTACTATTGGAGAGCCCGGCAACGAGGCTTTCTACAGTCCAAACGTGCGGTTGGGGTGAGTGGGTGGCAATGATGACGTTGGCATCGCTTAGTAAGACAATGAATTCGTCCTCCCCGTCCCCCGATGTCTATTATTCATCGGGGGATAATTGTTCACTCGGTCCTTCGTTAACAACATTCATAAAATAGACTCCATTAAAATTGGATGCGATCGTGACGAATTGGCACCAGAAAGAAACGAAAGATGAATTGAATGAAAGGAAAGAACGATTGAAATATCGGAGTGGGTTGCTGCCAGAATAAACTAAGGTCTGGAAAATGGAATGAAATATCTGGGTTACTAATTTTACTTGTCTTTAACAAACGAGATGGGAAATTCCGAGCTAATTTCTGTAATCAAATAAAATTCAACATTTATATTGGTAAGATTGTCGAATATCTTCTATTTTCTATATCAGGATCAAATGATATCCTGAAATTGAAATTAAATAATTTCATAATGAATAAATTAAAAAGAGTTTATTTGATTAACAGCTGACAAACATAGAAATAGTAACACGACAAATGTATAAGAAGTGAAAAAAAAATTAAACCATAGGAGTCAGGAGGTTTCTGTAGAGCTTTTTATTAGCACAGGGCAGTTGGCGCAATCTTAAATCCAAAATAAGGAGTCCTTAGAAAGTGGCTCGTGGCATCTTTCTCTAATAATCCTTATCATCTGTGAATATCCAAGTTTGATTAAAAATAAATTCCAAATTGCTTTTAGTTTTAATTCTTTGGATTTTGTTTTCCTTAAAGTCTAAATTTTCATTTTCATAATTGTGGTAAGTTCTTTACAAAGATAAAAAAATTCACAAAGTTTTCCTATCGTAATTCCGCTACTATTTATTTATTTATGTTTAATTCAATATCAAACATTGGCTTCATTTTTACCAAAAAAAAAAAAAAACGATTCATTAAAGATTTTGACTCTTGATCATATTTTTTGTTATTAGTTCCTAGTAATGTATTTCTGCAATAGTTTTGTAAATTTAATCTGTAGACTTTTTATTTGATTCCTATTAGACTAATAGGAATATCGTTTTTCAAAATATCATTCCCTAACAAGTAAACGGCAAAGTTTAATCTTGAATTTTGTTTTCTCGCTGAAATCTGCTTGTATGAAGTGTGTTCAGACACTGCTTCCAAACCAACCAAACAGATGAATCATGCTGCGATTGCAATGGTCGTCTGCTCCTAAGGGAACTGAAGGTAATGGGGACGAAGTATCATTATTCTTGGTCTCCTTGATTCTTTTTATTGTCTGCCTTATTGTTTTCTTCAGTCGGTTACAGCTTCAGTAGATAATTATTTGGTGCTGCCCCAAGACCTTTTCCTTTAAATGCTGCTGTTTCTTGCTTTGTTACTGCAAATGACTGTCTCTGAGGGATTTACTATTTTTATGAGCCAGATTAACGATACACATAGGTCGAGTCTATAGTCATTGACTCCTTTTATATCTAAAGTCTCTTCTTTGTTCGTCTTTGATTAGGATGTTGGGTTCCGTTTCTTACTGCTTCTTTTCCTGAATAGAATTGATAGATATTTTATACTTGGATCTCTTTATCATATTTATTCTATCTAATAAGAAAATGACTGAAACAAAATAAAAGGAAATTAATTCTTTGTATAAATAAAATCTAACACTTGGAAAAAATAATCATCACCAAACAATTATTATAAGCTTGTAATTATTAGATTACGAATATTTTAAAATTACAGCTTTAAGGAAATGCAGTGCACTGGATATACATCCAGCCATATCCGCACTCAGAAAGTTACTGCAATATGAATGGCAAAAAACAATGGGACTCTTCACAAAGCTGGATAAGCGGGTAGAAACCCTTAACAAACTTCAGAGGGAGTCTACTTTTATCATGGAGCTGTCTTTGATGTGGAATTAAACCTTTCCTAAGACATCTCCTGCCCCAATTTTATGCAATTGCTATCCGGTGGGAATGAACTCAAAGATTCCTGATTTCTCGTGTTGTTTGATGATTAACGTCCATCAAGATGAAAGCAATTGTAATAGCTTACACTTAGAGATAAGTAAATTATTTGATGAAAATTTAACTGTATTTCCTTCAAACATTAAAGTTTTCTTTATTGATTGAAACCCACGCATCTTCACTGAATATTATAAATCAAAGCATTTCTTGTCAACCCTTGAAATGAATGCTTCTTAACTTTCTCGAACCACATATTCGTCTGCTATCAGTTTACACTGATCAGTTTTTAAAGTTTAAACTAAACATTAAATTTCCCGATTTTTAACCAAAATGATAGTGGGATAAGTGCAACTATACATCTGTTTCATTTGCAGAAAATTATTCTCAAATTCAAGAACGCTTCAGCCGTTGTAAAACCTTTTTATTTTCATTGGATAAAATCTTTCTTCTGTTGCTGCCATAGTAAATGCCTACTTCACGGAGGTACGCATTCTATGGAATTCAGAAGTTCCCACAGAATAACCTGGCGAAAAATGCTGAGGAGGTTTCCCATTGCCGTCCTCAGGAAGCCATTATGTAAATGACGTCAGACCCGAAGAGAAAGTGAAGAAGAAACTAACAAACACAGAAAGGAAAGGAAACATCCCCTGTCGCTACTAGGATTCGAACCCAGGTTCCAACATTCTATCTGACTCGCGGAAAGCCTCCACCTAAACCTTTAGGTTATGTTTAATAAGGAGATATCTTCAATTGGTTGGAATATGTCATTGCTCCACAGCCAAGTCTTGAAGAAGCAGATAAAAGATTCCGACCATTAATATAATTGCCTTGATTGATGATAATCACGAATTTTGATTCTTCGTTTGATTCTTGAAACAATTGACACCAGAATAACGTTTTTTGTGTTGCTTCCATCTGAATAAGATTTCCGAAGCCTTCGTTTTTAAAAGTCATACAGTCTTTTGTTTTGCAAAATATGACATTATATTTTTCTTTACCAAAGCTGCTTTCGTCATTCTTCAAATAAGTCAATAATGTTTCATAAATTTCAGCTGTGAATGAGATATTTTTTCTTACTTCTTTTATGATTTTCAGCGAGCTTTATTTTAAGAAAACGACAAAATTAATTAATAAAATTTGCTTTTCTTTTAAAATATGGAAAATGTCGTCTAAAGAAGTTCACTACATAAATCAATAACAAAGTTAGACTATAGTTGTAATATAAAGTTTATTTAACAATGCGCTAAAGTGTCTTGTTAATCTAAAGTATGTTGTTGTTTTTTCTTAATATTTCAGCAGATTTAATAAGGACAAAAGTCTAGTTTTCTTTATTTTGAAATTTTTTTTTTCTTATTTTTAATTAGTTGCACAAACTATTTTAGGTAATTTTGTGCAACTAATTACCCAAGTTCTCTTTTTCTTTTCAATTTCCACTTTTTTTTTGAATAATATTAACTTAATATCTCTGGAGTTTTAATTAAGGATAATCATAATTTTTTATTTTGTAATTCATTGAAATAAATTTAATTGGGAAAAAGACTTTTTTCCTCTCTTTAATGTCAAATGATTGTAATTTTTCTTTCATATTCATTAATCAAAAATTACATTGGCATAAAATTTTCTTTATTTTTCAGATTCTCTTCTTTCTTTAATTAAACAAAACTCGAGTCACAGTCTAGTGAGCGGGTTTTTTTTACGACATTAGATGCATTTTTCTGGTCAAATTCTGCTTAAATCTCTAAAAAATTTGATTATTGAATCAACAGAAATTGTGAATTGTCAAAAATCTTTGAAAGCAAGTTTAACGTCTGTAATTATTCATAAATAGAGAGAGAAATTCACCATCGTACAATAAATATGCCTTCGCACATTGAGCCAACATCAACTTGAATTATGAACAGCTGTTTCATTCTTATTAGGAATCATCAGCAGAATATACCCTTGATGTTTGGTCCAGTTGCGCGAAAGTTTTACCTAAAAGCGTTCTCGATCCTGGGAATGGACCGCCGAGATAAAAATTTCTCTCTCCATTTATGAATAATTACGAACGTTAAACTTGCTTTCATTGAACTTGTGATGTTGCCTTTTTGTAATTAATTTCCTTAGTGCCTTTCAGTGAAAGGACAAGGGGTTAACACTTTGGATCTTTCAGGATCATTTTTTATTTTATTGTTTTTTATTTCGGCGGCCCATTCTCGGGATCGAGAATGCTTTTAGGTAAAGCTTTCGCGCAACTGGGCCAAACATCAAGGGTATATTCTGCTGATGATTCCTAATAAGGATGAAACAGCTGTTCAGAATTCACATTGATGTTGGCTCAATGTGCGAAGGCATATTTATTGTCCGTTAGTGAATTTCTTTCTCTATTTATGATAAAATCTTGTTTGGAGAGATTTCGTATTCTGTTTGCCGGAATTAAACGAAAGCTACATATTGTCAACTTTTCTAAAGTTTGTTTTTTTTTTTTTTTCTACCAAATCACACAAAAACGGGTACTCGAAAAAAAATGAACATAGTCTAAAAAAATGGTTTCCTCAAATATTAACTGTTTGTGTCATGTAAAAGTTGAAGTATGAATATTTTTTACATTTTTTAATTTATTTACGAAACTTTTTTATTTAAATAAAGGCTCTACAGAGAGCTCAATTTTTAATAAAAAAGATGAAATTGAAAGAAAAACTGTTACCTCGTATTTTGCCCGTAAGTAGCTTATTAATGAGCAGCACATTTTCAGAGGGAATTCCATGTAATTTGCCTTTTAAAATTTATTTCTTAATAATTTAAGAGCATTAACAATCTACTTCACAAATTTTAATGAGATACAATCAAAATCGTAGTTCTGTAAAAGGATGTTAGAAATATCTGAATATTTAAAGTTACAATACATATTATATACTGTATTTTGCATTTCAAAATATTTATATTTTGTAGGAAAAGTAATTGGAAGTGATATTAACATTCCATTTGAAATTTCATTCTAAAATGGACATTTTTTTACTGTAAGACGCTAGTAATGTATGTTAGATGCAGCTTGTAAGACATTTTCAAGGCATGGAATTCCAATGACACAGATACTTTTTTTTTTCCTCCGATGCTATCGAGGCTTCCTATTTATATCTCTGAACTATATGAAGTTAATGTGAAGGCATTGTGTTAGTCCTACCTAAACACAAAAGGTAGGTGATTTTTTCCTACTTTCCTTTCTTTCTTCCCTTGGAGAAGAAGAGATTGAAGGAACGAGCGACAAATTGGGAATAGACAGATAGGTATAAACAGAGCAGCAATTTCACGCCCGAATAAAGCGGAAGATCCAAGTGACGGTGTTCGGCTGCCTAATTTCTATGAGTGTCGTGCGCGTCAGTGCAGCCAGCGGCCGACCGGCGATCAGCTACGGAGCCCATTGCCGATCGTCGCCTACAATGGTTTATAGTCATCGTAAACTGTCAGAGAGGATTCCAAAAGAGGACATTCAAAAAAGCTCCTGTGGAAATGTTTCTTCGATAAGCCAAGAAAAGAGAGAGAAAAAAAAAGGCCTTCTTGTTCTCGGATGAATTATTACGATAACCAAAGAATATGAGAAATTTATTGGCATTGCTGAAATCGCCAGCATACATTCCTTTTAAGTGAATTTAAATTATTGGGAGAGATTTGCATTTTTCGAAAAGCTCCTGAAGTTGTAAGAAATTCACTTTCTCGAACAAGTCTTACAAAAGAAAAGGATACACAAGCTTTATCTTGAAATAGACCTAACTTACTAGATAAAATACTATTTGACCAAAATTTAGAAAATAGATTAAATAGTTAACACTCGCAATAGAGCTGTGAAACTCAAACTACCCTGGATATCTCTAAAACAGTTAATCTCTAAAAAAAAGGTGCTGGTATTAATTTACGGCATTGTCTTATAAACATGTAGTACTGCTCCTTTGCCTTTCATTTTGCTGTACGGCATACTTATATATGATAAAATCTCGCTCAATACCAAACTTTTTCTTTGCTCTTCTACGTATAAATAGAAACCTTTGAAAAACCTCTGCATGATTTGCGCATAAATAATAGTCTGTTGTAAAATTTAAGAATACCCTGAACTGACGGGAAAAAGTCTTTTGAAGCCGATTGAATGTGAATTATAGAGCCTTTATTTTAGGATGAAGTATTTAAATTTTTTGTCTAGAGAGATTATTTGATCGGAAGAATTGAGCCTAAATTTGTATCTTTGGCTAAATGTGAAGCTAAGTACTTCCTACAGATGCACTCTCAGAATTTTCTTTTCCAACACCAGTATCCTATTGTTTCTCATAGTTTGGGAAGCTCTGTCATGTAGTACAATAGAAATTTCCATTATAATCGAAAGTTTACAGTTACCATCAGTTTCATTAAACCGTGAGTTTTAGTGCGTTCAAATCAGCCTGAGTCAACATTATCTTTTATATTTTTTGTAATGCTCTGTAATTAGTTGTCGTGATTTATAAACTTCTGAAATGAAGAAGACAGTATTCTTTTGAATAGAAAGTTTTGGCAAAACAAGTAAATTGCAAAATGAAAAGAATTTGACGGAATGTTTTCTTGCAAGTAATCTTAGATTCTATGATCTTAGAAGACTTTCTAACTTGGTTTTTCCATTACTTCATTTGTAATTTATTGAGGAATATATTCGTTCTTTCTAATGAAAGGTAACAATTATAAAATTATTATCAAATCAGGTGCAAAAGATCGAGGAAGTCATGGACTATGATTTTGACATTGAATAACTGTAAATTTCACTACAAGAACATTTAGAACTGCTGTTCTGAAGAAGTAACGTCCTCCTGTTTGAACATGATTGCAATGATCTTCTTTGAATGTGTCAAGCGTATCTCGGCTGGTGAGATAAAGCTTTTCATTGAGCTGGCTCAGCTCAGGGACAGTCGTCAACTAAATCACCAATGGCGCCTGGTGCCATTTCTGATGCACTGAGTAATTTGAAAAACAGTCTTATTTACATAGATCATTAATGAGCGTAAAAACGACTAAAACATTTTTGCCAGTTCATCAGATATAATATGAAATACTGGCGTTTTACTTCCAACATGAATAATTCATTATCAATTTAACTGTGTATATTTCATAGACAAATAGACATTGTTTTTTTTTTGTATTGTTTTGTTTTTTTATACTTTCTTATATACATTGTGGTGATGCCACCAATCAATGTAAAATGTTATATTAGCTTGCAATTTTTTTTTTCATAGTTGGAAATCTTTTTTTGCTCAAATTTTGAGCGATGTTAATTTTATGTATTTTAAATATTTCATTTTTACCTAAAAAGGCAGGCTTGTTTTATCCAAGAATTTCGAATTCAGGAATTGACCTTCCTCTGTCTAAGGGCATGTGCAGTTAATCCATTAATCAATCAATCTCAAAGTAACTAGGTTTGTATTTACTATTGTTTCAAATTGATGGAGAATTTCTTTTCCATTGATGTTTAGTTTTCGACAAGCCATTGGATTACAACGAAAGTATTATGTTATAACAGAAGGATTTACTTCACTTTAAAGTTTAAAGTTGTGTAAAATGTTAAATTCAATTAAGAGAAATTCATATTTAAAAAAAAAATATCTTTCAGCTTTGTCCTGAGGTTTCTGAAATTATCTATTATCTATTTTCTCTCGTATTTGTGCAATTTGAAAGCGAATGGTCCGGAATTGCGACGAATTTTTTATTATTTAGACTCCTTCGTCAAGGTGGAAATCAAAATCCACACGAGTCAGGAAGTTTTCCTTATCTGTTATTACATCGTTCTCACGCAGCTGAGCCCCGTTGTGCTGATGAAAGAACAGCAACTCGTTTAAGATTACAATCGAAAACGAAGAAGAAGAACGGTGCGTAGGGGAGTCAATTAGTCAATTGTATCCTTTTGAGTTCTTTGTTAAGGCACTGAAGACGACGACGCGTCTTTTCAATTCTCCTTTGTTTGAGAAACGCAGTCTTTCTTGAGGAGGAAGATTTTCTCTCTTTCTCTATCACAGATATTGTCTTCGACGTGGCTTTAATCCTTGATGTCCAAATTCCAATGGATTTTCTCAACTGTTTTACAAAATTTTGACTTAAAAACTGTTGCAAAATAGTTTTCCACTTGTAAGTCGTGTTAAAGGATATAAGAAGAGAAAATATATGCGATATAAAGCTAATGAAAAAGACTTAAGCAAACAGCTTTTTGAAGTTGTATTTAATCTGTTTGTATTTCTGATTCATAATTCTAATTATTTATTTTCTGGAATTGTATAAATTACGAACCACGTTTCAATAAGTTAGTCGCAAGGATTCCCGTGAACTTGCATGGGAGAAAAAAATTACATTTTTATTTTCACTTACTTCAAGGGCCAGCTGAAGGCGGTAAGCAAGGTAAACAAGGTCCCAATGTTTCGGATTGGAAATGCAACCTTTACGAAGGGCGATAATCCCCTAGTTTTCCATAAATAAAAAAAAGATTCAGTTGACTTCCTTGATCTCTTCCTTTGTAATCTTACGTATTTTATTTTATATACTTACAAATATTATTCTGAAAGAGGAACGGTCTTGAAAATGATATTTTAGGTATACTCTCCTGATTTAGTGGTTTTACCATTGAAATTTAAAATACAATCTAAAGTTCAACAATATTCATTTCTGGATTTTTAGTTTCTAGCATGATTAAATTTTAACAGCACTTTTCTCCCTTTTAACATAACATTGATTGTTAACTTGTTATTCTGTGTGAAGATTTACAGACTCTATTTTGAACAGTACTTACTTTTTAGCTTATTTTTCTACCAAGAAAATGAAAATCGAAAGACGATAGTCATTTGTATGATTTTCAAGTTTCCAAAAATAAAAACTTTTTTGCAGTTTGTGATTTCTACGAAATTTTCTGATTTCTTAGCGAAAGATAAATCAGTATCGAAACCAAATAAATAAAATAATAAAAAATTCTTTACTTAAAAACTACTGCTTGCTTTTCATACTTTTCGTACAGTTTTTTTTTTTTTTTTTTCCTGTTGATCTGTTTAGGTTTTTCTTCAAAACTTACTGTAAATAAGTAAATTTGGATCTAAGAAATCAAATCCCTTCCCGAACCGCATTAGATAAGAAATAGTCTCTTGTTATTTATCAAGAACGACGTCAAGCATTATTTTTATCTCAAACTTTGTTATATTGGTGGATTCTAATTACGAAGCAGATTAGCGATTCATCTAAGCTGTCTCATTAATATAAATGGCGATGTGTTCTTATGGAATATCCAGTGAAGCATCCTCAAGATGCTGACGTCTTCTGAGAAGCCTCGGGTCTCAGTTCCTCTGATTAGCTTTAATTGTTGCTTCAGACGAACGATGTAAACACTCATTCGATTACCACAGTTAATGGAGGAGAATGACAAGGAAATTGGATGTAAAGCTACGAATAAAATAAAGATGATACAACTTCGGTTCTTTAAATTATGTTCCAGTATTTGCTAAATTAAGCTTCACAATTGGCAATGCATCTTTTTTTTTTTTTTACTTTTTTTTTTTTTCTTCTTCTCCAAAATATCTAAACACGAAATCTTCTAAAATATTTTAAAGATTTTTAACTAGATTGGATAAGAAATATTTTTAGAAAATGTTTTTGTTAGTATTTTAAGAAATTTACTGGCTAATTAAAGAAAAAAAAAACTAGTACTTATTTTTTTTTATGTAAAATAAATATAAGTTAATCAGTTTTACAAATAATAGAAATGTTTCTTTTATTAAAATAGAAATGTAAATATAATTTTTCCATTCTACTTTTTTGTATTATATTTTATCAAGGAAATTAGTTAGTGTTTTATTTCGGGTGAGGGACAAATTAGGGAAGTGATGAGCAACAACTAAAAAAACAGAAACGTCATTTGCAAAATTCGAGATGGAGCGAGGAGGGTCGATCCCCTGACTTCATCCCAACAACTTTCATAAAACGTACAATGTTGTTGGTTTTTTTCCCAAGTTAATTATATTCAATCTAATTTGAAGATAGCCTATAAAAAAATAAAGTATGGAAAAAAAAAGTCACTATCTTTTTAGTTTAACTATCTCAAAGATTTTTAGAGATTTACCAAATTATCTGAAATGAAGTTTATCTAACAAATTTTACAGTTTTTGTTTATTTACATAATTAGCCGCGAAGATTTGAAGTAAGAATCTCGTCATTTATCTTTAAGTGCTTCACTGATTTTTAGATTGTGAATTCTTTAGATTAACCTAAAATAATATGTTCTGATCGCAACTTCTGATTCAGCATGTAAAACAGCAATGAAGTTAATGTAAAAGAGAACGGTTTTGTGGAATAAATATATTGTTGTTTATTAATAATTCAATATGGAGATCTGTGCATTAAAAAATTGATTGAGACCGGCGGACTGCTGGCACATGAATTTTCTCACTAATATTTTCATTAGTGAGTTTTTTATTGTTTTTTTTTTTTTTTTTGCTTTTGAGGAGCCACTGCGATTCCGTTGTTTATTCCTTTTAGCCTCATTACTCAGAGCTATTTACTGGTGACTGCTTATAGCTGATGATCGCCAAAGAGTGTGAAACAGCTGTTCTAGGATGTCACTTAGCAAATACTTAAGTCTCACCCATTGTTGAAAATTATTTTAGATTATCTGACTTATTCTACCTAATGTTAAATGTTTTTATTTTAAAATAAAATAAGAAATAGATTAGTAGCTAGATTCTTAAATTAGTTTAAAACTCTATCAAGAAAAGGATTGATGACGAAAATTTGCTGCAGAGATTCATAAGAAAACTGTTACTTCATGTGAGTTTTCTTTTACTCAAAAACTATGAGAAAATAAACAAAAGAGTATATTTCATTAGGTGTTTGAAGTTTCATTAGTTGGTAATCATATATTATTGAAAATGTTTTAACTTTTTTCACTTTTAAAATTTCAAGTTTATTCAAGTCGCCATTGTTTTAGTCTTTTGCCCTGGGCGGAACTGATGAAAAGCAAGTGTTTTGGGGCTGCCCCCATCTGCCACTGACACTGATGCCTTCGGAACCACGGTACGCAGAGCAGATTGCCTGGACCTCTAATGCCAACCAGTAACAGAAAGCCTTTAGATTGAAACGAGCCGCCGCCTTTCGATAGACTGAGCCAAGCTGAATAGGAATTGGAAGATATGGATTGAAGACAGAAAGGAAAAGGATTTGGAGAAAATCGCTTTGTAGAAGCCTCTGTGTTTGACCGATCATGTGTTAGGGAACTCTTGACAATGGTTGATTCAATTTTCCTTTGACTCCATCAAACATGGCCTCTTCATTTTTCTGCTTCCCCCCCCCCCCCCTTTTTTTTTTTTAAATTACAAGAAACCCTATTTTTAATGAGAATGAGAAAATTAGACAGGAACAGGATACAATTATTCGAATTTTATTTAAATATTGATAATAAAAATTTCTTGATGTTCGAAGAATTAACTTTTTTTAAGATGTAAAAACTAGATCAATTTAAAACAGAAAGAAACTATTTCTTGAATGAATTTTTATTCGCGCAAAGTAGCTGCTACAATGTAGTATAGATTTTGAATTTATGTGTATTGGGGTGAAAAAAAGTTTCAAAGTATAATTTCAGTTGCTGAATAACATCATTGCAAGAAACTTTAACAAAAACGTTGAATTCCATGTTTTATAATTGAAGAATTCAACATTCAGGATCTAAATAACTAAAAATATATTATACAACTGAATTAAGCAAATTTCCATTAAAAAAAAATACTTCTTTCTTTAGCCCTTTCTTTAAATATTATTTAGAAATTTCATAAATAAATTGATGCAGCCATTAATGTATCTGTTTTAATTCTTTCCCCCTAATTCTGTAACTCTGTAGAATTTCGTGGAATGAATTAAAAAGTAGAGGGACGGAGTAAGGCATCTCCCCCTGTATCTTTTCTTTCCATCTGGTAATTAGTAGCCGTCGGGGCATAAATTAAGTGCAAGGCGGGAATGAGCTTCTCTCTTGCCGATCTTGGAGGCAAGACCGCTTCGCTCATATAATTGCGTGTCCATGTATTGGCGGGAAAAGAAGCCTCATCAGTAGCCACTTCGTCTGCTGCGCTAATGGCCGCAGGCACCACCTTCTCTTCTATCTTTTCGGTTTTTTGTTTCTGGTTCTTCGATTCCCGCAAGTAATCGTCTATTTATTGTCTTTTGGTCGCAATATCCTTTTTTTTCTTTTTTTTGTTATTCTTTTTATCCTTTTGGTTTCACCACTGACGTAGAGCTTAGATGGAACGGCTTTGTTTCTGAAGTCACCAGTCAATTTAAAAAAAAAATCGATTGAATTCTAATTCAAATATCAATTCGACTTACTGAAATTCACTACTGATTAAAAAGCTTATTTCTACTTCTTCTCAAAGTATTGTTTTTCAACAAAATAATATACTACCTCCATTACTACTATCTCCATTTTTACTATTACTACCTCCATTTCTATCCGAGTATTTACATTCTCAAGAAACAAAAACATGCCTTTGCAAAAATATTCCCTATTTCCCTATTTTTCTGTTTTAAATGTTTTGATAAACATTTGATCAATGTGTTTTCCCAAGCTCAGGTGTTATGAGAGGGCACTTGTAAGTCATTATTATTTTTAACTTGTGTACAATAACATGAAAACATTAGTTTATCTGTTGATAGATAAACTAATTTGTCCATTTTTTTAGCATTTTAACAGTAATGTTTCACATTTTTTTTTAACAGTCATGGTTTCCTACAGCAAGTTGCAACAAACTGTTTAACTGTTAACTGAACCACTACTGATCAGTTTCCTTAATAGAAAGGGAATTTCGTTCCATCTATTTTTATAGTTGCTTAAAATTTGGTAATCGGAAAGGACGAAATAGGATGAATGTGATGGATGACGAAGCCTGAACAGCAGTTCTAAGAACAGTAGGGACCCATTACTGTTTTCAAGCTTTAATAAGACAGCACGTGGTTGGTGATTTGTTCGGATTATTATTAGTTTGAAGAGGTTTCAGCAAAGATCACAGACCTGATACTGATGATTCTAACTTACGTTACTTTAGAAAAAATGACTTCTGTGAATCCAGGGTATGTAGTCCGCCTGGGCCACAAGGATTTATCACTTTAGTAGACATTTATGAACTTCATACAGGTTCTATTGCAGTTGAATTGAACTTTTATACTAGTTTTCTTTGAGTTTCTCAAAGAAAAATCCATGAAAGATCCTTGAGGTATTATTGCAAGGAAACAATCATCTTTGATCGTTGTCAAGACATTCTATTTTTATTCCGAAGATATCTTTTAGTAGTCTTTATATGAACCCTGCAGATATGGAGCACTGCCTAACTCAAGTATTTATTTAAGTATTCAAGTTTATCCAAGTATTCAATTTATTCAAGTATTTATTGTTATGATCATGACTCTTCTCTCTTGCAAGTATGACTTGATCTTTGAATTTTGTAGGAGAAATGCTGGACCATTGACATTAGCATTGACGTATCCTCGGATGTCTTCTACGAAATCATATCCTGAGAATTCAGCAGCCATGATAGCAATTCACGAGTAAGTAATATCTGTGTTATCTGAGAGGACAGTCATTCTACAATGTTCTATTTTATTTGATAGAAGTAGATTCCTGAGGCTCTTAAAAGCATATTTCTTTGCTTGGGATGATACGAGACTGAAATATTCAAATCAGTAAGTTCAACAGAATCAGATTTGTAATTTATTACATTTTAAACATGGAAATAAAAATATTTCTTCTGATTGTAAATTATGACAGAAATTCTTCCGAATATAAGTAAACTAATTCATTGTTCAATGAAGGAAACGGAAAGATAGTGAATTTCTTAATTGAGCAGCAAAGTAATATTGAGGAAGCCAGGAAAAAAAAAATGATTCTTGCGATTTTCTTTTTTTTTTTTTAATTTTAATTTAGAATTATCTCTATTTCGTAATTTCTAGGAATAAATCTCTGTTATGTTTTTTTTTTTTTTTCTAAGTTTTATTCTTATATTTTCTTTGTTTTTATTTTGTTTTTTAAACATTCTTCAAGAGAAGTGAAAATATATAAAGTGGAGATCTAATCGGTTTCATTTATTTCCACGACGGCTGGATTCCATTTTAGCCGAGTGATTTTTATTTCAGTTGGTTTTAAAAAAGCTCAAGTGCGATTTGGTGTGTTACGGTACCTTTCGCAAACTCCTCGGCCAATTGGTGTGTCGATGTTGGAGAACAGCGTTGCTTCGTCAACGTGAAATTGGATGTGGGCCATCGACGAGTTCACTTTGGTTTTATTTTTATTTTATTAGGCACCACGATGTTTCCAGTCACGATTGAAAAAGAGTTGGCAGAACATTAGCGTTAATCAAAGAATTCACCAGAAAAAAAAAAAGAAGCACAAGAATTCTTCAATGGTTTTTCTTCTTGTAGAAGTTATAAAAATTAAATAAAAATAATAGATCTACAAAGTGTTGATACTTACTCAAAGTTAACAGAGGTTTTTACTAAAGTATTGTATTTTTTTAAGTTCTTTTGTTTTTAATAACCTTGCGACCAATACTTGCAGAGTTTTTAAAAAACAAATATATTCACAATAACGAGCTACATGTGACGGAAGTTCATAAGCAACTTCCTTCTTCAGGCTTTACAAAACCAAGAAACTTTTTTTGTATTTATTATTTTATAAAACAACAATAAAAAATTTAAATTCAAGGCATTAAAGAAAATCAGACATATTTCTGTAAAATTACTTTTTTAAAAAAATAAAAATAGGGTCCATCATAACCGTCCGGCCTGGGCTTTCGAAGACATGTACTTTTGTTTAGATTAATGTTTGACAGAACCAACAACTTTACAAAGACGAATAAAAAACTATAGGGAGCCGGAAAAAATATTGAACAATATCTATTGTCTCTTGGCAGAACAAGAATGAAACAATGATAATCTTATTCCCAATACTAAATCCTTTTCTAATGATTCTTCTAATCAGAGGTGGGAAATCTGCGGCTTTTTGTGATATTCAATAAAAAAAAAAAGTAAAGGATGATATTAAAAATACATTGAATATCAGATATAATCAGTGATGAAAAAATTAAAGAACTTCTTGAGCAAAATATTTACAAAAAGACGATCCAAATAAACTAGCCCAAACATTTCTGTTTCGATCCAGTCACGCCTGGCTTAAATTCTCATAAATTATGCAACTAGCACGTCTATAAATGCAATCGAATGAAATCTCAGTTCTAACTCAGTTCCCCTGTTCTAATCCTTTCTGTTGAATTTGGAAAAAAAAATATTTCAGAAGGATATTTAGTTTTTTACCTATTTACATACGTATTTTTAAGTCAATATTGTGAATGTTTCAATAGCTTTTTTTTCCAATATTGAAAAGTTAATAAAGAGTATGGCAAAATTAATTAAAAAATAAATAATGTCTAAAACTGAGTCAATAGAAGTAAATGGAAAAATAAAGTTTAGAATTTTAAACCTCCTTGATGTTTTACCGATTCATTTTATATTGAATTGTTAATAAAATCTTTGGAGAAAAATTAATTAAAAAACAAAACAAAAGCAAAGTAAAACTATGTAATTAACTATTAAACAATATATTTTTTTAATGACTTATTCCATTCTTTAGATTAGCTTTAAATTTTAATTTTAAAATTAGCCATTTTTTTTCCTAATAAAATAATTAGAATTTTTGCTTTATTGATTTTTTTTTTTTAAAAATTTGAATTTAAATAATAGGAAGTTTAATATAAAAATTAAATCTAATTTTTTTTTTAAGTGAAAGCGCTCAAATATTTTCTCAAAATGTTCTTTATCTATCGTATAAAATGTAAATAATTGAAACGGAAACTCAGTTTGGTTCAAAACTCAGTTGAAATGCTTACTAATAGAAGGAATCTTGTTTTCTTTCGTCAATGGGATTGTGGGAATTGTAATTTTTTAAATGCACAAATGAAAACAAAAATGATAATAAATAGCTTTGAATTTATAGGCATAAAAAGGAATAAAAACGCACACGACTAGAAATCACTGAGCTGCTTTTGGAATTTTGGATACCGGGAATTCAAGACAGACTGTTTCAGGCTTATTAGCCATCATCAGCTGAATTTACCCAGTATCTGTAGTTCAGTGAAAGCAACAAAAAACAAGCAAACAAAGCAATGGCCCTTCATATAAAAAACATTAACAAGAAAATTAAAAGTAAAAAAAGGGCAAACTGTTAATCCCCTTAGAAAAAATGTTTTTAGTCGTATGCGTTTTTATTCCTTTTTATTCCTACATATTTGTTCCTTGCACGTTAAAGTTTTCTATTAAGCTTAGAATTTAATTTTGCAATTAACATATCTTAATAATCAAGAGTTGATAAAAAAAAGGTAATAGAGTTTTAAAAGGAAGAGACTTTTTAAATTTTGTAAACAAAATTCTTGTTTAAAATTCTGCGCAATTTGATACAGCAAAAAAATTTTGATTTGGAAATTTAATCTTACCTTATTATGTTTTGTTTTTTTTAAAAAAAAAAAAAGCATTTAGGCATTGAAGTTCACTATTATTATACAACTCATCCTCTGTAGTTTTAATGAAATTTGATTTACTATCTCCTTAGAAGATTAAGTCGCTTCTAATTAATGCCAATCAATTATTCCACAGCAAACTTTAAGTAAACTGCAATAATGTATCTGATTGCTTTGTTTTACACAAAAAATACCTAATTAAAATAAAGGACCAAACACACAAAACATAAGAAATAAATATAATTAATTAGCTTCATTACATGTTACGAGGTATCTTGCAAACCTCTTCTTTAGCTTCATTACATGTTACGAGGTATCTTGCAAACCTCTTCTTTAGCTTCATTACATGTTACGAGGTATCTTGCAAACCTCTTCTTCAGATGGCAAAGATTAGAGGAAAAAAATTAGGCACAATTTGAATTACACATTTCCAAAAAGTGAACATAAGTCTAATAACAACAGAGCATAAATGTACAATTTCATAATTGTTGTGCATACATCCATTGACAAAGACAATATTAACAATTATGCTTATCGAACGCCATAAAGGAAAACATTATTTATTAGACTTATGTTCACTTTTCGGAAATGTGTAATTCAAATTGTGCCTAATTTTTTCTTCTAATATTTATCATCTGATGAAGGGGTTTGCAAGATGCCTCGTAACATGTAAAGAAGCTGATTAATCTGGGGGCACGGCAGTGCCCCCGCCAAGACGAGCCGAAGGCAGGAAGGGCACTACGTACCTTTTCTGGAAGTGTTTCGTCGTATTTTCGAACCCTCATATCTTCGGCCTGGATAATACTAGAGAGCTCAAATTTTCAGGATAAGATGCAGTTACCATACTAATGAAATACGCTAAGTTTCATTTATCTATTATATATATATTTATTATATCTATTTTATATCTATTTTATATTTTGGATTTTATTAAGATCTGAAATACGTCGTACCCTCAATGCTTCGGCCTAAATAATACTGTGTAATAATGTGATTTCTTACAAAAGTGCAAACAGCTTGTATATACAAGTTGACCAAAAAAAAAAAAAAAAGTAGGGTATTGAAAAAAAAATCCATTTTCTAAATAATCTTAAAACTAAATTTAGTGTAATAGATAATCCCACCCAAAACATTTCATGTAAAATAAGTTGCCAAGACTCACATGCTCATAACGCTTTCACTGTTAAAAAGTTATCAGATCTCAACCTACAAAAAGAAATGAAATCCCACCCAAAACATTTCATGTAAAATAAGTTGCCAAGACTCACATGCTCATAATGCTTTCACTGGTAAAAAGATATGAGATCTCATGTAGAGCCAAGCCCCTAACTCTACAAGGCCTAACTCTACAAGCCCTAACTCTAAAAACCCTATATCTTGGTCAAAAAGTATGGCTTGGCCGTTTCATGGAAGTATTTCATCCCACCCAAAACATTTCATGTAAAATACGTTGCCAAGATGCTCATAACGCTTTCACTGTTAAAAAGTTATCAGATCTCATCTAGAGCCAAGCCCCTCACTCTACATGCCTAACTCTAAAAACCCTAATATCTTGGTCAAAAAGTGTGCCTTGGCATACTCCATATCCTTTACATAACTCCATGGGATTGTCTGTGCGAAAGCCACGAAACGGCCAAGCCATACTTTTTGATCAAGATATAGGGTTTTTAGAGTTAGGGCTTCTAGAGTTAGGCCTTGTAGAGTTAGGGGCTTGGCTTTACATGAGATCTCATATCTTTTTACCAGTGAAAGCATTATGAGCGTGTAAGTCTTGGCAACTTATTTTACATGAAATGTTTTGGGTGGGATTATATTTATTTCTTATATTTTGTGTGTTTGGTCCTTCATTTTAATCGATTTTCACACAATAAGGATATGAATGATAAAAAATATCTGTAATAAAATTCTTTAATATTTGAGATAAATGTTATAGGTAAATTATAGAATAGCTTTTGAGTAAGGGACCGTTTTTTGCCAAAAGTAAAAAGATAACCATTTTCTTTTAGTGTTCCTTATTAAATTTTACGAACCAGGACACGAAATATATATATATTTTTTTGTACAAGTTTCCCGAATTGAATTATTATAATTACGTTTCTCTTTCCTTGTTAATTATAAATTAATTAGAATTTATTCTCAGAGTTTACGACTCATTTGTTAAAAATAAACAAAAAAACTAATGCATTTTGAAGTATCTACTTTTCTTTTCCATATTTACTTCTTTTTTTTATAAAGGCTAGATTAAAGACGGTCCAAAGACAGGATAATTTCAGAATTTTTACTTACAAAGGAATTGGTAGAATTTGTTAGATCATCACTGAAAAGTCAAACAGCCTTTAGTTTTGGAAAAGAAGTGACTTTTTTTTTTTCAACAAAATAGGATTAAATAACAAATATTTTATGTATTTATTTATTGAATTCAAATTAATTCATTAATAAATTAATCAGTTAATTTATTCAAATTATCATGAAGTTGGTCATGTAAGATCTTCTGAGGTTTTAATTACTAGATCTTTATTTTCTAGTGGCTTTCCTTTGATACCAACGAAAACGCCGCCCTTTGTAGCTTTGACGGCAATACATGCACGCATTGCAATGCAGCCGACTTTTCAATACTGTTGTACTTAGAACAGGATGTACATTATATTGTTTTGCCAAAGTACTTCCTCTTAGTTAGTTGTCTACAAAACAGAATTATTCTGTGTTTCAAGAGCGCTATTCTTTTTATAGGATTAAGGTATTTTATTTTTATTTTCAGAAGAAGTTTTCAAATGTCTACGTAATGGAGATAAAAAGTGATACTTTGACTTCATTGCGAAGTCTCAGGAACGTCACTGTATATTCTTCACTGGGTAATGATCGCGAAACAGCCGTTCTGGGATGTCGCGCAATAAACATTTGGTGATAAAAATTCTGAAACATCACATCATAACTTTAATGTTTATATTATTCACAAACATATCATAACTTTAATGTTTATATTATTCACAAACGCTATATAATTTTTGTTTTTATTAACTGATGCATTTCACTAAGTTGACGCAATGCTATATTATTGTTATTGAGGAAAAAAGTCTAATACATTTCTCCGTTTTTCATAGAATTCATATGTTACGAACAGTCATCAATAACAAAGAGTTGTATGAAGAGAAAGTTATTAACTTCTAATTGTTATTCGCTTTAATTTTAAACTCTAACAACTGTTGAATTAAAAAAAGAAAATATTCTTTTTTTTTCCCCAATAGAAATAGACCAGAGGCTTCTTTAATTTCTGACATTATCTAATGAAGTAAGTTTTTAAAAGAGTGAAGGTAAATAAAAGTTAATGGGAAACAGTTTTCCTTTCCTTTTTTTCTTCTTCTACTTTATGAAAGAGATAAATCATCTCTCATGGAAACGAAAAAGAGGTAAATGGGAAAGAGTTGGATAATTAAATTATTGAATAGCGCTCGTAGAACAAGGACTGAGCATTATCCTAATGCGCCGTGGAAATTATACGACGCTAAGGCACTCAGACATGACAGGAATCTCATCTTTCTTACGTTTGTTCAATATTATCTAGAATTTAACCGCGATTATGAAAAACACAAAAGAGCCCTAGTGATAATTAAGTTTTCGATTGCTTTAAAAGAATAATTACTTTTTTTAACGAATGTAATTGGATACAGGAATCGAACAATCGTCACTGGCTCCTCAATTCATATTCCCAACTTACAGAAGGCGAAAAAAAGCCATCACCTATTATGAAACCGCCGTCAATTAGGAAAAGACTCGTAATTACTATTTAATAAATAATTAAATTAATTATTAAATTTCTAAAATTAACTATTAATTTGTGTGTGTTTTAGTTGCTGCAATAACAAAAAGAGCTCAAATACCTTTTTCGGCATGATTACCAGCTGCTATGGCTACTGTTGTACGTAAATATATATAGATATCGTATTTTGAAGGCTCACGCGAACGGGGAGACTCTTAGGGGCAATATATACCTATCCAAGTTCACATAATTTAAAGCTAATTTGAAGCATAAGCCTAATTTTTTTTTAATTCCATATGTGATTTCTGTACTGATTGTTAGTGAATTATATTTGCATTGCTACATTCTTCTGTTTGTGTTTATGCTTGATTTCTACTTTGTCTTAATTTGGATCTTCAAAAGGTTTTCTTACATTTTACAATTCATTAAATTGTCTAAGCTTTGATTGTATGATCAAACAGTTTTGTGTTCGTTTGTCCGTACAATGCAAATATGTTTTAGATTATGTCTATATAGAATATTATAATTGTTTTATTACACAAATACGACAATTACAAGTAGTCCCTATTAATAGGATCATAGTTGAGTAAAAATATCTTTCTCTTGGCTATTATCATAAAAGGCCGCAACTAGTTATCCCAACAAGCTGAAATTTTAATTTTAGTTAGATCATGGACGCAAGCTCATTCTGCTGCCATTGGTCACACAAATGACGAACCTAAAAATATTTTTTTTTTATATCTCAGCATTCTTTAGAAATTCGTGTTTTATATATATATTGATGAAATACATAATTGTAAAAGTTGAATAGAATATTTCTACTTTATAACTTAAGCCTATATTTCTAATCTAATACGATGTTGAATTTAATCGTGGAGATTCAACATAAAAATTAGAATTGAAAAATTTGAGGAAGGGGAAAAGGACAGTTTATAAATTATTATCGCTTGAAAAATATTCACGAAATTCGTATTTGACAAGAAAGTTATTATCATTTTACACTTAAAAAAATGTAATAATAAAGAGAGACCTAAATGGCTATAAAAGCTTTGCTTAACTTAAAATAAAAAATATCATGAAGAAATTGAAAGACGAAATTAAAGGCAAAATTAAATTTTTATTTACTGAAATGATAATAAAAATAATAACGCTTTTAAATGTCTGAAGATTGCAGTGTTTGTCAAAAAGCTCGTTTACGGCCAATCGTTGCCAAGCAGGGGAAGATGATTAAGTTTCGTAGCGAGAGCCATCACAAGTTAAATTCTATTTCGTACTGCAACCTTTTCATATATGACCCATCTCGTGATTGTCATTACAGAGCTGAGCGACAGATGGGGGTAGGGGACAATTCCACCCTCCATTTCGCCACGGAAAATTATTAGAGAGGAAAAATGAAAAAAAGGAAAAAAAAAAAAAAAAAGAAAGTACCGAATACAGATATATGCTTCGGGCCAAAGCAATCTCATGGTTATTATAGACTGCGCATGCGTAAATAAAAGACTAAAGTTACTAGACTCGAAAACACGGTATAGACAACAATAGAGGAAAGAAGTAAATGTACCACTGTATTTAAAAATTTATACTTATTAGAAATGAAAGTTGGAAAGGAAATGTTTGTACCGTATTTCTCTATTGAATTAATTAAAAATATTTTTATTTCATCATTAGTTTTTCTGTAGAACAATATGAAATATTATTTTTACATTTCCAGATATTTAAAATAAAGAATCACTGCAGGTGAAAACTTACGGATACTTACCGAAATAAGTTGTAATGTGATTGTTTCTTTTCCACTGTCTACATCCTAAAACACTTGGCCAAAGTAGTAATTATACTTTCGATAAATATTTTCTCAAAAAAACAAAACAAAAAAAACAGCTTTTTAAATTACCGTATGATATTAACCTGATTGATTCTTAAGCTTTTTGATGCGAAAAATTCTTAATTAGATATTATTAAATTTTCCAAATTTTGCAAAAGAAATTTGATTGTTAAAAAAAGAAATAACGTATTTTTATTTATTTATTTTTTAATTTTAATTAATTTTATCATTTTAAAATGTAATTTCGTTCTTAATCAATGAAAAGAAAATTTTGTATTTACATTTTTGTTAAATTAGAATATTTTTGAAGTGTTTTTTCTTAATTAAATTTGCAGAGCTTATTATCTTTTCCCTTTCATTTCGAAATAGACGCGTACTCCAGCACGATCTTTGAGTGGAGGTTGGTTGAGATTGTACATTGTACGCACCCCCAACTCCTTTAGTTTTACGAGTTCCATTCCTTTTAACGCACGAAATCACACAATGGAATTTCCCATTGCATCTTCTCTTCTAAAGGATTCTTCATTCGGGGCGTAATTTCGAAGACATGTTGCTCCACCCCACCATCCAATGTGACTCGACACCTGACAATGGCGTTTGGTTGTCGGTCGTGATGTGCTTTTGTTAACAAAGAACAATGCATTCCGCACTGTCTTACTGTTGAAGAGACGGCTTTTCTGATTGGCGAATTTCAATGGTACATGTACAGAGCTTGATTCGACACTCCAATGGGTGTCAAATTGCCTGAGCGTCTTCACTTAAAAGCCTCCACTCTAAGAAGAAGAGCTTTGATTAGATTTGGCTTTGGAGTGCCAGTTGTAATTTATTGTTTACAAAAGCAAGAGGCTCAGCGCTCCCTGACGGCTCGAGTTCGCATGATTTTGTGTTCTCCCGTTACTGGGGTGTTCAGGCACTTCTTCACACCAAGATAGACGTCCTTTGAGAGACTTCGAGAGGTTGGATCATTCAGACCATGCGGAACACAACTTATCAGTAGTGTGTCAAGTGGATTAACTTTAGGAGCTAACTTATTTCATGAAAATTTAGAAGTTTTACTACTTAAATTAGTACAACTCTTTTGGAAATAATGCATGTACAAATATCTTGGAATGATTTTAATTCCAGCATAACGTAAGTCTATGTGTAGAACTAAATTGTGAGAATTTCATTAAAAAAAAAAATCTGCAAAAATATATTTAAAATGTGTTCAATGCATCTAACTTGTACCATTTTAATTGAACTATTGTTTTAAATTCTCCAACACAAAACTTTTTCGTCAATGAATGTATATTCGCTGACGGCAACCTTCGGTGCTAGATGACGCTATTAGCGGCTCTGAATCGGCTAGAGGAGAGATATGGAATACCAAGACAAACCTATAAGAATTGAAACTAATGTGAACAAGGTGTTTATTCAAAGAAGGTGCTGATGTTGTCGCCACTACAACTATTCGCTAAATGCCGGAAATCTTTCAAAACGAAAGGCAGTTAATGCTTTGACGCTGTCATGATGCATTGCTGGTCGATCTTTGTATGTGTGAAGTAAGAATAATTCTTGCAAAATATTTAAATTTTTAATCGATTTAAACTAATAAAAAACTTCTGCAAATTTTAATTTGATTCAAAAATTAACTTTGTTTTCGAAATTGTAAGAGTTCTTGGAAATTTTTTGCTTTGTAGAGTCAAAAGAAATCTTGTGTTGATAAAGTAAAATTTCATAAGCATCTATAACTAAGATGCAGCTAAAGTTACAAACCACAAAACAGAGAAATCTAGAGAATGGGCCGGAATATTACCTGAACAACTAAAGTGCAGTGAGATTGAATTCAACTAAGTCTACTTCTGAAACTCGTACGGAATGTTAAAAAAATAATAATACTATTAATGAAGTATACAAACCTCTTGATTCGGTTTCAGAAAAGAATTTTAGTTAACTATCTTTCTACAAATTGAACTCTTAGTAATGTATAAAAATAATTTTAACAATAGAGGAATACAAATTGATGCACATAACTGAATTCAAACGTTTTTACATGACATGTTTTTATTTTGTTTTGTTTTTCTGTAGAATCGAATTTACATTGATTTTAAAACTTTTGTTTTACTTGAGCAATGACAGATGAACAGAAGACGATGGGAACGGGTCTGTCTGTTGCGACGGAAACATTCTATTGGAGACGAAGAAAACCGATCGAAACATCTGGAAGTTCTTTTTCACTTAACATGAAGAAATACCGAAAAAAATTTTAAAAAAAGGGTGGGGAGGAATTGTTAAAAAGATTTATTCCTTAAATTAGACTGGATAAACAATTTTTATGGCAATTAAAATAAAATAGTGAAAATATTGTTTTACATCTAAGAGCTCGAAAGTTTAAAGCTTTTAAGATATCTTCAGCTTTTAATATTTATTTCTTCATTTTTAAAGCCGACCTGCAAATTATTCATTCTCTCTTCAATCTTGATAGAGTTAAATAAGATTTGAATTATAAATGATGAAATTCGAAATTTTTACTTACTCAGTACTTTTGTTCTACAGCTTAAAAAAGAGTTACAAAACATTGCCCTTGGTGCTATCTGTCTAATTTCTTTTTGAAGAATTATACGGATAACTGTATTTACCCACATTCGGAATGACTTTCAGTTATAATATGTTTCCTTGAAAATCTTTTCCGGTTCAATCTGCCTCTCACCTAACTTCTTAGTTAATGGGTACAAGGATCGCTTTCGATTGAGTCAAGACGATCAAGTGTTTTGTTTCTGTAGATGAGTTTTAATATAGGGCATGGTTTGGGATCCCGTATCTTGTTCCATTGCATTCACATTTATTTCACGTAGTTCAAATAACTGCTTCCTTGCAAAGTAGATACTGAAACCATACAAAACTTTTACACGTGTCTATCTTAATTAAGTCCTAATGATGTTTAATTGGTTGTCCTATATATCCATCAGATTTATGGGAAGTTATCGACATTTTCATTAAAGTTTCTTGTGTTTTCAATGTTCATTCTCCTATATTCATATCATTAAAGTTTTGTTTCTTTTTCATTCTTTTCTAGTTTTGCAAGGTTTTCTTTCTGCTTCAGGATTTCAAGACGATGTCGGATCTTCTTGGAGTTCATGAAGTACAGAAAGAAAACTCCGTCAAAATCCCTGTGTGCAATTTAATCCCCAACAGTTAATCGCCATTCCTCATTTAGTGTTCTTCTTCTCTTCCAAGTTCATCAGCGCCCTCTACCGTGTGCTTTTGTTACAAATGGCAAGAGACATTGCTTTTACCCAAGTAATCCCCTTCTCATTTGTTAGGAAGACCTACGGCACAGCTGTAGTTAAAGGAAAAAGAGTCGCAGAAGAAGGCTCGTCATCTTCGTGAGAATCGAACTCGGCTGGTTGAGTTCATTTCAGAGGGTGGAGGAGGGAGTGGCAAGGGTAGTGATGTCGCGCGGAAGTGCTTGCGCGGGATTTCCTTTCAAGATTTAGAGATAATACCCTTAATGCATGCTAATTACGAAATCCTGTCATTGAGTGTGAATCGTTCGTCGCCAGGGCTTAAATTGATAATAGGAGCTTGAGACGTGGAGGTCGTATTAATACTGAGAAGAAATTCAGCAAAATATTATAAAGAAAGTATTAGATCTCAATAATTTGAAGCCATTCATTTTTTATTCCTCTAACTATCTTCGATTGATGCAATAGAGATGTCAGAATTCATCGAAAGGCTTGAGTTCACGCCATCTTTTGCAGTTTAGAATGTGAAAGAAAGAAATTGAAATATTATTAAGGTTCATTCCTTGCCAAGATCCTTGAAAAAAGAAAAATAACTATACTGGATAAGATATTTTAATCACTTCACTAAACTGTATAAACTTTGCCAAATTCTATAAAATACCATTATTTATTAACAGCCTGATATAATTACGGAAATAATTAGTATTTATTTAATTTTGAAGATAGTTTTCAATACAGTAAATATATTTTATTGAGATGTATGTGTATTAAGTGGGCCAGGTAGCTAAGTGGTAAAGTGCTTGACTGCGGTCTGGAGAAGCCAGGTTCAAACGTCGTTCGTGATGAGATCGTGGATTTTTCACGTTGAATTTCATCCAGACGGGTCATAGGGATCACCCAGCCCTCTGAAGTGTAGCTACCAGGTACCTTTCCCGGAGTTAAAGGACAGGTTACATCGACTGACCATCCGACGTCAACTTAATCCTGTTGGTCAGGAAACGCCAGGAACTTATCTCCCACGACCCTAAGGGCCTACAGAGGCTTGTAATTGGATATTTTTACTTTAAATGGATGGTTTAATCTATACATACACACACAAAAAAAATAATTCTATTTGGTATTTCAGTAAAAAATCCTGAAAATCTTATTCAACGAATTGTTTCCTCTTAATCTTTTTTCAAACCTCAGCTAAACCTTAGTTTATTGAGACAATTCTAAAAAGGCACGGCGAGTGGTGATAGATTATTTCATTATTTTTGTAGCAAATACAGCAACAAAATTAAAAAAAAAAAGTCATTCTTTTGAGTTAACATTTGTTCACAGCCGCCATTATTTTTCTGAAGAAGAAGAAGTATTGAGATATCAATTGCTGTGAATATTATTAAAGAAGTTTGTCGTCTTTTTTACAAGAGCAAAATAATATTAGAAACTTTTCTAGTAAAAAGATTCCCAAAGATTTTGTAAATGACCTCGTTATAATTATTAATAGTTTGGTTATATTATCAAAGAACAACAAGATCGAGCTTAAAGGCTTTAATCTGGCAAATAATGGAAATTTCAATCAGTCTAAAACGATAAGATGATCCAATCAGGTAGAGATACTCTACAATAAGCCACTAAACATAATCTCATCTAGAAAATGCTACAATAAAAGTTTGAATTGACAAACACAATTTATGTAATAGCCTAAAAGCATGTTCATATTTATTACTTTTATTTGAATTTCAGACTTGACAGTGCGTTTTATTTTTTATTATAATATTAATAATATGTTAATATTTATGTGTCACAGAATTTGAGTTGCAAATCAATTAAAATTAAAGATTAAATAATTTATAAGATAAATAAAACTAATACCTATCATAATACCTATAAATATCACATTTGCCTGTTTTAAGCTACTTTCAGAAAAGCATTGAGTATCATTAATATAAAATTAACATATAAGTAAGATATCATGTATGATTAAAAAGATAAAAAAACAAATTAAAAATGATTGAGTTAAACGTTTTAAATCTTTAG
>JAFIDM010012231.1:7496837-7541084 GCA_023159025.1 Thereuonema tuberculata | reverse complement strand
TTAGTAATATAATTTTATTATAACAATTATAATTATTATTATAATATAATCTTATTATTAGACTCTAGTAATTGTTTCAGTGGCTTCAGTAATCTTTATAAACATAATATCAAGTGATTGTAAACGAGAAAAACAAAATATATCATCCTTTCTGAAATAAAACCTATTTTAATACTTGATTTCAACTGAAGATCCAAACGAGTAATAATTCATGAATCGACTTCCACTGCATTATTTATTCTTAAATAATCTCGGAAATGGCAGTTGGGGTTTCAAAAAATAATGTTTTTTGAATGGATCGAATCTCAGAACTGACAATTAATGTTTAATCTGAGAGTAACAATAACAATTTAAAATTCTTTAGTCTAAATTTCCAATAGATGAAATTGGCCGAAATTGAGAATTACGAATTTGATTTAAACTTTCACAACTATATTAACCAAACTGAGAACAAACAACAAGAAAATTGCATATTAACCGTCGGAATCGCGTTGGTGACTCAAAAGCAAAAATAAACAAAATTAGACTCACTAATGTTATAATAGTGAGAAAATTCATGTGCCAGCAATCTGCGCATTGAATTATTATTATACAATAAAAATTATATATTCTTTAAAATGCAAAACATTTGGTATCGTGCAAATTTCAAAAATTAAATTTTACAAGTAAGTTAAAGTAATATCATAAAGTAAGAAAAAGCTAATTAAAGTATCCTCCTTTTTTTGTATTTTCTCTGTTCGCATTACTTTTGCACAATAATATCATTTACATTTGTCACTTATGAATGCTTATGGTTTGCTCATTGATTGAGAGGTTAGAATGTGTTGTCAAAACTTGAATAATTAAAAATCACAAAATTCAATTCTCTTTATTTCATTTACATACGTCATTTCTGAATTTATATTTCAATTGATTTTATTTTTATTCATACTTCAACATTGTTTTTTACAATTTTGCAGTAAATATTTAGATTATAAGAATGTTTTAAGTCAACTGATACAAGACGTTTATTTCACTAATAAAATACCGGTAATTTAAAAAAAAAAATACCAATTCTTAATAATTTATAATTGCTTAATATATGTAAATTTAATATATGATTAAATTACACCAAATTAATTTTTATTTTAGTTAATGAGTGATATAATGAGAAAGTTATATTTTTGGCTTTACCTAATGATCTGTCCAAGTTGCTGTTGTTGGTTGATCAATTAGAATTACAGATCATTAGATGACTGTTGCTGGTGTTGGTTTGTTAAAAACAAGATTTTCACCAGATTTGCTGAAATTTGTTCCATTCACTTAAAAAATGAAAAGAATTTTATTTCATTTCTTTCCTTCTAATCGCTAATGGACTTTCCTTCTGATGGTTAGAGAAGAATTCCCTGGTGGTACCAAAGATCCCTTCAGTAGATAGGGGGGGTTATGCCTGCAGTAGGTTTAAAAAAAAGATAGGAATCGAACGGTACAACGTGAGGAGAATTGCTCCCAATCCTTAATTTGCTAAGGTAGCAGAAATTGTCCGAAATATCTGTCACTAGTAATTCATTTCCATCTGAGAACAAGAGGGTTTCTTGAAGCAATGGAACAATTGCATCAGCGTTGATCAAATCGAACGTTGCGTTTAGTGTCTAAGACGCTAGCTTTTTTTCTTTCCTTTTTTTTTTCCCCTTTCGAAAATCCTTACTTAGTCTTAAAGGTGAAACGGTCGGAGAGAAAGGTTAGAAACATAGGAAAGTGAATGGAAATGGTGGATATGTACTTTTATAATAAATAATAATAGGCTAATTTCTAACATCTTTAAAGAAAAAAAATGGTTTTAATATATGTAATTTCATTGTAAATTTACAAAGTAATAAAATGTATTCTATAAATAAGCTCAGAATTTTCACCACCGTTTTTGAAATATTTCGGTAACGTCTTCTAGAAAAGCTCTTTTTTTAGAATTAATTAATACACGATACATGAGTATATAACATACTAATTATACATACATATATAGATGTAAATTATATAAATTAAAGTAAAATTCTTAAAAAGCTCTATTTAATTACATTATTATTAAGGACTATTCTGTAGAAATTTTGCTATTTAGATTGAATTTAAAATTACTTCTATATCTTATCCTGAAATTTAATACTTTAATAATTTTGAATTAAATTAGTAATTTTTAAAATTTGGTCAGAAATTTTATAACAAATACTTTCATACAATAAACACTTATTGCTTAATATTTATATTTATTAATATTTATTAAAAAAATCTTATTTGACGTCTGCTTTATTAAAAGACATTATATTTGATAAAAAGATATTATTATCATTCAATCCATTTACTTGTTAATTATCTGTGTTGTCAATACATGGAATATTTGTATAATATAAGCTTGATAAGCGATACAGTAAGTTTTTAATTAATAGATTAATAAAAAAGTGTAAATAATTAGTGAAGGAACATTAAAGGTAACTGTGACTTTTAATATTCAATCATTGTATTGTATTTATTTAACTAATTACCAGTAGATATTTAAACAGAAATATTACAACCTAACTTTAAATTATATAAACAAGATTGATTATATTTTGTAAATATGTATATATATTTACAAAATGCATAGTAATTTACGTGGACCAATAGTATAAGACTCGCTTTGGAAGAACCGGGACTTTTTCACAAGTTATTTTTCTTTTGGGTTAGGTTTTTCTCAGCTTTGAGAACTTGCTTTCTCTCATGGGTGTTAAAGACGGGCGAGCGATGGCCTGACCCCTCAATTTCAAATAGTCCCGACTGATCATGAAACATTGGAACGTTTATCTTCGATACTCCGACAACAAATATCTATCTATCCAACAACTACACTAGTAGATCCGGTTCTTGACTTAAGATCTGAGTTACATAGGAAGCCCATTAAAAATTGTTTTGTGCTAGAGTCTGTGCAATTTACTATTGCCAATAGCCTGTGGAAAGCCTGCATCTGATGGAAGTCAGAGCAAAAGTTGAGCTGAGTCAGAGCCTCGTAAATTAATGTTATGATTAATAAAACTATTTTTATTTTTACGACTTTGTAATATACTAGTGAAAGTATGTTTTTTAGAACGATCCACCCTATGTCTGTATTTACAATTTTGTTTTGGATAGATACAGTCTAAGTAAAACGTAATAAGGATTCATTATAACTAATATTTCATTAGTTTACTCTAGAAAGTAGTTCGGTTTATGTTAATTTTTTTTTTTTAAATATTTGCTAATTAATTTTTGTTCTTTCTATAGTTTTCAAGAATCAGAAGTTTCTTTAAATTAAGTAAATTTGTTTGAAAGTTTTGCTGAAATCAGATTTTAAATGAAGTGAATTATCCTATAAAATACAACTTTGCAAAGAAATAAAGGGGTCCTTTGAAATACGTAGCTGCAATAAAAATTTATTTAATATTTGCTTATAAATTTGTTTATTTATAAGTTTTGAAAATTTTTTTGAATGCCTTATCAATTCAGCAATTTTAAATAAATTAATTATTCTGAGAGCATTTTTGGTTGTTTTACCTGGTTTTTTTTTTTTTTATTAACTTTACATTCTTTTCATTTTTTTTTTTTGCCTCATTGTATTTTTGCAATATAATTTTTACAAAAAAAAAAAAACCTATAGATAACATTCAATGTTAATTTATTAATGTTTTTCAATGTAAATTTCAATTGACAAATTTGTAGTTCATATTTAGTTATTCAGTCATAATTAACTAACGTAATATAAAATTATGATAAGCTTATAAATATATGTGAAATATATATTTATATATATATATTTACTTAAATGGAAAATAAAAATTTGAAATTTAACTTTCAATAAATTAAAGTTTTGTTTGTTATAATTTTAAAATTAGAAAATACAATTATGTCAAATATATAATTGTATTTTTGTGCTAATAAACTTTGCAATATTTTTTGTCCTCAGCGTTTCTCATTTGGTGGTTCGTGAAATTCTGTAATAATATGATATCTATCTTATTGCGTAAAGATATTTTACATTTCTTAAGTGACTATTAGTAAAGATAGAGTTGCTTATTATGTAAGGATTTCATGATCTAAAAAATTAGTAATTGCTGTTGTTTAGTAATCAGTTTTATTAATCCTTTTCATAATTTTGTGTAAGATTTATTTTTTAATTCTCTTTTTTTTTTCTTTTTCCAGTTGCTCGATGTGAAATGTAGTAATTACGGAGGTGCGGGGTTTACCCCGATGGGCAACACTGTGTTCATCTACCCGACCAAAGACACGGATACGCTCAAGTCCAAGGGTTCCCGGGAACACTTCAATCCCGCCTATGAAGAGGTGTCCGCTGGATCGGAGGAAAAACACGGCGAGAACAGCCAAGATTCGGACATTGAAAGTGAGGAGCCGCCTTCGGTCGCCAGCGAAGACGAATTCGCCGAGGATGAACTGAGCCTAGTCGACTTCCCTAAGAAGGGATATGGGCGCGAAGGTGGCGGCAGCCATGCGGGATCGGGAACAAGCAGTTTGCGGGGATCGACGGGCGATGACCTCTGCAAGGACCTTGACTCCATCGCCAGTGATCATGACAACGATCCCCATCGGCACCATCACCATCACCACAGAAGAAGTCGCGACGAGGCCAAAGACATGAATGTCGCCCCATCGACCTACGACCCGCATGTGGACGGTCGGACAGTGGAACGCAATCGCCACGATACTCTCCGTTCCAAACCGAATACCTACTACGACAAGGAGGTCCTTCTGCCCCAGGAGGCGGAGCTCATCGAGCAACTGCGAAGGGGTGCCACCGGTGTGAGTCTGGGCCCGCAGGAGCTCTCCCTCAACTCCCTACCGATGGTGGGCTTTCACGGTGTCCACAATACTCACCATCATCCGGAACTATACTCGGGTGTGACTTACACCCCAGGTGTGTACGGTGCCGGGGAGCTTGGGCCAAAAGACGCGAGCAGGGCACCCCCTGTTTACGTCGGAGGGGTGCGCCGCGGCCCCTCATCCCCCGGCGGCCCGCACACCATTTGCCGGAGCTCGGAGCTTGGCCAAGGAGGCGGCGGGGACCTCGTGCTCGGAGGAGGAGCCCGTCTTCTCAACCCGGGATTACTGCCAGGGGCAGTTCGGCTACCTGGCCCCTTTCTGTCGGAGTTGAATCAAAAACTGAATGTTGCACCGCCACCACCGGCCAAAAACTTGATGGTGGTCACCCAAAACGGTGCAGTTGGGTCGGGTGGAAGCAGCAGTGGTGGCAGCAATCGGAACTCCCGAAGCTCGACAGGGTCGGGAGGTGATCCACGTGCTCCAGGACGAAACAGCGACCCTCATGAACGAACCCTCACGGAGTTTAGCACGTTCCGGCCGCGGAAGGGTTCTGCAGGGCGCAGTGAGCACTTGGACTCTGGTTTCGCGAGTGCCGCAACCACCACGCTGCCCAGTCGACGGTCCGATAAAACATCGACGACACCCGAAGCTCAAAAACTGTTAGAGGAGCCGAACGAAGTCGCTCCCGTCGGCGACAACTATGCCAACAGCGCCGCGGTCCGCGGTTCACGAAGGCCTAAACCGCCAGAGAAGATAGTGCCGAAAGACGATGCTCTGTACAGTACTCGGACTATCATCACGTGAAGTTCGGAAGCAACCTTCCGGAGAGATAGTTTTTGGTTTCGGTGGGGGATACACGCCCCTATCCCCGCTCTTCGCGCCTCTATGGTGTGACAACGTGCTCAACGTCGCTGTGGGGTAATGTAGGTGGATTAACAAACAACCCCTCCTTAATCCCTCCCCATCGACGACTTAGAATCCTTTTCCATACAAGACTAAGGAAGCCAAGTGTCAGTTGTGTTACAAAGTGTTGAAAATCGTTTGCAGACATCCTTCAATTACAGTTTAGTGCAACAAAAAATTCTCAATGCCAATGAGTTGCGATTGTGTTCTGCAATTCAACAACACACAGTAATGTTTAAAACAACAAAACACAAATATCTTGAAACAGGGTACAGGGTGCATGCAACCTAGTAAATTTTTACAAGTCGGAAGCCGAATGAAATAATAAGCGGATAGGAGCGATTTAGTTTCCGTTTTTTTATTTCGTAAAATAATTTCAACTCTGGCCGCCAAATAGACGTTAAAAGACGTAGTGGAACTATTTTTTAAGAAATTAAAAGTTACACTGGAACTTGGCGCCTGTGCTAAGTATATTTAAGAGAAAATAAGAATTCCCACTCCGGCCGCTATATGTCTCTTATATCTTCCTCGGAAAAAAATATAGATTCCTCCCTACTTAACCAATGATTTACCTTTTCAGAAGGTGAACTTGCATTAGGAAGACTGCATCATTGTCGTTTCCCGCCCCTTCCCTCCTAAGTGTCCTCCCGAATCCCCCAGACATGGAAGTTAAGAGAGTGAGCAAACCCTCCATCGATAAGTGCTGGACCAAATGTGAAACTGTAAAAAAAAAAAATACCAACATTGAAAACAAAGTACTATGTATACAGTATTTCTTTGAATAACATTCACCATTTGCTTCTATCCCGGAGTCCTTCCTCCTTCACACCCCCGAGCTTTCTTGTTCATGGGCAGACTGTGATCCTGCCTTTATTTTTACCTCCACAGGGCCAGACAACACTTCGGGGTAGAGAGTAGAGAAGCAGGTTGTGGTGTTAGACAGCTACTGAGTTACAAAAAGCAGTAACAATGGTTATTTCTAATTTAATTGATTTATAACATTAAATAAAAATATTTTAGTTGATTTTGATTTTGCGAGTACAACGATATTCAAGCACCACTTAAAAAATTTTGACTTTTCATTTATTTTATCCACAGAATATTTAAGAATATTTCCCATTTGAAATTCGTAGCTGTATTAAATTTTTCTCTGTTTAAGTATAAATATCTTTCCTATATCTTCCATGAACTTTAAACATGTCAAATTTCATATCAAATAAAAGATTTAGTACTCTCAAAAATCTTAAAAAAAGATTTTTTTTTAAGTTAAAAAAAAAAAGCTCTAAAGTTTTGTATTGTTATTGGGAAGTAAAACAAAAGCACGTTTAAATTTACTTTTACTGAGATGTGAAAATGTAATGCACATTTACGAGTACTGTATTGCATCATTGCAACTTAAAACATTAAAGATTAAGCCAAATACGCAAAAGATAATATTTGAAATTTTTATCCTGTAATAACTAATCTTTCTCTTTACTATTTGAAAGCTTTGATTTTGAAGTAAATGTTCGCATTAATAAACAAGTCTCCAAGAAACATTTAACCACAGAATTTAACGGACACAGGTGAAATCTCCATTTGTAGCAACATTTAAAGCAATCCGGCGATAATTCAAAAACTGTTCTCGGTCACAATTTATTATTTATCGTTTTATAATTGAAAATTCTCTGGGCAAATTTATTCGTTATTTTGCTTTGCTGTAAGCACAATCACTGTAAATGACGTTAATGAATTTCCCTGGAGATATTAGAATTATTCATGAAACCTAAAGTTAAACCCAGAACTCAAAAATTCGTTTTCACTTTAAATTCCATCGATTTCTCTTGAATTTTTCGAAGACAGAAGAATGAATTGCCTTTTAAAATGGTTGTACAGAATAGCTTCGAATCTTTGCACAAGGATTAAGTTGCAGCGCTACGAAATAATGATGTTTGACTTTCTTATTAAGACAAGAGTGGCTTTTAATTTTTCCCTAAATTATTTGATATTTACACTGGTCTGCAAACACCAAGAAAAGAAACTGGGAGCAGTCAAGGGAATTCAAAAATTTCCTCGCAAAATAAACAGAAATAAAATGAAAATACGTAGTTAAGATTATCTGAGCTTGTTATGGTTTTAAATTGTTCTTATAATGTCCAAAAATATATTTTTGTTAAGTATAATTTGTACAATTTATAATATATTTTTGATACATTATAACTTTAAATTGTGTTTAAGGCACTTTACGGCGATTATGAATATTCAATTCCTTCAAATTTTATCTTTATATTAATATTCTTAAATTATTTTATCTGAAAATGTGACAAAATCTTTGAATTCGGTTAAATGGACATTTATTTTGAATTACCATTTTGGAAATGTTTCACAGATGCCAAAACTGTAATTTCATTTTTTTTCAACACGTCGTGAAGTATTTCACATGTGTTTTTAAAGGCGTGAAATTTGGTGGTTAATGGAATGTTCGCAGATTCACATTGATTTACAGTAAAGCTTAACTGCAAGCACTATTATTGTTTACTTCTAAAATGAAACAAGAGTATTCATTAATGAACTTTTCTTTTTAAGAAATTGGATGATAATTGTTAAGAATTCCCTATTTTGGTAAAAAAGTATTTTGATTTTCTCACAATATATTCAAACAAGTTAATTATTTAAACGATATAATTAACAAGAAATTTCCAGAAAAAAAAATCTTTCTTAATGAAAGAGTGGCAAAAAGAAAAACCAGAAAAATCAGTGGAAAAACTGGAATCTTTATAAAAACAGTAAAAACAATTGTTTCTGGGTATGCATGCATTAGCGTAAGATATTGAGCTTTTTTTATTGAATTTTCTTTTTATATACCTTTTAAAGACTTCGGTTAAAAAAATCTCTCTTTCTTTTTTTAACAATTGTTACTTATCTTTTTCACAAATTCACATGTGTTTTCCACATGTGTTTATCATATTCACTCATTCAAAATAAATTATTTTATCCATTATCAGTTGGAGCTAAATACGTTATTTTTTAATCCTTGTGATTTCAAGAAAAATAGAAAGCAATTCAAAAAAGCACAACGATTTTCTTAGCGAAGTCAAGAATTGTCCAATCCATAACAACTCTTTCCTTTTTTCTCTGAATGTTCACATTCTTAGGTGAATCTGGAAAAAGATTCGCCGATTTCGAGAAGGAGCTGCACGACAACCGGGATTCCAAGCACCTCCTGACAGAATGATAAAAATTCTTACAATGCTGGGTTGCCACGTAGGCTGAAGAGCTGCTTGTAGGCTCGAATCGTCCACTGTGCACGGAGGGGGGGGGGGGGGGATTGTTTACTTTGGCCCCAGGCCAACATTAAAGGGGCCACGACTGCAACCTCAGAAATGAGAAAGCTGATTTGCTGATCCGTTTGCCGATATTCCAATGGGTCCTTCTTCGTTTGGAATCCAAGACTTTAACTGAAAGCTTTTGTCATTTATTTTTAGCAAAAATTTTTTTATCATCATTCGACTACTGAGAAAAGATGACACGTTTAAAAAAAGTAATTAAATCAGGGAAAAGATGGAAAGAAGAAAAAGTTTTCATCAATTAATCTTTTAATGAAAATACCTACGATAATAAAAAGACACTTATATTTTTTATTTGGATTCGTCCATTCTTAGTTATGAAACAGATCGTAATTTTCACTGTTAATGTAAACTTCTGATTAGTTCTTTCAGGATTCAGTAAATAACGTATTGAAGGACTTTTCATCAGAGAAAAAATATTAACCAGATATTGCGCTTATGGATATGAATTGTAATGCAAGAATGTAGGCCTAATCTGAAATTTAATTTTAAATTTTTCAATTCTGTAAATTCAGTCCACATACAAATTCGTTGAAAATGGTTGAAAAATCCAGTTGAATAATAAGAAGTGATTTAAAACGATCTATATTTCTTGCTAATATTGCTATATGAATGCTTTCAGTTAGGCGTATTTGTTGGCAGACTAGTGTCAATGTAATGTTAGTCTGGTGTTTGATTTCTCCATCTCATCGTGAGATTATTGTCGACCGTCGACTATTCTTTGTGAAAACTCTTTCACCATTGGTGTGCGAGCGTATCATTTGGTTCTAGAGTCTGGTAATTCCGAAGACTGAACGCGAAAGAGACGCCAATTTTGCAGATTCTCCACGATTAAGAGTGTGTGTGTGTAAGAGATCTTCTTCTTCTTCTGATCAATATACCTCCTCTTTGTCGTCTCTGAAATTGTGTTGGCTATTTGCCAGTTGTGGTTGGGATCTTAGGGTTAACTTACAACACAGGAAGATGCACAGAGATCTCGTTGTTTGACTTCGTGACGCATCCACCGAAAAAGAAATCACTTTGTCTCATAACTGCGAAAGGTAGCCTCTTGAAAGATGTTTCGATGATGCCTGCCTATCATCTCACAAGAATATGTCTAGTTATTTTCGCAATTGAAATAAGTCTACTGTAGCAAAATTGAAAAATCAGCATTTTCAAAAAATGACTGTTTCGAAATATCGATTTTTCACTTCTAATTAAAATTAGAGCAAAGGGTTTTCCAGAATCAAAATGGCTTTTTCTGCATCTTGTATTCAGCAGAGATTCAACCTAAAAATCAGAAAATTTCATGATAAAGAGACAGTATCGAAATAAATTACATTTTACCAATGATTTGAAAAACAAAGAAAATCCTACTTTTAAAATAAATAGAAACAAAACCCAAAAATAAGTTAATTTATTTATGAATTGTTGTTTTATTAAAAAAATTCTTTTTTTTTATTCCTTTTATTTGAAACTGGATAAATAGTAATTCACTTATGTTTCACTTATGTATTAAAAAGCATTCGAATTCGAATTCAAAAATTTCCAATTTTTGATGAAGAACAATAATTTTTATTTGTTTATAATTTTTATAACAAAGTTTGACGATATTCATTTATAGAAATATTCAATTTGATAAAACTAAATTAAGCTAATTTTTTATATATTGCTATTCTTACAAAATTAGTCCAATTGTGGTTGTTTTCGACCATGTTCGTATGTCTTTGATGTTTTCACAGATGTAAAATGCAAAATGAAGTAATTTACAGTGATGAAAAGGAATTTCATTTACTTTTAACCATGAACTTTCAATAAACATGAATTATCAATTTAAACATGAATTAATATTTAATTATCAAGTGAAATTAAAATTTAAGAATTATTTACCAAATTTATTTTCGATCCAAAAATCCGAGAACAATAGTTTCTATTTTAAAAAATTAACACTTTAAACTCTGCATCCTATTATGGATCTATGAGATGCCGAAAATTTGTGAAAATAATATTACGAATAATATTAATAAAAGAACGTCAAATAATTTGTTTTGGTTTTGTTTTTATCTTTTTTTTTTTAAAGATCTGTGAAACAGTAGTTTCTTTCTCTTTGATTAAATCTGAAGATATGTTTTACCAAAGGTAAATACACCGTTTAGGTTCTTCCTATGTCAGTCCTCCTGGTAGATCTACATACACTGCTGACAGGTTGAACAATTAAATATTTTTTAGCTTTCTTTCAGATATTTTAAAATTCTTTTATCTTTCTTTATTAAAATTTTGTTGCTTCGAAGTAAATTGAAAATATATTATTTGAAAGTTATAGTTCTACTTTTAAAAGCTTTTATGTACTTAAAATATATTTTTTTTTTAAAATCAGGTTTTCGTTTTTAATTACTAGTTCGTTTACTTTGATTCTAATTTGTTTATTTTCAAAGTTTTAAAATCTTGGTTTACGATTGGTTAATCTGACTAAAATCAATAGCAATAATAATAAAAAAAATCTTAGTTTGGAGAACAGATAAATTCTAATTTTCGGTAATTCTTAGCTAAACGTGAAATTCTGATATATTTGCTCATTTATTCAATCAAGTCTGACTTCTTAAATAACGATGAAATTGTAAGCATTAGAGTGAGATGAGAAATTATAGAAATAAAACTAAATCCTAAGGGGAACAAATTCTGCACGAATGGAGAAATTTAGTTTTTAATCTTGGTAATATTTGAAGACTCAGTCTTAACGCAGACGACTTAATATCACCCAAGAATTTTACAAATTTATTGAAATTTTTGTGAATGATTACAATTCTCTTCAGCATCTTTCTCTAATACACTTTGAACTGTGATATATATTAATCTATTTTTAAATACCATAATTTTTAAACACCTAAGCCTAACGATTATTTTTGTATTATTAAAACTTCACAAATTCTGTAAAAAAAAAAAAAATCATTTTTTAAGAATATTTTTGAATCGGAATAGTCCTCCTACAAAGACAGTCCTGAAAAAATTTGGTTAAAAATTATTAGCATACTTTTTTGAGATTAATAAAAAGCTTGCACTGAGGAGAAGATTTTACGTGCGCTGCTCATAATTCTGTAGAACAAAGGAGTTAGCCGGCACACCTGATTAATATATATTTGATGTAATTGTTCTAAACTTCTAATTTTTTTTAACCTTTCGTCATACACACACACACACACACACTAATATAGTAATAATAAAATGCTTACAATTTTGCAGGTAAATGAATCAAGAATTGACACCGATCTGATAGATTTTAATTTTGATAAAAATTACATTAGCCGATTAAAAAATGAAAAAATATTTACAATTAAAAGCTCCCTACTAGCTGCGTCCAGATTGGAGATTGGACATCGCAGGGGATTTATGCATTTATGTTTCAAGTAATTAAGTGCATGCAGGGCTGTATATTATTTTGGACAATTAAAATTATTCAAAAGTATTTTAACTTGCTTTCTAAAGTTTCAGATCGATTCCCATTAGTATTTATATATAAAAAGAGAATAATAAAAAAAGTTCATAGTTTTAAGATTTTCTTTCAACTTTTGTAAAAATGTGACTACAGACGATGTAGTGTTAAACTTAAGTCATTATTCTTTCCTTTTGTGGAAAAAGTAAAAACCAGAAACGATAGTAATTGATGACGATGATTTTACAACGTGTGCATTATGTCAGAAATATTAATTTCTTTTTTTTTCCGATTTTTCTTTTTGTTACTGCATTGTAGCCGATCGAGAGCTACCATTAGCCGTCTACTTCCCGCCTTTTTTTCTACTTTCTGATATTGGTTTCCGGTATCTCCGGCTGCAAAGTTGTCTGATAAACTTTGATAAAAGTTTCATCTAAGTTACTTATTTTTAAAAATTAATCTTGGCACTCTGAAACTCATTTTCTATTCAGTTTCGCTAATAATTCTGGAAATTTTCCAGGTTGGGAAGACTCTGGGGATGAAAGGAAACAAAGGAAACGAAAAAAAAAAGAGAAGAGAAGGAAAAGAGGATCTTGAATTCTCTTAAAACGGATATTCGATTTCTGCTAAAGATACTTCTGGAACTAATTTCTCAAAAAAAGAAAGAAAACATTAAACCCACACATTATAGATTGAAGTCAAATGGATTTTCTTCCAGTTGAAGCATGAAATTTTTCATTTTAATATTAACAAGATATCATGTTGTGGTCATCAATATTGTTCCTGATTCGATGAGGATATAGAAATTCACAGAAACGATTTAAAAATATAATAATTTAAAGAAAATGTATTATTTTGAATATAAAAATTGAAATTTATAATTAATTATTACGAAAATCAGAATAAATTCAGATTGTTTTTGAAAATTACTAACTTAATAACTTATACTGATTAATTTGTATGCTGCGATTCTTAGGTCAAATGTTAATTCGCTGAAAGATTTGAAATCTTGGGAAAATAACGGATTTCCCTGTTTATTTCTTCTTCATTTAGGTCCCAGGGTTACCAAACCCTCTACCTTACCTGGTTGGGGAGTTGACTAGTGCTTCTATTTTAAATGTTTCCGTTCGGATGATGATCAGAGGAGACTTACCGCCTGCGCTGCCTGAGAGCATAAACCTTAATTTAATTTGTTTTAAATATTATCTTTTGCTAAATAGGGTGTCAAAAACTCAATTGGCAAAAAAGTAATAATATTACAAAGAAAAGAAAAGCTATAACTAGATTTTAACCCTAATGTTGGTGCTTGAATATGGTGAGTTGTCTAAAATGTATGATTTCAAAAGTGTTCATTGTCTTTTTAGTAATCAATTTAAGTTCCCAGAACAGTAATTGAAAATTCTGAAGGTATCACTGGACTGGGAATGCTTTTCGTTGTACTGCATACAACCCAGCTCAAGATGTTAGTTAAACTGATGTCTATGTTTTTTGTTGCTTTGTGCTGTCAATGGACCACCCACGCAGTCAATCCGAGTGTCTTTCGTCACTTTCAACTATGCACAAAGTTATTTGATATTAAGAGACGATAGGGAAGCAAAACTTCGTTGGTTCGTTTTAATGGAGTAATTGACGGAAGTGTTGTCTGCTGAAGGTTTCTCTTGTTTGTTTATTTGTTTATTTTTTCTTTTGTAATTTTGAAGACATTTTATACTTACCTAATGATTTCTTATTCCAGAATGGGTTTTTTTGCCATGAAACAAACAAACATGTATTTAGCTGTATTTTTTTGTTATTCAGTTTTGAAAAAAAGGTGTAGAATTTTCTGTGGTAGTCAAGATAAATCATGATTCCTATTCCTTCTGTAAGTTTCAGAATTAATACTAAGAATGGGAGATGCAATTTAGGAAAGGGACTTTCAGTATGAAAGTGCTAACTACGTTAAAAAAATCAATTTTATTATATTTTTTATATAAGACAAATATTTTTTATAGGAGCAAAATTGATATTGAATGAGCAAAATTTCCTTTGAATTGTATCTTTCCTACATTAATTTTGTTAAATGTATATTTTTAAATTTCATTGAGCTTTAAATTCAGATGAATAAAATTTAAAAAAAAATCAATCAATTTAGCTTTATTTGTTTAGTAAAGTTAGTAAGTAAGCAATAAAATAAACTATTGAAAACAAAATTGATAAGCAATCTTTTAATATTATTATTGTTTGTTTTTCATGTATGTTAGCACTTTTATACATTTTTTTTTTTTTTTACAAGATAGCTCAGCCTTTTGTCTCCCTGTCCTTATCCCAAGAAAAAAGTAAAAGAATTGCAGATATAGTCTCCAATCAATTATAAATACCACAAAATACCAACTTGTAAATATTACCTTAGCACATCCTAAATGTTGGACCTCCTTTAAATTATTGAGTGCATCAATGAAGCCGTGTTTGTGTTTCAGCAGAAGTCACTCCCTTCTATTACCCTTCCCCCCCATCCATCCCCATCCAAGTCCTCCTACTACGCTGTTTCCGATTTAAGAGAAAAGCTTTATTCACGTTTTCTTTTCTTTTTAATAATTTCATGAAATTATAAATGAATCAGTTATCTTTGGTATTTAGAATTTTCAATATTGTTATTTTTAATTATAATTTATTTCGTTATAAAGAATTTTTTTCTCTTTTATTACATACTTTATTAAAAAAAAAAGACATATCGTCCAGATATATGAAATAAAATTCATCTTTTTTTCTGATGTAAAATAATAAAGTCGATAATCAATAATACAAAAATAGATATTATAAAGTGAATGGGATGTTTGTATTGTTTTCCTTTTCTTTTCTTTTTTTTTAAAGATATATACACACGCACACGCTAAGTATCGAGTTTTACAACTATAATCAGTTTTATATAAATGTTTATATAAAACCTTTTGCTTTAAAATTTCATTAATTCCATCACAAAACATAACATATACTTCTTTATTAATAAGTATTTTTTAATAAATAGTACAAAAATTTTTGGAGCTAAAAATTCTAAAAATTATTGAAGAATTCATCAATTAGTGTTTTTTAAAATAAATGTAAGGATACTTTTTTTTTTTACTTAGAGAAAATGAAATAAAATCCTTCTTTAATTTCAAATAAACCAATCTTACTCAATTAAATGATTGTAATTTTGAAATCTTAGATTCCAAATAATGAATAACGAACAGAAACTATTTTATTAAATGTAAATTACAGAAGATTGTAATGTATTTCTGGTCCCTTCTTACTGTTACTGTAAGACTTTCACAATATATCTGTTGAATTCTTACGCTTTTTAATTGCACGATTTATTTGAAAAGAAAAAAGAAAGAAACCTTTTTCATAATTACTATTCTAAATTGTTTCTTTAAAAACACTAAAAACAAATTTAATTTAAAAAAACAAAACAAAAACAACTTAATAGTTATTTACCATTCCACGAAAACAGTATTATTTCCTCACATTCCTCTTTCTATTCATTCAACTCAAAAACAACTAAGAAAAGATTTTGACTTCATCTGTTTTTAAAATAGTTGCTTTAGAAATGTGATTAAAGTTTAAGTATTCAAGGGTTGTTCGAACGAATAAACCGCACGGTTAATTCTTAAGTTATTTGACCATTCATAAAGAACTCGGGTACATCTTTCCAAGCTAAAAGAACCGAGGCACAGTCCGAAGCCTACTATTTTGTATTTAGTTCTTTGCTCGTGTTCTGTAAGACTTTTATTATGTGGATATTATCATCAACTTTATACCTTCATCTTTTTTCTTTTTTTTTATGTTAATTTTAAGTCTTTGTGTTTTTATTCTCCCGATCCTTTTTCAAATAACCTGCTCCTATCTGCTTCTGCTGTTTTCTACTGTTGGTTTCGTTGTGGTGCCAGTGTTTCACGTTTTCTTAATTTTCAATCCAGCTGCAAGAAATGTTTTCTTTGGAAACCTAAGTTTCTGGTAAATCGTCCATTGGATTCTCGGTTTTCCTTGATAAGATATCCTTTAAAGCCTTTGGTTCGGAGGCTTTTCTATTCTTATCTTTGAGCCTTCGATGCATGCACCAAGTATCCTCCAGATGCATTTCCGCCAACGCAGGAAGCCATCCGTATCCTCCTCGAAAAACCCCTTTGAATCCGTTGAAGCTTTTCGGCGAAGAAAAGAAGCCCAGCCACACATGTCTTCACCAACAGCTGACGGCTTTTGTATTTGCAAGTCTTCCTTCAGGCATTAAACAACCTCCTTTGACTTCTGTACTAAAAATCAGGACTTTAAGATTCAGAAACTTCTTTCTGGAAGACAAAACTAATTTCACTTTCACCCATTTTTTGCATTATGCATTTTTGTTTCTATTGAAATTTTTCTGTTGCTTTTTTTATTTTTTTATCCTATTTTGCTTTTAAAAACTCTTTCGAAATTTTAAAAACAAAACAAAAACGTAAACAATCTTTCCGTTTTGTGTACATTCTTTATAATATTTTTGTATTAATGTATTATTTTCGTGTTCTTTTTCTTTTTTTCTTTTCTTAATTTTGCAAGAGAAATTTCGAAGCTTTTTTTCAGGTTATCGTGAGCCATTACTAAAATTAGTTGAAACTATCTTTAAATTAGAAATTATATTATTGTAAACTAATCTGTTGGTTCTTAACCATTTAACTATTCTAATCTACGTTAATTTTAACGACCTATTCTCGGAAATAAGAATATTATTAACTCAGTATACGAAATCGAAGAACAAAATCAATCCAAATACATCCCAACAATCATTTACACGTTACAACTGCCGCATTTTGTAAAGCATTATCCGCCCTAGCGCCATCTGTCTGCGGCCATCAGAAACATCGTCCTTTCTTGAAGTGGATATAACATATCATTCTTCATTTTTTTTTCTCTTCTGCGACTAGGATTTTTTTGTCCATTTTTTTTTAATATAAAAACAGCGTTATGGGAGGACATCATCCCTCTATTCTTCCCTTTCCTAATTGATCCCTGTCCTTTCGTTCCCTTAGACTTAGAGCAACCACAAATTAACAGAAGACTTTGTAAGATAAATACAAATAATAAAAATAAATAAAAAAAAATTACGATACCACTTCTTATAGATGGTGAAGTGAATGTATTCTTCGGGGCTGCTTTGTAGTCTGTATTCTACCCTGTGTTTTATTCACCCCCAGTTACCGCCTTAGGTCCTCTGTCCTCGTGAAGAGGACAGTTTTGTATGAAAATGAGGGAAGAAATGCCATTAGTACCATTTTTGTATTCATATGCAACAAACTATGGAATTTAGGAACTGATTATTTTGTTTTGCTTCTATGAAGTTGAGTCTACTCTAAGCATTTTATAATTTAAACGTTTTCTGTAAAGGTGATACCTACCAAAAGGTTCTGTGTGGTTAGTTTAAAGCCAATTTTTTTTCGTTTTTCTTTTATTATGTACCATTTCTTGTGATACTGACATTAAAGATGGAGATGTGTATTTATTATTTTCAGTACAAGTTTTAAAAAATAAAACAAAACATAGTTTCATCCTCATAACAAAACAAACAAACAAACAAAGAAAAAAAATAAATAAATAAATAAATAAATAAAAATACAACGAAATTTCTCTTAAGATGAAATCAATACAATTTATAAAAGTAAGTCTTTACAAATGTAATGTTTTGTTTTTAGGATGAAATTATTTTTTACATTTTCAGATCAAACATGAATAACTTTCTGTACATTTTATTGTCTTTATTATAAAAAAAAAAAAAAACGTTCTTAATAGTGAACTTTACACAGACTATAGAAGGTTTCTTATAGGAAAACTTTAATTTTGCTTGAAATAGTTGTAATTTTCTTTATCGTTTGTTTATAATACTGAAATGAAAATAACTTTAATTTGCAAAATAAAGCTCCTTTACATACATTTTTTATTTGTTTTATTTTTATGTGAAATTTTTATATAATTTTTATCAATATTTTAAACCTATAGAATAATACTTAATCAATTTTTATAAAAAGGTTATAAGACACATCTTTCTTCTCTGAAATTTCTTTTCAAAAAAGTTTTTTTCCTGATTGCCTGTTCACAATCTTATAGAAATATATTAGCAATTCTTTAAAAATTTCTTTACCAAAGTTTTGGCTCATAAAACAAGTATTTTTTGGGGATATTTTTTTCTTCTATTCCATTCCTGGCAGTTTTCCAGTCTATGAATAGCAAACAGTATCTCCTAGTGGCTTCTTTAACCAAAAAGAAAAAAAAAATCTTGAAGTTCTGAAATCTTAACACTGTGAAGCATCTTAACAAATTGAAAGAGAATGCTAAAACAAGAAGTGTCTTAATATTCATTTCTTGTTAAATTGCAAATAAGGTACAGAAAAAACAATGGTGCTGAAGTTAAAAAAAAAGAACGATATTCCCATTGCAATAGAAATCCCTCAAATGTTTTCTATCCAACTGAAAATTGACAGAATCACTGGAAATAGATCCTTACTAAGATAAGTTATCTTCAAGCGATGTCTAAAGTGTTCAGTAAGTTTTTAATTTGTAAAATATTTGGAAAAACTTTTTTATTTCAAAAACCTTCATTCTTTTTATTATCACTGCTCTTTTCTATTTCCTTAAAATAAAAGTAGCATTTTTTTTTTATTTCTAAATTTAAAATTACAGTTCTGCTGGGTTTTCAAATTGAAATCCTGTGGTGCAGGTGCTGAAAGTATAAATAATTCATATATATAATATTTGTAAGTCAGAGAACATTAATTATATAAAAATTATATAATTAGGTAATTATACAAATTACACTTAAATTTTACTTAATTATATAAAAATCAATATATCACAGAAATACAAAAAGAAAATCAAATAACAATTATTATAAATATCATTTATTATAATAAAATTTAAGGTTGCCAAATTATTTTTTACTTATTATTCTAATTGCAATTTCTCTCTTTAAATGTTTATACTGTATAATATTAAAAATTTCTAAATCTAATTGTGTAAATAAGACTAAATAACAAATCTGTTATTATCTCTCATGCCAAAATTATTCAACTAAAAAATACACATAAACAAAATATCAATACACAAAATCAAAAACACACAAAATATAAATATAGTATATATAATCAAGAATACCTAAACATTCCAGTTAATTTATTTTATTAATATTAATAATTCAGTTATTAATATATTTTTGTGAATTATAAATAAATAAACAAATATTTCATTATTTACAAATAAATAATGAAGAGTTTTGATCACTCACAATAAAATGTTTTATCAAAGAGTCAATGTAAATTTTTAAGTAATGCTTTTTAAAGAAATCTTCGAAGCAAATTCAATAGAGATTAGCAATAGAAAAAGAAATGACTTAAATTGGTGTCTTAGAAAAAAATGTAGATCTGGATTAAATTTCTTTGTTTTTATTTTGGAATTTTCTTTTCTCTTTCACAAATTGTAAAAACTTTCATATTGAAAGTGAAGCTACTACTATTATCTTTCTTAATTAATAATAACTGATTTTTATTAATTGATCAAGAAATGCACAATAGTGTAAATCACTATCTATTTTTGAAAAGATACATATTTAAAATAATTTATAATAATTTTTTTGTCTTATTTTATTTTTTATTTACCAAAATTTTTCTGCAAATTAAATATATATATATATATATATATAAAAAAAACCTAATAATTTTAAAGAACTTTTTACAATTATTAGAAGTAAAGAATCTTTTCTTCGCACGTGAATCTTCTCCATTTCGCCCCACCCCCCCTTTCTTTTATTTTTTTTTTTTTTAAGATATCTCATAAAAGACAAAGAAACAAAGCAGAATTGGCAAATTCTCAACAAAGAATTAAAATAACTGCTTGTTATCTAGTTTTATTATAAAAAAATCAGAAATGATACAATTCACACAAATTTTCAGTACATTTCAATTATTAAAACTTCTTTTTTTTTTAACAAGTTTAATTATCAGTTTTTAATTCAGAAAATTTCCCACATGAAGAATTTTCGTTTATTTTTACATTGATTCAAATTTTAAATAAAATATTATCAAAGTAATAATGAAATATTATTTATTGAATTGATAAACAATTCTCTGTTTGATTTAAATAGCACAAATTGTCAGCACATTATCGAGTATTTGAAAGAAACATTATATATAATTTATATACTTTTTAATTATCCCCTTCAATTTCTATTTTTTTTTTTTAAAAAAAAAAAGAACCGTTGTAGGAAGCTGTTTAGCCAAACATTTCACTCCTGGTTAGCTCTCTGTTTGAGCCAGTGGTTGTGTGAATATTGGTATTTTCATATTCCTATTTTATTTATTTCAACTGTGTTCTGGAAGATTCGTTATTGCAGCAGAATGAGAGAAGGTTTCCGATGGAGACATGGAAAAAGATTATATGATTTAGATTCAAAAAGGGTTATTTATTCGGTGTTCAGCTAGAGAAACACCTGACAAGCAACGAATTCAACATTTATCTCTTTTGTATATAAAAGAAGAAAATTTCCTGGAATAATCGAAATCATGAAATTTCGTTTTTCCAGACTTGCTTCCGAAAATTGAGTTCTGAGTGAATAATAACCATTTTAACAATTTCTTTTTAAGTTTTTGAATTCTTTGATAAAATTTTCAGAGAATAACTAAATTTCAAATTGAAAATTCATATATTAATGGAAGTTAATAAAAGTTATTCCTTTCAAATTTTAAACTCTGCCATGATTCAAATTTAGAAATTCTTTTAAATAATTTTAGTTGAAATTTGTAGTATATTAATAAAAAATTACTTATGATCTAATTCTAACTGATTCATTAACTAAATAAATATAGTACAATTAGCCTAAATTTTATTAATTTATTTAAAAATGTAACATAAGCATATTTCTTTTAAAATTACATTTTTGCTTTATTATTATTATTTTTTTTTTTAATAACAATTAAAATTTTGACTTAGGAATTGTAAAACTTAGGAATTTTAAGTCATGAGAACAAAAAGTTTTCTTATATATGTATATATTAAAAAAATAATTTATAGATTTTTACTTGATATATTATTTACAATATTAATTATTGTCAAATAATTCTATCATTATTAATTTCATACGAATAATTAAATTTCAATTTATGTACCATTTAATAATATTGTACTGTTGAGGCACAGCGGCGGCCCGCCATGAGGCTGATGTGTCTGAATCTGGTTCGAATCCCGACATCGGCATGGATGTTTACTTTCTATCCTGTGTTTATCTGCTTCTTCACTTTTTCGTCAGTTAAAGCCATTCCATAATGATTTCCTGAGGAAGGCAAGGGAAAAACCCCTCAGTATCTATTCCAAGATGAGAAAGAAAACTCCCCAACCCTAAGCTTGGTTCTTGGGGTCCTTTGCGTGATATTGGGGATCGTACACCCCGTATCGAAGAACACACATTGATTCAACACACATTGGTGTTGTTTTTAAGTCTTTTTTTTTTTTTCATTACTTTTCCTTTTTAATATTCTTAAAAATTGAAATCCTTTAAGATGTTTTTTTTAATTTATTGAAATATTTATGTTTATTTTAAAAAAAAATTGTTAGGATTTTTTTTTTTTTAAATTCGTTTACATTTTCAATCATGCAGCCAAGATTGAGGATCACCGTTTTTTATTGGGAATTAATGGTGGATTTAATATCGTCGGCGTAATCTAACCCTAAAAAGATACTTTAAAAACGATGATCGAATTGTCAAGAATTGACCACTAAGAACCTTAAGCACTGAATTCACAAAAGCAGGTTGCGAAACTGATCTCAGCGATGGGAAGTCGATAATTCTTAAGTCTCAAGGAACCTAGTCTTGATTTGTGACCGTCTGAGATTAGACAATCATTTTAAGCATTATTTATTTTACAATTATAAGGTTATTGACTTAAATAAATTGATTGATTTACTGAAAATTTTATCTAATGAACGATGATTAAATTCATTTTCATATCAAATAGCAATTTTAAACGAAAAACGGAACTTCAATTTGCACGAATTTAGTTGTTGTAAGAGAGAAATTATATCATTAAATCCCTTGATATATTTTAATTCGCAGATCGTTGAAAAAACCTCGACCACAGCCACTAGTCACTGCTGAATGGCAATTACTCCTGATTCTGCACCGTCATTTATTTTCTGCAGTGAATTAGTCGGAATCTGAACTTGGGTAATGTATTCCATCGTTTACCAGTCGTTAATGCTTTCGTTCGACTAAAAGGGTTAATCTTGGTACTCTCTTCTCGTTCCCCGAGTCCCTAATTAAGCCATTATCGATCCCTTAATCCCTTCTGGAGGTGATCAGAGCCCGAGTAAATGTTAAATCATTTGGCAGTGTCAGGGGTTCCCTAGAGAATGTCTGAGGCTTTGCTCGCCAACGGTAAAAGCAGCCTCCTTAAAGATTTCCGATATTATAGCAGCAGGGTTTTTAAATCCAGGAACTTCAAGACGAACAAAACCAATGGCTACCTTTGCTATTCCAATAACGGGCCCATTTTCGAAAGCAACACAAAGTTTTTTATGCACGAGATTTTTATGTTTTGTTATATATAAATTTTGTCCATTTTATATATTCGCCCAATTCTACCTTTCTTAATGAAATGTTACCCAAAAAACAGACAAAGTATTTAATACGAAGAGAAAAGAATTTAATCAAAATTGCTGAACTCATGGAGCTTGAAAACTTAAATCTTGTTTTATTTACTTCCAAATAGAAATAAATACAACTAGATGTAAATTCTATAACAAGATATTTAGTCCTATTTGGACTGTACACGAAAATAACACTAATAATAACGATATTCCAAAATGAAAGCAATAATAATTTAATAAATAAATAAATATTTATTTTTATTTAACGTGCGATAGTTTAATGAGCGTAGAAATTGTTTATCTTTTATGCATGCGGGTATAACCAGATATTTAAAAGGTTTTATATTGAATCCAGAAATGATTCGACAAAAGAATATTAGTAATGTAGTATTGAGAGCAATGATAGTTTCTATAAAACGAAGGCTTTACTTTGATGTCATGCTGTACAATTGTGTTCACAAGTAAAAACTGATAATTTGCATCAATATGTATCTACTGCACGTATTCAGCATTTAGTAGATATGAATCATCTGCATCTATTCAATATTTATACTATCTCTATACATGTATTGAGTTCAGTAAGGTCATCTGATTAATAAATTGTTTAATTTTCAAGATTAGGATTATGGCTCTCTGATGATAACACCAATCTGGTTTTTGTTCTATTTATCAATGTCTTTTTTTTAATTTATTCTACTGCGGTAGGGACTAAAGACTCATAGATTAATGAGTGGTAATTATCTTTGGTTAAAATGTTGACATTATTTTGACATTACATTTTTATAAAATACCTTTTAAGAGTTACTTCCCAAAAATCCTGATTTTTTTTTTTTTTTTTCCAAATACTATTTCGAAGTAGAAAAATTCTAAAAAATGATCATTGTTAAAATTATAATTTTCGAATAACATCATTTTAAAAATACTTTGTGAGTTCTGCTGTATATAAAATTGAAAATTTAAATAAACGGAGTTATTATTTCAATATGCAATTATTTTAATCATTATAGAATAAAAGAAAGTCATTCATAACTTAAATTTACATGAACTCTTTATATTGTTTTCTTACAAATAAATTATAATTTGGAGTAATATCGTACTTAAAACATCGAAACCATATGCTCAATGAAAAAAAAATAATAACTATAATATAGAGACTCCATATAATTTAAATTGATTTTTATAAATACATCAATATTTGCAGGCGGTTCTTGAAGACTTTGAGTGTAGTCTGTTTTAAATTTCTTGAGACTGTTATTAGGTGCCATAATGTATTCCTAGTATTTAATAAGTAATAAAGTATTTAATTTCTCGCTGTTCATTAACATAATGAAGTAAAAAGAAAGGCGTATTTCGATGCTGCCTGACAGTGGAAATCTCTTTAAACAGATATAGTTCACGGTACAGTTATTATTTATTAGTCATTATATTATTTATTTAGTTATTATTTAAAGTCATTTTCAACTTCTTTTTAATTATCAACGAATTAAATAAGTTCCAAATGACATTTTCTTCTATTATCTTTCGCTTTCATTAAAAACCATATGTAAAAATGGTACAAATGAATTTAGAAATGCTTTTTAAAATTAATTTCAGAAGAAAAAAGTATTAGTCTTTTACAGCTTTTAAATTACTAATTAAAAGCTTATAAAATATTAATAGTAAACTTAGAAAAGAAATTGTGATCAACGCTTCAGTAAAATAATTCCTTCTTTTATTTAATTAATAATGCTTTTTCTTTTTTCTTTTTTTTTTTTTTTTTTTTTTTTACATAATTGATAATTTTTTTAATAGGAAATTCTGTGTAAAGTTCTCTTAAAATTAAGACTTTAATAGCAGAACAATTTATTTTAACGTTAATTTGGATGTAAAAGTGCAAGAATTTTATGGCGAATGTTAGAAAACTCATTGAGTCTAGTGAGAATGTAAATTTCTGTTTTACTCTTTGTAAAGCCTTGATGTAAGATGGTTTCCCTCTGGTCCTGATGAATGTTAACCTCTTTTTCACCAAAATGTCAATACTTAACCAAAGGCGTGGGTGGTGCGGTTACTACAGCCCTATGGGTTCCCTTCCCTGTCTTGTACATGCTTAATTAAAGCCAATGAGCATTTCCCAAAAAAACAGTTGTTGTGGTCGTTCTTTTTCTTTCTTTATTTTTCAGATAAAAAACAAAGCGAGATCTTAATGTTTATAAAAAAACAATATGGAATAAAAAAAACTCAAATTCTCTAGAAACAAACAAAGCTTTTCGAATTACCTTTACAAAAAAATTAATTACAAAAATAGTATGATTTTAAACTGTTAGGTAGTAAAATGAGAAGAAAGTAACATACAAGTAGAGAATGGAATTTCTAAGAAACTATCAATAGTATAAATAAAATATATAAAAACCTTTATTTGAACATTGAAGCTAAAATGTTCCTAAGCTGTTAGTTTAAACATTTAGTAAAGCAAGCTTTATTTTGATTTGAAGTATAAGTAAAATGCTGTTAATCTTTTATTAGCTTATTTTTTATAATAATAAAACAATAAGTTAAATTGCCCCACGTTAAGCCTACACAGGCTTTTGGGGGTCGCAGGAGGTCAGGCTCCCAGCGGACGCCCGCCCGCCTTTAACTCCCAGGAAAGCAACCCGGTACCCATTTTACAGAAGGCTGGGTAGACTCTAGGACCCGTTTGGAGATAAAAACAATAATTGATCTTAAAATATTTCTTCTGCTTAGAAAATGTGAGCTTCTATTGATCAGTTCTGCACTGGATCATTTTCAAAATCATCTGTCACTTGTTTGAAACAATCAAAATATTCAGATGAAAATTAAGATAAAATTCGTTATTAGTATTTTACATTAAAATTTCCAAATATAACTAATTAGAATAAAAAGTTGATAACTGAATAAAACTACATACAATAAGCTACCTTGTATTATGAAAATGCTATCACAACTGAAAAAGGTAATATAACCCCGGAAAAAAGGAAAAAAACTCGATAATTATTTGGATTCATACTAAAACGTTTTTACATGTGCTAATAAATATAGTTAAAACTTCAGCCTGCACACAAGCATAAAAAGTTAAAAAACACTAAAAACATTAAAACATAGGAGGTCCAAAGCTTTCGCCTCTCTTTAGATGAGGCTTCTTCAGTTGGAAGTGATCCAAGTAGCTCTCAATTCTTCTATTTAAGGAGAAGAGGACCAATGAACTGCTTGGAGTATCCATTGGTGAACTGGAGGACGAATCAGGAAGGACTGACGTCCGGGTGGTGCCCGCTGGTGGAAATTAAATGAACCTAGATGGAGCACATGGGAAAGTTTACAAACAAACGGAGTACAAGGGAAGGTTTACAAACAACGGGTAAACTAAAAGAGGGAACGATAATAGGGAGAAAGCGGAAAGAAGGCAAACTAAAATAAAAATAAAGAAATAATTGAAGAAAAATAAAAAATAATCCAAATAAATATTTGGATTCAATTATAAATTTGTATTCATTCACAAGGATTCTATTTGGAACTCATACTAAGAGTAAGTTAAGCAATAAAAGAAATCTTGATACGATATATATATTATTGATAGATCAATTGGAACTGCAATCGTATATCGTTAAAATACCATGAAAAAAAAAAAGTTAAGAAAAAAAAAATGATGAAAAATCCAAGGAATGATAAAGAAGAAGAACCATTTGGTCATAAACTTCATTGTCGTTATCAACAAAACTATCCCCTTGTCTTCATTTCCTTGTGTAGGTCTTCATCTACATAAATTATTTATTCGACAGACAAGTAAAAGAATATACATTTGCATCCTCTCTTTTTAACAAAATTAAAATTTATAAAAAATTGAATATTGAATTAATTAGTGGAATTTTAATAATCAAAAATATTATAAAAAATGTTTGTGGTTTCAAAATATCAACTCCAGATGGCAGCAGTTTCAAAATCAATAACATATCAATGACAGAAGAATATTAATAAAATAGAGTAGTAGCATGTGCCTAGTTAGTTTGTGATTGATTTTATTACATAAAGGTTATGAAACAAATCAATAGAATTTTCAATTTAAGAAAAGTTTTATCAATTTTCTTTTAATAACATAGTTCTGAATTTCATAGTTTTTGGAAGAGAGATAATTAGCAATTAAAAAAAATCTCCATCTATTTCGTATAAAGTTGCCATTTTGCTAATCTACGTCTCTCGTAGAAATAGTTATACCTTTAAATGTGCTCTAATTATTATTAAACCAATTACTTAGACACCAAGTAAGCTACCGCTCTGCTTTTTAGACCTAAAACTACATTTCCCAAGGGATCAGTCAATTCAATGACATTATAAAAAAAAAAAAAATTACAAAGAAAAAAATACAAAATAAAGAGAAATTTAACGATTTCTCTTCATTTGCCTGATTATATCAAGAAATAGGTGAAAAAAACGACGGCACAAAGCTAAAGGATCCTGACGGACACGGGATACTAACCTCCCACACCTTCTGAGTCTGTCATCGGTGGAGTTTGGCTGGCAGATGAGTCCTAAAAAGGACGAAACGGTCCGTCCCAGTCTCTTCCCGGTGACAGCTCAGGATGCGAATTCCTTCCTTTAGCTTTGTGCCGTCGTTTTTTCACCTATTTCTTATATAAAAATAAAAAACTTTTACATATAAACTTATGTAGATATAGTTAGCCTATACATATATATTTATACAGAGTGATTCAAAATTCTCTGTACAAACTTTAAACTTAGGTCAGGAATACAAAAACCAACCAAATTCATAGTGGAACGTGGTCCGCAAAAGCCAGCCGAATGTGCTGGAAGGTATACTAAGGTTCAGAAATAAAAGACAACATATTTATTAACCCTGTGTTTACAATATGACTGCAAGGTGTATACTTATAGGTTCACAGTAGGTGCTCAAAGTTCCTTTTACCTGTATATATATATATATATATATATATACATATATATATATATATATATATAATTTTTACTCATTGATACATACCTATATGATGCACAATAAAATCCGAAGTCACTCAAAAAACTTTTGAACGAAGGTAGCTAGAGTTACGGAAGTTAGGTATTGGTATAGGAAAACGATCCTCCTCTTATCAGATACAGCACCCCTAGCGGCAAAATGTGGAAGTTAGTAACCCTACTCCGAAACTATGAGAGGTAAGGAAAAAAAAATAAATGAGAAAGTTGTAGTTGTATCACCAAATTAGTAGGTAATGACATTTTACACAAAAGAATCGTGCAAATAGGAGGCAGTAGATATCACGAGCATACGTCTTTATGTGTCGTATGCAATGATGGCTGTGATGTGACACCACTCCTACAGATAAAACTCATGCTTTACAGTCTACAAAGGATTGGCGACTATCGAATATTCTGTTAATGACTATGTAGTATCTTTAAAAAAAAAATCAAGACAGTTATTCGAATGAAGAGCATTGTGAAATGGTATTGCTATATGGCGAAGTTGACCGGAACTCAAGGGGAACTGCCATACTTGATTGCTCCTTGATTTTCTACTGCTCCACATCGGACTGCGTCGACCAGCAATCGTGCTGGTCAAAGGTTACTAGAGTTAGGGAAGTTAGGTGTTGGTTTAGGAAAACGACCATTCGCTATCAGATACAGCGCCCCTGGCGACAAAATGTGGAAGTTAGCAACCCTATATCGAAACTGCAACACGACTTCGACGGGACTGACCCAGCGGAGTAGGTATGCAACCAGTCGATGTTGTGACATACATCTTGGCCATTCCGCACAGCAGTACGAGAGAAGTTATTTGGCATGTGGCTTGTCAGTATCCAGGTTGGAAATTTTACAGCAGCATGGTGCTCACCCTTACCGTCTAATAACGGTGCAGGCACTGCTGCTAGGGGATTTTATTGGTGCAATTTTGCGATGAATGCCCTAGATCGAAATCCGGCCTTTTTATCAAATATTCTTTGCACCGATGAGGCTCAGTTCACACATGGCGGAATGTTTAACAAACAAAACAAATTCATAATGACTCATAACTCATTCTCCTGAGAAATAAAAGAAAAACGCACCAGACTGAGACTGATCTGTTCACTGATCTGTTTTTTGAAATTGTGATACCGGGAATCCAAGATGGACCATTTCTGGTTTCCTGACCTTCGTCAGTTGGGTCCACCCAGTATCTTACATTTCAGTGAACTCGAGAAACATGTAAGTAGAACAAAAGTAAATATCAAAATAGCCCTCCATTAAAAAAAACATCAAAATCTAAATAAAGAATAAAAAAGCCAATCAATTAATCCCCGCTAGCGATCGCTTAGCATGTAAGAGATTAATTGTTAAACAAGAAATATACAATGCAAAAGTTTAACGTGCGTATAAATACATGAGAAATAAAAGAAAAACGCACCAGACTTAAGAGTTCATTGATCTGTTTTTTGAAATTATGATACCGGAAATCCAAGATGGACCATTTCTGGTTTCCTGACCATCGTCAGTTGGATCCACCCAGTATCTTACATCTCAGTGAACTCAGAAAACATATAAAGAAAATAAAAGTAAACATCAATGGCCCTCCAATAAAAAAAACAACATCAAAACCTAAATAAAGAATAAAAAAGCTAATCAATTAATCCCCGCTAGCGATCACTTAGCATATAAGGGATTAATTATTAAACAAGAAATATATAATGCAAAAGTTTAACTTGTATACAAATACATGAGAAATAAAAGAAAAACGCACCAGACTAAGACTAAGAGTTCACTGATGACGTGACCTTTCTGGAAACCAGAAATGATCCATCTTGGATTCCCGGTATCACAATTTCAAAAAACAAATCTTTCTTGAATGGTTTGCGTATTTCGAAAACCGCTGAGATAGAAACATGAAAGTTCTCATGTGTGTTTCGTGTCAAAATGGTACGTTTTCGAAATCGAGCCCTAAGGGCTATAAATGGGGGGGGGGGGGAAAGAGATGGGCAAACATTGTTGAAGGATATTTCTTCAGGTTGCACCTTAAGAATATAACATTAATTTGTACTATCACGTGATTTTTTTTTAGCAACTGAGAAAAGTTTGAAGATATAGGAGGTGTGGAGATGGGAAGAAAGGGGAGGGAAGTGTGGGAAAGATTCGAAATGATCTCATAATTTCAATTTCTTTCTCATTCCCATCAGGACATCGTCTTTTGTAACCCGTACGAAGAACGGTTATTTCAGCTAGTTGATTGTATATTTGTTTAATTCATACCATAATTAAGCTTACTGCATTTAATAATGTAGTCAACTAATAGGGAGTCATACTTCTCGGTGCCTGGTGTATCCTGAACTATATTTTCCCTAATATCATCACCATTCCCAAAACTTCCTCACTTGATAAAATAATGCAGGTGAGTCACATTATACTTCGAAAAAAATATAGTTTTCCTTCATTGACACCCTTTTCTGATTCCTAAATAACATCATTGGATACTTCAGGCTTGTTTCTTTTCTTTGCATCCTAAAAAAAACAAATATTATATCAGCATTAGTTTCGTTCTATAAAATTTTTGAAATACTTTCCACAATATTGGTAGATTACTCTTGTGGAACAGATCTGAGCATTCCCCAAGGCAGCGTTCAAATGTGCCCCACCTAACCCTAACACTATTAAAAGAAACAAGAAGAATATTTAGTTTCTACAATAATCTTTACAAAATACATTCCGTAGACTTTAATATTACATTACTTATCTCTACAACTATCACGTTGTCAGAAAGTCCTTACGAAATTCGAAACAAATAAGTACTTTGTAAGCGCTTTGTAACATATGTTTATCCACAGAGTGTACACCAAACAATGAAAAGAAGGGAAAATGGCAGCAGCACAAAGAGCTGAAAGAGCTGCCATCTGCTGTCAGTGCTGGAAAATTCTTAAAAAATATTTATTGTGGTGGGAAATTCAAACTATTCAGACACCGACAAATAAAATTTAAAAATTAAAAAGTTTTCCCACATTAAAAATATGGAAATTCAATCTGTTCACATGTGCCCCCTCCTCCCCTTTAAGCTTCACACACCTGTGATAAAGTTTAAATTTATAAATTAGATACAGTAAGAGCTTAACAACACCAGCTAATGTTAAAAAGAAAAATATAATAATAAAAGTTATGTGAATGTGGTCTCTTTCTCTCTCTCCTAATATTTCTTGTACTGAACAACTGAATACGTTTTAATACCAGGCGGGTATGTGATCTTGACGCTGGATAAATGGATGATTAAAGTCCAGGGGGAATTATTATCACCTGTTACACAGAATGAAGCAAAATTTACATTATGGATATTTCCTGTATTTCTGAAATTTTACTTAAATTGGTTGGGAAAGGATTAATTGCTGCTGGATTCATTTAGTTTTCGCCGAATTCTGCGCCTTCCATCAGTAGGCTGCAACAGGACTTCGATTCGTCAAACCAAAGTTCATGAGAATTCCCATTTCCGATATGCTTCAGCTACTACCATGCCACGTTCAGAGTCCGTTCGATCACTCGTTTTACCCATTTTTTTCTTTGGTATATAAACTTAACCGATACCGAAAGGTGTTCTACTGTACGACATTAATATCAAAAACTGGGATCATTTGACTTGCAAAATCGTGAACACTCCATTTCTTTGTACAGCAGGTTAATAAAGTGACATCATAATGTATATGGATTAATATTTTTCTAATTAGATTTATAATTATTCTAAAATATCTAAACAAAGTAGAGTACTGAGTCCAAACTGAAAAGACACAGTGTATGAAGCTCATACACAAACTAGATTTAATATGAATATAAATAGTATTTAAAAACTTTTCACATATTCTATACTTCAGTGATTTTTTGTTCACAGTGCAGTTGTAGTTTAATAGTAAACATTTGTTACAAAATTTCTTGCATCACCGAAATAGTGAAATCAATTGTTGTACTCATTGTCGAGCCTAATTCTGAAGATATCAAAGATTTGAATTAAGTTCGGAATCTCATTGAATGCGAGTCTGAAATGGTGGATAAAATTAATCTACTTCTAAGAACTCTCTAAGCTCTCTATAAAAAAAGACTTTAAAATATATTGTTGAATTGCTACTATATTAAAAAAATTGCTTTCAGTGCTTAACTTTATATTTCAAATTTCTAGAGTGTTTTAAAAAAAAGGATCACTTATTTTCACACCAGGTAGTATTGACCAAAACAAGAAGAAAAAGGACCAGTGAACGTAGGTCCTAAAACAAATACAGTAGAGTCCGATTATCCGAGTTAATGTGGACCAAGACTAACTCGGATAACCGAAAATTGTAACTAAAATAAATCGTCTAGGTTTAAATGTATATTTTAACAAATACAAAAGTTATACAGATACACCACATACATATTGAAAGAGTTCTTTTACTTAAAAAAAGTCTTTAAATTGTTTTTGTTTTACGTTGCTTTGGCGTTTTTCTGCAGCAATGTTTCGACATTTTTTTAGGGATAACCCAGGATTGTTGGTGTCTAAACCATTCCCTGATTCCAGGTAGGGGGTCATACGACTAGATTAATTTGCGAAAAAAAAATCCTAGAAATATTTGATAGCTCGGTTAAAGCGGAAACTCGGATAATCGGGGCTCGGATAATCGGTGTTTTACTGTACCTGTTGAGTTAGGACTAGTCTTTATCGTCACTGGAGGAGATGCTCAATTTGGTTTCCATTCATTGCCACATCCTTCAGTCCTAAGTCTCAGTGATTCAAAAGATTCTTGAGAACATCTGGCTGCTCTCGAATTTGCTGGCACTCATTGAGTTCATGCAGTGTTGGGATGTCATCGATGTGGATTGATTATACCAAGTTCTTTAAGTGTCCACGTAGCCAAAAATCTAAGGAATTAAGGTCAAGGCATCGGGCAGGCCAAACTACTGGACCTTCTAGACCAATACAGTGCCCATGAAATGTCTGGTTAGGTATTGTCGGACGCACGAACCACATCCGTTGGTGTCAAGTCCTTAAGTAGGATGCCTCAGTTCTACAAATAGCTTGAGAATTTTCATCTAACCTCTCTGTATTATGGTTATTGATTACTCCATTTCTTGTGAAGCCCGTCTTATCGGTAATAAAATGCTGGCTGAGAACTTAGAAGCCACTGTCTAATCTGGTGTGATGATATGGTAGCGTAATGCCTAGTTGCACCAACTGCCTGTGATCTTCCGTTTTCGAGAACCATGTTTAGAAAAACTAACAATCATGGTCTTTATGGAATGCACCAACCAGAAAATAGCTAGACTGAATTCTGTGATCTAAGTTTGCAAAAGCGAATGTGTATCGTACGTTGTAAGTCAATTCGTAGTTAGTTCCAGCCAACATTGTTAACCACGTAAAGAACTTGATCGGCGTTTTTGATCAGCGCATGAGGTTCCTAGAGTCGTCACTGAAAGTTAATGGGAAATTAATAAAGCCAACTAATAATTTATAATTTTATAAATTTAGTTTCTTGTTTCGTTTTTAATGAAGGTTTTTTTTTTTATAATTGTAATGAAATCTGGAAGTTAAGTTTCTATTATTTTTTTAAACAAAATATTTATGTATTTATTTATTTCATTAAAAAGTTGTCAGTAATTTTTTAGTAATTTTAATTTTTAGTAGTTTTTGGTAAACTGCCGTTTATTCATCAGATTACTTTAGTAAAATAGCCGTATTGTTTATTGTTGTTATGTTGTTCCCCAGAGATTCAAGCTAATTTCATTCGAATAGTTAAATTAAACTTCAGTATTATGAAATGAAATTAAAAAATGTTCGTCCATTCAGGCTTCTTATAATTACAATGGAATTTTGTATTTATTTGAGAATAACCATTGCTTTGTGGAAAGGAATTCCAACTCGTGTACGACGGCCAAAGTAAAATCTAAACTTGAGTTCAGTTTGGTAAACCGTCGAATTCAGGGGTTCAACTTTAATAATAGGCTTTTGAACTGCAACTTCTCGACAAGTTGTTGGCGCGATTGGTTTAAGGAGGATCTTGGTTTTTCTTCCAGTTTGACCAAGATTCAGCAACTGAACTTGAAATGGTTATGAAACCTGGCCTAAGAGCTTGCACTACTTGAGCATGCTGCGGGTACAGTAACTGCTCCTGAAGAATTGACCGGACAAGGAAATGACATGTCTTCATCTGCTATTATTCTTTTAACACTTCTTCCAGATTATTCTTCCACTCTTCTTAATACCCGCTCCTCAGGAAACCAGGCGTGCAAACTGAGCGAGGTCTGTTGTTTGTGGTGTCAATGATCTACTTTCTGCAAGTCGCTGGAATAGCTAACTAAATATCCTCAGCAAGGGGATGGTGGATGTTTTGGGCGTAGAGGACACAGGCTTGACGGTTGCTTCCATCGACTAAACCGTAGCAGAAAATTATGTCTGCCATTTCCCGGATATTAATAACAGTCTTTCCTTATCTGTTGACTATTTTAACTGTATATAATAATAAACCTTTACTGTTTTCTGCTAACAAGAACCTGGTACCTACAACTCAATATTTGCTAACAAATTACTAGTCTATGAATCACCGCAAACTTTTAAAATACTTGTTTGATTACTGCACTGCAGAGGCAATACGACCAATATGAAGAGGACATTGAGCTGCAATAGCAAGACAAGACAGTAAAACAACCAATAAGAAAACGTCAAAGATCTCAAGTTGGAAGATATCAATTGCAGGACTCACATATTTATTAGACTTGTTTTGATGAACAGTACCTGTTGTGGAAATATATTGAACCTTTTTTTTTTAAACACCCTGTAGCCTATATATTTTTTTTTAAAAAAATCTCGTTTGCTTTTAAAAAAGTAAAAAAAAAAAGTAAGAAAAAAACCAAACTGCGTGACAAGAAAAATGTTTTCCAATAAAAATGTCTAAATATTTTTACTGGAAAATATTTAGACAAGAGTCTCTATGTCTGTTATTGTAGTCTTGAAAGGCATGGAAGAATTTTTAAAATACCAAATTAACCAAATCAGTTTTACTCAAGAGTAAATATTGGAATTGTTTTCCTAATAAAATGAATTAGAGACTAAATGTCTCTAATGCCGTTGCTAAATATATTGAATATTAATTATTATAGATAGTGGTCTAAAAATGAAAACGCTAGATAAATTAACTGAATACAATTAATCGTTGTGCAATCAATTATTATGCTAATTGGGCCTAATTATTCATTTATGCAAGAATTTGTCATTGAAAATATTTGAGTAGTTGAAAATTATAAACTATTAACATTAAACATGAGAATTTTGGCTGATTCAAAAAGTTCGATCGATAAAACTTTTTTGTAATAAGCTATTTCCGCTAAATAACTCATGTTAGAAAGAAAAAAAAAACATTTTACACTTTAAAACTTTTAATTACTTCCGCAAAATACTTAAGTTTGCGTGCCATTCGCATTTCAATTTTCATGTACTAAAACTGGTGGAAAATCTAATTAAAATGTAGAACTTAACATGGGAAAAAAAAATGGAAATTTTATAATGGCTTTTTTTTTTATTTCGATTTATTTAAATAATTATCCTAATTATTGTGTAAGTTAATGAATTAGTCAAAATAAAAAAAGGCAACAACAATAATAGTAATAATAATAACAATAATGACAGAAATTTTTTTTGTTAAATTTTGTTAAATTTTAAACAAAATTGAAAAATTAAGGATTTTGTTATTAAAGTTTTTTTTTTTCCTCTTTTCAAAGATTTTATTAATATTAAATCTTGGAAATACTCTAATAATTTTATGAATACTTTTAAACTTAAAAAAAAAATCTACAAATTGCAGATGTTAAAAAGGAAATTTTGCAGCAGATATTAAAGGAATTTTGAAATGTTCTTACATTGCCAATCTATAACTTTTTTATAATTTGCAGATTTAGTTGATTATGAAAAACTTAATTTTATTACATTCGTTTTAAAAAAAGCCTTTCTTTTAAAAAAAAATAAAAGAAGCATAGTCTTCTAAAAATATATAAATAAGTAAATAACTACTTAGATAAATAGATTAGCATAAATGCCCTTCAATAAGATAACAATGGCAAAATCTTAATAAGAAATAATAGTTGTATAGCTTTTGCCGAACAAGATCCAAAGGAAACTAAATTTAACTAATTTAAGATTATTACAGAACAGAAAACAGAAACGCATATAACTAAACAAAAAATTCACTGAGTTAAAGATCCAAAGGAATTCGGGAATATATAACTTAAAAGACTTTCGTTTTCAACTCGTTCAAAAGTGAATATAATTTTTTGGTAAAGCCCTTAACTTTTTAAGGGCGACTTAAAAAATTTAAAAATAATAATAATAAAAAGGAAGTATATTGACTTAAGGAAAAATTTAAAAAATTTAGGAAAAAAATAAGAAAACGTTAGGAAAAGAAAAAAAATCACGTGGACATTGAGAAAAAAAGATTAAGAAAACAAAAACGAAAACAGTAGATATCCGGATTCGAACCTACAATCTTCAGCATATGAGTCCGAGACCTTACCGATCAAGTTTTAGCTGACAACACAATTCAGATGCTTGCATTTCTAACATTTCAGCTAATAGCGAAATCCAATGAAAACAATTCTAAATATCTCGAACATGGGGGATGGATACCATACTCCTATGTTGTTTGGACCTCTGAACACAATGGTGAAGTCCGTTTGTCGATCCGACTTTCCGTTCGGGAGGGGACAGACATGGAAGGATAGGACAAAAGCTTCCGATTTTGGTCGCTATCACAATAGCTCCCAAATGGGTCGCTACAAATGGATAAATGTACCAAACGACTGACATTGAATATTTAAATAGCTGTTTAAAGAAAAAGTTTCAGAAATTAAATAAAGTACATAAATAAATAAATGAAATCCTATCGCTACAGAGGCACTATTCGAAATAGGAGTTCTGACAAAACGTAGCTGAAAATGTAAAAAATTTTAGGTAAATGTATTTTAAATAACTTACATAGAAGTGTTACATAATGACAGCTCGCTAATTACAAAACAGTTTCTTTGCGATTTCGAGAAGACATGTAAAAAAAATTAGAGAAGATTGTATTAAAGTATTTATGATAAAACAGAAATTCTTTTTTTTTTTTTAAATGTAATCTGATTTGAGAACTCTATTTGCTTTCAACTTATTCTGATCTATAAATACTCCGCTGTAATAAAAATACTATAAATTTAAGTACTCTATTCGTCAATTGAAATTTTGATATCACTTCAAAAATATTATAAAAATAAATCTATAAAAAACAAAACTCCAAATTTTTCTGTTTTTTTTTTCATTTCTTTATATTTTTTTTTGGAATTTTAGAATATATTTTATTTACATTTAAATGTGGAGTGTTGTATCTCTCATTCTCTTTAAAGTTCATCTGAAATCGTGATTTTTTTTAACTTCCGAATCGTCCTGGAACGGAATGGTTTGGTTCCCTGCCAAACTACATAGGAAAATCAATCACACCATTGATGGTAACTAAAGAGTTTGTAAAAATGAAAATGGGAGATACATCAATTAAAATAGCGAAGTATTCAAGCAGATTTTGGTTCGCGGATTATCTATCCGCTTTATTTTTGCTTTCTATCGATATAAAATGTTTAAATTTTCTTGCGTAGGGTGCAGATTGCATGTAAGAGAAGAGTATGGGAACTATAAACCGGATATACAAAAACGCTGCATCGCCCCCAAGCGTCCTTTTTTTTTTTTAAATATCAGAAAGACACTCGTTTCTATTTAAGTGAAGTAAAGATGAAATTGGAGAAACGATAATTTACACTTATCACATGTTAATTAAAACAGGCTTCACTAAACGCACATGTGAGGAGGCCCCAAGATCGAACACACGAGTTTGTTTACATGCTGAATTTACTATCGTTAGTTATTTTTGCATGTTGATTGTTCGTTTGTTCTTTTTTTTTAGTTACAGCGATATACATTTTCCTATTTTGATCACCTGTAGTAGTTAGATATTGTTAAATATTAATCCAAGACAACAAAATTACATTATAAGCACCGTTTTGTATTGAATGAACAATTGTAACATCGTCCTTTTTATTTTAAAAAAAATACTGTGGCTGGGATAATGGCATGGGAGGGCCCAAAATCATGATTCGCACAGGGACACCAACGTTTTTGTTACGACATTGATTGGAACTACAGTTGAGAATTCACGGAAGACCAACTGCAATCAAAATTGTTTATAACGATTGTCGCTTTCTAAAAGTCTTCATTAAACAATTAAACAAGAGAATACTGAAAAGAAAGAAAAATAAGAATAAAACTCACAAAACTAAGAGTTCACTGATTGTTTTTGGAAATTGTGATACCGGGAACCCAAGATGGACCATTTCTTGTTTCCTGACCTTCGTCAGTTGGGTCCGCCCTGTATCTTAACATCTCAATGAACTCGACAAACATATAAATAGAACAAAAGTAAACATCAAAACGGCCCTCCAATTAAAAAAACATCAAAACCTAAAGTAAAAATACTGAAAATATCTCCTAAATTACAGGTGTGCAGTTTCCAAACAAAAATCTATTTCAATACAATAGCATCGAGTTCATTTCAGTTAAGTGAATAACGATTATTTACTTAGTTCAAGATGTTACTAGATAAAAGAAGCACTTGCTTTGCTATCGATCCCAAACATTGGTAAAATTTGAGGGGCTTTCACTGATCGTCTTTAAAGACTTCCTTTCTACTGACAGCGCTACTCTGACGCTGTTCAGTTTCGATCGTTGGCCGCGCGGGGCCGTTGTTTGAAATCATAGCCTCTCGATGTGCCTGACCATCACCGCCCTTCCATTTCGTAGATGGTGTCTTCACACCGCTTGATCGGCTTTTGTATGGTGCTATTACCGTCCGCCAACGGCTCTGTTTGCATGCGAAGCGGTTCGTAATGAGTTATCTCGGCCGGCGAAATCATGGCCGTGGCAACCGCACGGTCTACTCCTACCAGTGGAACAAGCAGCAGCGCTGCCTCCCATCCGCTTTTACTGTTATGTGTGGCTGTACACGACAGTCTCAACTTTGTAACAGTTTTCATCTCGAGATTCTCTACGAGGGTCAGCATTCGAAAGACACATCAGACTCTTTTACTACCTCGATACAAATCTTACTTTAAAAACCTCGTTGCAGAAGGTAGAATTACAAAGAAATTCTAACACATTTGAAACTTGTGAAATTTGTTTCCACTTCCTTTGTATTCTTGTATTTTTAGATCTGGTACTGCTAACAGATGCAGTGGATCAGAATTTAATACATTCTGAATTTAAGATAAGATATTATTGACAAATAAGAACAAATACGTTAATATATATGCTGAAACATGTATAATAAAAAATAAATATTAAAATATATAAAATATATATATATATATATATGAAAAACCGTCCTGTATGAAGATTTTCTCTATGATTCAATAAGAAAAAAAAAGGATTGAGAAAAAATTAAAATTAAAATTAAAATTAAAAACCTATAATTAAAAACCTATAAACCTGTAGACTGGAATTAAAAAAAAAAATAAAATATAAAAGTAACTTGATAGTTTCTGCTCAATTAGATGAAAACAACAACAACAAAACCCCAATTGTAATCATTGGTTAAAATACAGTGAGTGAAAAAGGCTAATTCTACTTAGATTTACGAATAATAATTATAAATAGGCGGTAAAGATCGGGCATGAAAATGTTAAGCTAAAATGAAACTGTAGCGCAACAGGCCTGAAGGCTTCCAGCAATTCTGGACCAAAGGGACTAGTTGAGGTCAGATAGTCAGCCCGACCCTCACCCGTATTTAACCTCCGAGTAAGAACCTCGGTGCCCATTTTTACAGAGGGCTGGGTGAACTTTAAGGTCTGGAGGAGAAATAACCGTGGAAAAATCCCGGCCCACCGCCGGAATTGAAACGGGCTTCTCCATTTCGCAGTCCAGCAGCCAAACCACTGGACTATCGGGACCCCCATAATCCACTTTCACTTGTGAAAATGAAATAGGTAGAGCCGGAATGTAATTGTTCAACTTTGTAACATTGAATTCCTACGCTCAGAAAGAAAGATCAGAAGTGCATTTAAATCAATATGTGATCGCTTTGCAATACGTATATATTAAAGCAGTGCAAGCAGTGCAAGGAACTATGATATTAAGACTACGACAACATTGTTGGTGAATACATTCCTACGAATTCGAATTCTTAATTTGAAGACAAAGTAAAGATTATACAGAATATCAAGGCAACATATTTGCTTACCATACTTCCAGATGAGAGTATTTGAGAGATGGTGGAATAATGACTTGCCATAAAGTGTAAAATTTGGGTCGTGACAATAATACGATCTACATATATCTATTTTTCTAGAACCAAGTGTGTGGAAGATTGCATACATGAGACATTTGATTTCACCTCCCCAAAGTTAATCTATCTACTTTATAAAAGCGGTAAATCTTGTTATATTGCTCCCACCAGACAAGTTATATTTTGAAGAATGGAGAACTAATAATTCTTTGGTCTTTAACTAACGACCTTTACGATCCGCTTGCTAAGTGGAGCCGTAAATTCAAGTAACGTTGTAATACATAATGGCGTTCATTGATGAAGTCGCTTTTGTTTCGGATTTGATGAGTCCAATGGGCAGATGATGCAGAGAACAGATTATTCCAAGAGTAATTGTTGAGGGGCGAACAGCATCATGGTCTAGGAAATAATCAGCTACGACAGTTAATGCCTACAATATTCATACAAGTAGAATGACAGTTCAGCAATCTTTAGGTTACATACTAAAAAAGCTACAACACCTAAAAGGATTGGTGCCCTTTTATTGAAACTCAGGCAGCTGAAGCTGAGTTATGCTATTGATTACTTCTACCAAGAAAATTAACCATGTGTCAACCCAGTAAAGTGGTACAATTAAGAAGATTTGTACAGAAATGCATCCATGAAAATAGCAGGGTAGGCTATTGTTCAAATGTATCATGTACTCCTAAGGGATAGACTGCCAAAAGGCGCGAAATCGCTGTTCTAATTGAGCGAAAATTGGTGATGCACTTTCTGGGGTTTCTTAGACCATTACATCTCAGACGTTTTTAGAAGGTGAAAGGTCGGGCAAGTGTTCTGGCCAGGGGCAGACCCGAATATTTCTGCTCGTGGAGATGCTGCGGGCTGTGTTGGGTGAGGACATGCGTTATCTTGCTGATGAAAGGAGCCGTGCTGCTTAAGAAATGGCACAGCCACTGACTGCAAAATATCGATTACACATTCTTGGGCAGATAAAGATCCCAATATGTTGACCAGATTTGACACTGCCAGTGTGACGCTACCGCACCTCCTTGGTGACTTTCCTTTCTCGTGGATGGCGGCGAATGCGTTATCTGTCGTTATGTTGACGAAGTCAAAGCGAGATTCATCACGATAAACCACTGCAGTTCATTCCAGTTCTGTCTCTACAACATCTCTGAAACGTGCTTGCTTACGGCCAGATGTGAGGGGTTAACGCTGTGAAAGTCGATAAACTCGCAATGAAAACTATAAAAAGTCTATCATTTACCGTTATTCTAAATACTATCTTTGGTCAGTCCTTTTCCAGGTGAGTTGCAGTAGCGAACCAGTCAGGCAATATCATGTGTCGCAAATGGCGATCTTGTCGCTCTAGAGTCATACGTGGTCTTTCCAATTCTTGTCGATGTGTGCCTGCTCCTTCTTGAACCGCTGACGCCTTATGCATTCGGTAATGTTGGAAATATGTGCAACCCGGAGGGTTACCTAACTTTAAAACTAACCAGCTTCTTTGATGCTGATGATTCTTCCAGATTAAAGTCTATTAATCGTTGGAACAGCGATAGATTTACATATTCTACCATTTCCCATATTTCGTGATCTTTGCTTAGCTTCTTGCCGATGAAGATTTTTTTCTTTGGTGTTTGTGATATTATCCCGGAAAGAGAATTTCGTATTATAATGTGTGTCTTATTAAATCAGACATTGTCAGAAAATTTCTATGCGATATGACTGTCCTGGTGTGGTTAATAAGATCCCCGAACTATTTCAGTAGAACCTATTATATTCGGAACGTTGGCAACTCCAACCTTTTGGAAGATTAAGGACAAAAGGTGGCTATCAGATGCTTTTAAACTCACTAATATATCACATAACTTAATTTAGTTTCAAAAGAGATAAATTACACTTCTTACTCATATGACTCCATTTTTCTGATACAGTATACTCTCGATATCTCGAGTCGAAGAGATGCTAAAAAAAAATTCGAGATAGTGAGTTTTCGAGATAACAAGGTCATAACCAAAACATAAAAATTCACGTAAAAACAAAAGATACGGAATAATATTCTAAAAAATAGTCTTGATAGTTGACAATAAGGCTAAATACAGCAATGGTAATTTTAATTTTTAAAAGTAATCGAAAATAATTACAGTAAATTGAAAAGAATCGTCCATGACCCCTCAGAGAGATAATGAAGGGTGTGAGAGATTCTTGGAAAAATACCTCTATTTGCTTCGACACAACTGAACGGCGATTTTTTTCCGGAAAAATTCATTTTTTACTTCGAAAAATATTCGAGGTAAAAAATACCTTGATAATAAGGTTTTGAATGAAAACTCTTCGACATAAGACTTAAAATTAACATTAGATGAATATGTAATATCAAAGGGGAAAATATTTTTTCGAAACATCAAGGTTTTCTAGATATCGAAGTTCGAGATATCGAGAATATACTGTAATAATATTAGTTTTGTCTTTATTAACTGGCTCAATCAGTTAATATCTAGAATTTCTATTGTCTTTCTTTGTTTTGGTTGTTGTCAGACAGATTGTCTTTCTGTCCAGATTAAACCTAAGCAGATACTGTCTTTGATGTTGGTGTAAAAAGTTTTTTTTCCTTTTGTATAGTAAATATTGAATACAAAAAACAAAAATACAAAACAAAAAAAAAAAAAGAATTGCCTTTTATTGCTATAATATATATATACACTATATACTGTATACTTCAGTAATAGATATTTCTTCATTTTTCTGGTTTTTATTTTTTTTTCTAGGTTTATTCTGAAATGGCTGACCCAAGGAAAGTATGGGAAATTGCAATTAAAAAATGAAATTTCGCGTAAATATGAAATTCCAAGTGGAAAAATCTTCCGACGTTATTATAACTGAAAAATTATGAGAGGAATTGATCAAGTTAACAGTTCTGCAGTAAATGACAGATTAACAGCATTGTCATTAGAAACAGAAAATGAACTTGTAAACGATATTTTGAAATTCGAGGAGGCCATGTTTGGCTTAACAATAAGAGATGTATGAAAGTTAGCAATCAGATACTAGAAGTAAATCATCATTTACCTAATTCGTTTAATAAAACAATACAAATGGCAGGCAAAAAATGGTATAACTCATTTATAAAGAGATGTCAATTTAAATTTGAGGCAGCTAGAAAACGTATGTCTAGCTCAAGTCAAAGGTTTTTATCAGAGTAACGTGAACCACGTTTTTTGATGTCCTCGAGAAAACTGTTGATGAAAATGGTATGGACGCCCAGTGCATATAAAACGTTGACGAGTCAGTTTACTCCACGGTACAGGAGAAATCAGAAGTACTAGCAAAGAGAGAAAAACATCAAGTAGGTTCAATTGCTAATGAGGGATTAATACAACTGTAGTTTGCTGTATCAGTGTGAGTGGAAATTTTGCCCCCCCCCCTACGATTATATTTAAAATGGTTAGATGACTTTCTCTTGGATCCTGGTAGTCTTATGGAAATTTCAGAATCTGGCCACAGAACTGTTCATTAAATGATTAAAATATTTTATTTCTTATATCCTGCCATCAGCACAGCAGAGAATTGTTTTTTAATAGATACTACTCATTCAAACACTCGGAAGCTATCCGACTGGCAAAAGACAGAGGCCTTATTCTATTGCAATTACCGGGACAAGTCATCGCCTGCAACCACTTCATGTGACTATTTTTAAGCCCCTTCAGACGTAATACGATTAAGCCGTTACCAAGTGGATGCGGGATAGCAGGAGACCATTTACACAATTTGGGGTGCCCGCTGATTTCTCGGAAGCCTACTGTAGGGAGGTTACTATAAACAATGCTAACATCAGGAATTTGCCCCATCGACCAAAATACATACATAGTTCTCTGCCAAGGGCAGGTCCTTCACTGCAAACCCAGCA
>JAFIDM010012231.1:7473734-7484858 GCA_023159025.1 Thereuonema tuberculata | reverse complement strand
GATTATAGAGTTTCCGATTTCAATATCTCGATTACTTATTATACAATCTCTTTTAATTGTATCCCGATAAGTATAAAGTAATTTCTTTTAAGGAAATAAGGAACAATGATTTTTAAAATATTTGATAATTTTGTCAGTTTCTTTATATCCAATAACTGGAGATTAACACGATCGATGTACGGTATATTCTGGAGGATCCGGACTATCTGTCACTTCTCTATTATATAAAACATTTCCATCATCATCTCCTTAACTTAACTATCTCAAATGGCTCTTGTATCTCTTGTACCAATTAAGATGAAGAGGTACTCACCCTATCATCAATATTATATCATAAAATATACAAATACATACTTTGAAGAAAAACAAGACTCCTATTACTCTAAAACAAAATTAATATAAAACAAAATTTCAATAAACATGAAATATGAAATCTGTTATTAAATCGAATATTACGAATTTGTTAATAATATTTACTTGTGTTACTTTATTTTTATTGTTAATTTCATATTTCATGTTTATTGAAATTTTGCTTTATATTAAGTTATTATTATTGTAGAGAAAAGAGAAGGTTTTCTCTTTTATTGCTTATTTTTGTTTTTATTTATTTATATCCAGAAGAAGTCCTTGAAATAAACAGGACGAAATATTGATTATCGTAGATGTAATAGGAGTCTAGTTTTTCTTCAAAGTATGTATTTGTAGATGAAGAGGTATTTTTGTCAGTGCTTTTTTGTTAAGAAAAATCACACTACATTATCCCAGAGCTACTTCAGGCTGGGACCGTCATCATACCATTCCATAGGGCAAAACATTTGATGAAATTTCTGTTAAGACTCGATACATTCCTCTCCATTCCTCCAAACCCACTGAGTGCTATTTTATTTCACAATATTATTTCTTAAAAGATCTTTACTTTAAATTGAAGGAAATATAGATTGGAGAATGGAACTTTACTGCATAGAAATAATAATATTTTCAGAGAAGCTAAAACGACAAATCAGTCTGTGGATTCGTAAACACACATGGAACGATTCTAGTTTCGAAGGAAATTCGAAGAGAAACCTTATTAAAAGTCGGAAGTTTCCTGTTTGTTGTTTTTGATCAAAATAATGACTAAAGTCTTACTTTATTGACAATTACGATTACTTCTTTAAATTTTCAACATCTCATAAAATATTACAAAGCTTTGAGATCAACATATCCATATTTGATATCTTACATCTGTAAGAATTGCCAAAAGGAAAGAAAGGAGCACGAACATTTATTTAATCTTAAATTTAATATTTAAGAACAGACAAAACTCCTTTGATATAAAAGCTGAAACAAAATACAAGAGGATTTGTAAATGCAACTGTCAAAGAGTTGCATCGGAAATAGAAGGAATTTGATTGTAAATCTATCTTAAAATATCTTAATAAAATAAAGTAACTTCGGAATGAAAATTAAGTTAGTAAAATTATGAAAGTATTAATTAAAATTCTTATAATAAATAAGACTAGTTTATTTAATTAGTTGTAAATGAAATGGCTGTTAACGTTCATCTTCTGATTGGTCCATCAAAGAGTAATACGGAAATCTTACATTTCAATATTTGCATCCATTTTTTTCTCAAAAGTTTTCCTCCTATTTTATTTTAATATACAATAAAAACTGGTTTATACGTATTTCAAAAGGAAAATTTTAAATTATGCATAACTGAGAATTACTTGTAACTCAGGCTTCACTTTATTTTTAATTAAACTTAAATAAGAACACTCGTAATAAACATTAGGTACATATTTTTCAATCTATGATACAGTGGTGGTCAGAATTATAAGGACAACTGAAAATTGCACAGAAAAAAATTATTTCTGAAGTAAATAAAGTGAAATGTATACATAAAATGCTTTTTTATGCTAGAAATCATTGTAGAATGCAAAACATTGGAAAATGCAAAATATGAATGTATTGCCATACTAAACAAAAAAATGTCATTGTAAAAAACTGGACAAAATTATAAGTACAATGAATGTTTCAGCCTGAAACACACTAATAATTAATAATCTTCCCCTTCTTCTCAATAACTTTTATCAGTCTTGATGTCATAGAGTTTGACAGTTCCTTCAGAACGTTTTTGGAAATTTTTTTTTCCAAACTTTTTCGATGGAGGACGTAAGTTCTTGCTTATTTTGATATTGAATACCATTTTTGTATACTTCGTGTGCCAGAATACCCCACAGATTTTCCATTGGATTTAGATCTGGGCTTCTGGCCGGCAAGTCAAGTAGTTTCACAAAATTAGCATCAAACCATGCTTTCGAAGTTTGAGAAACGTGTACTGAGGCATTGTCCTGCTGGAATAAAAAGTCTCCACTCGTAATTAACGGTGCTTCTGGTAAAAGATTATTGCCCAATAAATCAACATAACTCTCAGAATTCATTTTGCACTGCACAAAAACTATTGGAGTAGTTCCGCCAGTTGCGAAACCTCCCCAGACCATTACTGAGCGACCTCTAAATCTATGCTTTGCGAAAATTTCTTTTTCTTTACGGAGATCATACCAGAAGTAGCGAAAACCATCTGGTCCATCCAAATTAAACTTTTTCTCATCGGAAAAGATAACATCATCGCACTTTTTTTTCCATAGTAATGCATTTTTTGGCAAACTCCACCCTCAGTCTCTTATGAACTTTTGTAAGAGGCGGTCGTGACATACGTTTTCCATAATGAACCGTTTTTTCTTTTTGTAAAACATGTCGAACAGTTCGAACACTGCATCGTAAGTTTAATTCCCGTTTAATTTCCGTTGATGTTTGTTTTTTGGAGCAAGCTCGCCTTATTATCATTCTTTTCACACGCACAGAAACAGAAGATGGCCGACCTGTACGTCTTTGCAGTCCATATGTTTCGGGATTTTTAAGAAAATTATAAATAACCGTTCTCGATCTATTCAGCTTTGTCGAAATTTGATGTACAGTAAGTCATGAACTTTTAAAAGCAACCACTTTCCCTTTCTAAAACTCCGAAAGTTTCGTACCTAGTGCATGACTGAAAAAATAGAATACGACGTTCGCAATCTTTTACTATGCATTTATATCGTCTGGGAGTGCCGTGTGCAGAACAAAAAACATGCAAATTTTGCTTTTTAGAACACACAAATAGCATTGTCCTTATAATTTTGTCCATATCACAGGGCTGTCTAAATCCAAAATACATTTTATGAATATGAATTTCCCATATATTTCCATAAAAACTAATAAAAAATGCTGCATTTATCGTTGGTTTCCAGCCATAAAATTTGCATAATCTTCCGGACAACTGTAACCAAGTTTGGCGATTTTTTCCCTTGTCCTTATAATTTTGACCACCACTGTATGTCTAACTGTAAACTGTTATTTATTTTCATAGAGATTTTTCTGATTTCGTGTTTTACGAAACTAAGGTCTTGAATAAAATACTGTATACCCATTACACAATTACAGTTCTAAGATAAATGAAAAGCAAAGACTCGCCAAATTTTTGCTAATTTTCCAACATTGTTACTCACTTTTCCATATCTGCAAATTTCTCCTTTTGTTGATGGCTTCGCTTACAGATTTTGAACCTAACTTTCAACATTCTTCTAAAATTGACTCCTTCTTACTTATGACTGCACATAATATAGTGTAACTTATATTTAAGCTATTTCTGCTCTTGATTTTTGCGGGTTGTCTTTCACTCCCCGAATACATCTCACTTTTTCCTCTAAACAGTAACTTTTATTCCTTCTATTATCCATGGCTGCAAGAGAGACTGAAGTAAATGAAGGGAACACATGTTTCATCAATGCGAAAATTCATTCAGTTTTTGCCTCTGACCGACCTTTCATTAAAAGCCGCCAGAAACCTCATGAACGCAACGATTATATATCGATATATCGGTGCACCTAGTTAATATCTATAGTTGAAAATACGTACAATTCAATCTCATTTTAAAAAATGTACTAATTAAGTATAAAGGTGAATTACGTGTAACTCAGTTACGTAAATCTCAGAAATAATTTATGTGTAAATTAAATACAATTTTCGCCAGGACCTACAAACAATTATGCACAAATCAGAATTACGTACAACTGGGTTACGTAAACCAGTTTTTACTGTATTTCCTTCTATTATTAAAAAAAACAATATTTTTATATTTTAACAATATATTTTCTATGTTACATTGCTATGAAACAATATTTAATTCGATCTTCTAGGTTTAAGCACGAGTGGTTGCTCGTAACCACTTTTATCTAAATCTTTGTAGATTTTTCTTTCCGACTTTATGAGTTTAATAAAGACTAGAATTTGATAATCAGAATCTAGATATTGACTTTTCATTATAATTAATTTGTAAACAACAATGGGTGAGACCATATTATTTACTAGTGACATTTTGTCTCACCCATTGTTATTATTAATAATTCAAATACACAGTTTGAATTTTAATGCTTTAAAAAAATTCATTGAGGCCTGCGCACTGCCGGCACATGAATTTTCTCACTAATTTTTCATTGCTGAGTTTTTCATTTTTCCTTTGAGGCACCACTGCGCTTCCGATGTGTAATTAATTTTTGCTGCCGGAAATCCCTCCTTTTTATTAATGTAATTAATGAAATTTCTCTTCAAACAAAAAAATGAATTTTAAAGGAAATTACCCCCAGTATGGAAAAAAAGAAGATATTAAAATCAAGGACATAAGAATATCGATTTATTTTTCAAAATTTCTGCTCAAATCTAGAAAATCGAATTAAGTGGGGAATGGAAGAATTATCATTGCGTGATTTTGTCATAAACTTAAATTTCATTGTAAAAAGAAAAACTGTTTTCTTATTTTCTGAAACTAAACATTTTGTGTCTTCAATTATTTTAAATTTAGGAAAAAGTGATATGTCTATTGAACTTATTGTCAAAATGCATCAAATATCCGTTTGTTTTTGTTTTTTTTGTGAAGCAGAATAAGATTAAAAGACAAAATTCGGAAACACGTCCTGTAACATTGAAGCATTAATGGCAGAATGTGTATACAGAATGTCCACAAATCTATTTACAGTTTAAAAAAAATTATTACTAATATTAATTAAGTGATAAACTTCTGAAATTTCTTAAATAATGCAGAATAAATATCAAAGTTTTTTTCTGCTTTATTTAAAACACTTCTACATCTGTACCATTTGTTGCATGAAGCACATCAAGAGATTGACATGTCAAGTTCGCTGGCTTCATCATGATTTCTTAAAGAATGGCAGTAGCTGAGAAGTGATTCTTGTTCAGGTCGTTGAGGTCCCTGTATCTTCGTTCGGTACACGATATCGTTAACATAGTCCCATTAGGAAAAAAAAAAATCAATGGGAATGATATCGGGCGAACGAGATGGCCAGAGAATGCGAAGATGAACCATCCTACTGAAAGTTGACGGTCGGTTGAAAATCGTAAAATTTTACTTTGTGAACACCTTGCATTTCTTGTATTAATGATAGTTTTATACTATAAAATTGACCTAATTAATATTATTGCTTAATTCTCTTTTTGCTTCTATTTTTTAAGGCTATGTAATTAAACTTACTCTGCTTCTGATTGGCTTCCGTTCTAACACTGAAATTATTAGGATCTGTATTTTATTTAAAAGTTTTACAAAATTTAAATTTTGAAATAAGCGATTATCGGATATAAAATCGATTTTTTCGGCGATTTTCCTCAATCATATGATCAATCACTGATTTCCTTTTAAACCGATTTCACCCATGTTCCATAATTATACCTAAATATCATGAACATCGGTACATAATCATTCAAAAGAGTCAGGGTAGAGATCCTTCTATTTAATAAACGGTTTGTCAAATGAGCTATCAATATCTTGCTCACTAATCGCAATTTGATCCACCTCGATATTTCATTGTGTAAGTTACAAGAGAAAGTTACCTACCGATCAAAGTACTACTACATTCTTTAGATTTCGTTAGACTCACTGCGTGTTCCCACTCTTTCTTTCCTATTATGAATTTAAGAGCTGCTCGTGCAGACTTGCACTCACTTGAACCCTCGTGAACATTTTTGACCTGACCTGAGAAAATCATATCATTGAAACCTGATTCTGCAAAGGGAAGAAAATAAAACGTTTAAGATTAGGACAGAAGAAATAATTAGAAACTTCAATTTAAATCGAAAATTGTCAACTTTCTTTTAGAATAAAAAAGTAATGTATGATAATACTGTATCTTATATCTAACTCCAATTAAATTGAATTATTCGTATTGATAATCTTGTAACTTATTTATTGTTGAGTGTTAAATCGAGTTTATTATTTTTAATTCACTTACAAATTTAATTCATTTCTGGAAATTTCTGACACTCTTTCAAATATCCTAACAACTCATTACATCTCATTTCTATAGTGAATTGAAGATCATTAATAAATAATGTACATTATTAAAATAAAAAAAAAACAACCAACAGCTTGTGGGCGTACGTTCGAAAAAATTGGAAATTTGTATTCCGGAACACATTTTTTAATTTTAATTTAATTTTTTAATTTTACACATTTTTTTACTTTTGCTTTATTATATTTACTAAATGCGTAGAACACGAAAATGAGAATAAGAAGTTTAAAAAAAAAAATATTTAATATAAATTTTTAATATTAAAGGTGCAAAATCTTCGCGTGACGTGAAAACATTCTCTGATTGGTTTGACGTCTCTGACTTGGCGATCTCTTTCTTCCTGATAGGAATTCGTACAGAATCATCATCAGTACAGTATCAGTATAAGTTTTATTATTTCAGTTATTGCTTAAAAAAAGTTAAAATGAATGAAGGATTCTTCAAAGGAGATTCCATTCATTCATTCATTGATGGTGGCTAATTTGTTTTCAAAAACTCTGATTTTGTTGGGGCCGGAATGAGAGGCATTCAAGTGATGCGCTAAATTTCAGTTTCGATTTGTATAAAAAAATAGAACTACCTAAATAAATAAACATACCATCAATATCTTAGTTAGTATTCTTAAAAGATACAAGTAGTGTCTTTAGGAATGTCAAATTAAGAAATCCGAAATTTATTTCTGATCTCTTAAAGTAGCCTAAGTTTCCGATTGGTATTTCTGTTTTTAATGTCGATATCTTTTTTTTTTTATTAGAGAACTATCAAGAGTACACGTTCTTCGTATGGGTTACAAAAACGAGTTGCTCTGATGTGGAGGAGGAAGAAACTGAAATTATGGGATTACTTCGATACTTTCCCAGTTGGTACAAAAATCACGTGATAGGTACAAAGCAAAGTTACATTTGAATTTTGTATCTGAGATCCCTAACTTCCCACTTCTTTCTCCCCTTCTCTACACTCCTATCACTTCAAGCCTTTCCCAGTTCGCAAAAGAATCATCTGATCATTACAAATCTATATCTATCGCGAAAATCTATAGCTATCCCGAAAACTCCGTAGAAGTATCCTTCAACAATGTTTGCCCATCTCCTCAACGTCCTCCCGTTTACGCCCCATAGCTCTAGTTTTTGACTCCCTGTTACTATGTTAAGTTATGATTAGAACATTGTTTTAGTTCCATTTGTCGCCACCATGTTAATCTGTGGCGCGATTATGTGCAGTAATATTTTAGTTCCAATTGTTAAATAATAAATTAATAATAATAATTAATAATAAATTAATAATAATAAAAAAATAATAAATTCTTTAAAAAACATTGTTTGTAATTAAAAAAAGCAAAAAGATATATATATATATATATATAAAAAAAAAAAAAAAAAAAAAAAAAAATACAGTGCAACTTGGATAATTCGCACGTCTGTAATTCGAAATCGTGGTTAATTCGAAGATTTCTCTTAGTCCCTTGAATTTATTAAATCAATATTAAAAAAATCGTGGATAATTCGAAGTTCAACTTCCTTAATTCGAAGTTTCTTGTAAAAAATTTCGAAACATTACGACTTTTCGGCGTTTCATCGTTAAGAAATTCGACATGTGACAACTGAAATCCCCTTCCCGCCACCGTTCGACACGTGACGCCATTTGACATATGACGCTTCAGACGCCATTTGAGCTTCCTGCTGTCAGTGTCACCATGTCTTTCAATAAACCACGCGTGTACAAGAATTTACGTTCGCTGAAAAGGTCGCCGTCATTCGCGAGGTGGAAAAAGGTGTGAAGAAGAAATGCCAAATCGCCAACGAGTTCGGGATAGTGCCGAATTTCGTCGGTACATTGAAGGACACACCAACATAAGTGAAGCTGTTTTCCGTTCACTAAACGTGCTTCATGATTTTGCTAACCTTAAGCGACTGAATCTATATTACTAAAATCTTTTATTTCTCTGTCTGTCTGTCTGTCTGTGTGTCTGTCCGGCGCAGTTTTCTGTGAGAATGAAAAATAGAAAGAATTTTTACAATGAAATATCCGCGACAGGAATCGAACCTGCAACCTTCTGATCCGAAGTCAGACATCTTATCTATTAGGCCATGGAAACTATAACTCTCTTTAGATTGTTTTTTTGACTTATCTGTCAAAGCTGAACTGACTTTGACTGAAAAATAACAACTGTTATAATAAAGAAAGTCAAAAAAGAAAGAACACTACTTCATTAGGTAGAATTTTGAGAAATCACTATTTGTAACTCAAAAACTCAAAAGCCATCATTTGAAACTCAAAAACCATCATTATTTTTTAACTCAAGAACCACTCAAACGTATCAATTGGAAAAAAAAGAGAGTCAAGAAAGAAAGAAGCACTAATTCTATTAGATAGATTACTGAAAAACCACTATTTGTAACTCAAAAAGCTAGAATCACATCAAAGTCAAAAAACTAACGATAAATATGCGGCTCATCAACCAAGGTGAACGAGAGTGTCGATAACATCAATCGAATGATAAGTATAGGAATTCAAGGAGAGACTAGAGAGCATACAAGTGCGAATAAAATTGATACTTCTGATAATCCACCACACGAACATCTCTATCGGCCCGAGTATCTGAATGCATTGAATCTCAGCGGTATTCCTCAACATCGTTTGTCATTGAAGATTGGATCTCCAATAATATTGTTGCGAAACATCAATCCCAAGTTTGCATACTGCAATGGAACTCAACTTAAATACAGTTCATTCGATAATGATCTCATAGAAACCGAAATTATAACAGGAACTCACAAAGGAGATTTTGTTTTCATCCATAGGATGTCTATGCAACCATGCCATAATCTACTTCCATTCACTTTCATAATTTCCGATCAGACCTCTTTTGCGATGTTTATCAATAAAGCTCAAGGACAAACTCTAAATAAAGTTGCCATATATTTGGAAAACGTTCTCTTCACTCACGTACAACTTTATGTCTTTGAGTCACAATTCAACAGAATTTGGTTATCTTTACTCTAAAGAATAGTCACAATCAATTTGTCGCGAAGAATTTCGTATACAAGCTATGATCTTCATTTATCATCTATATCAACCAACGTTCATCTGAACATCTCTTCTTCAAATATCTATATCGAACAATCTGATGGCCTAGATTAGTAGATAAATTTCACTATTTGTAACTCAAAAAACCACTGAAAAGTATCAATTGGAATTGGATAAAAAAGAAAAAAAAAATCACTATTTCTATTAGGTAGAATACTGAAAAATCACTATTTGTTACTCAAAAACAATCACTATTTATAACTCAAATACCACTGTAAAGTATCAATGGAAATAAAAAAAAGAAACTCAAGAAAGAAAGAAGAACTATTTCTATTAAGTAGAATTCTGAAAAACTCACTATTTGTAACTCAAAAGCCACTGAAAAGTGTATCTATATTACTAAAATCTTTTATTTCTCTGTCTGTCTGGTGCAATTATTGTAATTTACAAACATAGAAATAATTTCTACAAGTTATCTACTGGAATCGAACATGCAACCTTCTGCTCCGAAGTCTTACATTCTAATCTCCATAAAAAATAAAAATATATCTTAGATTCGATTCACACGCTGATTCGAAAAGCAGTCGTGGATTGAGAGAATATAGACATCAAAAATTAAAATAATAAAAAAAACAACTTTTAAAAGTTTTATTTTACTTGATATAATTTGTGTGTGTGTTTTTTTTAATAAATAACCAATTGTTTTTCGTTACATACGCGAGGCTTCCGGAGCGAAGCGACGGGTAGCCGACTAGTTCTACAAAACAATCAGACATTGCACAATGTTTTGAAAAACTATAATTTTCTGTATTGAATGTAATATGTACTGTAGCTTTACATAATATAAATCTTATTTTGTTTACATACATATAGTGTTTAAATCTTTCATACCATGATCTTTCTGAATAAATATTTACTTATTGACAGAATAATCTTTTCAAGCATTCAGTTGGACCTGAAATTAAAGTTAAAAGATGTAACTTTTACCATTTTTGTATATAATACCATTATAACTCTCAGCACCTACAATACAGGCTAATAACGTAGTAGGACTGAAATGTAATATTTAATGATGAATAATAAAAAAAAAAAACAACAACTTGTTTAATTCGAAGTCTTGGATAATTCGAAGTTTTGTAGTGGTCCCTTCAGCTTCGAATTATCCAAGTTACACTGTATATATATATAGGGAAACAAAAATGAAATAAACAATAAATAAATGACTAAATTGCTGGTTATTTTCGGGTCATTCCATGTCAAATTCATCGGGATCCGAACCTTCTAGTCAGGGATTCCAATGATTTTTGATATGAACCTATTTCAATATTTGCATTTAAAAGGATAGGAACCCTCCACTTCAGATGAGGGTGTTTTTTTTAATATTATAAGTCTTTCACTTTTTTTGTAATCTGAATATATAAATATGTACATTCCAATTAATAAAATGTATATAATTCCAAATATGTATGTTCCATTTGTCCCAATTTTTAATTAAGTTTTTTAAAGGTTGAATACTCTTGTTTTTCAAAAAATTTCATCCGAACTCTATTTTAGGAGATAAGTTATTTTTAATGAAGTAAAACTCGGAAAGTATGAGAACAGTTTCTCAATAAATATCAATGAAGGAGGCCTTGTTTATTTATTTAAAAATCCTTTCTTCATAATTACTTATTTAATTAATAAAAAAAATAAAAATATAAGATTTGAAATTTCT
>JAFIDM010012231.1:7457614-7471253 GCA_023159025.1 Thereuonema tuberculata | reverse complement strand
GCTGATGAGTCCTAAAGAGGACGAAACGGCCCGTTCCAAATGGCAAACTCAGGGTGCGAATCCTTTCCTCTCTTGTTATTTGCGTTGTCCCTTCGTTTTTGCTCTTTTCATTGAATCATCAGGCACATAAAATCTCTTTGTCTTAAAAAATATTATGTAAAAAATCAGAAAAGTCAGAAAAACGTTCCTAAAACAGATTTAATAACTGATTAAGAATTATCGCAAATTTCTCAGTTTAGGCTGAACATTTTCCTACACTAAGTTAAATTGGCTTTTATTTACATTTTGTAAATATGTAGCAAATGTTTTATGAGAATTCTATAGAAAAGCGTTTTCTTAGGTGCAATGAGAAGCCATTCAATCTATAAAGTCTTCTATTAATTCATGTTTATTATGTAAGATTTTTGTATGCCCTCTATCTTATAAAATATTTCTACAGAATTTAGGTGCAGTTATGAAATAGATAGAGAATAATTTCAAGAGTCAGAAACATTATTTCAATATGAAATTGAAGAAATGCAAGACTCTACTCGAAGTAAATCGGTCTTTAATTCTACGTTTTTTATTTGAAATGCTCCCACTTTTGTATTGAGTAAAACTGACCAGGTGACCATAATTATCGTACTCAGAGCTCTCTGTTGCTCCAACAAATAAGCGGAATATTGTTACCGGTGGATTTGGCCACTCCCCCGTCTTTGGAGTCGCTTCGTCCAACCCGGCTTCTCTGTTCGAAGTTGAACAGTCCGAAGGCAGGAACGAGGCATCGAGCGGCCTTAAATAGAGGAGCAGAGCCGTTGAGAAGCAGTTCGATGGGTGGCAGCAGCCACAGTGGAGTCTCTCCAGACCGGAGGATCGAAGCAGAGTTGATCGGTAGCACAGCCACAGGAAGGTCTCCAGTTCGGAGAAGAGTGCAAGAGGACGTTAGCCCACAGCTACGGGAAGGTCTCCAGTTCCGGAGAAGAGAAGAGTTTGTTTTGGCGACAGCCAGCCGCAAGGGTGTATCCCGCACGGAGAAAGTAAAGGTCTGTTAGCCCGAGAGGCTAAACAGTGTGTTCGGTGGCCGAAGAACTACGCAGTTCTCACCGATCGTAACTTCCAGCCAGGAAGACAGAAGTTACGACTACGGAAGAAGCCAATCCTAGCCGTAGAAGGTTCACCGGAGTCCGCAGTGTTCCCGAGACGATCGGGCCTAAGAAGAGGGTGACCACGAAGAAGCCATTCGTTGCCGCAGAAGGTTCAACTGGGTTCGCCGGCTTCCAGAGACGACTGAGCCTTAGACACGACTACGGAAGAAGCCATTCCTAGCCGCATAAGAGTAACTAGAGTCCGCCAGGTTCCAGCGACGACCAAGCCTAAGAAGAAGCGTCTACAGGAAAGTTACCTGTAGCTGTGAGAGACTTCGTTAGACGAGTGGAGTGTGCAGTGGACATTTCTGAGCCGAAGACCAGGATAGTTAGGACTTCTGGCAGTATTTTAGTTGATTAATAAAGAAATAAAGTTTAGACTTAACTTCAGATAGTTTGACGTTCACTCAGGTGAAGCCTTTACCTCGATCCTCGCATTAAAGTTCCTCAAGCCACCGGCTGTGCGTGGAGTTACATCCCCGAGCCACAAATACCGGCAGCAACATCATCAGAATTAGGAAATGGACTATTCCAGGCAAGAGAAGAATTTCTGGGGAAAAAAATTTAAACTCAAAATCTGTCGTCGCTGTACAAGAGGAAATGTATGAGAAAGTGTCAGCAAATGAATACTAAGACAAAGCCAAGATAAAAAGATTTCAAATATTTGTGTTTTTAAAATTCTGAGGTTTTCAAAAACGTGCAGAAAGTGAATTGGCCTGGAATTTTAATTTCAAAATAAAAAAAGTGCCGCACTGCAGCTATGAGAGTAGGAAATTTACATTTTCCCAGAATCAGAGAGATAAAAAGGAACAGCACGAATACTGCAAACTTATTCTATATGTTTACTGTTCAAATTACGTCTCACTCTGTCTGACATGATTTAATTGTGAAGTTATTTTACCTTAAAATAATGCAGCCGCTTTGTTATTCCTTAATTTTTTTTATTTGTATTTTTTTTAAGTTGTAAAAGAAAAGTTTACGATTATTTTCAATTACTAATAATTGCTAATCTATAAACAGCATATATTTTCTAAAAAAAAATAGTTAAGTCCGCATAATTAAATTATCTAAAGTCTTTCATTTTAATCCTAGGATTATATGCGTTAATTAATGGATTAGATAAAAGGATTAATATCCACTGTTCGATATCCATAGACATCTATTGTTTAATTCATTTCTAATTCATTTTCTCTATAGAAATTTCTGTGGCCTTCACTCTCTCGACAAGAACTCACTTGGAAATTTATCAAATATAAAACTGAAATTGTCTAGGTTTTGCTCAAATATGCATATCAAAATTCAAGAAGATCTAACCAGCTGTTCTAAAGTTACAAGGCAGTCTTACTGATTTATTTTCGTAGGTTAAAAATAAAACGCGATCTATTTTTCACAAAAGTAAGAAATCTGAAGTCATTTATAAATGTTTGTGTTTTAGACAGACGATAAAAAAGCTTCAAATAATAATCATTTAACTTTATTTCAAAAATTGAAAAGCTTTGCATAAAAAAGCCGTAGTTATTAGTGCGAGAATCATTCCAAGAATAACAACACAGAATTTTTAAAAAGGACGATTTTTTGACAATTTCCTAAAATCCCAGAAACAAAGTAAAAGTCTATTTATTGTAATTATATATTTTTTTTTGGAAGTTTGTAAAGCAGTTATCTAGAATAAAATCAACTTAGTTAAACATCAGTAAAATCTTATTTTATCGAAAAAATATGAGTTACACATAATCCAATGGCTATTTACTTTTAAGACAGACGAAAGTATATGCTAGATAAATTAAAGGTTGTATTGTTTTCTGAGAAAACTCAAATATGAAGATTAGCTATTTAAAATTTCTGAACTTGAATAACTGTTGAACAACAATCATTGCAATAATGATGATGACGTCACTCCTTGATAATTTCTTGGCAACAACCATTTGTTTCCAACTTAGCTGCTAACGCTTTCTCTACCTTAGCATCTAAATGGAAGGAGAAATGATAGCAGCTGCTTGCCTATTTAAAAAAATAGACAATGTCTTCAATGCTTCATTCTGATCCATCCATAATTTTCTATAGCCAGTGCTTTTCAATGTATTTCAAACTCTCGGTGTCCTTCTAATACTTAATTTAATTCTCAGAGTATATTTTTAGTCTGAAATTTTACTTTATATTTAATTTGCTTTCTACTGAATTAAAAATCGTAACATACTTCTTTACAATTAGATATAACAAATATTAATACATTGATTTGTTGACCACTAATTATTAAACTTTGTGTTAAATTTGTTATTATCCATAGTGTGTGTAATATAATTATTACAGGACCATACACACCAGTTAAAGAGAACTAACTTTATGAACCAAAACATAAAGTTTCGAACATGTAACATGTTTCGAAGAATCTTCATCCTCAGATTATAAACAAAACTGAAAACATATAGGCTTATAACAGTCCAAAAAATTACAGAACATCGTAATTAATCGTCTTTTTGTTTACGTATTTGCAATTTGGGCTTCCATTTTCAAGAAATTATTTACGATGCTTCTGTGCGGTACAACTTCCAAAATCCAGCGATGGGCCTATTCGCCAGTGAATAATTGTTAAGATTTGTTTTTCTTCGATTGATATTAAAATTTATGAATGCACCGTTAATTTTCTTTGTATTGTTTTTACGTCTTTAAAAAATAAAGAAAATAAAAAAAACGATATTTTTAGAAAGTAGGTTTTTAGTTCTTCAGGAGCATTTGTTTATTATTCCACCGAAAATTATTAGTTGGTGACGACTTTGACAATAGTTCTGAATTGTGGATTTGAATTTTTAAGGTTCACGTGAAATTGTTTGTACTTTTTATTTTTTTATCTATTTGTGTTATTTGTAGATGATCTAATAGCAATCAAATGACAAGTTAATCGAAATAACATTTTAAAAGAATACAAGGAAGTTCAGCTAAAGTCCTTTCAAGTTTCTCTCTTTAAATGACATAAAAAGCATTTAGGCCTAGATGATGTCTAGATGATTAAAAATTATTGATTAGGAGAAGAAGAAAAAAAACGATAGGTCTGTCATGCCTGCATTGATTGATGTAACGGCGCATGCGTGATTGTTTTGTGGGAATACGTGACTATTTCAATAGAAGGGAGTAGTGTGGGTGTGTGAACTCCGATGTGGAGTAGGTCTATGGCAGAAGATTGATTCGAGCACAAAAATGTTGGGAAAAGATATTAGATAAAACTCATAAATCAGAAACTTTTGACATAGCTAAGTCAAATTTGCCGGATTTTACTGTCGGTCCGAAGATTATAGGAAGATGCCACAGGAGACTGGCGAGGTCGGGACCGTGGTCTCGTGCCATTATTGCCATTTGGTTCATAACCACTGTCATGCATAAAAAGGAAGCTTCTTCAAACTGTCTGTTGAATGAAAAGCAGGTCTCAATCAAAAAAAGACCAGTTTAAATAGAAACACGACAAAATTTTATGATTCTGTCGAGATCATAATTCATGGTTCCTTGTCATTGACAACGAGATCGCTTTTAAAAAGATATGAAAACAGTGACTTTGATATATTAGAATTCCGTGCGGAAAATTCGGTGACATTTCCAAGTATTTAGTCCTTCAAGTTACCTCACAAAAAGATATTAAAAGAAAAGTTCAATACCTAGTGAGAATACAGGTTTCTAAACTTTTGTAAAAATGAATAATATGATAGATGTAAAATAAAACTTCTATTTCAATTGACAAAATACAAAAGATAAAGTTCTAGTATTTCTCTCGTAACAAAATCTCGACACTAAATCCTGTAAATACAATAAAATTACAAACGAAATCAATGAATGACAGAGCAAAAGCTTATTTTCAAAAGCTAAAATTTTAATTTGTTGATAAAATTTGAAGGAATTTTTTCAGAGATACTTTGAGAACTATTTCTCTTAGAATGTTTACACAAAATCTAATTTTTAGTTTATTTCAAGAGACATCCTGCTATACTAGCATTACCATCGTGAGACTTGCAGCATCAGTAAACGGAGATCTCGGTATGTTTTTTTGCTGTTGTTGAAGTGACTATTTCTGGCTGTAAAAGTTGGCATCTTGTAGGAAATCGTAAATATAACATTATGCTTGTTATATTTCACATTCTATTATCACAAAATATTAGAAATAAAATAAAATATATTTATACTTCTGTCGGCCTGGCTCCGACGATAAAAATAAAAATAAAAATAAAACTTCGATTTATTTTTTTCAATCATTTTATTCGTTTCCAAAACTGTATCTTATGAATATTGTAATCAAAAATCACATGATATAGAGAAAATGTAGAATTTTATAAGGATCATTAAAATCTATATTTAATATATGAGGCAGAATTGATCTAATATTATAAAGCAGATTAATGTGTAATAAAGGTTAAATATATAAAAAAATGAAACTTTGTTTGTATGTTTATTTTTTATCTATTTCATCTTAAATTTTCATGACCCTGTTGAAATGGGATCGAAACGGGTTAAGAAAATTTCCCTTCTCTTCTCTCAAAATTTCCAAAACGTGCTATAATTTTAGGATTTTTAAAACTTTTTCACTTCACCTGTTAATATTTCGTGTACAATAGATAGGGAAGACAGACAATAGAAAAAAGTTCTCTCTCCCCAATCCCTAATTTAAAAAAAAAATTGAAAAATAATTCAGATTCATAAAACTTTTGAATGTTAATGTTGAATTTTCTAAGACAACGCCGGATATTGTGACTTATAACTTAAATGATTGAAAACCGAATTTCCTATCAATTAAAGAAAGAATGCTAAGTAATAAGAAAATCATTTAATGATACTTCAGGGGAATGGCACAGCTTTGATCTCTATATACATTCGAAATTAAATTTGAATTTTGAAAAGGTCCTTCGTATGATAAAAAGAGTATAAATAGTTAAGATAACAAAACAAGGTAGGGATAGTGATTAGTAAACCAATCACAGTGCTTCGCAACGGCTTCTGAGTCACCTTTACTTTAGAATAGATTGCGCCGGGTTGGTCTAGAAAATGCTCGCGCGAGTCTCTTTGCGACCCCATGCTATCTTACCCACCCTTATTTATATGGAATAATCGTCATTCTTAACTCAAACCTTGTTAATACACTGAATTCCTAATAATGATTTAAAAAAAAACAAAAACAAACAAACTTAGGTTGAAGGTCGAGCCCACGACCATCGCGTTATTAGCACGACGTTCTGACCAACTGAGCTAACATTCAGGCCACCTACAACTGAGCTAACAGAAGCCGTTGCGAAGAATTGTGGATATGTGTCCACAGACAAACAAACCTAGGATATAAGGCGTCTTTCAGAAACCTAAAAAATTAATTACGTTTTCAGTTAGAAGAATATTGATTTATTGATACGTGTTGTTTAAAATAGGTAAATACATGAAGTTTATGATCTGCTTTTCCAAAAGTGATGGTTTTAAAAAAAAAATGAAGTTCTTATGTAACAGTTTTCTCTACGAGGTCTTTGAATTTCTTGACTTTTTTTTTAGTTTCAAAATTAATGCAATCTTTCGAAGAAATAAGAAAGATATCTTAAATGATCTTAAATCATTCTTTATGAGCAATTCTGCCAAAGCAAATTTCAGTATCAATGGCAATTGGTCAGAAGGTTTAAAAGAAGAATAGTGAAGTTTTCTGCCTGTGTTACATACTTCCACCAGTACGGAAAGAACAATGCACTGGGGAAGTGACCAATGCCCTCAAGGAATAAAGACAATCATGGAAAACCACTCCGTAGTGAATACGAAGGAAGAAACAAGTAAAAGCAATCATTCACAAGAAGAAGTCAGAGGAGAGATTAGAATGTTACAAGACACAATGCAAATCCTAAGTACGATGAAAAGAAATAGAAAAATGAAAACGAATACTTTTTAGAAAATACAGATTCCATTGCGCGAAAATTAAGAAGTAAATAGAAAATGTAAATTACAGAAAAACTAAAACAGACAGAAATTAAAACCGAAAAAATCAAAAAAAAATTCTACTAAGAAATGAAAAAAAAAATGATGAAAATTAAATAAATCCTGTATAATTTACAAAAATCATTGGCCTCTCAATTTAATCTTAAAATTATATTATTTTTAAAAATTAGCAGTTTTAATTGACTTTCATTAGAAAAGATTTCAGAATCTATTTCTAAAAACTCAAAAATTTAATTCATTTGTTTTTCTCGAGCCCAGATCACAACATTGCATCGTCTCATTTTAGCATATCACCTCTACAGTGCTTCTACTTTAGTCAATGTTGGCATATTAATATAAGAGCTGTTATACCAGGTGTCCATGAAATAACGTGGGATGTTTAAAGCGCCATAAGTTGATAAATATTAGGCCTATCGACCTCAAACTTTGGATTGTACTCTTATTAGGTCATGGGCAATGCAATCATAATTCACAAAGTATTCACAGAGTTCTAATTCACAGAGTTTTTAATTCATACCACCAGGAGTATGTGGCGCTGCTGTCGGCTATGCAGTATCTTCTGGTTTTCGTTGCTCTTTCGAATTCGGAATTACGGAACAGAATGGTTGGTCACAGAAGATGTTTTATTGTGTCCTACATCCTCAGATACCATTTGCATTCGATGCATACCGTGCTCTGTAACATGTGGGAGCAATTCATCATGCAGACAGCCACATTTACGTCTTATGGCGTTTTTCTAGTCCTGTAGCGTGTGTACCCTATCTCGATAGACTCTATCCTTGAGATAACCCCAGAGCCAAAAGTCACAAGGATTGATATCAGGGGATCGTGCTTATCACACGATCATTAGGGATGCACTCTGCAATCGCATTCCTAGCAATACGTGATGTGTGCGGTGTAGCTCCATCTTGCATGAAGACTACCTGTGTTTAGGGTATCATGCTGCTGCAGGAATGAAAACACTTGGTTTCGCAATAAAGATGCATAGTGAACCCATGTAACGGTGCAGATTTGTAGACCGTGTGAACGCTCCAGTTCGAAGAAATATGGACCAACAAAGAGCAGTGAAACCACAACATACTATTACTTTTGGTGTAATAGTTCTTCAGATGTTCTAACGGCGGTTGTGATCCCCAGATGCAGTAGTTGTGCGTATTAACACCATAGTTAAGGGTGAAATGTGCTTCATTGGAGCACAGAATATTGCAAGGCCACTGATCGTCGAGGTGACAACGTGCAAGAAATTCCAGTGCAAACGTTTGTCGGTTACCATAGTCTGCGGGAAAAGTTGCTGTGTGCTGCGGATCTTGTAGGGATAAAGATGAAGATCTTAAGGTGAATAGAGCTGCATGTACTTTTGACCCTGGTAAATGTAACTATCGTGAGACAACTCTATCACTGCTGCATCCAAATTATTCGTAGCGGCTTGATCCATTAGGGCTACAACAACTTCATCAACAGTTTCTTCTGATATTCGTCTTCGGCCTCTGCCCTGTGCTACTGTCAACTTATCCGTTGTCTCAAATTTGCCAACTATACATCGAAAATTTGTTATCAATAGTGGTCCTCGACCCCTTCTGTTGCCTCTGATATGCCTGTACTCATTGTAATCTCATAGTGGTATTCGAATGCAACTGATAATAAAGCTTCACGTGTAAAGCGCGGTCAACAAGTTAGAACGGCATTGGTGTGCGCTTGTTGAAGACTAGTGCATGCGTCATCGTGTGCTAGCCTTATCAAGGAGAGCTCCATTTGTACAGCCGACAGCAGCGCTCTGGTAATGACTATGTGTATTAGAAACTTTTTCTCATGATTGCACTCCGAATGACCCATAAGCCTACAATGCAAAGTTTGAGATCGATGAGCCTAATATTTATCAACTTATGGCACTTCAAACACCTCACGTTATTTCTTGAACACCTGGTAAAAGCCTATATAGATAAATTATTCTACTTACAGTAAGTAGTATATCAAACTCTGCTTTATTCTTTTGCAAGTAATGTTTAGTTGCTGTTTTCATTTTGTAATGTGAGCAATTTCTTAGATCTATCCTGCAGTTCGTATTTTGGCATATTTCTTACGTTGCAAAATTACTCGAAACTAATTAAAAATAAAATTTAGATCTGTTTCCATCAGATTGGGACTTTTTGTAAAGTTGAAAAAAAGCTCACTTTATTCATGATGAAAAGATTTCAAAATATATTTTCTTAATACTTAAGCTGAAAGAAATGTCTGAGTCCTGATCTTCATTTTACATTCTCAATTTTTTTACTATTATTTTATTTTAATTTTTACTTTATTTATTTATTTATTTATTTATTTATTTATTGTTTTCATTTTCTGAACTTTCTCCAGATAATAATCACAATGACAAGCACAATATCTAGATTTTGAAATTCCCGAAGCATATGATTAGTTTTTGAATGCTTGTGGGTATCGACAGTGAATTGTATTTTGAATATGTGCTTGTCAAAAGTGAAATTAGTTTCAACAAAATCATGGATCCATGCTGTCTCACAAACTATCGCAAAAGTTTTTACATAAAATTTCACCTTAACCTAGCCTGGGTCTAAAGATTCATTTGAAATAATAATTTTATTTATCAAATTTCATATTGACGAGTTAAGTCTTTCCATCATTTAATCAACTTCTTTGGGCCAATTTCAAGAACTTTATATTATATCTTTTGTAGTTCAACATAAAACTGACTGATAGGTGTAACATTTCAAAAGTAAAAATTCAATTTTATTATCAAGACATCATTAGAATTATTGTCGGCTTTCAGGACTGATTTAAATTTAGGAATTTTTTTTGGGGGAAGTGTTCAAAATTACGGAAATATACAGAGAATTCTTGCAATGATATAAATCTATATATATAGGGTGTTGCAAACTTCGTGCATAATATTCAAGCCACGTGCAGGGGCATGGCTAAGGATCAATATGAACCCATATGAAGTCCGGAAACGCCCCATTAGGGCGCTAGGAGATCTTAAAGTGAGCCTTTCCTTAAGAACATATTCTTTGCGACACCATGCGAAATGTTTTGCAGGCGAGCCCACACAAGATTTACAGGTGAGTCTGGGGGTGCTATTTTTGCCCCCAGAAATTTAATTTTAGAAACCCAATTTTAGAAACCTAAAACTAATATTAAGACTTTGCTCTTTTTTAAAAATTAAAAACCAATTACTTAAAGTTTGAAATTTAAAATTAAAAAATTATCAATATTGTAAATAAAATACCCTGAATCTAGAAGCGAAGTAATAAAGAAGACAGATTTCTTTAATACTTATTGAATAAATCTAATTTTATTTTAAAAGAATTAAAGATTAAAAATTATCTAAATCTAAAAGCAAAAAATATTAAATAAAAACGAAGGAATAAATTTAAAATTCAAACTAAACTATCAAAAATTTAAAATTAAAAAATTACTAATACAATAACTAAATTATCTAATTTTAAAAACAAAAATTATTAAAAAGAGCAAAATGTGTAATATTGAATTAATATTATGAAATACAAAATAAATTAAATAAATAAATACCTTAATAAGAAGCCATGATACATAAAAAGTATAGAATATAAGAATTAACCTATAATTATATATTATATATATTATAATTAACTTATATTACTAACTTATTAAGCCGGACAGTGATTTGGGATTTGAAAACATCAATATCAAAAACAAATCACTGCTTCTATGGAGATATAATCTATTGATAATTACCTCCACGTCTTCAGCGGCTTCTTATTAAGGTATTTATCATTTTTAGACAGCCAATCACGAAACACTTGCGCTGCTTAAAGAGGAAGCGGCATCTATTTTCTCGCTCGATTCATATTTTCTTTTTTTTTTAATTCTGAGTGAAGATTAAAAAGCGTTTAATTATCGGAGTATAGATATTTAGTAAACATATGATTGATTGACTGATTGATTAGCCAACGCCAGCTCTTGGCATTTCTGCCATCAAGCGCCGCGCTGTCCAGTAGAGATGAGCCAAAAGATAAAATCCAGTCTCTGTCGTCGAGTTTCGAATTTCCTCCAAGCTATACAGATGCTCCTTATTCATAGGGGGTTGGCCGCACAGAGTACATTCTTCAGATGGAAGGACGCCTATTTTATGTAGGTGAGACGCCAGATAATCATGGCCGATTATACCGTACTGCCACTGATGTAGATCGAGGGAGGTTCCTACTAATAGGTCCAGAAGTGATCAGTCGTTCCCATTTTTTTCCATCGGCAGCTCTTCTATGTTCTATTTCTGTAAATCTAAGCACCGCTAAGTTAACTCTAGCCTTCACTAATTGCAGTGATGATATTGCTTCTGGCTGTGGAAGGGATGCTCCAGGTTTAGCAAGTACATCTGCTCGGTCATTACCTTGTATACATTGCAGCACCTTGTATACATATACCTTGTATACATTGACTTGGTATACATTGCAGCACCATCGTTCATCCTTACCTTTATAATAAACTTAATTTTTCTCTACATCTAATAGTAAGGTTACAGTCAGTGATATGATTGCAGGCAAGAACCTGAATGGCGGCCTTAAGAGTCTACAAATAAAACAGCTTTATTAAATACATGAAAGAAAAGGTAAGATAGGCTTTAAGTGTTTTCTAAATCAAAATAAATAAAGAAAACAAAAGAAACTGAAAGCGAATCGGTGAGGTCGTCTGCTCGCTTCTCGCCGAAATTATCGCAAAATCACTATCTACGGTTTCTAAAATAAGCAGTCTTGAGAAAATTCTAATTCTTAGTTGCATTTATTCTTTGTTCTAATTTGTAATGAGCTATTTGTATTGGACTTTACTATTCTATTGCAAATAAAAAGGTTTACTGTTAACACACGTTTTGTCCCGTGTCGTCCGTTTCCAAATATGCAAGCAAGAGAGCTGCGACAACGGACATATAATTTGCATCATTCAGTAGTCATCGCAAGTCGCGCAAGTCAGTTCCGCAGTGTTGATGTTAACAAATACGCATCCAGCTTTACGATACCAGTATTTCAGAAACAGCTGCACTGTTGGCTGTTCCCGTACCACTGCACCAAGGACTGAATTAACCATGAACAAACATCCAGCAGAAGGGTTTAAATTGATCAGCCACGCGTAGATGATCGTAGAGTTAAGCGTCGACGTCACGACTTGTATCTCAGCAACGAGGTACAACTGTGTGGGTCATACAGTTCAACCCACCAATACAATAGCGGTGCAGTTCCACATATACCAAGCGCCCTTCGACTGGGATTCCACAGCCGAATACCAGTGAGGATTTTCAGGATGACGACAGACATCATAAACAATGCCTAACATGGGTTGTTTAATATGGGTCAAGGAACATCGGCAATGGACCCTCGACAGATGGAAGAAGATCGCCTGGAGTGATGAATCCTGTTTCCTTCTGCATCATGCTGACGGCCTGGTTCGTAAAATAGCAAAAGATTCTATTCCTTGGTTACACAGTTCGGGCTCAACAGTACGGTGGAGGTGTCTTCTGATTTGGGGAGCTTTTTCCTGACACGCCCTAGGGCCGTTGGTTATCATCCCACAAACACTGAATGGTGATGCGACAGGGTCCTGTTAGCCGACCATCTCCATCCATATCTTCAGTAGGTCTTCCCCGACTATAGTGCCATGTTTTAATAAGATAAACGCACCTTGTCATCATGTTCGTGTAACTAGAATGGTTGAAGGAATACGACACGAATTGGTCACATTGCCTTGGCCGCTAACTTCCCTGACTGTAACCGAATTGAACAAGTGTGGGACATGCAAAAACGGGAGGTGAGAATTGCTGTTCCTCTCCCAAAGAGTGAGCAGGAACTGACAGAGTAGCTTTAGCGGACAAGGATCAAGATACACATAGAGAATGTGCAACACCTTTTGGAATTTGTTCTTAGGCGTCTGTGAGCCGTGATTGCACTGAAAGGTGCACCAATGCGTTATTGGGTGGCCATTCCTAATGCAAAGCTAACTCAGTGTATATCGAATAAGATCTCGAAATGTTCTCTTGATACTGAAATATCTCTGTGGTTTCAAAGTAACAAATGATATTTTATAAGGAAATTTAGGAATATTCCATTTTTTCAATTTCATCTTTGTAAAATAACTTCTAAATGCTATCAAGAATTTTTTTTCGAAAACCGATGAGCAACATGTTTTTGATTACTATTATTAATACTAGCAAAAGCAACAAATATAAATTCAGTTTGAATCATCATATCATCTGTTAGTAAGTCCTGGCAATTTTTATAACAATGACTTAGAATGAAAAACAAAAAGAATTCCAATACAAGGAAAGAAAAATAATAAAGGAATAATATTTTCTTTTCTAAACTTCAGTAAACAATTTACCGAAATACAATAAAATAAAAAGCATACTCGCACATGAATAAGGAAAAAGGAATCACTGATCTGTTTTGGTATTTTTGATACCGGGAATCCAGAACAGCTGTTTCAGAGTTCCTATTCTTCATCAGCTGGATTTGCCCAGTATTTGACAGTCAGCGATTCCAAGAAACATATAACAAAAGCAAAGATGAACAAGAAAATGGCCCTTC
>JAFIDM010012231.1:7389296-7412817 GCA_023159025.1 Thereuonema tuberculata | reverse complement strand
GAAGTGAGTGTATTTCGAAGCCGATACATTCACAGAAACAGTTTTTTGAAATTATTTGGGATTTTATGTTTCAGAAAGCTGTCCGGCTTAGCTATTTATGTTTAGTAATATAAGTTAATTTTATTCTTATATTCTTTACGCTCTAAATTTCTAAATTGCAAATGATTAATTGAAATCTTTGCATCGCTAAACTCGAAATTATGCATCATTCGAGTTTGGCCATTCGATAATATTAATATATTTACAAATAAGATCATTTTTGGCAGAAATTAATTTTATATTCACTTTAGAAATATATCTAAGTTAATAAATAATTTAATATAAAATAATTAAAAAATGAATAAAAATTAAAAAATTGATACAATACATTATTTGAACGGTTTCAAGGAAGTAATACGTTCCCCATCATCAGCAAGATTATTTTGATTAATTGGAAATAATTATTGTAAATAGAAAACTTCAATTTTTAAATAGTATATAATAATTTATAAATATTAATTAACACACCAATTGTAAATATATTAATAATTTTAATTGTAAATAGATTATAATTAGTCGTATGATTATGTATATATATTATTTGGTTCACAATTGTAAATAATAAGTTAAATATTAATTGTAAATAATTATTAAAATGACCAATTATAGATTTATAAAATTAATGTAAAAAGATTTTGGCAAGAAATTTATAAATAATTTAATTAAAGAATAATTAATTTACAATCATTTTTGTTTGTCTTTTAAAGTATATATAATTTAAAACTTAATTTATACACACGTCAAAAACTGATATAATAAAAAAATTTAGTGAAAAGAAATTGGATTTATTAGGTGAGAAGGCGGAATAAACGGAAGCGGGAACGATGGGGTCAATAACGCAAGGAGAGGCTCTCCTTGTGACACCATGGTTGAAAATAACAAAACTCCATTGGTGGAGATTCAGGCTTATGTATCTTAAAAGAACAAAGATACTTTTCATATAAGATAAGAAACAAAACATAAAATATAACTGAAAATGAAATATAAATGTCTCGCAGGATGACAGATAACGAAAATTTCCAGAATAACAAACAAAAATGAAAATATTCTTAATGAACTAATTTCGAAGTTAAGGAGTCATGGAATCTATCTATCTAGAAGAACATCACACAAGTGGAAGCAACTCAAGCAGAAGTGCAAGCATGTTCTGAAACGAATGATCAACAAACTAAAAAACATGAAGATAAATAGATTAATTTTTTCCGAAATTATTTTAAAATAACCCCATTTTCTTCATTCTACGGTCTTCTCTTCACTTGTAATAGGAAAAAGCAATGCGGAAATTTAAAAAGTCCAATAAGTCATGATGAAAGTTAGTTATCTTCACTGCTACTTGCCTATTGCTGATAGATATATTATCTACCATTAAGAGAGTTTAGGAAGCCCTAAAGAATTATCTCTTTTCTGTATATATAGGGTGCATCAAAACTCTGTAGAAATTTTAATGAGAAATTAAACGCTTTGTTTTCCTTTTTTGTATACGTTGCCCGTGATGTTTAAGCAAAATGATATAGCACTTGACGAGCAGCAATGGATGAAATTGTAATAAAGAAAGGTTGTTTTGTTTTGTTGGAATGATAAAGCTGCTAAAAAAGTAGAAATGTTGATTTTGGTAACTAAAGGCTGAAGCTGAATTCCACAGAATAAGTTTCCTAAAACGAGTTCAAGTGATGCGTCATATGCATTGTAGCATGAACGTTTAGGACATGTAATTGTGTCATAAAATAGAATGTTGATAGAAGGACAAAAAGTCACATTTGAATACGTGTACTCTGATTTATGCGGATCCATAAGCATATTGATGATAGGAAAAAGCCACATTGCTTTAAAAACGTTAAGTCTTTACCTTTGGATTATGATGCAAACAAAAATGGATGAACGCTAACATATTTGAGAAAACTATATGGCGTTTCGATAGACACTTTTTAAAAAATAAAAGAGAAGTTTTTTCATCGCGAACAATTGCCCTGCTCATATCAACGTATCTCAGTTGAAATCAATTGAGCTTGTTTTCGTACCCCTAAATGTTACCAGTGTTTTGCAACCTTTGGATCAGGGAGTCATTCAAAATCTGAAAATGAACTACAGAAAGCTCCTTCTGAAAGACTTGATTTCAGCAATTGATCGAGAAAAAAAAAATCACGTTCTGTGTTAGATGCAATTTTTTATATTCATAAAAGTTGGAGCTTGGTGGTCAAACACATGTATTTCAAATTCCTTTCGACATACTGGTTTTCAATTTTCTATAGTGTGGAAGAAATAACAGATGAAGATGATTCCTATATTCCTTGAGCTATGTTAATACAAGATCTCAGAAATGCGGCTGTGCAATAGAAGGGGAATGTGAATACGTGAGAATTGATGATGAAATTGCTACCACTTCTCAAGCTTCGATTTCCGAAATTGTATCGCTAGTTTTAGATTCCAATACATTAGAAAGTGAGGATAAGACAGTGATACTGAAAGTGAAGCGGTGACAACAAGCAGAAGCGCTCAGAGCATTAAATGTCGTAAGACATTTTTTTACGAGCCATGAGGGAGCTGAAGAATATTTTCAAAAGCTATAAAACTTAGAAAACATTGTACAAAAGATGAAACCAAAATCGCGGCAGTCCTGTATTATGGATTATTTTAAGTAAGGTCAGTTGTACATCACTACTTTGCTTGAGAATACTAGTACTATTTGTATAGAACTTTAATCCGAATTAAAATTTTTAAAAAATAATTTCTTTCTGATGCCATTAATGTTAATTGGTTCAACTAAATTAAAAAACTATAACCTAACAAACTGATATTTTTGTACGTATTAAATTTTACAAAGAATTACACTGTATTTATATAATGCTTATTGATTGACAAATGCTTAGAATCGGTTATAAGGTCAACCCGCGTATAAGGTCACTTTCACGAGGTCCCAAGGGGTGACCTTATATCGAGGTCCGACTGTATTATCCTATTAAACATCTGCTATAATTTTTCTTACAGTAGTTCCAAGCTGTTTTAATCCGTGAATTCTTTTACTTTTATCACAAGGCCGAATCCTACTATATTTACAAATATTATAAATATAAAAGCTTTAATGGAGACAATATTACAAAATTCTTATTACGAACCTCGTATATTAACAAGACCTATATTCAAATTGGCAAATAGGTAGTTGGTGTAATGAAATTTTAAAATCAGTTATCTAAATTCTTACGTTGTTCACAACGAAATCCCATGAATCCATGCGGGCAAATGCATTTATTGGTTCTATCTTCTGAACATTTGCCACCATTTTTACATGGACATACATCTGAAAAATTTAAAAAATTTAATCATTTTTAGAATTTGTGTAATATTTGTAGTTTAGATATTTGCTTTTTTTTAAAGTTTCAAACTAATCAGTTGGCTGTTCACAACTAATATAAACCTGGTGATGACACAGGACAACCACCCATGTCTATTCGATTAATTCAAATTTTAATTGTATTGTTCTCCGATTAAGAAAGCCGAAGACAGGCTTTGGAATCTGTGACTATTTTTGTACTTTTATAAAATCCTTTTATTCTCAGTGCAGTCTGGTTGTTTATATTACTTTTACATCTGCACATTAAATAGCCCAGTAACCTTGTCGTCTGAAAGAGGGGTTCCGTTCATCAATTCGGGTAGTTCTGAAATTTTGCTGAGTTGTTTAGGATGTTACCCCAATGAATGATCCAAGTTTTCGACCTCGAGCGTCGAACGCAACCTTGGCAAAAATCCAAAAAAACACGAAATTTTCGACCCTTTCGCAAGTTTTGGCCAATTTAACCCTGAAGGACTATTGTTGTGATTAGACTGACTTAGTACGTTTTTAAAGGAGACGCAATTTTCCTACAGTTTGAGACGAGAACCATGTATATGCACCTAATAGCTTCCGAAATACAACGTTTCAAAATTTAGTGTGTTTGCGAATTCGGCAATTGTCAGCAAGAACGTGATGTTTTGTGGGAATTTCGACCTTGTAGGCTGATGTTCCTCAGAAAAGCAATGAAATATGTGATAAAATAACAGAAAGTAAATGAAATAATGATCCTTAAAACCTAATGTTTGCAATTGACAGTGATAATAATAAAAAACAGAAGACAATTAAGAACATTTTGCTCTCTTGGAAGGGCCAGGTTGCGCATCAGCGGTTTCTCCACTGGGACCGTCTACAGTTGAAACATAGATGTCTTCCCAAAATAAAGTCTCCAGCATTTCGAAATCTGATAAATCGTCGCTTTCTGGGGAGTGCAAAATAACTTCACTTGCGATGTCCGGCACAGAGTCGCATGAGGCCCCGCTGCAGTGGCTGCAGACGAAAGAACACTTCAGCCTGCCTAAACATGGCAGCTTCACAAGAGAATTTCGAATCAAACGACAAAAACAAAATTTGTTTCATCGATCTGCTGACAACGAATATGGAAAACCCTAACATTCGAGTACTGCAGGCAGTGGAAGATTCTGACAGGCTCAGCATCACTACAGCTGTCACTTTTGCCTCTTCGTACGATGTAGTGTTAGTCACTGGCGAGGACACCGACTTGTTGATAATGCTCACTGGGATCTCACACCAACATTAGATATGTTTCAAGAAATGTGGAAGACACAAAGCTACAGATGTCATCTATTCCAACATAATCTCATCAAAGTATACTTTAAAACCGGAGCGTTTCTTTTTCATCTACGCCTTTTCATCTACGGGTGTGACTCGACATCCTGCGTCTTCGGCCAAGGGAATCAGATAATGTTTTAATGCACTACAAACACTCGGACCTCGAAAAGGACGCTGCCAGTTTTCTCGACACCACCTCTTCACCTGATGAGATAGCAGCAGCAGGGGAGCGGATAATAGTTGCTCTGTACGGTGTCAACCCCGATATCCAGAGCCTTAATGAGCTGCAGCAGCACCTATTTGCGAGGGCTGCGGCGAAAACGAGCTTCATTGTCGCAAGGTTACCTCCAACAAGGTACGCTGCTCGATTTCACTCCTTCCGCACCTATTATCAGGTACAATTCGTTCTTATATGCACGTATACACGTACTGTATTATATACACGTTATTTTTCAACATCTCTTTCATCATTTTCTCTTCAACTTTACATGTCCAATTCTGTTACAGGTGCAGAAATGGCTGGGAGCCAAACTGAACCCTCTCGACTGCGGATGGATATCCACCTCACAAGGCCTCAGTTCCAAACTAATGACCAGAGATGCAGCTCCACAGCACCTCATGAGGATGATTTCGTGCGGCTGTACGAGGGATTGAGGGAACGCGTGCAGCTGTAGGAAGGCAGGGCTGAAGTGTTCTTTCGTCTGCAGCCACTACAGCGGGGCCTCATGCGACTCTGTGCCGGACATCGCACTTAAGTTGTTTTGCACTCCCCAGAAAGCGACGATTTGTTACATTTCGAAATGCTGGAGACTGTATTCTGGGACGACATCGATGTTTCAACAGCAGACGGTCACAGTGGAGAAACCGCCGATGCGCAACCTGGCCCTTCCAAGGGAGCAAAATGTTCTTACTTGTCTTCTGTTTTTTATTATTATCACTGTCAATTGCAAACATTAGGTTTTAGAGATCATTATTTCATTTACTTTGTATTATTTTATCACATATTTCATTGCTTTTCTGAGGAACATCAGCCTACAAGGTCAAAATTCCCACAGAACATCACATTCTTGCTAACAATTGCCGAGTTCGCAAAACTCACTAAATTTTGAAACGTTGTATTTCGGAAGCTATTAGATGCATATACATGGTTCTGGTCTCAAACTGTAGGAAATTGCGTCTCCTTTAAAAACGTATTAAGTCAGTCTAATCACAACAATAGTCCTTCAGGGTTAAAATCGCCAAATCCTGATGAAGGATCGAAAATTTCGTGGTTTTTTGGATTTTTGCCAAGGTTGCCTTCGACGCTCGAGGTCGAAAACTTGGATCTTACATTGGGATAACATCCTAAACAATTCAGCAAAATTTTAGAACTACCCGATCTGATGCATGGTCTGATGTACATAGTTACTGGACTAAAAAAGCTTCAATTAATAGAAACCTTTTCAGTAATAAATTGATTTTTTTCGATAATTAATGTAATTTGTTATGAATTCAGAAGTTATTTTTTCTTTCTTTTTAATTTTTGACGATTGGAATAAGTTTCACTAATCAATATTTTTTTGGTACTAAAACAGATTTAATTAAAAATTATTTTTTATAAAAATAAAACTTCGATTATCAGTATGCTATTTGTACTGTGTGATGATTTCAAACGATTTCAAACATTTCCTGTAAAATCGCTAGTGCAGGTACGATGCAACTATTGGTTGTGCTAGTTGGATAGAGCACATGTTCAAATTTGTTTTGTAAATCTCAGAACTGTAAAATATGACCTACATTAGGCATAGGGCAACTGGAAATCCAAATTAGGCAGTCCTGGCTAACGCGACAGCAGTGGGGCATTGGCTGTTGCGCCGTATAACAAACGATTGCCGCTATCGCTCGCCAGGTGTTGTTGTTAACAAAATGGTGTTCACAGATGCGGAAAAGGCGTACTGTTTGATCGAATATCACGTAACCAGGTCGGTGACGGTGGTGCAGCGTGGTTTTCGCACCAAATTTCAGAATGACCCATCGTCAAGAATTCCATTCGTATCTGGTACGAGCAATTTAAGCGAAGCGGTTGCATTTGTAAGGGCAAGTCGAGTGGCCGACCGATAGTCCCTGAGGAGAACGTGCACCGCATTCGGGACATGTACTGTCGTAGCCCTAACAAATCCACGCGTAGAGGAAGTGCAGAACTGAGCATCCCACAGCCGACTGGGTGGCACGTGCTGCGGAAACGCCTACACATGCGTCCATATCGCGTGCAGCGTTTGACATCGAACGACCACCGTCTTCATGAGGCATTCTGTCAAACGATGTTACAACGATGTGAAGTTGAGAACTTTGCGACCACCACCATTTTCAGTGATGAGGCCATCTTTCATGTCAGAGGAAGAGTGAATCGGCGCAATGTCCGAATTTGGGGAACGGAAAACCCACACGATTACATGGAGCAAGTGCGGGATTCCCAGAAAGTGAACGCTTTCTTTGCCATGTCGGTGAACACAGTGTACGGCCCATTCTTCTTCGCAGAGAACTCTATGACAGGCGCCAACTATCTTGACATATTAACGGAAAGGTTGTTACCAAAGTTGGAAATCGACACGGAAGACTTCATTCTGCAGCAAGATGGGGCACCACTCCATTTCCACTCAGCCGTACGCGACCATCTGATCGAATTTTTACCACAACGACTGTTGACGAATGATCAACAGCTGTTGACGTGGCCGCCCCGTTCTCCAGATCTTACTCCCTGTGATTATTTCTTATGGGAGTACATTACAGAAACACAAGGTGTTTGTACCGCCCTTACCACGGGATCTCAACGACGTGAAAATGCGCATTTCCACTCCAATTACAACAATAGACGGATCAATGCTACGTCGCGTTTGGGAAGACTGTCAGTACCATTTGGACCATGTGTCATATTAACAATGGTGGCCATATCTAAGCAATGCATACAAAACAAACTTGAACTTGTGCTCTATCCAACTGTATCACTCGTCGCATTATAACTGCAATAGCGATTATACAGGAACGTTTTGAAATCGCTCAAAATATTTTTGTTCACAGGGTGAATCGCAGCACCCGTGTTACCCATTTTTCTCGGAAACGGCAGGATACAGATTGTTCGTGTGAAAATTTTCATACCAAATTGTACTTAAAGAATCGAATAGTGGCATTGTTAAGGTCCGGTAGAAACAAAGTGGGGTAATCGGGGGTCAGCTTTGGAATTTCAAATTGGAACGTTGGTCATGTGTGGTATCATTGGATAGATCTTTTGAAAAGAAACAACTTTACTCTCTAACCCGTTGCTTGTTTAGTCACAATTCAGGAAGGCAAATGATGGAGCTTTGTCATAACGTACTGATCTGAACAATTGCAGCTATGGATAACAATAACATTGCCAATGGTTGTGTTTCCTTTCAACAATTACTGTGTTGTAAACACTGATTTCACTATTGTCAGTTTAATTGTTATCAATAGCGGCAATTGTCACTAATTAGAGAAAAAAACAACTTTTAAAAAGTTTGAAGTAAACTGTTGCTTTTGGTGATAATTTTTTTTTTTTTTTTGCCGCCAATCTTTCTGTTTGATAAAGGAAGACAGAAACGAAGATTTATCCAGAAATTTGCAGCTTATTTTTGAGTTACTTGTTGTAAATAACAACAAAATATTCACAAATAAATATTCATCCGAATGGTAAAAGGAAAGTAGCCTTATTATTCCATAAAATTGTAAAAGGTTAAGACGCTTGCAAATGCCACAATAGTTTTAGTATTCGTAGGTTACAAAACAAAATTTTACAGATAGTTTCAATAAAGTCGCAACTTAAACCTGATGGGCTCTTTTTTAAACCCTTTCCTGCTCTTACATTTCGAAGTTAAGATTCATCTGAAGATGGTTTAATTCCTGTTAAGTCTACTTTCATGTGAAACTTCCTAATTTGAGTAAGTACATATTATTTTCCTTTTATATAGGGATAGTAGAGTCAAAAACATTTCAACAATGTTATTAACTTCTTGCAGTTAAATATTTGCAATTTTTTTACCTTTATCTATCGGGTGTTTAACTAATTTATTTTTGATTCATTCTTATCAAATCAGGCCAACTTGAAACGTTTTTCACTAATGTTAATTGAACTAAATTAGTTACATTACAATACTGGTTTCTAAGGTTTGATCAGTGCTTTTTATCTGGTGCCCACTTTTTACAGTTTTTTTAATAGTGATATACAACAATATTAACAGACATACGCAGAGCTAACTTTTACTTGCCTGAAAATATGAATTTATTTAATATCCCACCTATTAACACGAATGTCAATATTCCGAGGACCAAATAACCCAGCAAGAGTAATATCCTAAAAGAGACAAAGATAACATGTGATATCAGAATCAAAACACAATTATACATGAAATGCATAAGTGAAGTCAGTAATGTCAAATTTTTGGAAGCCTTAAATGAAACTAATTATGCTGGATAGGTCGGGCTGAAGGATATGGTATGCTGGATAGGTCGGGCTGAAGAGAGGCCAATAAGCCTCGAAACAGTACTGTCCTCGATTTCCAGCACAAATATCAAAAAATAGCTCAGTGAATTTGTGTGTTTTTTTTTTTTGTTTTTTTTTAGTTATGTGCGTTCTTTGTTTTATTTTACTGTAAAAAATGTACTAACTCACGTTAAATCTTTTGTCTAATTACTAATCTTGTTATAAATTAATCCCTTGATGCTAAGCTAAACGCTAGCGGGGATTAATTATTCACCTCTTTTTATTCTTGATTTTATTTTGATGTTTTGGTAATTCAGGGGTAATTGCTTTGTATATTTGTCCGTTTTGTGTATTCGTCCCATTTCACTGAGCTTGGTATGCTGGATAGGTCGGGCTGAAGAGAGGCCAATAAGCCTCGAAACAGTACTGTTCTCGATTTCCAGCACAAATATCAAAAAATAGCTCAGTGAATTTGTGTGTATGTGTGTGTTTTTTTTCTTAGTTATGTGCGTTCTTTGTTTTATTTTACTGTAAAAATGTACTAACGCACGTTAAATCTTTTGTCTAATCACTAATCTTGTTATAAATTAATCCCTTGATGCTAAGCTAAACGCTAGCGGGGATTAATTATTCATCCCTTTTTATTCTTGATTTTATTTTGATGTTTTGGTAATTCAGGGGTCATTGCTTTGTATGTTTGTCCGTTTTGTGTATTCGTCCCATTTCACTGAGCTTGGTATGCTGGATAGGTCGGGCTGAAGAGGGGCCAATAAGCCTCGAAACAGTACTGTTCTCGATTTCCAGCACAAATATCAAAAAATAGCTCAGTGAATTTGTGTGTGTGTTTTTTTTTTAGTTATTGCATTCTTTGTTTTATTTTACTGTAAAGTTCCTTCCGATGTTCTATAACTATTATCAAGAATAATATAAACTCAAACAGCAGTACATATTATCTCCCTGTATTGGTACAATATACACTATATGATAAGATGTACTATTGCTACATACAGTGAAACATTAGAAAAACACTGAATCGACATTATCAAACCTTACTTGATCGATTCTGAATAATAGAAGGAACATTGCAATAGTTTCTCACAGGTGTATTTTGTTTTCGAATCCAGCCGTCTCTTCTATCAGTACCAAACCAGATCTGTACAGACCAGTATATTATAGAGTTCATGGTGGATGTAGCACTGATAATGAAATATCATGATCGTAGTTGTAAGAAATCCGAACTTGTAAGATTTGTATAATTCGTCGCCGCTCGTCCGAAGTGCTACTATAACATTCATAGTAAGACGAAGATATGACCAACAAAACTGCGGGGTCTGGAGCAAAATGCTGCACTAATGAACGTTAGGAGCGCCATTTTCTCCCTGTACTGTTGGTTAACTGCGGATCTATGTGAAACGTACAATGGCGGACGATGTTACCTAAACCGCTAAACAAAGCTCTGTTCAATGTCATTTTTTGATCAGTGTAGTTGCAGCATCGATCCAGGTACCACAACCGGTATTGAAAAACAGGAAATTATCTAATGAGTCTAGATTTTCACCAATTTCACCAGTTCATGATAGTCAGGTCCTCATCCAGGAAGAGTATGGTGAGCCGCGGAGCGAAAAACACAGGTTCCTACGGAATGTCAAACGTCCCTAACTTTCCTATTGGGCTAGATTCATGCTTCTGTCTAGTAGTACATATTGTCGAGACCTTGAACAATCAGTAAAAGAACGATTGAAATTTGAGATGAATACGAATATTTATGTGGATAGTATTAAGTAACATCTTTGATCAGACCTTGTCTAATCTTTAGTTGAGTGAACATTTATATAATTATCGAATAATTCTAACTTAATAATTCCATATACTTAAAGATATTTTGTCAATGACTTAATTTCCATATTGTTTCCAAATGATAAATATTCAGGATAGTCAAACTGAATCTACTCTGTCGTGTTGTCGATTATAAGCCTGTTTTTGATTAGGATTTTTCCCTTTTAAAATCCATTTCCCTTTTTATTTGTAATTTTGGAAATTTTTGGATAAAATATTTCATTCTTTTCATCTGCATAAAGACGTACATCGCATGTTTATATTATTGATCTTACAAGACTTTTCAAAGTCCTGTAAGATCAGAGGTTTTCAAAGGTTTCAAAGGTTTACAGAGGTTTTTTAAAGTTTTGCGATTTCACTGAAATATCTTTAAATTTATTGCCAATATTTAATGAAATTTCTTATTGCATCTTTGAAAACAGTGATGAAAAACTTGTTGACCTCAAAGGTCAAGAGTACTGAGATCTTGAGGTTTCTTGTAAATTTATAATTAATACAAATTATATTATACAAATCTATTAAACAAAAACTTATCGTTTAATGTAGATTTGAAAAGCAGTATACTTTGCTATCAATCATTATTTCCGAGCTACTATATCTGGTATTTTTGACCTTAGCTTTATTTTTATTGTTAGCCATTATCAATATTTTCGATTTTCGAACGAGTTGTGACTTCCAGCACTATACATAGTTTATTTGAGGAATCACGAAATTAATTTATTCGTTATGTACCCGAAGGAAGATTAATTTCTATTACTCACAAACCCTTAGGATGGGCCACACAAAATGAAGCAAAATCTATCGATTGTTTTGCATGAAAAATGAAGCTGACAAAGAAAACTCAAATGGATGGAAGAATAAATTCACCATTTTGACGTTTACTTTGTTACTTCTCAACGTTATTGTTCTGTGTAGAATAATCGTAGAGAAATAACTATATAAAAATAGCAATTTTAGAAATCGGATAATAGTAAAAATTCAACAAATTCATAGTAAATATGCAAATGTACTTCATTAAGGTTATCAGGGGCTTTCTTAAAAGTAACCAATATAAGGATCAATTTAAAACTCAGAAATTTAATCTCTTCCGCATTTAAATTTCCATTAAAATGGTTTAAATTTGTATCGAAGTTCTCTTATCTTAAAATTATTTTTTCTAATGCTGTTTCACCGTGGCACTGGAAGCAACTGAAAGCAATATATCTTTTGAAGAAATGATCAACTTTTATTTGGTAGGGTTCGTTTTTATTTAATTTTAAAGTGACTTCCAATTCAAGTATTTTATGCCTGCACAATCTTTTGCTAAATACGCTTTAACTTGCCACTAATGTGTTCCTGCAGATTTTATTGGGCAGCATGACTAGACTGTGCCCATACGAATAAGGCAAGAAGTAACTACTCATTTTTTTTATGACTTTCTGCTAAATACATCAAGCTTTTACCTTCTATACATCGGAAGCGCAGTGGTGCCTCAAAGGAAAAAATACACATTGAAAAACTCACCAATGAAAAAAACCACTGAGAAAATCCATGTGCCAGCGAGAGCGATCTTAATGAATTTTTTTAAAGCATAAGACTTCAAAAGCTGCGCATTTGAAATGTTAAAAAACAACAATGGAGGAGACCAAATTATTCACAAGTGATATCCTGGAACAGCTGTTTCACGCTCGTTGGCGATCATTAGCCAGGAGAAGTCACAGTAAATAACAAGGTCAGACCTTCTTATTTACTGTGATTTCTCCTGGCTGATGATCGCCAGCGAGCGTGAAACAGCTGTTCCAGGATTTCACTTGTGAATAATTTGGTCTCATCCATTGTTGTCTTTTATCTTCTTTTACACATAATCTTGTAGACTATTTTAAAAATTAATCCCAAAAGACCATCTTAGTCTGCTGTAAGGATTTCCTTGCCAAATGTTTCGCTATATCCAGAGGAGAATTTATCTTCGATACCTAATCACTTCAGCTATTTTGTCCTATGACTTATGTTACGGACTTTTCTTTTTCCTTATTTAATTTTTCTTCTCCTACTTTCTATGACGCAATTCTGTGTGGTTATGTCACTTAGTTAAGGCAAAGTGACCTTTGCCTTGTTTATTTTTTTCGCAGGATCCGCCATGTTTTTTTTATCTCTTCTCTCTGTTTTCTAATTAATTGTGAAATGGCAGGTTTTCCACATTAAAACTTTTTATTTAGCATTTTTTTTTATATTCTTGCATCCTATCACCTTATGTAACCTTTATAATTGTTATTTGTAAATGTGATGTAGATTATTAAATGTAATTTTGCTTTTATTTGGAACAATTTTTATGCTGAAAAGAAGGTATCGCCATATTGTTTCTGTACGGAGTTTATAATGATGTCATTTGAAGTTTCAAGACTCTCCTTATTTCTTGAAGAGCCATTGGTAAAACGTTGTTTACGTCACCATCCCTATGAGATGCATTCTTGAAACTTCAGAGTCACTTCCCACGATGTAGCTCTGACGAGACACTCGTATTTATCTTCCGTCTTGGAAGAACGGAGGAGCTGTTAGGAGAAAAACAGCTTTGTTTTTCTTTTCTACCTAAACACGATTAATGGCAAGACTTGTATCTCATCCTGTGGTGCGAATATCTCTGGATACTTTTGAGATTTGCGCTTCTTGATGTAGTTTCTTGGATATCTGTCAGGTATTAAGAAAAGCAGTATACCCTTGGGATAGCTCAGTTATAGTGATTAGCCATTGTTATAAAGGAACGTTCGTGTATTGTAAAAGAAGGTGCTGTGCGCCATTTGTGTTTACGTGGATACTTTGACATGAACAGTGAATTTTGCCGGAGCTATCCTAGATTTTGTACCAGTGTAAACAAGACAGATCGCCGAAACTGAGTAAAATTTCCTTTGGAAAGTTAAATCAGGGAGTGAACTCTTCAGACATCTCTAGTATGAAAGTCTGTTTCATAAACAATTTTCGATCAGACTCTGCTTATAAAGTGACTCAAATTATTTGTGAGAATATTTCTTAAGTTTATACTTTTGTTAAATTGCATTGATAAGGTTATTGTGAATTACTATTTGATAATTACCAACGTTTGAATAATTTTTTTTTAATTTGTAATCTTTGGAATTGCCGAATTTATGAACAAAGCTTTGTGTGTTATTATTATATATATATTTTTATATTGATATGTAATTTCTATTGCATTGGTCTTGATTTGTTGTGTGTGATTGTCTAATATTAAGCTCATTTCAAATACATTTTGTTGTTTGATATACCCGAGTTGTTTGTCATTTCTTTAATTCTCCTTTGGAGTTATATTTATCTGGTTTTAGCTGTAGGATTTCCGGGCCCAGCGTTCCATAGCTAAATTTAATTTTTATCACCTATATTTATGGGTGTAAGCTTCCAATCGCATTAATAATTTCCCTGTTCTGCGTATCCTCTCTGAGATACAGGGTGATCCGTAACACTTATTATAAGAAGTTTCTTTACTTTTGGAAGATTTGTTTTCTTGGCCAGTGTCATGATTGGAAGCAACCGTTCTGCCCACAAATGAAAATGCAGAAGACTTAGCACTTAAGGAATATTTCCTCTAGTGATAGCCTTTATGTCATGCTAATCCACGTCAGTTCTGTGTCTCAATTTATACACAATAGTGTAACAGACTTAATAGAATATTTATATTCATTACAAATCTATCCAATTTCAATATTAATGGAAAAAATACCTTCTCCGAGAAAATCAATCGTTTTTAACATTCTCTTAGCTTTCTCTAAAATTCTGTGGCTACAAAGAAACTATTCGCCTTCTAAAACTTTCGTATCATATTGAGTAATGTATTTTGGTTTGTTTTTTTTCAGTTAAGAAATTTAAATAATACATCTCAATCATTGTAAGTTGAAGTTATAAATTTATGATTTTTCGGACTGTATTTATTTGCATTTTTTTTATCTCTTCTACGTTCGAATTTGAACATACTCTACTTATCAGCACATATTTCCGTAGCCGATGCAGTTTAATGACGACTTCAAATGTTAAGTTAACGCATACAAAGAAATATCGAAACTATACAGGTATTGGTTATTGTTGCTAAGCACTTCCACGACTCAAGACTAATATTTCAGTGCGGATAATAGCTCTATATCCGGAATAACTCATTAGATTCCTAAGAATATGAATGAGGAAAAAGATTTTCACTATTAACATTTAAACAATAGCGTTCCTGATTCCTTTGAACAATTTGTAAGTTAAATCAAATTTCAACAAAAAGACCCTTTTAGCAAATCGAAGACAATGCAAACAAATCATTTCAAAAATACTTACGCAGTTATATAAGACTGCAATCCTGTCTGTTTAGGTTCAGGTTCTGAAGCAAATGAAGTTTCAGGTTCTGAAACAGATGGGCTTTGCCTATATAAGAAATTAAAATTATTTCGGTAAAAGCGGAGGTAAATTCATATTTTCAACTTTGAATATAATAGTCCTATGCCATTCTTAAACAAAACTGATCAACATCGCATCGAGCAAAGATTTTGATGTATTGGAATAATAATTGTTTTTCTTTCAGACTTTAAACAATTCTCTGGCTTAGTTTTTTTTTTAGCCGTGAGTTTCAGAAATCATATTATGTTTCAATGCTACTGCATTTTTCTCTCTTTTATTTTTATTCTTCACAAAATTTAATATGGGAAAAAATGAAATGATGAAGACTGAAACGTTTATGTTCACGTTATGTAAAATAAAAAGCATCAAGAAGCGATTTCTAGTACTTTTAGTTTTGATCTTTTTAATTTATTTAACGGAATTGAAAAGTAATCTTATATATTGATAATAAATGAGTTTATTTATTCAATCGTTTATTTAGTTGCAAAATCTGTTGATAAAGTCAGTCCTACTTAAATAGAAACTTATCTCTGATAAAGATAAGACAATATTTACTAATACAATTAAATTTATTGTTGAACTAGCAAAATCCCCGTTATTCGTACGGGTTACATTGATGTGGATGAGAAAGAAATTGAAATTGTAAATTCACTGCAAAATGGCAGGGTAAAGAATTGTAGTCCTCTTAAACTCGGGTGTATTGCGGGTTGCCACCACACACTACATGCCATTCCCCCCTTCCCTCCAAAAAAAAAAGTTTATTTATTAAAAAGAGTTTATTTTTATACTTTTTATTGTCCACACTGTGGAACCTATCTACATGCCAAATTTCAAGTTTCTACCATGTTGGGAAGTACGCTAAACATTTCCAACAGACACACACACACATATACTCATATCCACAATTTCCCTTTTATATTATAGATAAATAAGATATTTTGATACATTACAACAAAACAACAAAATTAATACATTACAACAAAATTCATAGATACTTACAAAATAGGATTTCTTCCAACATCAAATTTTACAAACGATCGAATCGTTTCCATTTTTTTAACGTAGGAAAAACGATTCTTATTCTGTCACTTTACATGAATAACCTGAAATATTTTTGGGGGAACTTTATTTAAAAATGTGTAATTAATCTTTGATGTTAATTGTTTTGCTATTGATATTGTTTTCTTAAAAAAAAAGAAAAACAATTAAAATTTCATAATCCATAAATTCTTGAAAACTGTTTGGTTGACTTAACTACTGATGACGAATTTTAATATCAAATTGCTTTATTTAGCTAAGCAGAATAAAGTATAAATGGATAATAATATCGTTCTCCTATTCTCAATGGAAGTGAAATTTTAGACTTTAGTACTAGCAAGAGAAATCATAAAAACAATTTAATTCATGAAAAATCAGTTGATTGAAAACAAACTCTATCTAATCGAACTTTTCTATGGAAATATTTTGTGGACATCTTTTGCTAAAGAAAAATGTTTCATTAACTGATAATTTACAGATTTTTAATTTCTTAAAATTTTAATCAAATTTTAATATTTGGAAATAATTTGCGAGTGATCCATTTATGATGGTAATAATTTTGAATTAGTAAACAAAAAAAAAAAGTAATATGGTAAAAGGAAATGTAAAAACGCTTCAAAGCAACGTAAAGATAAGGCTTCATATATTTACTGATATTTCTAACCTTTATTCTTAATTACAATCTAATACTATTAGATCGGAAAATAATATAAAAACTCAGTAAAAATTCATAGTCACTTTTAAATGATAATATTCGTAAATCGTGAGGAAAGTCTTAAAATTAAGATTTCCTTTTTTATTCATTTAATTTTAGTTTTTTTTAATTATCTTAGTATTATTTGGAAAAATTAATTTCAGCTCTTTCTTACCATTCAGACTTCGTATAAGAGATCTAGAATTCACTGAGAAAGATTTCAGGAATAATTTATATGCTAGAAAAGAAAAATTAGTCACTGTGATTTGAAAAAGTTAGACATTTAAGAAAAATAAACTTATATATAAATCACTGAACTCCTAATGATAAAATTATTTACATCTTTTATTTAAATATTTTAAACGTCAACAAAGTTAAAAAAAAACCCTCGATATTTAGAAAGCCAGAGCCAACTATTCATCAAGTTCCTTCAATCTATTCATTTGTTTCATCATTTCGTTATAATATCTATAGCTTCCAGTTCTAGTTCTAAAAACGAATTCTTTAATTTAATTCCTTAATCATCTATTGCCATGATTCCAAAAACTAAAAATAAAGTTATAAAAAGTTTTACGTGTGTTGCTAAAATTGAAGGGATTAAATAGATTAAACATATTAAAATAATGTTAAAAGGTTTAAAAAGCAACATGTTTCATCCCACGTAAGTTACAAAGTTAACTTCGGGCGTTACAAAGTTAAAATTGAAAAACATTGACTTTTTTAAACATATTCAAATTAGATACAGGAACGGTGATTGGTGATGAATGAGGACTAGTCCATCCAATAGAGGTGGACGACTGTCTATTGTGATAGGTGCGCGTCTGGACTGAACTTCCATCCGGACCTAAGTGTCTGGTCTCTGGGCTCGATGTACTTGATGTACTAAATGTACTCGATGTACAAGATGAGAACTTGAAGCTGCCCATAGGAAGTTGACATCCATAAATATGATCGAAATGCCTCAAGGCAAGGTCTGCAAAGAAAGCAAAAACAAACCCAAAAAAACCCCCAAAAAACCCCCGAAAATACCCAAAACCCAAAAACAAAAACTAGCTGTGATTTTTAGCTGTGCTACATATTTATCCATCTTTATCCTTTCAACTGCTCCAACTATTGTTACATTAGAAATCTAGCCTGTGTTTTTAGCAGCTCCATGTTATATTAGAGAGCTACAGTACAATGTTTCTAGTTATATATACAGGGTTCCAATTTCGAGTAATGAATCCAAATTCGGTTCACTTTCGTCTATAGTTGCTAACTATGCTTTAATTTAATCCCTCGTATTTCACAGTTGCATATTTGTTTATTGGTTTTGTTCTTATACGAAGTGGAAAACCGTACATCTTAACAGGCCTTTTCATTGTATTTTATTTGTTTAAGGGTTAATAGTAAGAAATCTTTGGTAACCATAAGTTTCGGGTGATTCCTGACATTTTTGAAGTATATGAAATTTCAACATTTTTAGATTTTTGCTGCTTTCAAGCTCCGATCAATAATTCATTGCCGTTTTTTTTTCTTTTCATGCATTTTTATTGGCTAATTTTCCTCCTTTGATTAACCTAATGCCTCTTAATCATTACATTACCGTATTATTTTTTTAAAGATTTATATATAAACCTTTTTTTGAATCCATTCCAACGTTTATTATTTTAACAAAATATTTAAAATGTTTTGGTATTTTATTGCCTTGTATAACTGAATGACCCCTGAAGAGCTGTATTTAGTTGGGTTACACAAAGGCAAACTAACAGTTGACTGCGTCCCCCTCCTTTAGATCTGTTCAACCATTTTAATCTTCCCTTTTAAACCGAAGAGAATAGAACTGATTATCCTCGGTAAAGAGTTGCGGACAGTAGTTTAAGATAATAAAAATGACTTGTAGAGACTATTAGGTACTGGCGGTACTTTTACCAGGTTTTTTTAAATGAAGTTATGCCAAGTTAAAAGGAAATTGCTACTAAATTAACAAACTGAAAATTTAGGAAATTAACGAATAAATTTTAATCTTGTAGCTATGACAAGCAGATATTTTAAAATGAATAAAAATAAAGTAAAAATGAAGATAAAACGCTTAGACTATCGAGCAAAAACATACTTAACAGAATTGCTTATAATTTTGGAATGGTTTAAAAGAAGAACTGAAGAAGATTATGTAAATTTTAAGTAAGTCTAATTAAAACTTCGTTAGCTATTTAATGAGATCATGAAAAACTTAATTTAATTTAAAAATTTAATGAGATCATGATCAAGAGTTTGAAAGTATTGGAATAATAATTCTAGAGGTCGCTTTTCTTTTTCATGATTTTTTTCACGTGTAATTTTGAACGATTACTTGAGGTTCATACAATTTACAACAACGGGAACCTGTTTCTTCTTTTAAATTCTTCCCTCAAAGAATTTAAAATTTAAATTTAAAAAGGATTATATTTTAGAACCTATAATAAGTGAATAAATTTTTCTTTTCATTTGTTAAACTTGTTTTAAGTTGAAAGAATTACTTTTCTGTATCTTTAAAATATTAGAAAAAAATGGAGTATATATGTTTTATTTAATCCCTTCAATCTTCAAAGTAAGTTTAAAAATGACCGCTGACTCTTTAGTTATTGTTCTTAAGTATTGAATGCTATTGATAGCAAGTGAGATATTCCAAAGAGTTTACTATCATTTCATAATATGGCAAACAACTTCAACATGAAAAATTAAAAAAAAATACTTAAATATTTTTTAACAAGTGTTTTTGTTATTTTCGTTATATGTTTTGTAGCAATACAATTATTATACCAGAATTCAACTCAGTTATATTTGTACTATAAAGGATTGCGTTTGTGAAACAGGTGACTAATTTTTAGAGTGCAGACATTTCGTATCGAAATCAATAACTTGCTAAATAATGAATCTACTAACAAATTTATACAAGATATGAACAGACATGCAGAATTATTTAAAATGAAAAAAAAAAAAAAATGAGAACTACTTTTGAAAACAATATTACTGACGTGTCGTACATATGACAACGCCCCACAACCGATTGCAGTTTTCGTTTCTCTTACACTCACTGAAAACTTAAAATATTTCAAAACATTAAAACATTTTAAGACACATTTAAATTTGAGGAATTTCACGTGTCATCCCGCCGAACCGACACACATCAATCTGTCACAAAATCGAAAACCTTACCAAATTAAAATATCTTTCAATAATGAAAGTCCGTATCCAAAACACGCTTATTTCAATCCTCAACAGTCTTCGTAATTATCTCTTATATTACAATAAACTAAACTAAAACTTCGGAAATAATCAAATGGATATAAAAATATGTTTATAATCTTTTTTGAAAATTGGTAAATTACAAAGAAATTTTTTCTTTAGATAATGAAGATGTTACCAAATTCTTCAAGAATTTAAATGACATTTTTCTTTTAAAAGAAATATTAATATACGGTATACTAACATTTATTGCAGTATTACTATGATTTTGTTACAATGATAAAAAGAAATTTAAGCGAATTCCCATTCTTAAAAGTAACGGCATTAAAAATGTGATTATCTAAAATATCAGCTATATTTACTTTGACTTGATGATAGTCAAAAAAAAAAAGCTCTCGATAACTTTTCCTATCAGTCTTTCGCGAATCGAAGAACAAGAAATGAGAGTAAATGGTAAACATGGAATGCTTAAAATAAATTTACAGATTGTTGTCTTTCTACAGTTTAATTTTTCATATAAATTCAGTTATTTATAATATTCATATTATTTTTAGTTTATTTTTAGTCTTAGTTTATTCAATATTCATATTTAGTCAGAGTTTCTGTCTTTCCAAGATTTTGGGATTTAAGATATTAGAGCACATCAAGCAGCATCATTCACCATTTCCATTTATCATCATTCTATTTTCTATAATAAGCTCAGATGCTGCAATGGTTGACAACCCATATAATAAATTTCTCTTAAAACACGAAGCTTAAATTAGATCATGAAAAGCTAAATCCAAGATACTAGATTCAGATTTCCAAATGAAGGAAGTACGATTTCGAGGATCAAAATTTTAAAATAGGAGAAGCAATGGAAAACATTCCAATTACTATGAAGGAATAGTTATTGATTGACGATAATGTTGTCGGTAATGAACTGTATTTGTATCACCAATAAAAGTGGATTCTGTATCTAAAATTATAAAAACACCTACTCGTGTGAAAGGTCACAATCTACTCTATATATAGCGGAAAAGATTCAGAGATTCATTTTTAAGAGTTAGGAGTAGTTCGATTTTTCTGGTTTTCACGATGGACAGCAGGTATGACCTTCTGGAATTGAATGCCTTTTTGAAGAAGTATTATCTATAAACGTTTTGTTCTTAGACGAAAGGTTTTCTTCCTCCACGTAAGCTTTAGGTTCTAAAAAGTGTGGAATTGTGGAATTCGTTAGTTGCAACATAGCACCATTAAATTTTTACTAAATTGAAAAAGTCTCTACAAATCTATATGTAAATCTGTATATAAATCTGTGTGTAAATGTCCTCTTGTATCATTCTATTTATAGGATGAAGAAGGATTAGCTGTTCTGGATTAAAATGAAAATATCGAGTGTTTTGAATTGGAAGAGGACTAGATAATTTCCAGCCTTTACACAGAATATGGTACAAATTGTAAGATGGATGAGCATTTTTGGTAGTAATCTTGTGGGACTGTTTTAATCACAGGCATAATCATAGAAGAAAATAACTTTCAAAAAGGAATGTGTGTATTTAATTTTGTTTACGATTTAATTTTGCTCAAACATCATGTAATTTATCCCAAATTTCTTGTATCACGCGCTCAAGTGGAAGACCAAAACATTATCTTAATCATTTAAAGGTATTGGAGACATCTTATTTTAAATTTATCTTAATGCTTATCGTTTTTTTAATTGACAGTTCTTGATTTGTTAGTTTCTTTAATTTTGTTAAGAGATGTAGCAATTTGAAAAAAGGCCCAAGTCTTTGCTATCTGTTTCAATGGTCCTCTGGGTTTTAGGCGAGGTAATTGAAATATGTCGTAATCAGAGAAAAGATATTTAAGCAACAGAGATCGGAACTATATGATGAGTGCTTCTAAAGAATCATGTCTTAATACTTTAGTTTTGATAGATTTAATCTTCGAAACTTGCATAAAGCTATGTCGTTAACTTCACTAAACTCCTTAAATTGCTCATTAAATCACATCAAAAGCGGTAGTTCGTTGTTGAAAACGAACACTAATGGATACTTGCATCTTAAACTAGTTTTTACTGGAAGGAAGTACTTGTATTGCATTGTAGACATTTACTTTGAGATTTCCTAATGGTGAAACAGTGTTTCATCACGATCCACAATCCCTAACAAAAAAAATAAAGACAATCTTGTGCTTTTTCAACCAGATACTTTAAGAATATTCCCTTGCTTAAGTTTCATTTGATCGTTAGTGAGAAGATACTGCAATGATGACCTATCTTCTTGTAATTAAGAATATGATCGTGTGCAATGATTTCAATTCTTCAGAGCACAAAAACGGACACAGCATGATAATTTTCTTAAATGGGCCTGTTATTGTAATTTCATGTTTAATTGGCACAAAGCACTTAATGTCCACAACTTTACTACTTTTTGTAAGTTATGCATTATCCTAATTCAGGTAATCTTTATAGAGGAACTCATCAGTTAAACTGGTTCCAGAGCTCAGGTTCATGAAGTAGGTGTCTCATTGAAGATTATGTACAAATAACCAGTAACTACGTAAATATGATCTCGCTTTAAGTTAATTCTCTGGCAAAACCTCGGCTACTGGCTATCATTGGCTGATTCCTGAAATAGATGACATGGAATTTATATTTGTCCGAAGAATAAAATCTTGATTTGAAACAAAGAAATTAGCTTCGGTTAACAATCTTGCTATTGTTCGCCCCTATTCTATTAATTTCAAACAATTTAAAGGCATTTATTTGAAAGTTTATAAAATCCGTTGAATAATATTAATCGGTAAAATTGTCGTTTATGGTAACCGGAAGTGGTTTTTTTTTTCCTCTTTGCGAAATATGGCTGTTTTGGAACTAAATGTTTGAAATTTAGTAGAAAAATCGAAATCGAATACAAGAGAAGGATCTCTTGCTAGAATGCGCCATACTTAATATTTACAAAGGGTTATGGTTGTTAATTGATTAGTCCTGAGTATGTTTTTAACTTCCGGTTCCCACATAGCCAACTGCATTTAAACCTTAAAAATATGTTAAATGCGATATAAAAATTGTAATACTTACAATTCCAAACTTGTTTATGTACGGAATTTATTTCAAGATTCTCTGTTTATTTTCCGAAAATATTGCTTGATATGAAAATTACTACGTTCTATATTTGAGACGATACAGAAAAAGGAAATCATCCAAGGACTATTCCATGAAACAAAGCTAATCTGAAAATAATGTCTCAAAGCGTATCTTGAT
>JAFIDM010012231.1:7310785-7379296 GCA_023159025.1 Thereuonema tuberculata | reverse complement strand
GTCATTTGATCCTACAGCACGTTAAATATTTGTATATATCTTTCCCTGTTTTTACTGGGTTAAATGCCTCATAGTCTCCGCTCCGAAGGAATAAGGCATTAAGTGTGAAATTTTACATACTTTTTAATTTTCTTGTTTTTCTGCTCTGAGAGGTCATAGCCAGGTTAGTCGGTGGCCACCAGAAAGTGATCTTGCCTCTCTGGTTGGGTTATCAGGGGAAGGTGGGGTTGGGCTGATGAGTCCGTAGAAGGACGAAACGGCCGTTCCCAACTCCTTCCCATAACTAAAACAGAGAGGCAATTTCAATTTTTATTTAGATTTGCAAAAAAATAGATAAGCAACTTTAAACCAATGAATAAGGTATTATACCAAAATAAATAGAATACATTTTTATAAAGGTCATTTTGCTATTAATTTTTCTACCCCAATCTTTTGAATTCGGTATCAACTTTCGCACCTTCTTTTTGTCAATATTTTTGTTCTTTGCGGCTTTAATTTAGGAAGCATTCAATTAATTTGTTTTTAAAATTGTTTGGACAAAAATTATTAATTTTGGATAATGTGTACGTAGCTCCTATAGGTCTCTCGCTGAAGATATGTTTTTCTATCAGTCTTCCTACGGCATCCCAAATATGCTTGATTGGATTCAGATTTGGAGACACGGCTAGCCATATGATATGAGGAACGTCCTAATTATTCTTGGAATTCGTTTATCAGGTTAGCTGACTGAACAGTCACTATCGTTTAATCCAAAGGATTCTCTTCGTCATTTAAAAAATTTAGAAAGTAAATTTCAAAATGACTAAATTAATTAATAAAAAGAAAATGATCTAGGAAAATCCATAGCAAGTAATCTTAACTGAATGATCTCCAGTAAGGCAGATCTCAACCGTCCTTTTCATAAGTCATAAGTCACAATGTTATCAATCATTGTAAAGTTATAACGATTGACAACTATGAAAAGATTTTAGTCTTTCAGATTCATAGGAAAGGACTTTAAACTCAACAAACTTCCAGGAAAAGGAAGAACAAGAGCAATCCATCTTCCAAGAGCATCTCATTACGTTCAATCGGATCCAGGACAAGTAACTGGTTAGTTCATTCATCAAGAATTTGGGATGCAAGATTCTTAGGTCCACTGGACCTGGCAAACGAAAGATTCTTTAAGGATCTGATTTCTATAAAGTTTTTCTCTCAAGGTCTGATGATATGTGAAGCCTTTCATTGAGTTTTTAAGCGATTTTCTAATGTTTGTTGGTATCTTCTACGATATCCTCTCAAAATTGAAGTTCTTCTGGAATGGAATTTACTTCAGGGTTATTCTTTGATTCATCAGTGAAATCAGAAATTTGCTGTAGTTGTGTCAGTAATTAAATGTTGACGATACCAATTGAAAGGCGCTCTTTTCTGAATTGGGCACAAGGAGACACAGACAAATGGTCTCCTGGCATAAAGACCTACATCGTAAAGACATTTGGTGCCAGTTTCTTGAAATTGCCCTCCTTGTGAATTCAATACGCTTGGAAACAAGCCGGGTCAAGTATCTGCGAATCTTAGTGATTAATTGCCCATTACGTTTTGTGATGCGAGTAAGCTTTCAAATATCTTCCAGTTACGTCTTAATACCACCATTCCTGACACATTCAACTTCTTGATCATATCAGCTTGAATCCATCTCCATCCAAGCAATAACACGTCAGCTAAACTATCTATTAAACATTTCATAAGAATTGGATATTCTAAAATTATTGATAAACGTTCTGAAAATAAAAATAAAAATAAAAAAGCAGATTTCTCAAACACAGTTTTACAGCAATTCTCGATTTGTCTATTGCTAATAGGGTATTTGCAAAACTCTTTTTGAAATTTGCAGATTTCATTTTTAAATACTAAAAAATTTAATGAAAACGATGTGTAACTTAACTTTCGCCCACTAGTCAAGAATTTCGGGAAATTATTACGTACTGTATGTGTTTAATGATTATTTACAACTTATATGTTTTAAATTTACTACTAATAATCTCTTACAACAGCTAATAATTTGTTACCTTGTTTATCTAATTCAAACATTTTATATTGCTTCGGAATTTACGATATTTTAAATGGTGATTCAGTCCGATTTCAATTCTTAGATCAAGCTTCAGATGAACTTCTATTATTATACAAGGTTTTGTTGATTATATTCTCCTTCAAAACAATGGTTATAGAAGAATTTCAAATCGAATCTCGAAGTTTTATATGGATTGAATAGTCAAAATTAATGGAAGAAGACAATGGAACTAAATTTAATAAAATAAATACATGAAAAGACAGCAATTAGTTCATGAACAGCTTTACACCTGAATTAAACGGGATTATAACTTAACGAAAATAAATCATAAAACTGAGACGCCCTGACTATTTACTGCCAGGATCTGCCATAACGTAGACAGATCATAGAGATTTGTTTTATTCGAAGTTCATGATTGCTGAGTTTCATAAAGCTGAAAGCAGGTATCCTTTTATATCTTTTATGAATACAACGTCTTATTTAAAGGAAAGAGGTTGTCCCAAAATCGACGATTTTGGCCCCACTCGGATTTCGCTGAAAATTGGTATGCAGACTCCGTAAGGGGTGTATGGCCTACAGTAGCAATTACAAGTGTGCCCGACTTCCGGTTAGACCGGAAATGGGTGAAGTTTACTGTTCATTTCTATGTTGAAACATCAAAATGAAACCTATGCCCCACTCGGATTTCGCTGAAAATTGATATGCAGACTCCGTAGAGGATGTATGGTCTACAGTAGCAATTAGAAGTGTGCCCGACTTCCGGTTAGACCGGAAATGGGTGAAGTTTGCTGTTCATTTCTATGTTGAAATATCAAAATGAAACCTATGCCAATCGATAGAGTTCGTTGTGGTAAGTAACATGATATGTCATATGTCTAGCTGGCACTTCCGGTTTGACCATTATAATTGGTAAAACTAAGTTTGCTGAACGAAAAATGCAGAAACCAAAGAGTATTGGTGTATCATGATTTCATTAGTGATTTTATTATGATTCTCGAATATATCTTGATTGAAGTATTATATATACAATGTAGTTTAAGCATCTTCTGCAGGAGAGAAACCTTCTTGTTCTTGTGCGGTACTAGCTACATTAACGTCCAGAGAATCATCGTCGTTTCCCACCGGAATTGCAGGAAGATGTCATATCATCAAAGATTCGCCCGGCTCTTCACCTTCTACGGCTTCTTCTAACAACTCTTCAACCAATTCAGCTATATATTGTCCTGACATAGCAGTGGTTTCTTGCTCGATAACACGATTTGATGAAAGACGAGCGAACCATTCACGATGAAAAAGATCATTTTCTGGATTGATAGGACGGTTGCAGCATCGTGCTTTAGCTGGAATATAGATTTTTAAAGTCTTGAGAGCTTCTTTCCAGGCTTTTATTGGAACTAACTTATGCGATGACTCTCGTTTGCACTTGAAAATGCATGTTCGATGGCTTAAAGTTGCACGTTTCCGTGGAACATTCACAGTAATATTGCTGTGCCATTTTGGAAGATCCGCCATTTTGGAAGATTTTTTTAATCTAATTCACTGGTTTAAATAATAGAAAAACAATAAATATCTTTCTTGAATGCCGATGTTTATATTAAGATGGAGGGATTTGTGCCTGCCACCTCCATCAGTTTAGCACAAGTTAAAAGTGGTACTCACCTGCTCAAGATTGAAATCGTAACTGACTGTGCTCGTGCAAAGCCACAGGGTTTATATACCTGTTGAGGTATTTCTATACATCTATGGAAAAGTGTGGTAAACTGTCGAGAGTTCTAGAACGTTCATGACAGTTCCCGGCCTCATTATACGTCAAGTAGAAAATTCGAGAATGCTCTTGAAAATTCTAGAATTTCACTAACATTTTCTGGAAACTTCTAGAATTATCTAGAATAATCAAGTCAGAGAGTATAAATGCCTCTGAATCTGACGAGAGTTTTGTAGAACTTTCTTGAATAGACTAGAATTTTCGAGAAAAGTCATGAAACTCATGAGAATATACTTAAATATCCCTTTTACCGGAAATGCTAGATAGATATATGACATATCATTTTACTCACCACAACGAATTATCGATTGGCATACGTTTCATTTTGATATTTCAACATAGAAATGAATAGCAAACTTCACCCATTTCAGGTCTAACCGGAAGTCGGGTTCACTTCTAATTGCTACTGTAGACCATACACCCCCTACGGAGTCTGCATACCAATTTTCAGCGAAATCCGAGTGGGGCATAGGTTTCATTTTGATGTTTCAACATAGAAATGAACAGCAAACTTCACCCATTTCCGGTCCAACCGGAAGTCGGGCACACTTGTAGTTGCTACTGTAGACTATACATCCCTTACGGAGTCTGCATACCAATTTTCAGCGAAATCCGAGTGGGGCCAAAATCGTCGATTTTGGGACAACCTCTTTGATAAGTTTCTGTGCTTTTACCTCAATTAACGCCGTTCGGGCTTAGCCGAGTGGTCAAAGCGATTTTAAGTTTATTTTCTTAAAAATTAGAGATTAATTTGACTAGTGCAAAGCAGAAACAGAACTGGGATTTTTTAAAAATAATAATAAGGAAGATATTGATATTGCGCAAAAATTCAATTGAAATTCACAGAAATGTTTCATTCCGAGTTCAAAGGCATTTTTCTGATGAATAAAAAAAAAAAAAAAAATTGTAAAAGAATTGTAGAAAACACAAGAGAAATATATTGAAAAATTTCCAAAGAAAATTTTGATGTTTGTGGTTTTGAATACGGTATACAAAACCGTCTTCCTTACCCATAAGACAATACTTGTATTTCTTATCACCTATAAAGTCGACAATTTCCTTCCAAAACTTGGTACCCATGATCATTGCTATCCCTTCGCCATTCTTACGACAGTGATCCATTGCTTCTTCGACATTTTTTACGTTCTGCGGAAGTGTAAGAACTTTTTCACTGGTGGCTGTCAGAGAAAAATAAAGGAATGATGATTGAGTTACGTTTTAATTTGTAAGGTTCTTGTAATTTTTGATTCATTTACATTTCGAAATATCTTATTTCTACGTTTAATTATTTTACTTCCTTCTTTCGAAAGGTCTGGCTTTTAAGAAAAGCTCTCTCACTTCTATTTCTGATCAATCCCAAATTCCCAACCTCACTACACGACTGGGGAACTGTGCTTTTCAAATTTGTTCTGATATGTAACAATGCACATTTTCTAGTATTTGTTTTCAAAGCAGTTTTTTATTAATTATTTTTTTTTATTTGCACTGCAATATAGTTATTATAAGATTTTTTTTTTCCAAATTTCATTAGGTAATTAGACAAAAGAATATTTTCGCATTTCACTGTGACACAGTTCCCATCTCATTCCTATACTGTCCTTAAATATATATAAATGGACTACACATAATACTATATATAAATCACCTGAATGCTGCCATCCTCTGGGAACTAAAAGAAACAAGATCACAGTTATCTAGTTTATATGTTGTTTATGTGATGAATGTGTATGGCAGGGATCTGCGATCTGAGGTCTATTATCCAGTTTAAATGATTTAAAGCAAAAAAAAAAAAAAATCGAACTTATAAAAGGGTACATAAGTTCTAAGTATAAGGAAATCATTCAAAGTCTAAAAATCAATGATAAAAAATAAAGAACATAACTGATAAAAAAAACTCAAGTTGATATAAAGAAAAATTCGACAAACGAGAGATTAATACAATAGATGACTAGCTGCAAAATTTGGGAAGAAAGAATTACTGCGCAATGTATTGAAAGCGAAGGATGCGAATGAAAACCTGAGAGGTAACCCACCACGTCTATCCCTTCTATGTGCGCTATTCGAGAAGTAGAAGTCTGAAATAGACACGGACTACAGAGGATGCTGATGTATAACGTAGGTCTTTCTTTCTGTTCTTGATTTTTGGAGTTGTAGATCTTTTCTAATGCTTCTTTGATTATTTTAATTAATTAATGTAGTTGTGTATCCATATTCTTTAGTAATCTTTACTTTATTGTCTAATTTTATTTGAAAAGAGTGCCTAATCAGAGGAAATGAAAAATGCCCTGCTAACTGCCATAGTTTTTGAATTCCGTTTATAAGTATAAGGCACATACATATGAATCAACATGGTTAATAATGCTGCCTTTGCTCTTTTTCGAAATACTGACGTTTCAATTTTTTGTTCTATTCTTTTTATGCAAACATCAAAAAAGCTATGGAATTACTAATTTCTTCTTATGGAGACCATTATGGTATGGCTCTAAATCTGTGAAGAAAGAGAAGAAGAAGCAGACAAACACAGCAGAGAAAGAAAACAGTTTGGAAAGAAAAGTTTCGGCCATTCAAAAATATTACATAAGCATTAAAGGTGGGTGAGAGGGTTCAAGCTTTGCTTACTCTTGCTGACAAGGGGGACGGGAGGATCAGAGCAATGCTTACTTACGATAGACAAACACGAACGCCAAAGAGTGCGCTGCGCCAGATAGACTTTTTCCATAGTATACCTCAGTATCCTCATTATTTTCCTCGTGTGTACTTTTGTATTTATTTTGTTATGTTGTAATTCAGGAGTGAATATAATGTAATGTTGACTGTTTTATTGTATTGTTCAGCGGTATTTACTGTTGATGATTGGCAAATCCTAAGTAAGCACAAGAAGGGGGGGGGGCTCTGTTTATTTTTGCTTACAAGGGACGGAGGGGGTCTAAAATGACTAAAACTGTACTTATATAATACTTGAATGTCCCTTTTTCGGATCCGAACTTAGGTCTCCGGCTTTCCCACAAAGCTGTGTCTGAAAGTTTTTAAAAATACCTAATTTTATATGGAGTGGAGGTTTTAAGGTTGACCAGTCGGGCTTGGGCAACATTTTCCTTTTTTGACTAACCCTCTAACCAGTTCATCTTAATGTAATGACTTTACCTGTCTCTACTGTCCCATTCGCACAAGAAACAAGAAACTTTTGTAAAGCCAAAATGCAAACCAAGTAATTTTTAAATCATCAGAAATGTTCCAATTGTACTTGACATACTGAAGGGGAAAGGAGATTTAATGCTAAAGGCAAGAAGATCCAGCGCCCAATCCAGCGATCTGGTAGGTGGTGGTTTAAAACTGCCCTGACGTCCCTGGAAATGGGGTGGGGCACATCCTATTATAGTATGAAATCAGAGCTGTCATCACTCAGCTGGGGTAGAAGCCATTCAGTGACCATATCAAGGTAAGTCATTCCTGTTACTATCTGTTCTATGACAAAAAAAGGTCATCTATCCTAAATTTGGAAACAGCACAGAACACATTGACCTTGGGGGATGCACGCTCACGTTGACCAAAACGATGGGGGTTTTCTGTCCCCCAAACTCTTACATTGTGTCGATTGACTTTTCAACACAAATGAAACGTTACTTCATCACTAAAAACAAGTTAGTCGCAAAAACCATCTGCTTCCATCAATTGTGGTTCCGTGCAATAAAGTTCCTTGCGGTGGTGGTCATCAGGTGTTAACGCTTTCAGCAGTATTAGGTAATATGGCTTCATTCGTTGACACTTCCGTAACAAAACTACACCTTAAGTTGAGGGATGTTGAGTTGCCTGCTGCCTCTCACAGTTATTTGATAGGACTACGAAAAAGGATGCTCTGATCTGGTTCACTTTCTCTTCAGACACGGAGAGACGCCTATTTCTTTTTCCCTTCACAGGCACTCCGTCTCCGCAAATTCTGCATACCACGAATGGAGTTGTTGGATGGAGAATCCTTCCAAAATTTCGTACGGAACTACCGCTGGAGAATGGAAGCAGAAAGACTGTGATGATATTCGAGAGTACAAAACGCCTTCTCCCTACCATTTGGCGCCATTTGAAGTTAATGAAGGTCTTCCAAGAGCGCCTACTTCAAAGAACATCACAAGAGATTTTTGAAGCGATCGGAATCATGCAATTCAATAAAGAAATCTTTACAAATAATGATTTTGTTCCTGCTTTTGTAGCTGATCGACCTGCGCCTGAAACTGAAAATATGATTACATCCAACCCTCTGCTATAGCGCATTCTGCTATAGCGTTTTATTACTATCGCGCATACTTGAAAAGCTGCCCAAATACCTTTATCGCGCCCTAAATGACTACTTTAGCATACCCTGATTGGTCGAAACATTCAAATATTGAAGGCTCCGCCAGTGAGTAGATTCACTCAGTGATTGGTCAGGACATCAGGGGTGATCTGAGTTCTGATTCAGGTGGCTGTGGAAGAGGCAGGACAAGTCTCTGGAGCTGGATTTGCTGACACAACAGAAGAAGACATTATAGAAATGATATGGCCAGCCCCTGTTACTGCTGCTGAAATCATAGAAGAGGAGAATCTGACACAAGAGGACAAAAGCGAAGGAGAAGAGGAGGAGGGTGGTGGTGATGATGCTGTGAGACGTCAGGGACTCATCATGGCTAACATCAAGGAACTCATTGACTTGGGTGTCAGGATGCACCACCTCCTTGAAAAAGATGTTACCATCAACAACGAGGCAAGGTGTTCCTTTGCTGTGAAAGTATTGGAAGGTTACGACGAACAGTATCATGGCCACATCAATTCCCTCCAGCAACGCCAGATAACAGACTTCCTACGCCGTCGCACCGATGCTCAGCCGGACCCTCAACCAGGACCATCCAGTGAGTCTCAGCTGGATGAGTCTGAGGATGATTTTGAGAGTTTTGAGGTCCCTTTCCGACTCCTGCTGCTGCTGCTGATTTCCTAGACGAGAAAAAACGTCGAAGGGGTGGCCAGTAAGACTCCACCCCAGCCTCGGTATCCCTTCAACCCACCCAAGCCACTCATCGTCCTCAAAAAGGTAAATAAAATGGGCTATTATTTTATGTTTTTATTATTTATATAACCGTGATTTTGTTTTTAATTTCCAGCATTGGTTTGTAATTAAGTAATTTTGTTAAAAAGAGGTCAAAATAGGGTAAATTAGGAGTAAAATTTCAAGTCGGGGCACCAATACGAATTATTACCATAAGTTCTTCAGTTCGACTGTCGCGTTTTCGGCTATAGCGCGGCAATAGCGGCACTAATTGGGCGCGATAGCAGAGGGTTAGGTGTACGCTCACAGTTAAAGAATTTAAAACACTGCGAAACAACCAAGTCTATGATTCCTCAGGATAAATGCCATTTTCCTCCAACTGTTGATAATAAATTGAAAGTCAATATTACAGCAAATTGATTCGCAATCATCAGGTGAAAGTGATTTACATCGATCCAATATCTTTTTCACCCTAGGCTGTTAGAATTTTTCCGATGGCTGGTCACAGAATACTTGTGACAAAAGGCATAAAAAAAGATGTACAGAAATATTGACAGACATTCCTGTCAAAAATGCATTAAAGAATGAAATAAATGCAGCTGAAAAAAAAAAGAAGATTGAAACCAACATAAAGCAGCCTTCAAACGTTTCTTATAGGAAAAAAATTACAAAAGCCTTCTAAAATTGGTCTCAGACACATTGAGCATCAGTTCAGATTTGTAAGATGTAAATGGACTATGAATTTCATGAGGACTATTCTTTAACAATAAGCTCGTAAACCAACATTTTTGATTAATATTTTGATAAGGATAGTCCTCATGAAAATAACAGAAAACTTTTTATATCATAATCATCCAAAAACAGAAATTATGATTTTTTTGAATATTTTCAATATCTTCGGGAAGTCATGTCTAAATTGATATCATGAGCGAAATCTTAATCAAAGGTAATAGTAAGCTCAGTCCCGAAAAATGTCTCAAAATGTCTCTTTTTGTTTCTACATAAAAAAGCTGTAGGCATGCATTTTTTTCCGTTATCCAAATCACGCACAACGTAAGTGAGAGATAAATTTCTAGGTCTCATATTTGATAAGAACTTAATTGTCAATGTCACCTGCATAAATTGAAATATTTCTAATTTAAACTGCCTCTAAGTTCTTTCAACTATGACTTACAATGTGAATAATTCTTCTGTTTTGAGTCATGGGACTTTTACAAACTCTGATTCGATCTAATTAAGCTCTAGTCGATTACTTGGTCTAGGTATTATGTTTTGGTGAAGTCGCACTTAACTTCTTCAAAACCTACATGCACAGTGATTGTATTGCTTAAAAGTTTAATCGTCGGAAAGTTTTATCTTTTATAATATTTTTCATGCATTGCATCACTAACGAAACGAAGTACACACACATTATTCCCGATTGGATGCCTTTTCGTCCAGCACCCTTCCATCATATCATCGTTTTGGATATTAGACAAAAAATCTTATGCAAACAATACAATTGAGAAATCTACAATTGCTAAGTTCACCAGTAGCATAGAAAATATTCAAAAGTAAGGTACACCTCAGACTTACAATAAAGCATGTATAGCAACTGCACTCAGAATCATCTGTTAAAAATTATAAAAATCATATGAATTAACAGATGAATCTGTGCAATCATCGTACACAATACAGTAGTTAAGTTTTTCTGATAATTTTATTGTATATAGTTTATAAATATCTTTATTAGATATATTAAACATAATATACTTTCCTTTTTTTTCTTTTTATCGTTTTACTGTTTTTCCCCTCCTATATTTTCTAACTTCTAACTATAAAGAAGTATTTTACCTTTTTATACTTCCAATTTAATCCTATACCTGATGAGTAATTTTCTCTTCTGTTGTTCTTTTTACATTTTTAGGCCAAGGTATAGTTTATTTTATAGTATGAATCGCTCTTTTTGTTTTATCTTTCTTGTCGCAGTTTAGACATTATTACATCCGCACTACGCCCAATGAACCGATCCGCACACATCCATTTTTCATACATACGAGATACTTAGATACATTTAGAGAACGTAATTTCAGGACTCGTACATAAAATTCTACAATCTTTAAGGATATTAAGAGATCCTTGATTTTACTTATTTCATCGAAAATTGAGTTTAAAAATAATTTTTTATGTAAGTAAACTGTATTTTATCTTACCTTTGAATAAATTTTCAAAGAATAATCGAAATATTTTTTTCATTTAAAACAAAAGAGTACTTTGATTATTAAAGAATAAAAACTGAAATAGTTACAGTGACATAAGATGCAATCGAAGCCAATGTCTGGTGGGACGGTTGTAATTTTATAATTTTCATAACCCGACATAGCAAGGTGAACCGACGAGAGATCATTGCCTTCTCTAAAGTAATCGTCTTCTGATAAATGTCCATAAAAATAAAGATCAGGTTTCCACATTGATTTCCACTTCTTATCCAAGGCAAGTCGATATCCTAAAAAAATCGAAAAAAAATATCACTTTGGAGAAGTTGTTATCGTATATTCTTAGTTCTTTGTGAGCATTTCAAAAGAATTATAACTGTGTACACAATCAAACCTTTAGACGTACACCTTTTGACACACTTAGAACAAATGAACAAATTTGTTTGCAACATATGGTTGGCTGTTTTTTGCAATTTCGCAAATTCTTCTTTGATGACTGCAGATGCTGATTTATTTCTTTTTTGCGAATCTTTAGATCACGGATAAGATGTTGGGTTCAGTTCCGGATTGATACGAACGAAGGCCAGTAAGTGTTTGACATATTTCATAATTCATGAATTTAGTTGATTAAGTTGAAACAACTGAAGTCCAGATTCCTCCAGTGGTTGTCCAAAATATTTTTTTCTGTATTTTGAATGCAATAGTCCAGTAACCATGTATATCAGAACTTGCGTCAGATCCGGTAGTTCTGAATTTTTGCTGAGTTGTTTATGATGTTAGCCCAATGAATGATCCAAGTTTTCGACCTCGAGCGCCGAATGCAACCTTGGCAAAAATCCAAAAAACCTCGAAATTTTCGACCCTTCTTCAGGTTTTGGCGAATTTAACCCTGAAGGACTATTGTTGTGATAACAACGATTTAATAAGCTTTTAAAGGAGACGAAATTTGCTACATTACAGCAGGGGAGCGGATAATAGTTGCTCTCTACGGTGGCAACCCCGATATCCAGAGCCTTAATGAGCTGCAGTAGCACCTATTGCGAGGGTTGCGGCAAAAAGGATACCTCCTACTCGCAAGGTTACCTCCTACAAGAGACGCGGCTCGATTTCACTCCCTCCGCACCTACCATAAGGTACAATTCGTTCTTATAGACACGTACACACTTACTTTACTATATACACGTTATTTATAAACATCTCCTTCATCATTTTCTCTTCAACTATACATGTCCAATTCTGTTACAGGTTCAGAAATGGCTGGGAGCCGAACGGAACACTCTCGACTTGGGGATGGATGTCCACCTCACAAGGCCTCAGCCCCAAACTGATGAACAGAGACGCGGCTCCACAATACCTCTTGCGGATGATTTCGTGCGGCTGTACGAGGGATTGTGGGAACGCGTGCAGCTGCAGGAAGGCAGGGCTGAAGTGCTCTTTCGTCTGCAGCCAATGCAGCGGGGCCTCATGCGACAATGTGCTGGACATCGCACTTGAGGTTGTTTTACACTACCCAGAAAGCGACGATTTGTCAGATTTCGAAATGCTGGAGACTCTATTTTGGGAAGACATCGATGTTTCAGCTGCAGACGTTCAACAGTGGAGAAACCGACGATGCGCAACCGGGCCCTTCCAAGAGAGCAAAATTATTATCACTTTCAATTGCAAACATTAGGTTTTAAGGATCATTATTTCATTTAATTTGTATTATTTTATCACATATTTGATTGCTTTTCTGAGGAACAACGGCCTACAAGGTCGAAATTCCCACAGAACATCACATTACTGCTAACAATTGCCGAGTTCGCAAAATTCACTAAATTTTGAAACGTTGTATTTCGGAAACTATTAGGTCCATATAAATGGTTCTGGTCTCAAACTGTATCAAATTTCATCTCCTTTGAAAGCATACTAAGTCATTATTATCATAACAATAGTCCTTCAGGGTTAAAATCGCCAAAACCTGAAGAAGGGTCGAAAATTTCGCGGTTTTTTTGGATTTTTGCCAAGGTTGCGTTCGACTCTCGAGGTCGCAAACTTGGATCATTCATTGGGCTAACATTATAAACAACTCAGCAAAAATTCAGAAGTATCGGATCTGACGCAAGGTACCCCCCCCCCTTTCAGGCGACAAGGTTACTGGACTACAAGAAGATAATAATTAATTATTTGGACTTCCAGCTTTAATTTAACTTGATAACTTAGTCGAATGCACTTTTCAATTAATTGCGATATAAAAATAGAAAAAAAAAACAAGACAAAACAAAATATCCTGGATTTTATATTCTGTCTAGGTTTTCTGCCTTAAGATTTAAGATATCTTAAGCCTTAAGATTAACATTATTTTTTAATTATTCTCTGAGAAAAGATAGCCTTAGAAAAAAACAAAAAAACAAAAATTCGGAGAAAAAGAAACAGCTCTAACTAAAAATGTCCTCAGAAAAATCCTGAAGTACTTATCTTAAATGATGTTATTAATAATAATATAATAATATTATAATATTTTTTTGATTGTTTGTTTACTTAATGTCATAGATAAAGAATATTAGGAAACTACAGGATAAAAATTCTCGAAAGTATTAGTAAGGGATTATATTTTATTAATTAGTAGTTTTATTATTTAGTAAGGAGTAAACTATAAAAAGGAGGTTGGGGTTTCTAATACAGGATCCTTCAGATTCCAATCATTTTGGTTTCTTTAATTATGACGTTGATTTGGGACTAGATATAATGATCGGTTAAAATAAATATGACATCATCATCATCATCATGATGTGCGATCTTCGTATATACGAAGTTACGCGGTCTACGGAACCTAGTGACCCCCGATGGGCGAACCCCTAGGAGAAGCCGTAGATAAACTAGGGAACAGATACTGGGGGTGGTTTCCCGTTGCCTTCCCCCAGGACGCCATTAAGGAATGACGTCCGACCAGAGAGAAAGTGAAGAAGAGGCTGGACAACACAGGAAAGGAAATTGAAACAGCCATGCCCTTGCCGGGATTCGAACCCAGGAACTGGCGCACTGGACAAATTTGACAACACAATGGTAAATAATATATGTCTGGTCCTGAAATGATTAAATATCTCTTAAGTTGTCCGAGTACCACTGTCTTTTTTTTTTCTCACTTTCACCACGAGTCGGTTGAGGGATTAACTCATGGAATTGACTTCTAATTTGTCATTTCTTTCTGATTATCCAACCAAAGGCTGTAAATTCTCTCGAAATGTTTCTCCTGTCTTTCCGTTCTCATCTCCTTTGACGTTTCTGAGCTCATTTACGAAATAGATTTTTCCTGAATGGAGTAGAGGATCTCGATAAATTAATAACTTGATATTTGCTCTCTTATTTTATTAAAACAATGGGAGTCACCTGATTTTCCAGATAATTCCATTGTAACTAACGAATCTACTTCGTTTTTGCTTACAGACTAAATTTATATAATGCGAATATTGTGTAAGTGTCACTTACCGACAAAAGCAAATTCACAGTTTGTTGGATATTTGCCTAAATAGGCAGATAGATCATTCAGTTCCTTATCATTAGCAGGTGTATAAAGTCCGGTTTCAAACAAGTGTCGACAATAGTGTAATCCAACAGGATAGGAATTCCTTTTTGAAACCAATTCTTGACTCATGACTAATATAAAATAAAAAAAAAATATTCTTATTACTTTCAATTGCGTCTTTAAAAAATATTAAATTATGTTCTCCAAATTATGTTGTGAAAAAATTATTTCTAAATATCAAGGGAAAGTAATGGATAGATAAGGATAGATAGATAATGGATAGATAGATAATAAAGCCCTAATTGTGTAAATGAAGACACCACAAATGATTAACAGTAGACAAGAGATATATGAATATTCCAAATGAAAGGAGATATTTTATCTCTACCATTCAGTAGAAGCAAGATGATATCCCTAATAGCTTCCTACTGGCTACTAAGTACACTACAAACATAAACTATACATGACAATGACATACTGGCTTGTTATTTAATATCAATCATTTCATTATCTTTCGATTAATGATGCCATTATAATTATTTTCAACAATTGAGGGCCTAATTGAAAAGGCATTTGCCCATCTATACGGATTTTGATTGTGTGCTGCTATCAGATAGATTCTGCCATCTAGAATCTAACTAACGTTTAACAAAGTGACATCTTAATAAAGCATTTTTAAAATCTCTTAATAAAGCACCTTAAAAATCTGCGAAATTGGATGCGAAAAATATCTAGTGGGAAATATCTATGCCACTATGGAATATGTCTTCTAATGATTACAATCGATGTTCTGATTGTTTACATTGTTTTCAAGATGGAAGAAGTACATAAAATTAAAAAAAAAAATGCTCTTGCAATAATAATAAGTGGAAGGATAATGAAAGAAAAGATTGCAAAACAAAGGCAAAAAAAAAATATTTTGTCGACGAAATCCTGTCTGATAATGTATTGGAATGCTACAATTAGACTGAATAGAAAAGACTGAGATCTATATTATAGACTAAGTTCCTGTAAATTTTCTACAATTTACAACAAAACGAGGAACTACATATTTATGGAATTCGATCGGTTGGGAAAAGCAAACAAATTTAGATATTTTTTGTGATAATGAAACTAAAATTTGCAAAACCCGATTTTGAAAAAACGATTTCTTATCATCCACGGTACTTCAGTGGAACGCCTGTTCAATCTGTCTTGAAGTAAACCAATTTTATCAATCCTATAATATAATAACAGTGAAGATACACTATAACTTGAAAGTTATGTAAGGTAGGGGTTCTCGATGGTCCATGGAGGGTTCACTGGAGTTCTCGATGGTCCATGGAGGCTCTGAAGGTAAGGCTCCCAACTTTTCATTGACCCGGGACAGAGATGAGGTCGATGCTAGCCACTCGCCCACCCTTTGTACCCGGGAAGGAAATCCCGGTACCGTTTCTATATAGGGCTAGGTAGACCCGAAAGCAAGAAAATTTAGCAAAGAAAATTCCGAACATCCGCCAAGTTCAGGAATTGAACCCGTCTTCTCCAAACCATAGTCAAGCTCCTTACCACTTAGCTAACGGGCCAACAGACAGCATAATGAAAATTTGATTATGTTACAAAAGTTGAAATGCGATTTAATAATATTCATTCACAAAACCATTAAATAAATGTATCTATGCTGAACTTTTTATATTGTATTATTTATTATACCTTAATCATAAACTAGTAACAATTAACTTATTACAGGTTATCCTCTCAACAGAAAAAATCTTAGCAAAAACAACCATTGAATCGTTTGTAATTTACTTAAATTAGAATATACTCGTATTAAAATATGTCAAATAATATCATTTCTTTAGCCAAGATTTTATACCAGAACATTTGTTTCACTACCAGTTTAAATAATTACACTTAGACACCAATATTTCACAGATAATTAGTTTTTCTAAAATTTACTTTCCTGGAAAAGTTTAATATTATGGTATGAGCCATTTTTTTCACTGAACCCCTCAATTGTTAAAGACCAGTTATGAGTAAAGAAATGATTAGCTTTAATTTCTTCGCATCATATCTCACTGCAGTGAAAGAAGATAATATCTTCACTCAGTTGTTACACTAAGCCTTCACGAAGATGGATTAGTTTATTGTGGATCATTTGTTTCCGTAATAAATAATAATAAAAAAACACCTATTATTAAATAATTGATTAAGTAGGCTTGAACTTAGAACTGTAGAGTAATCACCTCCACTGATGCTGTAGTCATATTGTGGTGAGTGTTTGCGGCGACTGGTTCGTGAAATAAGGTGACAGACTACTACACTGAATAAGATCTAGCAAGAACTGATTGTTTATTCGTATGCTGCAGGGGTTTAAATAAACTATTTACAAGGACTGTGATTGGTTGGCGTGCTTTTACAATTGATTGGGGAATTTAATCCATATGTGGGCTTTAACTGATTTTTAACTGGCAATGAATAATGAATATTTTTAAATGGCAACGAATCAGAGGGGAGAAGCAACGGAAAATTTGAATTGAATAACAGATTAACGGATTTAAATGATAAATGCAGTAAAACCCCGTTATTATGCTCGTCAAGGGACCATGACCTACAAGCGTAATAAGCGGGATAGCGCTATAGACGGGACATGATTTATGAGATGGGGAAAGATTTGGACACCATTTTACAGAAACATATACATGATTTTGCAATAGATATACTGCAAATATGAGCTTATTTCCTACTAAAAAGATCTTTGATTGTGGTTTGCCGGGTGTGTGGGTTACTGTTATGAATTATAACATTTTCAATGCGGTTCAGGTAACTATTAACGTCAATTGATACACCACTAGGAGCAATACTAATATATTTTCGGAGCAGATTTAGTGCACACTTTCCTTTTTTATGTTTGCAACAACCCTTCGCTGCATCGGTAATTGCATTTTTCATTATAGTTCGCAGACTGGACGAGGGAATTCCTAGAGATTTTGCAAAATCCTTTGACTTCTGTAGAATTCTCGTCGTACTTACGGAGAATTTGCAATTTTTCACTTATAGAAAGGCATTTCACGGAGCATTTCACAAAGATTCCCTCCTACCAGGGAAAAAAAAAGTCTTTACAATGTTACATTTCTTTTTGATACAAAATTTCCGTTATAAAAAAGCGCTACAAGTGGGATTTGAAGCGTTATAAGAGGGTAAAATTATATGGAGATATATATATATATATAAATATATATATATAGAAAATTCCAGGGACCGTATAAAAGGAGCGTAAAGAACGGGATAGTGCTATACCCAACTCAAAGCCTAATCTTCGAGTTTCGCAATGCAAAGATTTCAATCAATCATTTGCAATTTAGAAATTTAGAAAGTATAGAATATAAGAATAAAATTAACTTATATTACTAAACATATTAGAGTGGATCGGGGGAAGATGGCAATCGGGGGATGATGCCTATTTTCTTGTAGTTCACACTGTTCCCCGCAGAATGCAGCACCGGTTGCTCCGCATGTTCTTGGCTTCAGTCTGTATGTTGGAAGCCATTTGCAACGGTTCTTTTGTGTGTTTTCGTGAAGATATAACGAAAAATCCACGGTAAGTACCAGAATTTCACTAGTAAAATTATTGCAGATCTTAAATTATACACTAATACTAAGTTCAACATGTATGTAGTTGTGAAATTCGACTTATTCGTGGTTTAATTTAGATGTTAAGTAATGCATTGTGCTTTTGAACAGACTTCGTTCCGCCATGAGACGCGAGCCATTCGTATTGGCATCTCACCCCGATCATTGGGTAAGATGCAATTTTTTTTTCGGGGTAAGTTGCGCATTTTGTAGAATATATAAAACAACTAAAATTATTTATTTATTTCATAGAATATGCCAAGAAACTATATAAGAACATCAAATAGAGGCCAGTGGAATGAGGAAAACCTTCAACTGGCTGTGGCCCATGTCGCTACTGGAGGAATGAATTGTTTTCAGGCGTCTAAAGAATATGGTATTCCTTACCGTACTTTGAAGAGGAGAATAGAGGACAAATGTGATACTAAAGGAGGCGTGGGACCACAGAGTAAGATTTCTACAAGGCGATGAGACTTTGGACTGACTCTCACCCTGGCAGGAAAGTCACTAGATTGCAGTTTGGTCCATTTCTGAAGTAAGCATGGCAGCTTGCTGCCACTTCAAGGAATACCTGCAGTGGATTCGAACACTGTGGCATATATCCATTCAATCCACAAATTATACCAGAAGAAGCGATCTTGGTTTCAGATATGGTACTGAATTCTAATAATTAGAAACAAACACCTCAGTCAGGTAATCTTCAGTTGAGTCCTTGGATTCACCACGCCAAGGACCTTCTCCGTGTGTGGTTTCTATATGCCTAGGACCTTCTTCAGTTGTGGATTCACCAAACTCAGAGACTTCTTCATTCGAAGAGATTGCGCCAGTCCCAATTCTACAACCAGCACACAAAAGAAGAAGAAATACTACCACAGTCTTGACAGAAAAGCAAAATGTTGAAAGGGTCAAACTTCGACACGAAGAAAAACGTCGCCGTCAAGAAAAACATGAACAACGTCCAAACAAGGACAACAACAAGTGCATTGTGTGCAAAAAAGACTACTAAGACAGAAATGGTCCACAAGTGGAATGGATCAAGTGTATTAATTGTGAATTGTGGTTGCATGAAACATGCACTGACGATGATAATATGTGCATTGAATGTGCAAAAGATGTGTAAGAATTAACTGAGATAATTGTAGCTGAAATATATGATAAAATGATGTTGTTTTTAAAAAAAATGATTTTGCCATCTTACCCCGATGTCTGGGGTGAGTTACCTAATTTACGGCCCTGCATATAGGACCTTATAACAGGGCAAATACACAATGTTTCATTGCAAGATTCAAGAAGGTGTTTTCATTAGCCTTTCAGAATATGTGATAAAATTTTAAAATTAAAACATTAATTTTTCTTCAAAATATTTAAGTCCAAAACAAAAATATAGGCAACTTCCCCCGATTCACTCTGTATAAAGCCGGACAGCAATCTGAAATTGGAAAAATCCGAATACAAAATTCAGAATACTGTTTCTGTGAAAACACGGCCGAATTTGTTTTCACTTCATCAGCGGCACTAGTGTGAAAAATTGAATTAAAATTTTGAAAAACAAAAACGCAATATATAAAGAATTTGCTCTTTTTTATTGTATATATTCTGTTTTTAATTTTTTTTTATTTTATATCTTTTTTTATATTTTTTTATTTTATATCCTTTTTATTTACTTTTTTATAGTTTTTAATATTTAAAAAAAAAATAAAATATAATAAATAATAAACAGATGACAGTCATCAGATCAAACTCAAAAGTTCCTAAAATAAAGGATTTAATCTTGAGTTGTCATAAAATAACTTAAATGATTATATATCAACAAATCCTATCTAGAAGAATTAAAATGATTAAATAAAATTAGGAAAACTGAAAATATTTTTAACTTTATATTTTTTATAAATTTGAAATTTAAATTTATTCTGAAATTGTAATATATATATATATTTAAAACTTAATTGGGAAATTATTATTTATAAATTCTTTAGTAAGATAATTTAAATTATGTAAAAAATCTTCAAATTTTGAATTAATATCAAGATATCTTTTGAGTTCTTGCATAAAAATATTTTTAAATAAATTTAAATAAATTGAAACTCACATTACCGGTAAATTTATGAAATCTATTAATTTTAAAAGGAAATAAAAATGTTTAATTAAATAATTTAATATATGGAATTTGATTAAAATATATTCGTAAATCTAAAAAAATCAACAAAATTAGAATTATTATTAGTTTTTTGTAAGCTAGTGCCGCTGATGAAGTGAAAACAAATTCGGCCGTGTTTTCATAGAAACAGTATTCTGAATTTTATATTGGTATTTTTCAAATTTCAGATTGCTGTAAGAATAAATAGAACTACAATAAAAAGATAAATGTGCATATAAAAATCATTACAATAAAACTGGCAGGCGAGAAGTTGATCACATTCCAAATCATATAATAATTCCCAGAAAATTAGTGTATCCTGTCGAAATGGAATGACACTTGGCATAGCAATGATAATGATGATGCAAATAATTAAATACAATATCAGAGCAAATGTGCCGTTATTCGGGGAAAACGTTATAGGTCAATAGCCCCGTTAGTACTGCGTTTTACCTCCTCTAACAGCTGGGCGGTTGTCACATGCGTAAGATTCTCCCATTGACGCTCCAGATCGCTTATATCCCTTGATGGCTGATGTTGCCATCCCAGCTGGTACCATAAATGCTCAACGAGCGTTAAGTCTGGAGACCTGGAGGCCAAGGAAGAGTGTCGACAGCTCGGAGGCAGTGCAGGGAAACCCATGCTGTATGAGGCGGGCATTATCTTATTGAGGAAGGGACTACCGTGGCCTCTCCATGAAGGGGAAGAACATGAGGTCGCAGACTTCTGAACGTATCACTTCGCTGTCAATATTTCCCAAATCATTATCAGCGAAGACTGAGAATCATAGTAGATAGCTCCCTAAACCATGACGCCACTAGTTCTAACAGTCTGTCGATAACAATGAAATGTGGATTTTGCGCTATGTAGCGTTTCTCCATGCTCGAGTACAATAGTAATCCGTGTACAGACAAATCCTAGATTCATCACTAAACAACGATTCGTTGCCGTTCAAAGCACCCGCTCACTAAAGCACTGAAATTGAAACCGCCTATGCAAGAGTGTTACTGGTGGAGAGCTTAAGGATAAATGCAAATTTCATTCTGCAAATCGCCTAGCAAACATGCGGGTAGGCACAAAGATTTCTAGTGATGCCGCTACGTGTCAGTGAATGGACACCTTAGATCATTAAATCAGCTTACATTTCTTTTTAAATTTTAAAAATTTTAAAAATTAAAAAAAACTTTAAAAACATCAAACCAGTTTTCAACCTTCCTCAGTGAAGGAGTAGGAATAGAAGAGCAGACAATATATGGAGGTTAGGGACCAATGAAATCGCTGAAGAAAAAGCACATTGCGGAAAAATGGAGTTTGCCAATGGGTGAGAAGCTGATTGCTATGTCACCCAGCGCAATTCACAGAAAGCAAGGACCACGTGGTAATATTTAGAAACCAAATGATTGATATGCCACATAGCGGAGATCAGAGGGAAATACAAGTGTTGAATTCTACGTGTCAATACATGACATTAACGGATGAAAACTGAATCTATTAAACTAAAAGGCCCTTGGGGTTTTAGTGAAACCATATTGATATATTGGTTTTGCGGAAATTCAGTCATTAATACATTTGTCCGTCGATAAAATGAAAATGGACTCTTCGTATTTTCGAAGGGAATGCTGTTCTTCTTGGGCGGGATAGATTGATTGGAAGCGTGGAAGTCAGGTCCAATTTTTGGGAATGCTGCACGGTAACATACGACATATTAGAATAGTTGATGGCTCGAACGTGTTCCAATATGCGTTCCTCCACGGATCAGCTTGTTTCCCCGAGATAATCGGCGTGAATTCCGCTAGGTGACGTGGCAATCAGCTTCTCACCCTTTGCCAAACTCCGTTTTCCGCAATGTGCTTTTTCTTCAGCGAGTCCATTGGTCCCTAACCTCCATATTGTGTCTGCTCTCCTGTTCCTAATCATTCACTGGGAAACGTTGAATCATGGTTTGGTTTCAAGTGCTGTTTTTTTTAAAGATTTTTTTAATTTTTAAATTTTTAAAACTAAAAAATATTTTTAAGCAACTGTGATAGCTTTTAAATTCGTTCCTAAGAAAATATCATGTATAATAAATAACAAAGGATATTCGAGGATGGGACTAATTGTAGAAGGTAAAAAACACGCTTTTCAAGGCCTGCTACAAGATGTAATCAGGATAGTGAAGTCCTTCGTAGCAGGAAGCAATCCGTCAACCCAGAGGATTACTGTTATAAAGACAGGAACATGTTTAACAACTGTGAACACCATAATCAATCGGGATTTGACTTAAAAAAAAGCATCATGGCCGAGTTCATAAGCTTCTGTTACATTTTAGAGCGCCGAACAAATACTATAAAACTGTAAAAGCGCATCTATCAGGAGAATTAATGTTTAAAAACTCTTAAAAGTCATGCTTTGCATATTATATAATGATTAAAAGATATAAGAATTATGTATATACAAGCATAATTCAGAAGTAGTTATAAATATATATTCCGCCGCCTAGCTGCTGACCTAACGGAGGAATACGTTGCTTGGCAGAATATATTAATAAATCAGTACATTATTGTACATTACTGCGTTGTCATCAGACGTAAGCAAGTGTGTAAAATTTCTAGATGATTAACTGATGGGAAGTGACTTAAAAATTAACTACAAGATTTGATCCGATACAGTGTGATTTAATAAAAGCATGGCAAAGATGGAAATTCATAGTTACATTAGATGAAGCGTATATCTATTTTATGACTGCAACAAATTCTCAAGCATTTACTACCGTCAAAGAGGCGACAAAAATTTTCAAAAATGATGGTATACAGAATGCAAATAAACTTTTCGAAGAAATTCATGATCATCGCTGGATACAGTTACAGTTAAGGTCAATTTAAGCATTCCTTGTGTTGCACATATTGCAAAGGTGAACTCCCACTACTATTAAACTAAAGTTCTGGACCCAATTTAACCGAACTTAGTCATTTATACGGTAAAGACATCAACAAGATATGGCTCCATCAAGATAAAGACTCACACCTTTTTAAGTCACACCTCTTTGTTTCTGGAGAGAATGGAAGAGGAAATAGGAATACACGCTATAGCTTTCAGTGACATTCATGTAAAGTCACTAGATGCTGCAACAATGGATTTCTGTTCATTTGAACTCCTAAAACGAGCACTAGAAAACAGGCGTTCCCGCACGATAGATGATCTCTGGAAATCTTGTCAGAAGTAGTAAGCAAAAATCGATATGATGGTACTCCTTAACAGCCTGCCTCAATGGAAATTACAATGGAGAGCAAGAGTAGCAGAAAAGGGCTATCAACTAAACCTCATCGGTGATAGGGACACGAATTTTGTGCACATCACTGAAATTCGTTTCTAGAGATCCATATTATCTCTGGGAGAACGAGTCAGTACTTGTGTTACTATTGGTATGGATTGTATTGTGCTTGATGGGAATCCTTGGATAGACAAGTTCTCTATCAAGTTGAATCTAAGACAACAGCAACATTATCTTGTTCCTGAAGATTTAAAGAAAAGTATATGAACATTTTTATTATTCGTGCATTTTTAGCAGTGTAACAATTATGAAATATACAATTCTTCCTGCTAAGTAGCCTTATTCAGAGCTTCTAGAGAGAGAATAAAGAAACTATTCTGCAAATTGGAGTAAATACAATATTACTATTAAGTATTACTATCAATATTTTGTATTAAGAAAAAACAGAAAACAGATCTCTACGTCAAGAAGCTATTAAAAGACTAATAAGAGAAACTGACATTTTCTCTTTTGATATTCTGTTAATCAACTTTTTTTTTATGAATTCAGTAGAAATGCAGAAGCAGTAGAGTTATGAATATTATTGACAATATAGAAATTAGTATTAATCCAGTAACTTTGTCGCCTGAAAGTATGGGGTAGTATGCGTCAAATCCGGTAGTTCTGATTTTTTTCAGACTTGTTTATGACGTTGGCCTAATGAATAATCCAAGTTTCTGACCTCGAGCGCCGAAAGCAACTTTGTCAAAAATTGAAAAAACCGCGAAAAAAATCGTTTTTTTTTTCTTTCAAATTTTGGCGATTATAACCCTAAAGGACTAGTTTTTGAAAAAACTTTCTTAGGACGTTTTTAAAGTAGACTAAATTTGCTACAATATGATACTAGTTTTTTTAAAAACTAGTCCTTTAGGGTTATAATCGCCAAAATTTGAAAAAAAAAAACGATTTTTTCGCGGTTTTTTCAATTTTTGACAAAGTTGCGTTCGGCGCTCGAGGTCACAAACTTGGATTATTCATTAGGCCAACATCATAAACAAGTCTGCAAAAAATCAGAACTACCGGATTTGACGCATGCTGTGATGTATAAACTTACTGGACTATATTGCTTCATACTATTGATGATATTTTAAAAATAACGGATTGATCCTGTAAGGTTTACTCCTTCGAATTAGCCATTCTCACCAAGAAGTTACCTAAAATATTTGTGTGACATTTCTTAACTTAACAGAAGATTTTAACTAGCATTACTTCTGACATTCTGCATTCTCTTACAAGTTTTAATTCTCAACGGGAATTAAAGATATGAAAAAAAGAAATTCCTAGTTTCCTTAAAATCTTTCGTTTTCTTCGTTATTTCTTTTTTAAGTCGATTGGCTGAATCTGGTGATCTGGTATATTATTGTTTTCTCATATTCTTCTTCCCATCTTCTGAATTACATTCAGTCCAAATTTTTGTTTAAAATATAAAATTGAAAAGTTCTCCAGATGAATTAATAATTAATAAAAGTTAATGAATAAATTATTTTTTTTGGCTTTTTAGGAAGTTATGTTATTTTAGGTGAGCATGAAAATGAATCTGCAATTTCTGTAAGCAATTCCATTGCAGGCATTGGGAATGCAGCCCACGAAGCTACGATTTTCAATGTTTTTCTAAAGTATCGTACTATTTTAGTAACCTGTATTATAATACATCTTGCGACTGCCCAAACCCTCCTCTCTTGATGTACAATATTATGTAGACCCATAATATCATCTATATACCTCACTTCTGCCAATCACTTTCCGATGATCCTTATAGAAACTGGAATATGAAGTATAAAGGATATACATATCGTTAAATATCATGATACAATAGAGAGAGTTCAATTTGTTTTATGAGACAAAATGAAGTTATATTTTGAAATATACAGTATTCCAGATAAAACAAGAGATTTTAAATGAATATTTTTACTATCATTTGTTATGAGAGCTTAAAAGTAATTTTCAATATCATTCACAAAGTTTCTTCAGATGAACAAAATAACTCTTCAAAGTTAGACACTTCGAGATTGAACAATTAGACATGAAGAAATCGAACCTACCTTTTTCACAACGCCTATCTCTTCCTCTAGGACACTTACAAACATCTGGTTCAATACAGGTGCCTTCGTCGAAGCATTTATCAATGCAAATTGCTGGAAAAGAAAGAAGTTGAATTTGCAAAAGTCAAGAGTTGCAAACAAACAACAACAATAGGAAAATGCGCTTCCATTTGCTTTATTCCATTATTCAGAATAAAATAATAAGAATGTTGTCAAGCATTTCAAGAAACCAGATACTGAATGACACCTATTGTATGAAAAAAAAAAGAAAAAAAATTTATATTTTGCGGCATATAAGTCTAGATTTTCGTAAATTGGCAATGCGCACGCAATGTTCACCCCAATAATGCATTTATAACAGTATTACTATTGCTCATTTTAATAGATTTTGGTTAACATTAATAGTTGTTGTCTCGATCGAATTTTCAATTGTTATTATTATTTTTAAAGATATTTAAAGGAGAGATTTTCAGCATGTTCTAAAGTTTATTCCACAAAAACAATATTTAGTTGACTTACCACATTTCGACAAGATATTTTGTTATTTTTCTTTTTTTTTTAATCCATAACTCCTTATCTTTTGAATGGATAAGTAGGAAAATTGAATAAGGATCTTGCATTTAACAATCTAAAACTATAGCTTTCAAGGCTGAATTGTTTTAAGTAATTATATGAAACAGTAAGCTGCATCAGTTGAATTTTGTCGCTAATTTTTACTCTTTAATTTTTTTATTAGATTTTATTTTGCTTTTCACTTAGCCACTGCAAAGTGTGACTTAAAATTCTGTCATCTGACTATATGGAAGTAATTCACGAGAACCAATTCCTAGAATCCCGGGGAAAGTTTAGTTGTCCGTCCAAAAGATTTCTGCAGAATTTCTTGCAGAGGCCTTCTCTAATCTTTCCTTGAATGAAAGTCCATTTCCAGCTTTCTATAGGTATCCAAATTATTACTCTTAGGAGTGACAAGATAAATCAACTTTAAAGTTGAAATAAGTGAGAAAAAAAAAACGCAATTTTTTTGGCTTCGAAACTTTCTATATTGCATTACACTTTCCTTAATATCATTCCCATCGCGGACCAGTATTTAGTGAATTATCTAATGGTAAAAATCCGTAAATTCTTTATATATACAGGGTGTTCATTTTAACTGAAGACATTGAAATATCCCGAAAACTACAAATCGGATCAAAAAACTTTATAATTAAAATTTGTTCGTCTCGGAGGGGGACATCCAATGATACCAAACTCGATCCCCCACCCCCCACCCTTATGAGGTGAGGGGTTGGGAAGAAAAACGTAAATAGGAACCTCCATTTTTTATTGCAAATTCGGATTCTCCAGAAAATTTCACATTGATTTGATGTCCTGTATGTCGGGGTTGCTCGCAGATGGCGCTGCAATCGGCAAAAATCAAAATGGTAAAACATCGTTGAAAATTGGGGATATCTCAAGAAATAAAAAATCATATGAAATCAGAGAAATAAAAATGTAGACGTATGTGATATTTATCAAATGCTATCCAATGACACGTGAATTAAACCCCCACCTCCAGGCTGCGAGAGTGGGAGAGGCAATTATTTCATAACTTGTAATGGGAAATCCCATTCTCAACGTTGTATTCCTCCGACAAAACGAAAAAGGGACTGCTCTATCATAAAAGGCAGTGCAGTGCGATCAGAGCTTACTTATCTTTCAGAATTAGAGCTGAAAGCATCTCTTAACTTTCACTGTACGTGAATAGGTTTTATTGCCTGCACATCTACCATTCATTGCTACCGTAGAATAGAATTGCAAGTGGACAATGAATCGTGCAACCGTAGAAGAAAAAATTGAAATGATTCTGATTTATGGTGGATGTAGGAGAAATGCTGACGATGCTGTTGCCTTGTATGCTGAGCGGTTTCCAGATAATGTTCGCTCTCGTTCTTTTTTTACAAAAATTGTGAATGTCTTTATCTCTGATGGCAACGTATAAACCAAGAAAAGGAAACGAAGAAAAATTGTTACAGGAGAAGGTAATGAAACAGCTGTACTAGCAGCTGTTCACCTAAACCCACAGATAAGCACTCGGCAATTACAACGCGATTCCGGAATGTCCCTAGATAGTATTGTCAACGTATTGCATCGTTATAGGTATTATCCATATCACATTTCACTGCATCAAGAACTTCATGGCGAAGATTTTCATAATCGAGTAGTATTTTGTGAATGGGCTCTTCAACAACTGCAAAGTAATCCCAATTTCTTTGCTAATGTACTATTTTCAGATGAGGCTACATTCAGAAATCATGGTAGCATTAATCGCCTTAACATGCATTACTGGAGTGTAGAAAATCCCCACTGGTTACGGCAAGTTGAACATCAACGTCCTTGGTCAGTTAACGTTTGGTGTGGAATCATAGGGAACAAACTCATTGGTCCTTATTTTATTGAAGGTACTTTGAATGGAATCAGATATCGAAATTTTTTGGAACAGGAACTACCAATACTACTTGAGGATGTTGCCTTGGACGTTCGACAAAGTATGTGGTATCAGCATGACGGTTGCCCAGCGCATTACTCACGTCATGCAGGGGAAATATTAGATCGTGATTACAATGGTCGGTGGATTGGCAGAGGTGCCCCTATTAATTGGCCTGCTAGATCGCCGGATTTGACATCGCCGGATTTCTTTCTGTGGGGTTATCTAAAAGATAAGGTTTATCAACAAGTGCCAACAGACCGTGAAAACATGGTAGAACGCTTAAGAAACGCCTGTGCTGAAATTCCCGCAGATATGCTTCTGTCCTGTGTACAGTCATTTGGAGACAGGATCAATAAGTGTATTGAAGTTGAAGGTCGTATTTTTGAACACTTACTGTAATTGGACAAAACACTCCGATATGTGAGACAAGAAAAAGAAGAGACACAACAGAATACATTACAAGTTATGAAATAATTGCCTCTCCCACTCTCGCAGCGTGATATACCCTGTATGTATATATATATATATATATCTCGAACGGGCCAAAATCAAAGCTACCTCTTCGAGTTTCGTTTTGGCTTTTTGAAATTTCAAATTACTGTCCGGCTCTAAAAATATTCAAGAAGGAATAACAGAAATTTTGAATGTTAAAGAGAATAGAGAAGAAAATCTATATGAAATTGTGAGTAAAGTTGCATCAACAATAAATGTGCCATTTGAGAAACAAGATTTGGAAGCAGTTCATAGATTGCCAACATACAACACAAGAAAAACTAAGCCTATAATTGTAAAGTTTAAAAAGAATGCAGACAAAGAATGAATGGATGGAGAGAACAAAATTGTAAGTAAAGATATTATCAACAATGCAGATGATAGTCTTATTTTCATAAATGACAATCTAACAAAAAATCAGAAATTTTTGTTGTGGAAAACAAAATTAAAAGCTAAAAAAAATTGTATAAGTTCGTATGGATTAAGAATTGTACAATTTTGGTGAGAAAAGGTGAAACTTCAAATGTAATAAAAATTTTTGATATAGATGACTTAGAAAAACTGGTGTAAGGAAATGGCTAATGATATACTGTACAATGATATTACAAAATATCTGTATTATAATGATACTTTTGAATTGGAAAATTTGGAGGAATGGAAAGATATGATTAATAATAAGGATTTGAAAGATAGTAATCTCAATATTATACATCTTAATATAAGATCTGTTAGAAAAAATTGGGATTTATTTGTTTGTAAAATTAATTCATTACTAGAATTAATTGATGTTATCATCTTGACAGAAGTAAATGTATTTGAAAATGAAGTAGAATTGTATAATATTAACTATTGGAATATGTATTATAAATTAAGAAATGAACAAAAAGGTGGAGGAATTATTATTTATATTAAATTTAACATTAAGGTTGAAAGAGTTCATATATTTTCAATTAATTTTGAAAATTTAAGTCTTATATTAAAAAAAGATATGTGGAAAACTAATATAAATATTTTTGCTATCTATAGACCTCCAAAACAAAAAATTAAGTTATTCATAAATGAAATGGAAGAACATTTTCAAATACATAATATGTTTTTTGGAAATAATTCTGTGATAATTGGAGATATGAATATAGATTTATTTAAATTTAATGAAAGTAATAATGTAAAATTATATTTAGAAACTGTAGCTTATCAAGGATTTAAAAATTGTTTATATGGCATTACAAGATATGGAAAAACTTCTACAAAAACTACAAAAATTAATATTGATCATATCTTTCTGAATGATTTATATAGAATTTATAAAAGTTTTATTATAAAAGAAAACATTTCAGATCGAGTTTTCACTGTATTACAAACAGCTTTGTTAGTGTAAATGTTCACTTCTACGAATACACGGCAACATATCCTGCATTCAATTTTATTCTCTACTAAACTTTGCTCAAATGAATACAATAAAAACTTAAAATACCAATCTATCTTTTCGATTTAACTTACAGGTCTGTAGATTTTCCTTTTTTCTTCATATTAAAAAATACAGTAGTGGTTCTTCAAAATAAACGTCACCTTTATATTATAACTTTAACACTTACGTTTTTCGCAATTTCGTCCTTCATAACCTCTGTCACAATCGTTACAACGATTTTCTTTCGAAGACCAAACACCACCGTGTTGACACCGTCCTGGAATAAATAAAACTACTTAATAAAGGAAAATATCTATGTTCTACGAGGGGTGATCAGAAACTAAGGTTACAAAGCCTGCAATGAAACGTGTACATTTTATTTCATACAACCAATACAGCCGACGTTTATTTCATATAACCAATACGTGTACATACTTTAGGTTATTTTTCGATGTAGTCTCCATATCGGTTTAGGCACTTGTCGCTTCGTGGGATGAGTTTGAATATTCCTCACTGGTAAAAATCCTGTCCTTGCGTGTTCAGGCACGTTCTCGCGAAGAGTTTCACCTCCTCGTCTGAAGCGAATCATCTGCATCCTAAGTGCTCCTTCAAGTGAGAAAACAGGTGAAAGTCGCTGGGAGCGAGTTCCGGGCTGTAGGCAGGGTGGTCGATGATGTACCAGCGAAACTGCTTCAAAAGCGTGGTGGTCTTCTGGGCTGTATGAGGTCGCGCGTTGTCGTGAAGGAAGATGACGCCCTCGGTGAGAAGTCCTGGCCGTTTCCTCCTGATTGCTTCGCGCAATCGTATCAAGGTCTCGCAGTATCGGTCAGCGGTCACCTTGTGTCCTCTTTCTAAAAACTCTATGAGTATGACATCCGCGCTGTCCCAAAACACAGCGGCAGCCCCATCACCTTCCCGGCAGATGGCGTCATCTTAAACTTCGTTGTCTTTGGATAGAAGGGGTGTTTCCACTCCATTGATGACCGCTTACTGTTGGGGGTGTAAATGTGGATCCATGTTTCGTCACCCGTGACAATGTGGTGAAGACAACTGTTCCCTTCCGAAGAGAACCGTTGCAAAAGTTGCAGATTTACCCCCATGCCCTTCTCCTTGTGTTGGTTGGACAGATTTCGTGGAACCCATCGGGAAAATACTTTCCGATACTGCAGAATATCGTGAACAATGTGACGAACGCTTCCGATCGACATTCTCAATTCTACCGTCATATGCCATAACGTGATCCTCCTGTTGCCCTGAATCAGCTCCTCCATGCCAGCTGTGTTCAAATCTGTTAATGCCGTGCTGGGTAGGCACTGCGATCCTCGTTGGTGACATTTTCTCTACCGGCCGCAAACTTTCGACACCATTCTGCGACATGCTGACGAGACATTACAGTCTCTCCGTAAACCTCTACCAGGTGCCGGTGAATTTCAGCCGCGGTTACATGTTTCGCCCACAGAAATCGAATAACGGAGAGGATTTCTTCGCGAGACCAGTTTTCTAAACGAGTCGCCATTTGTGTATACCTACCACTAGCGCTGTAGGTGGTGGGTGGCTGAAGCTCTGCACAGTTGCCAACCGCATGTATTAGAACGAAACTCCAGGAATATCGGCCTTCTAACCTTAGTTTTTGATCACCCCTCGTAATAATTAATTCTCATTAAATAATGCAGGTTATTTACAGTTAAATGTAGGTTCGACTATTTTAGATAACTTTTCTTTTCTAAATCATGATATTAACTTTTTTAAAAAATATATTAAAATGCTCAATTCCTATAACACAGGTATACCGCTTATAAGTATACCTAATAGGATTGATAAACATTAAAAAATAAAATAAAATAAAAATAAAAAAAAATAAACGATTACAACTATCAAATACATCAATCACACATTTTCAAAAGCAAAAAAAAAGTTATTTTAATTTATATGACAAATCTTAACATCAAAATTAAATGAAATCCAATGGTATTAAGGGATTTCATATTTGGACAATTCAACAAAAGATTAAAACAAGAAAGGCTCCAAACGTATTAAAAATAGTAAGAAATAAAATCTAGGTAACAAATGTTTAGTAACTTTTTTAACTATTTTAATTTATTTGCTTTTTTAGATTATTAATTGTTTATACTTGTTTAGTTTTTTTTCAGGGAGTATTACTGTTCTCATTTCTGCCATCTATTCCATGGTATTGGTCGGATTAAGGAAATTGCCATTCGAATTTCTTTTATCCCAACAGTACGTCTGGCATTATTCAGGCCTATTATGTAACCCCTCGTTATCCTGACTCGTTACGCGAACCGTTAACAATCACAACGAGTGTCATAACGATATCGGTAAGAGTGGTATACTGTAACTTGACTCGGTAGAATTCCGTTTCCGGTCTACATTTCCAATTTACCAGGACTGACTACTCGTTAACTTCAAAGGCAAGTGACCGTCAATTGTTTGATTTCCACGCTTTGCACGTGATAAATGCGTAGTGCGCATGCGCTGAAATAACGCCGTAGTGGACCTCGCCATCGCCATGAACCTGGAACTTAAACGATCTGTGAAAACTTATACAGAGAAGTACAATATATATGTCGATTTCCTGAATTACCATGAAAATTTTCGTGAAAATAGGTCACAGAAAGATGTCAAGGGCTGGTAAAATGCAGGGCTGTCAGGACCTGTAGAAATTTATTAAAATTTAAATTAATTACATTGATAACATAATTTTTGCCTCATTCATACGTTCCTTACAGGAAATGAACATGAATTAGGCTGTAACATACATTGATACGACTAATACAATCATTGCTTCAAATTATTTATCTAACTGCAGGTACAGCAGTGTTGCGCACGGAGGATTGAAGGTGAGGCGCGATTCTGCCTAATAGTTTCAGGGCAACTTCTTAAGGAAATCTGAAGAGTTCCTGAAATTTCCTATTCGGCATTGAAAAGGGATCACTGTTATCCCTCAATTCCCTCTGCATGTTTCTATGCCTTATGCTACGAAAGGCAACAATACAGATATAACCTCAAATGGTTTCTTTACAATCGCAACAAATTGTAATGAAAGGTTGTAACATTTTGTTTTAACATACAAATGTAATGACACAGTTGTTTTACCAGGCGTTAAGTTACTGTCCATTTCATTTTTTTCCGTGACACATATTTTAAAATGTGTCGCCTTGAAATCAGGTTTTGAACCGCGTAGGCCTTATATCGTTCGTTACTAGGTAGCTACTTAAAGTACTATGTCGTCGAGACTATATATATTTCATATAGATATATTCCTTCCTATCATCGACTTTGGCCAACTATGGACGACGGGTTAGCTATACCTGACAACGTCTGGGTGAGGCTAGGAAATTCAAGAAGGGGGACGAGATTTCACATCTCGTCCAGAAATAGCCCTGAGATAGTAAGTCCCAGGGGAGAAACAGTCGAAACACAGAAGAAGTTTCTTAAGAAACAGCCATGCCCACGCCGGGATTCGAACCCAGGTTCCAACACAACAGCCACACGGCAGACCGCCGTCTAGACCGCTCGGCCATGCAGGAACGGCTATAGATATATTATTTTTAATACATTTAACATCTGATGATGAATCCAACCAAAATATTCGAAATAATTTCACTGTTTGTTTTCCTGTAGTATTCTCAACGTCATTGCGGAGGTAGGTTCGGCCTGCGATTGGGTATTCATTTTTTTGTTTGTGTCCAAACGCTTAACTCTTGAATTCTTTTATTTTTTTGTCACTTTCGAGGAACACAATTCAATTCTTCACTCATTTCATGCTCTTCTTCTCTTATATACCATCAGGAAAGCTGCGTTCATTTTCACGTTATGCCGTAACTGCACCTACGAGGTACATGATGCTCGCTAACTGGTAGCGAGGACTCGTTATTCCTAATGATGCCATGAGCTCGTTGCGGCGTTACAGAATAAGAATTATCGTTAAGATCGGTTAACCGGTCATTATCACGTAACGAGATGCTTACAGAATAGGCCTGATAATCTGTCCGTTGTCAATCATAACAAAAACTTTTCAATATTCGTGCAACGTAATAAATTACACGATCACTTGCAAATCAATTACACTGACTTATTTTCTTAACTTTTTGTCGAATAGTAACAAAGAATAATAAACATTAACTTACTGTTACTATTAATGTCATCATTTTAAATCAGTACTTTTTGTGACCACCTTTGTTTTTTTTATAATGGACAGAATATGATTTGTCTTGCTGTCGATTAGGGATTTGCAGTAATCATTTGAAATGTCTTTGCACCACATGAACGTTATTTGCTTCAATCAAAGCTTGGGAATTTGATGCTGTTTTTCTGTAACCTTGTCTCTGAAAATGGTTCACAAAATGTCAATGGGATTGAGATCGGAACTGTTTCCGGGCCAGTCAAGCACTGTTATTTTGTTTCTCTCTAGAAAATATTTTACTGTGTTTGATTTGTGGCATGGAACACCATCATGCATAAAGATTATGCATTGTCATATAAGTTATCAGGTTTTTTCGTAACATTTCCACATAAATAGAACCAGTCATTGTAGTTCTTTTCTGCAGAAAGTATAATTAAGCAGTACCAGATGTTGACATAGCACCCCATATCATCTGATTGGAGGATGTCTCATGGTGCTAACAGTGTATTTTTCATCGAACCTTTTATCTTTTGGTCGTCGAACATGTGTTTGAAATCATGCAAATTGCTGCAAATTTGATTCATCTGAAAAAAGAACTTGACTCCAGTTTTCAGCAGTCCACCATTGATGACGATTAACAAATTCGAGTCTTTTCTTTCATTAAGTCTAGGTTGATGTGCATGCTTATAGGATTTTAATACAAATTCTTTGTTAAGACGTCGGGAAACAGTACTGATACTAACATCAGTCCCTGTGGTTTGTAGAACGGCCTTGATTTTCTTGCATGAACTCCTCGGAGAACGCGTAACAATTCGCCTGGTATTGTCATCACGTGAGGTTGTTTTCCTAGGACGTCCACGTTTCTTTCGATCCCTGAATTCACTGGTATCTCGAAATTTCGTGATCGTATTATGGATAGCGGTTTTGCTCACATTCACCTTTTTGCTAATTTCACGTTCAGAGTATCCTTCACGATATAGTCACTATTTTTGACCTCAGAGTAATACTTAAATGATTTTTTTTGTCCATTTTTGACTGTAGAGATAGTACGTACAAAAACCGCACAGTATGAAAACAGGAAGGAAAGTGAGGCTCGTACACTTCCCATAGCTCTATAAACATCAGTCTCTATGAGATGATGCAACACCGACAGCAAGTTGCGCAATGAACAAAGAACACTACGCAATCAGAAGAAATCTCATAATAACAACAGGTAATCTTAAACTTTTGCAAATGGTTGCAGGTATATCAAATTCTAATATTCATGTTGGAAATCTATCCTGTTTATAATTTAGTTTTCGCTGGAAATACACGTACTTAAATAAATTTATGGAATATCTATTCTACATTAATAGTTTTCGAAGTTTGATTATACTATATGCTTGATTGCTTGCTTTTCAGCATATAATGCCTATTGTTTAATTGTACTATATTAAAATACTGTATTCAAATTAAGCTTTTTTAATCTTTCAAAATTCTATTTTTATGATCCAGTCACTACTGGATATGACCTATTCGGCACTAGACTGCTAATAATTTTACAAATATCATTCTGCATTGCTTTTTTCAGGACCGAAATGAATAAAACCTTAAAAAAATAAACTCCGGGCAATTTAATAACATGCATGGCTGTTTAAAAATTTCAAACTTTATTTGAAAAAGAAAAGTTACATGCCTAATACTCACAAAATAAAGGGATGAATTGCGGAATGAATCACAAGCCTGCAAACATAGGAGAACGGATAAATTATAGGATATGCTCAAGGATATGATCTTCCTCCTGCTTAGACCTTCCTGTCTTCAAGAACTCGCCGGAGACTTCCGATAAATACACTTTACTACAGCAATTCTTGTTCATTGTTTTTCCTTGCATTGTCTATGCTTTCACAGATGCAAAATAAGGAGATTAAAATCTGGGCAAACGGATTCAATCCTCCTACCTGCATTGAGAATATCGATGCTTTCTCCCTATGTTTCAGGACTTTTGACTGAGACGTTTGACTTACTATTAACAACCAACCTCTCTCACAAAACTCTCCAGTAAAGAAGCTATCACATTGACAGATATCTTTCAGGTAATTCCAACTTCCCCTATCATTACAAAGACCTGCAAATGCAATTAATCGGCATCTTACTGAGTGCCTATTTAGATATATTACTAAATATTAGAGACGGTATTACAAATATCCTCACAATTATAAGATCTATGATATTTCTTTATAAATATTTACTTTTATAGTTCTACTTACTTCTTTCACATATATCGCCTTCGTATTCTGTGGGACATTCACATTTCGAATCCTTAATACTCCAGTTTCCATTATGAAAACATTCCCCTGAAAATTAAAGAAATAAAATGTCCATTCGGCAAATGACCAAAGCAAATCGTATAATCTAATAAGTTATTCAAACTTAGGTGAATGTAAATACAAGAATATTTGTTTCTACACATAGTATCCGGCTTTCAGATATTACTTTTTTTTGGCAAATTTATCGAATAATTTGCAATGACTTTGTTATAAGGTTTTAAAGTGAATACTATTTACTAAAATCTCTTTTTTAAGTGTTCTTTTCTAAAAACAAACAGCAAACACATAGACTGTGTGGTTAGTCGATTAAAGTTGATTAAATTGATTTTAGGATTACATTTAGTTTTATACTTGAAGTGCAAAGATGGCGGATGTTTTGATAAATCGGTACAATGAAGTATACAATTCTGTTTCAAGTGATGGGTTCTATGGTCTATTTCGCTTGTGTTGAACAATTAGATAATTTGAATCAACATTCTATCAATTTAATCTCTCATAATCAGCAACTGAAGATAGAAAAAAAAGATAATTTTAGAAGTCACTTCTTTTAAAAGAAAAAGAATCTATTATTTTAAATCTAAATCCTCTACGTTCTCTCAGGAATTTTTCAGGACTTTTATCTAAGAACTTTCATCTGACCATATTTCTCCTTCTCTTTCATTTTCTATTTTTTCGCTTTTTATCTACCATATGACCTGGGAAAAATTCCTTTCGTGATTTCGTAGGACACGTGATTTTAATAAATGTTTAAATGTTTCATTTGAAATCTTTGAACAAAAAGCATGTAAATCTGTTTTTGTGGTTTTTTAAGTCACATAACACAACTGTGGCGTTTTTTTTTTCTTCAAAAATGTGAGAAAAGTTATAGCCAAGCTATGATTTAAGAAATGAATACTATATGACGTCATTTATAAGATTATAAGTAGGAATCAAAGCATAATATAATTCCTGCTGATAAATTAATCTCTCCAAACACATACTAAAATGTTCTACACAGGAAAGCTAATCAGCGCAGAAAGTTGTCCATGAATATCAGAGAGTAATGTAATTCTCCCTATACTGCGAGATTCAGAACCACTGTCATAATTTTAACACAGGCAAATAATACGTTTATAAAGTAAATGAAAATTAGAATTATTTTGTGGGACATTTAAGACTCCTGATAATCCAATATTTGCTCTCAACAGGAATTTGAAAAGATTTCCTTCAATTGGAGAAGTTTCAATTATTATTGACTTTCTGTATAAGGAATGTGAAGCTTGCCCTGAGGCTAGAGGGAGATTTTTACCCTGTTATTTTTCTTGACAATTCTGGATTTCTTATGAATTTATTGTAATAAAGGACTGTTTTGTCTTTTTTAAAGATATACAAGTTTGTTTTCTTTAAATTCTTTTAGCTTTGATTGTTCGGATATAAGTCTGATTTTAAATTATTTGAATAGGAATTGCCCCGTTTTTGATCAACATCATTCTCATTGATCACTTATACTTGTATGCATTAAATAAGAAAACCTTTGCAATTGAGATGGTGATTGCATACGATAGATAAGACTTTTTTTTTTTTTGGCCTATACTCGAATAATTTTAAAAATTATTGTAATTTTCCGAGTTTAATTATTTAACTTAGAATTTATTGTCAAAATGATGTGTTTAAATTAATAAAAATTATCACTTTAATAAAATGCCAACACACAATTTCAAGATAAAAATTCTATTTTATAAAAAGTTAGTATACTCAGCATGAAGCTTTCGGTCTCTTAGATGGCCGCCCCTCATCAACATTCATCAACATGTTGAAAGGGGCGGCCGCACAGGAGCCCGAAACCTTCATACTGAGTATATTAACTTTTTATAAACTAGAATTTTTATCTTAAAGTTGGGCGTTGGCATTTTATTAATTTAATCATTTAATTTAATCATTTAATTATTTAAAAATTTTAATATCAAACAATGAATTGTTGCTATTATTTAAAAATACACATTTTGCCAATATTCGAACTACGAGCTGAATAGGCTGAATAACAAGTTTATCAGCAACTGTATTTTTCAATTTCCAATAAAATTTTCAATAATTTTCAATTTTCAATAAAATTCAATTTTCCAATAAAATCGTGTATTTTTATTGGAAATGATTTTATGATAATAAAGTTAAACATCCCGATAATACTTCATTGAATTTGTAACTACTATGTTCTAGTTCAAAATGAGAAACTTACAATAGAAGCAGTCTGGTTGATAATAAGTTTAGACCACATATTTAATAGCAGACGAAAACTCAAATAGCTGAATTTCCTTGCCAATATCTTCTGTGTATTTCTTTTGATTATATATCAGGAAATAATTGGAATAAATTTTTAATGAAAGTTAATTTTTTCTTTTATTTCTAAGACATTTTGCAGTAAATTTTTTGCTGATACTATTAAACACAGTAAGATTATGTTTTTCATATTTCTTTAATTTTCAACACTAAAATTTAATAGAACCTGCTTTGAATTCTCAGAAACTGAACGGAATAAAAAAACACTGATCTTTGTTTACCGATTTCACAAAACTTGCCAAAATATCTTTCAGCACATTTACAATCAGAGTGTTTGTAGTCCCATTCACCTCCGTGAAGGCAAAGGCCTACAAAAAGAAACAAAACAAAGAAATATATTTTAATAATAAAAATATCGAAGATCTACAGTAACTTTTAGAATGAAGGACCAGACACACAAAATATAAGAAAAAGATATAATTAATCCGCTTCCTTACATGTTACGAAGTATCTTGCAAACCTTCTCTTCAGATGAAAAATATTAAAGGAAAAACATAGGCACAATTTAAATTACACAGTATCGAAAAGTAAAATAGAATTATAATAATAACAGAGCATACAATATACAATCTCTAACCTTGTTAAGCAGACAAAAACAATAATAACATGTATGCTTACCGAAGATTATAATGCAATGCATTATTTATAGATATATCAGTGTTATAACACTTTTTGATTTAATTAACAACGATTCAAAAAAACTTTCTCAAATAATGGTCTTTCACCGTAGCATAAATAACCGGGTTTTCCACTAATAATCGGTGTCCTGTTTCACGGTGATGTAAAGCTGTCAAATATTCCATATTCTTTTGTCTAATGGCCCTATCGTGCTCACTCATGCGAACCTTGACCTTTCTTTTGGTCTCTCCAATATACCTACAACCTATATTTCCCCCTTCATATCATACCGAAAGAATGATACATCATAATATATTTTTCTTATATTTTGTGTGTCTGGTCCTTCATTTTAATCAATTTTCATATAATAAGGTCATGAATGTTTCAAATACGACGATTAGGACCATCGCCGATGGTTTTCCCCATGTACCCTTTGAAAAAAGGAAAAACATTTTTGAAGTTACACCTCAAATTGGCAGCTCTAACCCTGCTAGGATTTTCAATCAAGCTTGTTTTAAAAATGATCTTCAACCGATAAGTTGTAGGATCAAGGTTAACACTACAAATTGGAAAATTGAACAATTATTAAACACAGTCAAGAGACTTATGCTATCAGAAAGGCTTCATCAATCTAGATTAAAGCAAAAATAGTTAGCCACAAGCGTAAGGAAGGAAGCCGAAAAAAATCAAGAAATCGGTGGGTACTGAAATGTATTTGATTATTATAAAGGAGGCAGCTAAAAAGGAATGAATGCTTATCACTATATTGCAAACAGACATTGCAATAAGTTGGCTAGGCTAAGTCTCAAAAAATGGAATCAACGATTGAGCAATAGTGAAATAGGTCCTATACGTTTTATAAATGATAGTTACGTGGAGTTACAGAGGATCTTCTAAGGATTACTTAGAAGAGGTCTGGGTTTCAATATAGGTAGAGAAACATTAAACATTTATAAATTGGCCACGAAGATTGAAGCTCAGGTCATATTTATTGATAATCAAGATGTCAGAAAGGATATTAGGAAGAGAATTGAAACCCTGTGCTTAATGGTTTTAAACAAAATAAATTGTCGAACTCTAATTTGAATCTTAGGGAAAATATGGCTATGAAAGACTTAATAGAAATTACAAAAAAGGTCAAAATTACTAATGCGGATAAAGAGGTGCAATAATAGCTATGGATTTGGACCAATATAATGAAATGTGCAAATGTTTTCTAAACAATACTGAGGGAGTATGAAACCAGCTACACGGCAAATTGGTCATCTTTAGAATGAACAAAAATATTCGTAGTTATTAAAAGAAGGGGTTATAGATAAAGATTCCATGGATTCAAAAATTAATATGAACAATAAACTTCCTGAATTTAGAGGTCTTCCTAAAATATAAAAAAACAAAGTGAATGGTCTAAACAAGCTAGACCTATTGTTGCGTGCAGGAGTTCTGCAATTATGTGGGTGGCTAATTTGTTGGTGGGTGAATTAAAAAAGATTAATTATATTTCTAAATTTAGTATTATTAACAATGCTGGTTTTTTGTGTAAATTAAAAAGAGAGTAATGATAACACATCTTTATACATCTTTATCCATGCCATTAATAGAAAGGGCCCTCGATTGTATTTATGGTTTACATCACGATGAATATGAAAAGAAGGGCATCTTAAGATATCCATAATATCCTAAGGTTAGTGAGTACATTGTTTAAATTGCAATGGTTCCTATTTAATGGTGTGGTTTTCCAACAAACCAAAGGAGTTTTTATGGGATTAGCATCTTCTGCTATCTTGGCAGAATGTGTTATGAACTTCATAGAGGCTAAATTATGGAATTTAGAAATAGTAAAAAAGAATGTAATTTTTATGTGTAGATATGTGTAGATATGAGTAGATATGTTGACGATACATTTTCACTCATTAATAAGGATGAAGCAGATAACATTTTGTCTGAATTTAATCTTGCAAACTGTGATATCAAATTCACTATGGAAAAGGAAACAGATAATGGAATTTTGTTTTTAGATGTGCTTGTGATTAGGAATAAGGACTGTTTTGATACCATGGTATATAATATCGGAAGAAGATTAATGCTAATATAACTATGAATTTCCATTCGGCGGCACCTTTGTCTTATAAAATTAATGCCATACATTTGGCGATAACTATAGCTATTAAAATCTGTTTTTAAGGAATTGGATATGATCAGAATAATTTTTATGATCAGAATAATTTTTATAAGTAATGATTATCCACTAAACCTCATTAATGGTGTAATTTTAAGAAACATGCAAAAAGAAAGATTAATGAAGGATAATCAGGAGATTAATAAGATAGTGGAGAATAAAAAGATTATTAAACATATTTCAATTCCATATGATGAGGATTTAAGAAATAAATTGGCTCCGATTTTAGATAAGGTAAATATTAAAATTGCTCATAAAGCTGATAGAATATTTCCCCCTTCACATTAAATACCATAGACCACTCCCGTCTTATTTAAATTATTGGCATCATTTTTTGTTACGTGATTCAATGCATTCCTTACCAGCTTAATTTTAATCGATTTTCACACAATAAGGTCCTGAATACAGTAACTTTTATATGTCAAAATCTGAATAAATTCTAAAACGTTAATTGCCTGAATAACTGTCAAAATTATCTTAAGAATGAATCAAACTTACTAATATTGAACCTTCCTATTTTCCACATGAGAAAAGAAATTAAAAAAATAAAAGTTACGATATCTTACGTAATTGCTTAATTGATCCTACATTTCAATTAGTAAATTGCATGTGATAAACTGAACAGATTGAAGTTATTGCAATTTCGTAAGTTATATTTTGAAATTTATGAAGTTTTGTCATTAAAAATTTTGTTTCACGTTTTCTTAATAAAGTTAAATTCAAAGTAAAAAAAAAAACAATATATATTTATTGGACTGGTCTCATTTTGATTGCTAATACTTTTCATAGCATTGATGCGATGGATCATGATTTGGGGTCTTATTAAAAACCTCGATGGAGCTCATGAAAGCGATTACTGATAAAATCTATTTCGGTGAAGTCCAGTGGTCCTAAGTGTGGTAAATCTTAAAATTTCACTTTTCGATTATGGAGGTCTGTCTGTACTTCATGTACGGAGAAATCACTTCACCTGAGGGAAGTAGACAATGCTGTGAGTGCCATTAAAAAGGGTTTGATGGTCTTTTTTTTTCCTACGACAGAACCTGGTTCTTGATGTCCTCGTGCTCTGTTTTGTCCTATTGTTTTGCCTTTCAAGAAATAACAATCTCTCCGCGACCTGACTGTCGGTATGGCGCTTCAAATTTCCCAAAATGGTGTATGGGGACCTTGAACAGAAGCAACTTCTACTAAGTCTTCAAATGAAAAAAAAATTACGAGTATTACAGAAATATTAAATTATTATGGGATGAAATATAACCGTTTGGAATGTGAGGGGATTGAAGAGACTTGATAAGCTCTCAAGAAAGGAAGGAAAGAGAATAGAAGTGAAAATAATGGGAATTGCAGTTGTTACAAAATCTATTCGAGATGAGAATCTTGATGACAGCACGAGGTGACAGTAAGAAAAGAACTGTAGGAATTACAACGAATCAAACTATAAATAGATGATTTAGAGAGATTAATTGTTATACACAATCAAGAAAAAAGTGGGATTTAACATTATTTCATATTCATGCCACCAGAAAAGATGTGTTGAAAATGAAGTTAATTAACTGGAAGAAGTGATTAACAAGCAAGAGTTCATTGACTGTCTTATTATTATGGGAGATTCGAATATTGAGGTAGGATATGGCAGAGATAAGGGGATAAGAAATGAGAGAGGGGACGGTCTCATTAAAGTTTATTCCAAACGTTTCTTGTAGAGAAGGTAATACATGGTTTGAGCAGAAAGAACAGAGCATGCAGGGACAGCACTCGATGATATCACAAAATAATTTAAAAATATATTGGGATGAAATAAATGTAAGAATTGCATCAAGAACTGCAACACCAGAAGTCAGGAAAGCCAGAAGCTGACTTTGGCTCAGATCAGAGTCCACTAGTGTATCGACTAAATACGGTGAAAAAAAAAAAAATGAAAAATTTATGACTGAAACATTGATAAATTTTAATAAAAATGTGCAGAATATCTAAAAACCTGGAATAATTCTTGATGTTAAAACAACAAGGAAGTTTTAAAATACACTCATTAACAAAAAAAACGACGAATCTAGAAGGAGTTGTCCGATGGAGACAAAAATTGGTGGAGAGGAAGTTTATGTACAGAATAGAAAATGATTAAACTTTCAGACACATTTAATGATTTATTTCAGAGTTACAGAGTTACAAAGTAACGAGCTCAATAAGGTGTTGACCCACCTCTATCCTGAATGCAAGCTGCCACACGACGTGGCATAGAGTGATACAGCTCCCTGATGGTCTCCTTGCGGTATTTCTTGCCAAATTTGCTCCAATTGTCGGGCTAGGTAATCCACATTCCCTGGTGGATGCAGTCGTCCTCCAATCATATCCCAGACATGCTCGATTGGAGAGAGATCTGGGGATCTGGCTGGCCAAGGAAGTGTTTCACAAGCTGCAAGACAAGTCATAGCAACCCGTGCCGTATGTGGTCTGGCATTATCTTGCTGAAAATAAGGCCAGGGTACTGCAAAAGGAAGGGTAGCCAAACAGGTCTCAGAATGTCGTCGATGTACTGCTGTGCTGTAAGTGTGCCGCTAATGACGACCAAAGAGGTCAGGCTATCAAGGGAAATGGCACCCCAGACAATAACTCCTGGTTGAGGGCCTGTGTGGCGTACAATAGTGAAAGCAGGATCGGCACGCTACCCTGGGCGTCTCCAGACACATCTGCGACGATCGTCAGGACACAGTTTGGAAGTGGGATTCGCCACTAAACACTATACGTCCCCAGTCACCATCATTCAACCGGATCGAGCCAAGCACCACTGTAATCTGTCCCGACGGTGTGCAGACGTGAGTGGCAGGTGGCGTAGCGGTCGGTGCGAGCGTAAATGTCGCTCTCTCAGCCACGTCGCACGTGGTTGATGACGGTTGATGATGGTTGATAACGATGATTCAGGCGCTGTGACAGCTGATCTGACAATCACTCTATCCTCCCGCTCTGCTGTGGCCCTAGGTCACCGCTACCTTCATGACGCTGAAATCTGCCATTGTCCACCCATTCCTGCCAGCATCTTCTAATCGCCGCATCACTTCGACCCATATGACGAGCGATTCTCCGATTTGCCCAACCTACCTCTTTCAATCCAATGATACGACCTCTTTCAAACTCTGACAGTTGCACGTAATGAGCTCGAATCCTACGGCGAGGCATTTTTTCAGTCGTTGAAAGGTATCCTAACTCGCAATGCAACAGAAATTTTGACAATCAGATTCAGAATCGCTTCTTATATACACCTGCTGAGTGCGCAGTTCCGATGCGCTGTAGCTGTCGCTATTCATACATTGGACACCAAAGTTTAATCATTTGCATGGGCGGTCCCAATTTCTTTGCATAAGAAATTTCATTACAATCCAACAACTCCTTCTAGGTGAGTCGTTTTTTTTTTTGTAATGAGTATACATTGGCAGAGAAATCTATCTATCAGTCCAGGCAACGAAGACCAAAAAAGGCCGAATAAGGGAAATAATTCGTGTAAAAGCCAATTTTGGCACAGTTGTAGGGGAAGGTGTCCTGAACAACATACTAAAAGTACTGATGGGTGGGGGTGGAGCTAAAGGGTGGGTGGGGGTTTAAAGGTCCCTTTTTCCCCTTTTTCGTGAATAACTCGAAAACTGCGGCCTACAGCAAAACAATGTCCATATACTAAATTAATCTACATAAAATTCTCTACAAAAAAGGTCCTATACACTTTTTCGCTGGGATGTATACTTAAGGAGATATGGAGGGGGGAAAATGGACAATTTGGAAAAAAATGTTTGTTTTGCTGTTAAAAATGGCAAATATATTTCTCAATATGAAATTCACATTAATTATCGAAATCCTAATTGTCTTCGAAATCGAAACTATCGTCATCGTCGACGGTGTCTTCGATGGGGGCTCCGTTAGTGCACGAGCCGAAGCATACGGCGCAGACACTGGAGATGGCAATGCCTGCTTTCCGGCACCTGCAGTGCACCCCACACCCAGTCGTGCATCGGCAAAATATGGTGTAGAGAATGGATTCAGGTGCCACAGGATCGTTCGTTGTCACCGGCTGTAGGATGCCATTGTCTTCCCTGGCCCAACCCCATTGGGTGGGTGGTAGGGGATTGCCAAGCCATTGTTGTAGCTGTAAGAAATTAATAAGGCCAGCGTAAGTGTTTAGCTCAAATAGATATTTCTAATGAAAACAAAACAGTATTTGGCAACGATATGTAAATAGATATACCTGTAGATACACTCTGAACGAGTGCTGCTTCGAAGCTACTCTGGCAGGAGGAATAGTGGCCATATCAGATTTCGGCTTCGTCGATGCTCTCAAAAAAAGCCGAGTACCGGAGTTTGTTGAGGTTTTGTTCGTGGGCTGGCGCTTGGTAAATCGCCAGAAATAGCTTCTCGCCAGCCTGTGCAATACCTCAGGTAATGTTAAGGGATCAGTGAAAATGTCTGAGATTTGTTGTGTCAGGTCAAGTTTAGCTGTGAACAGCTTAGCAATTCCCACTTTCCTCTTCCCATGGATCGCCGAGGTCCTATACACTTTTTCGTTGGGATTTATACATAAGGAAGATATGGAGGGAGGAAAATGGAAAGTTTGTAAAAAAATTCATGTTTTTGTCAAAAATGGCATGTATATTCCTAAAAATGAAATCCACATCAATTGTCGAATTCCTAATTATCTTCGAAATCTAAACTATTATCATCGTTAAAATCAATGGTGAGACAGTTACTTTTAATCCTCTGACAATTTTCTAAAGAACTGTCATAGCAAAAAAAGAGCGACGAAGATGTGGCAGAGCTGTTGACCTATGAATTAACTCCATTCCCTCTTGCTCTGTTCCTCGAGGTTGGAATGCGAAAGGGAAGAAGTCATCCTTCTACGATGTTTTGCCAGTACAGAACAACATAATTCTTGATCTCACCCAAGGCACCAATGTGTTAGATGGTGGTTTCCTTCTTCACCGCATGAAGTGGAAACCGTCCTCTAACATTTCTTCAATTTGCTATCAGTACATTGCCTACGTACAGAAACATTACGGTTAACATTGTATGGTGGTTTTTGATGGTTATAGTGATGTCAACAGCACAAAACGAGCAGAGCAGAAGCGAAGAGGGCTGCAAAAACTTCCGTTTACATTAACTATAATGAAAGCACGACCATCACAGTTCAACAGGAGCAATTTTTCGCCAATGAAAGGAACAAAACAAGACTGATCCACTTCCTGACCGAGAAAATGACAGCAGCAGGGATTGAAACAACTGTTGCAACTGCTGATGCATGATCCTGATGGCACTATTGCGAGGTGTGAGTTGGATAAAGCTGCTGTGTATCCAAATGTTCCAATAGTTGGGGAGGATGTGGACTTGATAATCCTCCTCATAGGATTGGCTCCACCATCTACTAACGTGTTCGTTATGAAGCCAGGCCGTGGGAAGGTGGAGACTAAATTGTTTTCAGTGCCACAACTGCAACAGCTCCCATTCGCCAAGACGATCCTCGTTCTCCACAGCTTCTCCGGATGCGACACCACCTCGGCGATCCATGGGAAGAGCAAAATGGGAATTGCTAAGCTGTTCACAGCTAAACCTGACCTGACACAACAAATCTCAGACATTTTCACTTATCCATCAACATTACCTGAGGTATTGCACAGGCTGGCGAGAAGCTAATTTGGCGATTTACCAAGCGCCAGCCCACGAACAAAACCTCAACAAACTCCGGTACTCAGCTTTTCTGAGAGCATCGACGAAGCCGAAATCTGATATGGCCACTCTTCCTCCTACCAGAGTAGCTTCGAAGCAGCACTCGTTCAGAGTGTATCTACAGGTATATCTATTTACATATCGTTGCCAAATACTGTTTTGTTTTCATTAGAAATATCTATTTGAGCTAAACACTTACGCTGGCCTTATTAATTTCTTACAGCTACAACAATGGCTTGGCAATCCCCTACCACCCACCCAATGGGGTTGGGCCAGGGAAGACAATGGCATCCTACAGCCGGTGACAACGAACGATCCTGTGGCACCTGAATCCATTCTCTACACCATATTTTGCCGATGCCCGACTGGGTGTGGGGTGCACTGCAGGTGCCGGAACGCAGGCATTGCCTTCTCCAGTGTCTGCGCCGTATGCTTCGGCTCCTGCACTAACGGAGCCCCCATCGAAGACACCGTCGACGATGACGATAGTTTCGATTTCGAAGACAATTAGGATTTCGATAATTATTGTGAATTTCATATTGAGAAATATATTTGCCATTTTTAACAGCAAAACAAACATTTTTTTCCAAATTGTCCTTTCCCCCCCTCCATATCTCCTTAAGTATACATCCCAACGAAAATATGTATAGGACCTTTTTTGTAGAGAATTTTACGTAGATTAATTTAGTATGTAGACATTGTTTTGCTGTAGGCCGCAGTTTTCGAGTTATTCACGAAAAAGTGGAAAAAGGGACCTTTAAACCCCCACCCACCCTTTAGCTCCACCCCCACCCATCAGTACTTTTAGTATGTTGTTCAGGACACCTTCCCCTACAACTGTGCCAAAATTGGCTTTTACACGAATTATTTCCCCTATTTTTCCTTCGTTGCCTGGACTATTAATTTCAAAGAAATAAAAGCCGCAAGCCTTGGATCCCTGAAGATATACAATTAATGGAAAACAGGAGAGACGCAATAGGGAGAGATGAAATACATTGCAGACAACGGAATTGTATATTCAGAAAGAGACGCAGAGATAAAAAGCATATATGCATTACAATAAATGTGAAGAACTAGTGGAAAGTATCTCTATAATACATAAGGTTATCAAAGGACAGCATCATATTAAGAAATCTAGCAGTATTAAATTTAGATAATGATACTAGAGATGCAATAATTGAACTAAATGTCATAGCATAAAATTAAAACCACTAGAAATCAACTTTGAAAGAGCTTTGATGAATTAATCATGAGAGTGCTTATGATACTTAAGAAAGAGGCAATTAGAAAAAGCTATATAAAAAAAAAGACTAAGAAAATGCATATTTCAGTGACTTATCGTCTAACGGAAATCTGAGACAGCTTTTTCGTCCTTATTAGTACTCAAAACCCAGATTTAGCGATACTGACGATCAACTTGAAGCTGGGATAGGCTATTGGGATAGTTCACGCTCTAGGAGTGGAATCCAAACAAACAATAATAATAAATTCACTGTAATTAATACAGTATCAAAATCTTGCCCAGTCACAGCTACACACAAAAAGCATTAAATAAAGGAACAAAACAAGACAAGGACCAACGGACTCTCAATATAGGGAAGTTTAACGTGCAATAAAATTGAAACATGAAAAAATTATCGAAACGATAACTCAAAGGCGTTGAAATGTGCATTTTACTCCTCCTTCTTTTTCATTTTTTCAATTTTATTGCACATTAATCTCCCTACTGAAAAAGCTATCCTAAAAATTAAATTATGGAATGAAAGTAAATACAACAAAGATTACAATTATAGTAATAAGTATAAGCGATGATGATAAGTCCATAATTAAAATAAATGATATACATAATACAAGCTGTTCATAATTAAACATATTTCGAACGACTATAACTGGAGACGTCACAGGACGACGTCATTGGTGATGAAATTTCGTTTGCGTAAAACCAAAATTACTTCCGAATGTGACCACTAGGGCGATAACACAACATGATTCGTTGTGTGTTTCATAAGGACATGTTCGATAAGATTTCCTCCGGTATCGGTAACGTACTGAAATTGCAACATCGTACGCTCAACCACCGCACATAGAGTGTCGTAGTGTGTCCACCGCACGAATGTTGTGAAAACGGCTTGTAATGCTGGTCTTCAGAATCCTCTAATTTGGCTAGTTGTTCACGATAGCCAAGGTCTTTGAGATGTTCCCACAGACAAAAGTCGCAGTGGTTGATATCCGGCGAACGTGCTGGCCATCCAAATGATCCAACCATCCTGCATGAAAACTGCTGTTGAAATGTGATAACAGAGGTGAATAACGCTGGCCAGTAACTGTACAGCTGTTTCCATTAATTATACCTCCACCCATAATTTCAGATTAATGGGGTCCTAATAAGGAATAATGTCTATGGGTCCACGTCTCCAGCTCTTATCGTTTCATAGATAACGCCCATGTCAAGGTACAACTTTGATTGCAAATTGCTCGGCAAATCGTAGTAGGCAGAGCTCTGGTTTTTGTTGTATTCATCTGCCCTGGAGATACTGGTTCTAACAGTATGCCATATGATCACCAGCTATCCCATAACCACGTGATCTGGATATGGTCAACTGCTTATGGGCTCATAAGTCAAGATTTTGGGATAGGTACCTCTTAAGTTTATGCATGGTATAATGGTATATATTGAGATGTATATACACGCCAAGTTTGAAGTTCGTAGCGTTTTCCTAAGTTGATATATTTGTCAAGTGAAGTTTTAACTTTGAAGTCGAATTTATGGGTGAAACCCATGATTCCGAATGTGGATGCTAGAGGATAAAATGATCCTCTCTTAGAATACTATCGATGGGTCCAATTGTCCCCGCTATATATTTTGTCTCCCCACTATTAGGTCACTTTCACTATTAGACCATGTCCCTGTAGGCTTTCGGTTTCTCTTTATCGTAGAAGTTTCTGCACATGACGGGTTTGTCTAATGACCGTATAACACGCCGTGCACTGCTGCTTCCCACGACATTTGCCTTCCTTTCTTTCTCCTTCGATCATCCTCCTCTGTCTGCTGGTGGGGCTCGAAGCCCGACAAGGACTTTTCTTTTTTCAAATAATTTTTACTACTTCATCTTAGCAATTTACATTTGTGATGGATGCGGTAAAGTCAGTGGTTCTAGTCGCAGATATCCCCCAATGTAACCAGATTTTCTGATTATACAAGTAGGAAGGACGTTGTACATACATCTTTATTATTTAATATCTAAAGGACTTTAGAAGCAGTAGAGATTTCAGTTTGGTTTAAAGCTCATATAACTTGTATCTAATATAAGACAGATCAAAACCAGTTTATTTCTGAAGCCTTAACAGTTGTTAAGCGACATGTGATCGGAGAATGCGTGCTGCTATTTTCACCAATGACCGTTTCGATCGTTTCGTAGCCTGAAAACCATCAATCAGTATAGCTCTGCACTCCTCAGTGCCTAGAATGACACAGACTGATTAAGAAGAGTAATGTCTGTAAGTTTTGCATAACATATAATATAATTTGTTTTCGATTGGCTTTGTAAAGCAAAACAATCAAGCTGGAGGGACGCAGCCATATTGAATTATTGTACGAATTAATTCCCGGCACTGTCGGGATAAACTGATATCTTATTATAAATGAATTAAGTATTTAATGATGTTACCTCCAAAGCGCGTCCTACACGTGCTGAGTGGAGTTTAAGTCTGGGTCCATAATATTAATCAGTGTACTATGGTAATATTGTTACCTTCTGTTTTGGACACTCCCCCGCATTCAAAATCGCCTCGTCCAACCCTGCTTCACTATTCGAAGTTGACCAGTCCGGAGGTTGGAACGAGGCAGCCAGCGGCCTTAAAACGAGGAGAGTCAGTTGGTCGGGTGGCAATAGCCACAGCACAGACTCCAGTCCCGGAGAAACTAGAAGTACGTATGACAGTTGGTCGGGTGGCGATAGCCACAACACAATCTCCAATCCCGGAGAAAAGAGAAAGTCGTCCGAACGTTGGACGGGTGGCAAGGGCCACAACACAATCTCCAATCCCGGAGAAAAGAGGAAGTCGTCCGAGAGTTGGTCGGGTGGCGATAGCCACAACACAATCTCCAGTCCAGGAGAAAAGAGGAGTTCATCTGACAGTTGGTCGGGTGGTGATAGCCACAACACAATCTCCAGTCCCGGAGAAAAGAGGAATTCGTCCGAGAGTTGGTCGGGTGGCAAAGGCCACAGAACAATCTCCAGTCCCGGAGATAAAGAGAGTACGTTTGGAAGTTGGTCGGGTGCCGATAGCCACAACACAATCTCCAGTCTCGGAGAAAAGAGGAAATCGTCTGACAGTTGGTTGGGTGGCAACAGCCACAGAACTATCTCCAGTCCCGGAGAAACTAGAAGTACGTCTGACAGTTGGTCGGGTGGTAGGAGCCACAGAACAGTCTCCAGCTACGGAGTTAAGAAGAGTACGTTGGAAGTTGGTCGGGTGGCAGCAGTCACAGCAATAGAGTCTCCAGCTACGGAGATAAGAGGAGATCGTTTGGAATTTGGACGGATGGCAACCGCCACAGTCGAATCTCCAGCTACGAAGGAGCAAGAAGTTCGTTTTGGCGACAGCCAGTCGCAGTTGAGAAATTCACTCAAAAGTGAAGGACAGTTAGCCCGAGAGGCTAAGAAGCGTTTTGGTTGGACGAAGGACCACACCGTTCTCCCCAACTCACAGAAGATTCTTCCAGCCAGGAAGGAGAGGGATACCTACGGTTGCGAAGAAGCCATTCGTTCCCGCAGAAAGTGCACCGGAGCCCGCAGCCTTACCGAGTCGGCCAGGCCTAAAAGTAGTGCGACACGGAGAAGCCATTCGTTGCCGCAAAGCGTTCACCGGAGTCCGCAGCATTACCGAGGCGACCGAACCCAGGAAGACGCGACTACGGGAGAAGCAATTCCCCAGCCGCATCAGAGTCACCTTTCGCCGCCAAGACCCTGCGACGACCGGGCGTCTACAGTTAAGTGAACTGCAGCCGTGAAGTTCAGCAATCAACGTGCAGTGTGAAGAGGGCAACCCTGAGCCGAAGAGAAGGGCAAATAGAATTTGCTGCCGATTTTGAGTTGAACAATAAAGAAATAAAATTTGATTTAACGCTTTCTGTTCTCCATTTCACACAGGTGAAGCCATCGATCATCGCAGTAAAGTCCCCCCCTAGCCGCCGGTAGTGAGTTGAAGTACATCCCCGAGCCCCACATGCCAGTAGCATTTATTGGCACCCGAATGGGGATACGATACTCCACGGCAGCAATATTATGAAGATGGTCCTTACATGTATGTTTGGATGTTCAGGAATGGCTTCCAGTAAGTTTGATAATACTTCTCGGAGTGAATCGTGGATGTTAGTAGATATATATATATATATATATATATATATACTATCGCTTGAGATCTAAAGCTCGATCTTTTCGTTATTACTAGATAAATTAAAGCAAAGCCGATAAATATCTGAGACATCAATTACACCCTGTTGCTGTAAACACTGTATTTGCAACTTTGCCCAGTGATTGCCTAATTGGCGGTTCACACTATCAATATTTCGCACTCGCTAGTCTACTTTTTTTATTAATTGATAGTATTCTGCCTCCTTTGTAAATTTTGAAGGAGATACTAACGACCAATTCCATCTCAATTCAGGCGGCCACTACCAATATGAATCAGTTGAACATCTCCGATTTTTTTTGAAAAAATTACAGTTACTTCTACATAGAAAATAAGATATTCCAGAAAGATTTTTCTGAAAAAAAAGTTTTGGCCGACTTACAGCAATTTGAAGTTGGGTAAAAACTTTATCAATTTCGAAAATTAGGCGCAAAACGTCTAATTTTAAAGCGCATGAAATTAAAAAACAGTAACAGCTAGAGTTAAATTTTGTTTTGTTTGAAGCTATCAAATTGTACTTAATTTTAGTAGTTTTTTAAGTGCTTAAAACAATTTTTTAAGCTAAAAAAATAGAATTTTTTTGATAGTTTAGGATTTTTTTTTTAGTACAAAGAAAAGCTTGATGTGATAGGTTGAGATGACAATCTACAGCCCTACAATCTACAATCCATCCAACAGTAATTTCACAAGTATTTTTATTTCCATGCCTTACTTGAGATGGAAATGAGATGAGATCATTTTAATCTCTACTTTTTATTTCAAAAGTCTAGTTACTCTACTTATTTTAGTTGATGATATAGTTATTTGTGCTGTGCAAGCGGTATAGTAACATGATATTGTCCTCTAATAAGAACCTTATTTTATTTTATAATGAATAAAATTATTATTTATAAAAGTCAACAATTATTATTTATTAAATCAGTTGGCAATATTAATAGAGTGATGTGTCTTTACTACTAAATTTCTTAATATGCTAAGTCAATATTTTGATACCAATCTTACCTCTTTCACATACAGAACCAACAAAACCCTCTGGACAATCACAAAAACTACCATTACACGTTCCATTATTGATACAAGGGCATATTTCTATAAATAAATAAAAGATATATTTTTTTTAGTAAAAGAAAAGACAATAGTTCTAGTAAAGTAGATAAAGAAAACACAAAAGAATAAAAATCTAATGCTACATTTACATTGAAAAATGTGCTTCATTCTGTTGTTTTCCATGTATTGAATGTCAATGAAGTTATATCCAAATGTAGCAACGAGGTTTCATAATGACAATACAGAGAAACAATAATCAGAATATTGCTCAAATATCAAGCTACTTATAACTAAATCATCAAATATATTGGATACATCATACATATACCAAATATATCACACATTGTGTGTGTTATTTCCACAGGTATTTTTACAGTAAGTATCATTTATTGTAATCCGAGGTCTAAATGTTCCCTAGGCTAGATCCTCGTGCATATTAGAAAAATCTGACGTTCTAATTTTTAACACAACTTTTGTTTCTTAACTGACAGATGTAATCTGCTGTCGTTTACTATCACAACGATAAACTACTCCAAATGATGATTAATAAATACTATTTTGTTTTAGTTTTTCCACTAAGAAAGTTTATTAATACTAGAGTTGTTAATACTGTTAATAATGAAAGTCTTAGGATACGTGGGAAGTTTAAGCTCCCAGCGGGTCTCCACCACCGGGACTAGTTGGTTACTACTAATAATAATTAAAATTGAGTTTTTAATACTACTATAAATAATAAGAAAAGTTCTTGACCTCAAGAAATATATGTGAAGAATAAATTCTAATATATAGATCAAATATATATATGTCAAGGAAATAAATTCTATCGCCAAAAACATATTTGCTCAAAGCAGATCGAAATATGAAGAAATGTGTTGCTTGACGAATCAGCAATCGCTGACGAAGATATTGACACTGAAATAACGTGGAAGTCTTTAGAATTAATTAAAAAGGATCAATGATCTTTTCTTGAATTGAAGCAAGACACAGAATCTAAGAGAAATTGTCCACTGTATATGAAAGAAATAGAAATTGCAATTATTTAATTTAATACTTTCCAGAATTACTCGGATTTATATTTCCACCAGAAAAACTGAGACATCTGTCAAATAACCCAAAACTCCTCTTTTTGATCGGATTACGGCAGCAATACAACGATTCTATAATGTCATCGAAATAAGAAGCTTTTATACGTAGACTTTAAAAAGGATTGAAGGCACCGACCGGTAAAGGTGGATGGTACATTTGTGAATATGCTGGCAGTGTTGCTGACTTTGTGGAAGTAGTAACTCTGATGTTTCAGCTAAAGAACAGTCATCAAGAGATAAAGGATAAATGTTTCCATGACTAATTTAGCTCTCACTTGAATCTACTCCTGTCCTATTTCTGTAATAGTTATGGATAATGATTCCTATCAAAGCGAAAAATACCTATCACAGCAAAACTGGGCTGACAGAGAAAAGAATACAGTGGCAAGATGATAAGCTCAAGTCAGAATTACTTTGCCTAGTTGAGTTTAAAAAACATGAATACTTAAAAAAAAACGGCAACAGCAAAGGCATACCACGTTTTACGATTACCACAATATCAATAGAGAATTGAATCAAGAGAATGGGCTTGGAGTCAGGTGAAAACCTATCAACTTATGAAATTCTTGGAAGCCAGTCCTCTCATCCAATCCCATAGACTTGAATTCCAACAGATTCTGGAACATCCAGCATCTGGAGCATCCAGTACTATGAGCCCGTCATCTAACCCTGCTAAATAATCTGATCATGGCGGGAAAAGAAACATAACCTAATTTTAAAACTAGATCACGGGAATCTGAATTTATTATATCACTATTTATTTGTACTGTGCTAATTGAAAATAGCATATACACTCATTAACAAAAAAAACGACGCACCTAGAAGGAGTTGTCGATGGAGACAAAAATTGGTGGAGAGGAAGATTATGTACAGAATAGAAAATGATTAAACTTTCAGACAAATTGAATGATTTATTTCAGAGTTACAGAGTTACAAAGTAACGAGCTCAATAAGATGTTGACCCACCTCTACCCTGAATGCAAGCTGCCACACGACGTGGCATAGAGAGATACAGCTCCCTGATGGTCTCCTGCGGTATTTCTTGCCAAATTTGCTCCAATTGTCGGGCTAGGTCATCCACATTCCCTGGTGGATGCAGTCGCCTTCCCATCATATCCCAGACATGCTCGATTGGAGAGAGATCTGGGGATCTGGCTGGCCAAGGAAGTGTTTCACAAGCTGCAAGACAGGTCATAGCAACACATGCCGTATGTGGTCTGGCATTAACTTGCTGAAAAATAAGGTCAGGGTACTGCAAAAGGAAGGGTAGCAAAACAGGTCTCAGAATGTGTCGACGTACCGCTGTGCTGTAAGTGTGCCGCTAATGACGAGCAAAGGGGTCCGGCTATCAAATGGCAAATGGAACCCAAACCATAACTCCTGGTTGAAGGCCTGTGTGGCGTGCAATAGTGAAAGCAGGATCGGCATGCTGCTCTGGCGTCTCCAGACACGTCTGCGACGATCGTCAGGGCACAGTTGGAAGCGGTCGCGAAACACTATACGTCCCCAGTCAGCATTATTCCAACCGGATCGAGCCAAGCACCACTGCAATCTGTCCCGACGGTGAGCAGACGTGAGTGGCAGGTGGCGTAGCGGTCGGTGCGAGCGTAGATATCGCTCTCTCAGCCGTCTTTGAATGGTCATGGTGGACACTCGCGTGCGGGTCACACGTCTGATGGTCAGATCCTCCCGCTCTGTTGTGGCCCTAGGTCGACCGCTACCTTCATGACGCTGAAATCCGCCATTGTCCACCCATTCCTACCTGCATCTTCTAATTGCCGCAACACTTCGACCCATATACCGAGCGATTCTCCGATTTGCCCAACCTGCCTCTTTCAATCCAATGATACGACCTCTTTCAAACTCTGATAGTTGCACGCAATGAGTTCGAATCCTGCGGCGAGGCATTTTTTCAGTCGTTGAAAGGTATCCTAACTCGCAATGTAACAAAAATTTTGACCATCAGATTGAGAATCGCTTCTTAAATACACCTGTTGAGTGCGCAGTTCCGATGCGCTGTAGCTCTCACTATTCATTCATTGGACACCAAAGTTTAATCACTTGAATGGGCGGTCCCAATGTCTTTGCATAGAAATTTCATTACAATCGGCCAACTCCTTCTAGGTGCGTCGTTTTTTTTTTTTGGTAATGAGTGTATTAATGTTAGCCATCCATAAAGATTTATAGAAATACGAAATGAACAATAAGTAATGGATAACTATAATTCAGATATTAGAATAAGTTTTACATGTGTAATTATATAATTGAAATAATAAAGCCAACACACAAAATATGGAGATAAAAAAAAAATTAACACATTAAAACTACACGTTTCGTTCAGATTAACTGAACATTTACAAGTAAAATAAATCACAAGATTACAGGAATGAATTCAGCAAATGAGCCAATGATCAGCAGATGATAAGTCAGGCGGTGACATTGAGCGTCAGAAAGGAGAAACGTTACTCCACGGAAACAGATAAGCATCATATTGGAGACAGAAGAAACTCAAGGCTCTGCAAATCGCAAGATGTTGACAGCTTATCGTGAAGCAATGAACTGAAATAAAAAGAAAAACACACACCAGGTTATTGCAAGTTTATCTTCTTCATTTAACGGACGTCCATCCTCTACTGTAGGAACTGACTTCACGATATTATCTATGTAAATGTTGTCTTGTAACAGCCTAGTTAAATCGGGATACTTATTCTTCATTAGCTGAAAATGATGTTTTAATGTAGCCGCCAACAAGTAAGGTTCGCAGTTTAATCCGAACAATACTCATTCTGTATTATTTTCACTGTATTCTTTTGACTTTGGCATAGCTAATTCTCCAACTTTCTAATTCTGGTCCACCCATAAAAATCTTGTTGTGTTACGATCTTCCTCTGCTAACTATCTGCAAACATGCTTTCTCCATACCCGCTACCAATGCTACAGGGTAACATCTAAATCTTATTAAAATTTCTAATATATCCGGATCAAATGTGGTCCAGCATACAGGTATTGATATAAGGATGGATTACCCGACGAGGCGTCGAATACTATTCTCAATTTTGTTGTGGCCTCAGGTGTAACAGCTTGATGTGGCAAATAGTTCTTAGCCTCACCCATACTTCTATCTATTCCTTCAGCGTGGCCTATCTTCAAGAACTCCAACATTCCTTCATAAAATTCATAATTTTCGCAAATTTTCGGGTTATCTCCTCAAACTTCGAACAGTAATATAAGATTATTTCAAAACTATTTGATAATTTAGATCAAACTCTTCCTTTCTGTGATTCCAGAGCAACCTAACTATCCTTTACGTTTCGCAATGTTACATTAAATTTCTACTTCACTAGCAATCTTACTTTTAGACTTCTGAAAGACGCCTTATATCCCCGGTTTTTCTGTCTGTGGACACATATCTCTCAATGCTTCGCAATGGCTTCTGTTAACTCAGGTGTACGTGGCCTAAATGTTGAATGTTATAGGTGGCCTGTTAGCTCAGTTGGTTAGGGCGCCGTGCTAATAATGCGAAGGTCGTGGGTTCGATCCCATGATCAAATTAATCATTATGATTTTTTTTAATCATTATTAGGAATTCAGTGTATTAATATGGTTTGAGTTAAGAATGACGATTATTCCATATAAATAAGGGTGGGTAAGATAGCATGAGGTTGCAAAAATAGACTCGCGCGAGCATTTTCTAGACCACCCCGGCGCAGTCGATTCTGAAGTAAAGGTGACTCAGAAGCCGTTACGAAGCAATGTGATTGGTTTACTAATCACTATCCATGTGGGCCCGGTAGCCGAGTGGGTAAGGGCGCTTGGCTGCGGGTTGGAGGTGGCGGATTCGATTCCCGGCCTCGGCGGAGGACGGGAATTTTTCCACGCTTCTTTCTCCTCCAAACGGGCCCTAGGGTCAACCCAGCCCTCTGTAGAATGGGTACCGGGTTTTTTTTCCGGGAGTTAAAGACAGGCGAGCGACGGGCCGACCCCCCGTCTTCAACTTTGTCCCGTAGGTTCTGAACACTGGAGCCTACCCTCCAGTTGCATTGCGCGGTCCTCTGGGCCTGATCGCACCTTTAACCTTTAACCTTTTAATCACTATCCATACCTTGTTTTCTCCTTGAGATTCCCAAATGCTTTCTGCTTTCCAAAACCGTTCAATCTCTTCACATAAATTACCTTCCTTGCAATCGATTGAAACTTGCATCACGTTCATTGTCAAATTTACCATTGGGCTCTAGTCTTCAGCTATCCCCTGAATGGTCCATCTGAACACGAACTCAAACGTTCTCAAACTATGGGAAAGCTTTACCGTTATTTTCCAATAAAAATCTGAACCAATTAGGATATCTATTGGCAAGATGTTATGACTTGCTTGAAAACTGGATCAGCTAACTTCAATCCTCTCATCTCTTCTTCTATTTTGATTCCTGGCAGTGTTCTACATGATGGGCATATTTCGTTGATCTCACAGTGTTGGCCTCACCTTCACTATTTAATCGTAATTGTAGCATTGCATGCTCCCTCGTCATACCTCTTTGTTCCCCGAATTTGCAGATTGTTAATGTTTCATCCTTTAAGTGTTCCAAATTAAATAATTTGGAACACTTAAGCTTTTTACTAATGAAGCTTTGTTGGCTTCCAACATCTATAAGACACCTTGCCTTAACGTCATTTGTACTATCACTTACGATAACTAATGCCGTCTTCAGTAATATAATATTTCGGTTAGTTTTAGTTTCATGCATTACATGATTGTTTGAAATAATTGCGGCTACTTAATGTATGCCCTATGCAGTCATTGTAACAAAAGAGATGGTTAAAATAATAAGCGACTCTTTACATTTGCGTAAAAGATTATTTATTTCATTGATGGATTTTGGAAATCAAGGCTGGAATTCGTGTCCCTAATGTGCGAAGCTATTAAACGATTGAAATCCCGTGTGCGGAGAGCAGATGCTTGCTGCGATATTCGTTTTTGGATCGGTTGTCGGGCTTCCCGATCTTACGTCCGCACGGGATTTGTTTAACAGCCGCTATTAGTTAACTCTATCTTCCATCATCAATAGTAGAGCTCCATTTCATTCAGATAACCATAAGGAGGCATTTATGCCGTAAAATTTGTACGGCATAAATATGCCGTATATTGGGCTGGTAAATTGGGGAAACCGACAACCGATCCAAAAACAAATATCGTAGCATGCAATCCCTCTACACAAACGAGATTTCAATTATTTAACAGCTGCGCACATTAGCGACACGGGTCATAGGTTTGATTTCCAAAATCCAGTAATTAATTAAATGAATGAACTTTTGCGCAAACGGTAAAGAGTCGCTTATTATTTTAACCAATTCATTTTGTTACAATGACCTTACATTAGTTAAATCGATTTCTAGTATAGTTTCCATAAGAGAGCTAGGAGTAGGACGATGCTGCAATAATTGGGATGCCTGGTGTTTTATTTCTATTTTGTTTCAGTTCATTGCTTCACGATATACTATCAACTTCTTACGATTTTCAGTGCCTTCGGTTTCTCCAGTATCTGTTTCCATGGAATGACGCTTCTTCTTTCTGATGCTAGATGTCACCGCCTGACTTATCATGTGACTGTTGCTTGCTCATCATTGGCTCGTTTGCTGCATTTAAACCGCCTGTCTTCTTGTGATCTTTTTACTTGTAAATGCTCAGTTAATCTGGACGAAACAAGTCTTTTTTAATGTGTTAAATGTTTTTGTGAAAGTCATTTCAATTATATACAAGGTGGTTATAAAATAACTTTCCCTGTTTGGCGGCATCTGCAGCGAAAACTAATGAACGGAATGAAACCAAAATTCAGGTGTAGTCTATTGAGGGCATGGGGAGAAGAATTCTGCAAAAAAAAATAGTACCAAAAGTCACCGATAAGAGAAAATTCGGCGCTGCTGTCACTCTACATATAGATTATGAAAATTTTCTAGTGCAGAAGTGACAGCAGCGCTACTCAGCCCTTTTAAAAAGGGAAGAGCGAACGTTCAGTCAAATAGTTCGTCGATTGAATGATGAGTTGTACTCAATATGCGGCCTACTTTACCTCAACGTGCATTACTTGTAAAGTTGTTTTACACTAAAGAGTGCAATGCAGCGGTGGCTCTTAGGGACTTTCGAAGGCTTCATAACCTACGTAAAGGTCCAATGTCTGCTGTAACAGTGCGAGCTATGATTCTTAAATTCGAGGAAACTGGATCGCTAGGAGTGAGAGCCGGCAGAGGACGAAAACCAGTGTCAGACAACACAGTAACAGATGTTGCCACTGCAGTGTTCGACGACACAGGGACTAGTAGTGGTCCAAACGCTCGTGCAATAGCTCGCCAAACCGATATACCTTATGGAACTATCTGGAAAATCTTACAGAAAATGCTGCATTTCTATCCGTATAAGATCAGTCGTGTGCAAGAACTAAAATCTACAGATTATGATAAGCGTCTGACTTTCGCGCTAACATTTCTTGCCCAAATGGGTATCAACAATTATTGGGCTTGCAACATATCGTGGGGAGATGAGGCTCATTTTTATCTGAATGGGTCAGTCAACACTCAAAACTGCCAAATCTGGGCATGTGAATGTCCCTCAGTGATTCATCAAGTGCCACTGCATTCTCCAAAAGTAACTGTGTGGATTCACGGCAGAGTTCATATTAGGACCATACTTTTTTTTGAGACTGTGACTCCTACAGGTCCTGTTACCTGTACCATTAATGGAGAGAGATATCTGCAAATGCTGCCAACGTTTGTCATTCCTGAATTGCACACCCTCGACATGTTATATGCAAGATGGAGCACGACCACATATTGTTGGTGCAGTGCAGAACCTCTTACGCCAGCATTTCGGGAATGAGAGGGTTATCAGTCAATATTTTCCAATATGTCCGTTCTCCGGACATGACCCCATGTGACTTTTGGTTGGGGGGGTACATCAAATCCATTGTGTATACTGGTGGCGTTACAAACCTGCATTCGTTGAAAGATAACATACTAAGGGCTATTAGAAACATCCAAACTGACACTTTACGCACAGCAGTGGAGAACGTCATGCACCGGTTGCAATATGTTGTACACAAGAAAGGTCAGCACATTGAAAATGTTGCATGTGGTCCAGAAGACACTAATGATTGATTAATGTCGGTAATGTTGATAACAGATTGTTAAAAAACAACTGATGATTAAAGATTGTTGTTTAAAGATTATTGTTTTGTTTCAGAACGTTTTCTGTGAGTCTCAAACTCCATTCATTACTGTACTCTGTGCTCATAAACTTTCATAATCCTTTTTGCGTGCGTTCATTGTAACTTTTCACCAATTTACTGGTTTCGACAGTGCCAAATTTTCTCCTGTCGGCGACTTTTGGTACTAAGTTTTTTTTTTGCAGAATTCTTCTCCCCGTGCCCTCAATAGACTATATCTGAAGTTTGGTTTCATTCCGTTCATTAGTTTTCGCTGCAGATGCCTCCAAACAGGGAAAGTTATTTTTTGGCCACGGATATACTTATATCAAAATATTGTTCAACGTAAGTTAATTAAAACAGGGAATAAAATGAGGATATATTTACGGGTTTCGCATAAGGAACCGGTGAAACGATCGGGACATTTGCAAGCGCCATCAATGCATTCTCCGCTATTGAGACATGAACATTCATCTAGAAAATATTGGAAAACATGAAATTTCTCTAGTGAATGTCTATATTTCATGTAATATATTTGATACATCGAACCTCCATGAAAGAAGTCTCCAATTTGAATGAAACTCTATATGCAACTAACTTTCCATTAGATATGCAAATAATTAAAGTTAGTTGTATGAAACTCCCATGGCTCAGTGAAGTGTCCATTTTGTGGTACACATAAGGGCCATCACATTCTTACTAGACTCAACTCTGCTTCGTGAAATTGTTTCATTCATATAAGTTTACTATTAATAATGCTTCTACAACCTCACGAATGCCCTAGGAGCAATTGCAGGGTCTACGAAAACCTGGCTAGCCATGCAGACAAATCGCTCGCCATTTGAGTCATACTGATGCTTCTATAGGAGGTGCTGGAATTTATGGTTGCATGAGGGTACTCATTCAGGTCGCCAAGACTCCGGTCGACTTACCAGTATCACTGCTAGAAACTATTGGTTTGTCGAGAGCCAAGTCCTAACTGACCCGACAGCTTGACTCTCCACCACCAGAGAAAAGGGGCTTCCTACATACAGCAACATTGACGAATTGCAGACTCTTAGGTTTCACTCCTGTCGTCCCTTATGAAACTTGCCTTTAAGAACTCAGCACTATAGGCTCCGCACATTAGTGCCGTATCTCATCTCGTAGTACTATGCGTAGTAATGAGACTGCTTCTCCCTTGCAGCAGCTGTCATTGCACGCGTATGTCATTATGGACCGATACATGTAAGAGATCATGTAACCCGTTCTTTTTACCTTTGGTTTGAGTCTACACATTGCTCACGTTTCTCCAGCATGTGAGCTGCGGTTTGCTCCGTGCTCACATTTTTATTTATTTTCCTTTTTTTTCTTTTATCTAACGTAAGACAGGTTCCCTTAGATCACTGGGATGAGAGTTTGAGCTTCATAAGTTTGTTTTTCAGTATTTTCAATTTGTATTTTTATATAATGTATCTATCTATATATACATATATCTTATTGTATGTTTATTTATCAATCCTTTTTTTTTGTTCATAATTGTGTGGAATTATGTCTTTATTTATTTATTTTTACCTTTGCAATGTCAGAGGGAAGGGTGTGAATGGTATCCAGAACTCTGGGAATAAGCCCTTCTTTTTTTTTTCTTTTTCTTTTGTTACATTTCTATTTTTAAGGGTTGTTACTGGGAAATGGACCTTGAACTCTGGGGTACAAGAGTTCACCTGCCTGGCCCTTTGTTTCGGCTTGACCCCTCCTTTAAAAGGTCATTGAGCATGGCGAATCGGAGATCAGAAAGGTTGCTTGATGTCAGAGGGGTATTTTTTTTTGTATAAAAAGAGGTAAGAGGCAAGGAGGAGGAAGATCGAGACACATGACCACGAAAGGCAGCAGGCAGGAGAATCAAGAAGGATCCATGGGACCATGGGCGAGCCAAGGCAGGCGACCGCGCAGGACGGCTAGCTACATTCCCACAACTAGAAGTTTCGGACGCTGCCGGGGTGTTTCACAGATGGATTGAGGAGTTTTCCCAGTCTCCCCAGCAGCAAGGCAAGCCGCCGTGAAATGGGCAGATCGTTGCTGACCAAGGAAAGCCGCCGTAAAATGGGCCGACCGTTGCCGACTGTCTCATCAGAAGGAGTTCTCTAGTCCTCTTACCTCAAAACGTGTACCCGCACAAACCTGGCAGATGGCAACACCCTGAGCGTCCGATTTGGCCAATGAAGTTCCCCAGACCTCCTGGTGGTTTTGTGATTATGGTGAAGTTTCTCCCGTTGAGTCCATTGTCCGCATATGGTTTTTTGTTTTTGTTTTAATATATATATATATATATATATAGGTATTTTTTTCTGAGGGTCCGGACCAAATTAGTATTTTTTTATTTATTACCATTAGGATTGTTATCATTACCTTAATCTTGTAAAGAAAAATGTCAAATAGAATTGTTTTAGTTTGATTAAATTTTAGTCGATTTTAGTAAAGAAACACATTGTCTCTTGGTGTTTCTGTTTTGTTTTAGGGATTAGTGGGGTTAATTTTTCTTACTCTCATCGCCGTAAGCTGAAGGGATACTTGGAAGCTCGGGGAAGAAATTCCGATTTCCCTTGGGTGGGGGTTAATGCCCGAAAAGGTCTCTCTTTTTATTTTTATTTTTAAGACTTCAAAGATTTATTTTTTTCTTCCTTTTTTTTTAATGCTCATCTTATTACTGATTTATTAATTTATCTTACGCCATAACTTGGGCCCAGCATGGCTTTCCACGGAGCAGTAAAATAGGGATTAAATCTAAGGATAAATCTTTTTAGTTTTTAAGTAACAAATTCAAAGGGGGCGAAAATACCCGTTACATGCAGACCCTCAAAGCATATCAAAGCCTTCCTTGGCCAATCAAGACTTTAGCCTTATCACCCATCGAGCATGTTAAGGACATGCTAGGACGTCAACAGCCTCCATCATCAAACATTCAGCATTTGGAGCTGCCATTGCAGCATGTTTGGCATGATATGCCACAAGGCAGCATTAGAACTTTGTTTCCCTCCATGCTACATTAACAAAGTTTCATTCATATATTATGCTTTCTTCATGGAGCTTCAATTTATTGTTACAAATTGTGTTGTGCATAATTAGATATTTGAATATAAACATTGTTTATATATATGGCTATTATTAAAGAGATGTTCAGAGCCTTGCAGCGAAAAACATAGTTGAAGAAATTCAATCAAACTACATAAGTACTCTCTGGAACATGGGGTTTCGAATAAACACCAGACGACATTTCATCCTATAGCGCATGAAATTTGCTTAATCTCACTGTTGCTGCTGATGAATTGGTGGATACTGATAACTGGAGTGCTACGGCATTCAAGTTTTGACAATGCGGTAACGTTAACGGTTCCAGAATCCCTGTGGTTGAAACATTTGAGAAAAGATCCAATGACAATAACAAATCGGACAACAAGTTGGATTTTACTATTTGAAAATAACGATCTTTGGCAGTGTGACCGATTATATAACAAGTTGAAGAAGTTGCAGATGCATTCGTGGAACACGGAATAAATAATGCAACATTGTTCAGCAACTGCAGCAGTGAAGATGACTCGACTCTTCATTATTAATGCAGGATGGAAAACCATCCCACATTGGATTGCCAGCATAGCGAATGTTAATTCACATAATAATAATAATTCACAAAAAAGAAAGTGATTAGTCCTGCCTAATTTCAAACCCTGTGACGTTTAGTTGTGGGGGCATCTCAAAAAGCCTAGTGTATCAAGGACGTGTTATTGATTTAGGAACCTCGAAAGGCAGAGTAAACGCAGCATGTTAGGTATATCAATAGATCGCTATTTATCTGTTTCTTTCCGCAGTTGAAAACGTCGTTCACAGAAAGCAGTTTTTAGAATATCTGAATATCATATTGAACCGTATTTGTAACATAGACGAATATGTAAAAAGGATAAGTAGCGTCTAAATGTTTCGCTACAGGTTTCTGAACACCTTCTCTTTAATTATCACCAACTTGTATTTCCATTTCATATTCAAAATTACAAGAAGTAAAATCTAAAAAAATGTTGAATGTATTTTTAAATCGAAATAATCATATCCTTTCTTCTGTCCACCGGTTTCACATCAAAAATAATTTAAAATGTTTCGTTACTATCAAATACATGAAAACGAAAACCATCATTATTAATGTTAAAAAGTCCACAGTTTTACTCAAGATTTAATTAATATAGAAAGCTACAAGTCTAAATGATAATTTGAACTCAAAAATGATAAATGATTAGTATAAATGATAATTAAGAACTAAAAAAATTAACTGTGAGCAGCTGACAGAACATAACCAAAAAAAAACGAAAAGAGGATTTAAGATGAAAAAAAAATATAAGGCCCAAGAACAAAGATAGAAACATAAACATCTCAAAAGCTAGGAAAAAAGCAACTAAAGAACAATCAAACATTAGCAGCAAATACGACAAAAGATAAACAAAATCGGAAAAAATTTGCACACCTACTTGAAGAACGACAATATAACAAGAAGGATAATGAACAAAATAAAATCTAAAAACAAAGATTTAAACGTAAAGAGCAAAATGTTCTCAGACAAAGAAACTGAAAGGAAATAGAGCCGCTAATAAAATGTACACAAGAAGAATAAAAAAAAAATATAAAAATCTATACAGAGATAGAACCATAAACAATATGTAGAGCGATATACAGTTATAAAGAAATAAAGCATCACCAACTAACACATCATAACAAGAAGAAGACGAGTAAAGAAGAGAAAAAACAGAATAATCAAAGAACAACCTCATAATAAAGGTATGATAAAAACTATGAGCAGTAACCAACCTAAAAAGAACGTATACAATCTAACAGAAGAGGTATAAAAAAGGAAATAATATCTAAGAATCTAGGACAAAGATAGAAACATTTATCAACAAGGAAAATACTAAATTTTAGAAGAAATAAAGAAATAAAGCGTGGGCACAACTACTATAACGTATAAAACAAGCTATCTACATAGCTGTTAATGTTCATTTTCTTTATTTTTTTAATTCCTTATATTATCCTAATATTTTTAAAAAGGGAAGAAAAATGATATGTGAATAATATTAGGGTTTTTTTTCCAAATTGTACGGTCAATACTTAAAAGGCATTCCCATTCTTTTTTACTAAGGTAAGTATATAGCACTAAAATACATCCAATCTCACTCGAGTGTCCAACACCCAAACTATCAGGATACCAACGATTCTTCTTCCTAATTGTGGTTGCTCTCGTGTTTATAAACATCTCCTCCAATAACTATAATTAATTTGAAATCATCTTTAACTTTGGGCAAGAATGTCTCTGAAGAAATTTTTTTATCTAAGTTATTACATTACAATTTGTTTCTTAAGTGAGACACCTAACATTACAAAAATTCATAATATATTCTATTCTTAATTATTTCTCAAAGTTATCTTTTTAACATTTTATTTTTTTTTATTGCAAAAACTAGTTATATGTTTTAGAGTGCTATTTTACCTGGAACTATCAGGAAGTGAAGAAATACTGCGACAAGAATGAAGAAAAATATCATCAAAATGATAAAACACAATAAAATGGCGCACCTACGAAAAAATTAGAATAACCAAGATAAGCAAATTTTCATAATTTAGTTAAGAGAAATTTTTCATTAATATTTTCTTATTTTAGCAAAGTAATCATTCAATACTTACACAACTACATATTTCGTTAACCTGTCGTGATATTTTGATTCTTCCAATTCTTCTTCTACTGCTTCAGAAGAAGAGGCGGGTTCACTAAAGACGGGTTCATTTACAAAAACAATAGACCTGAAAAAGAAAAAAATTCAAATATCTAATTTGCAAACAATCTTACATATCGAATTTACAGCATACCATCATATAAGTAACTTTCAAGTATTACGTAAGCTTTCAATGCGGGAGGGGCAGGGCCGCCCAGGGGGGGGGGACAAAAGGGGCAGATTGCCCCGGGGCCTCACAAAAAGAGGGGCCACATCAGGCCGAGTGTTTTTTTTTTTGGTTGTTAAATTAGGATTGGTCTTTTTTTTTTTGGTTGTAGATTTTCGGTATGGGGGGGGGGGCACAAATCCAAATGTTGCCCCGGGGCCACCAAAAGTCTCTGGGCGGCCCTGGGGAGTGGAGGGGGTTCAAGCTATTTTTGATGACAAGGGGGAGGGCATCTGCATATTACGTAACACAGACAAACATGCTCGAGTTAAAATTTTGTTATAATTTGACTGTTTTAATTTATTGTTCAGTGGTATTTGCTGTTAATGATTTGGCAAGGGGGGGGGGGAAATCGGGCATCTGCTTATTTTTGCTTATAAGAGGGGGGAGAGGGTCTAAAATGACTAAAAATATGCTTACGTGATATTTGAACGGCCCCTAAAGTAAATTTGTTAACAATTTCTTTATGTAGTTTCTTTTTTTAAGCTCTCCTAAAACTTTTATAAATAACAGAAAGTTTAAAATAACTTAAAACCTATTAAAAGGTTGAGGCCCAGTATTTTACTAGGTG
>JAFIDM010012231.1:7256437-7272597 GCA_023159025.1 Thereuonema tuberculata | reverse complement strand
GGTATTTTTCTCTCAAATTAAACTATTCGTATTTTGTATAAGATTGAGAGTTCTAGAAACTTATCAGCAACAAAATTAGAAAACCATTGGTCTTTTGCTTATAACTTCGATACTTTCGTTGGCAATTCGAGCGTTCGCCATATTATAATTAGTAAAAATTTATCTATTTTTATGAAAATCAATTATTTTGTAGAAAATTAATTGGAATTTTTACTTTCATTCTTTTTCAGCATTGAGTTGTACCAAGTTGTAGTTTAATTTCAGAGTTAAAAACGACTTAAATAGTTCTGAAACTTACATAAATCATTATTGGACAATCAATGGTTGCAATTATAAGGGTGATTTTAAATTCAAAGGACAAACTTTAAAAGGTGGTAGGGCACACTAAAACAAACTTTTTTTTTGTCAAACATATCCGCAACTGTCGCGTTTACGCGGTAGAGGGCGTTTGGTCGTCGAAGATACCCGCCCAAAGATTGAAGAGAATCGTTGCTGGTAAGCATGTGGCCGTGTAACATGTGGATTTGCGGTTGCCTACACATGAGCATTGTGTACATTAAACACTTGTAAGCAATGCTTCATATGTGAACAGCACATGTGCTGCAAAATCCGGCTGCCCTGCTCTCTGTTTCATAAACAAACGGCAAAAGTCTATGCCCCGAGAATAATCCTCAGCTTTCAATGCATGAATTCTCTGTAAATGGGATGGGTGTAAAATTCTCCATAAGGTGGTTTGGCTCACATCTGGGTGAATCTACCGAAAACCTGTAATTCGTGTCACAGAGCAATAGATTGAAAATGATTGAAAATATTTGTCATTTTTCAAAATCACACATTGAAGTACAAAATATACTAAAGTATAATTTTCTTTTGTAATTTTATGGAATTTCCAAAAAAAAGTTGTCCACAGAAGGTGATTCGTCACTTCCGTGGACTGTCACAAGCTACAGTTGGATGGCTTCTAAAGATCCAAACTGCTTTATTTTTTAATATTTTTAAAATAATATATATATTTTGAAATCAGAAAATATATAAATTTAACATAATATTGAGTGAATTTTTTTTTCGAATTATCTGTAAAATTTTTTTGCAATCTCAAGTCTTGTCACAAGGTTTAGCCATCGCTTTTGTGGACATTCCTTAACTTTCTAAAAAATCCACCCGATGCGCTAGTTGTCTTCCATTTCACTTAAAAACAAAAGTTTACACGGCGATTTGGGATTGGGAAGTGATTTTATTCGTCTGAGTCGCACATTTACCAGGAAAATATTACCTTTTTAATCATTTTTCGTAATTTGCACAGCTCATCCCATCACTTCTGTGGTCTTGTTAGACCCTAATTTTTCTATGGAAAAATGATTATTTTTAGGCATGATAATTGAAATATGGTCAACTTAATTTTCTGAATGACACGTATTCCTAACCTCAAAATGAAGAGCACAAGGGTCAAGAAACATATGTATTCGTCACTTCCGTGGACATCACTTCCGTGGACATTTGGGGTCTATGGAAGTGATGATCATCAACAATAGAGGATACTACATTTTTCACGAAGACTTGTCTTTCACTTCCAGTCTTTGTTAAATGCAAATAAGGATATTTAAAATTATATAAATATATATAATATAATATATGATATATGTAATTATATATTTACATTTTTATAGATGTTTAAGATTGACAGTCTGATTCATTTTTATTGTACATCATTTCCTCTTTTGATAAAAAGTTCTTTTAATTCTTAAATTATAGTTTTCTATTTATTTATTTCATAGTTTTTCCCACGTAAATTTATTTCGAATATAATTTATATTAAAATTCGACATCGTTATTAACACAAGTCACTTCTGTGTACATAGGCCTACTATCACTTTTTTTTTTAAATAACCAAAATGCATTGACCTGAACCACATATATCATGGATGTAAGAACGTCCAAAGCAATCATCTCAATTTTTTTGAAAAGGAAATCTTGTAATTTAAAATCTCAAAATTTTTTGACTGAAATTGCAGGTTTTCTGTAGATTCACCCATCTACTCTATTCGCAACAGCTGTGGTGCTTGTGTCGGGACGTTCCTTAATCTGTCATAGAATGTAAATGCGATAGTTCCGGACATTCATTGTTTGACGAAAAACGTTTCTTTTAATGTGACCTATCACTCCTTAAAATTTGTCCTATGAATTTAGAACCACACTGTATAATGATTCATTTTTTTTGCTGATAAGCATGGAAATTTCATGATAATCTATTTATTATTATCATCAAACCTTTATATAATGTCCTATTATCATACATTAATTTTGTGTTAATTTGTTCTTCACAAAGTTGTTAATAGTTACATGAAATAGAAAGAAAAATTGTTGTATTGTAACAGCCTAACTCTATTAAGTAACATTTCTTAGGTTTCATTCAAGTCATTAATTTCGTTTGTAACCATAATCACTGCAAACTCCCTCGAACCTAAATTGGATCAACAAATTTGAATCACAAAAGAAGATGAAGAAGAAAATGTCTTCGTAAAAGCGATGGTTTTTGTTTATTTATTTTTATTTTATGTTGGATAATGTGAATTATCATTTTTTTTTCGTTGATTAATTCAAAGCAATATTCATAACTCCATTCAAAGCAAGGCTGTTAGGTTTAAATATTTATCTGCTTAAATAATAATTTACATTTGGATGAATTTGGATAAATATATGTACGTATATATATTTATTATTAATCCAACAATTGCTTTCTTTTAAGAACCTGCATTTATTCCAATATATTCTATTATAATGATTCAAAAAGAACATTCAAAAACAACATTCAAAATGAAGGAAGATCTACAAATAATTTGTTGCATTATTTATTTTTCATACTTCCAAGAGAAGCCTCCATGCTTAGAAACAGTGCTGTAAATGCTTAGTAGTATATCAATCTAAGCCGTGCTGGCGTGGTCGTGCGGTCTCGGCGGCGGCCAGCCGTGGCGTCCAGTGCGCCAGTTCCTGGGTTCGAATCCCGGCAAGGGCATGGCTGTTTCAATTTCCTTTCCTGTGTTGTCCAGCCTCTTCTTCACTTTCTCTCTGGTCGGACGTCATTCCTTAATGGCGTCCTGGGGGAAGGCAACGGGAAACCACCCCCAGTATCTGTTCCCTAGTTTATCTACGGCTTCTCCTAGGGGTTCGCTCTTCGGGGGGTCACTAGGTTCGGTAGACCGCGTAACTTCGTATATACGAAGATCGCACATCATGATGATGATATCAATCTATTGTTTTCAAGACTTATATCCTTCTAATTTTGTTTTCATCACATATATCCTAATCTAATTTTGTTTTCATCAATGTTTAATTTTGTATATCTTATATAGAAGAAAACTATGTGATATATAAAACAAATATATGCCTTGCTTGGAATGGAGTTCTAAGAAATGAATATTGCTTTGAATTAATCAACGAAAAAAAAAATGATAATTCACATTATCCAAGATAAAATAAAAGTAAATAAACAAAACCATCGCTTTTACGATGACATTTTCTTATTCATCTTCTTTTATGATTCAAATTTGTTGATCCAATTTAGGTTCGAGGGGGGTTTGCAGTGATTGCAGTGGTTACAAACGAAATTAATGACTTGAATTAAACCTAAGAAATGTTACTTAATAGAGGTGGGCTATTACATTATAACAATTTTTTTTCTATTTTATGTAATTATTAACAAATTTGTGAAGAACAAATTACCACAAAATTAATTTATGATAATAGGACATTATATACAGTATAAGGTTTGATGATAATAATAAGATTATCAGGAAACTTCCCCGCGTATCAGCAAAAGAAAAATGAATTATTATACAGTGTGGTTCTAAATTCATACAAACTTTATGGAGTGGTAGGTCACATTAAAACAAACGTTTTTCGTCTAGGATTTACATATTTATGGGATATATCCCTTTCGATGAGGATATATGTGATGAAAACAAAATTAGATTGGTATAGTACAAAGCAAATAAATTGAAGGATATAAGTGCTCTTAATGCTTTTCCTTCAAATGAACTACTATCAAGAAAGGATAAGATTGTGTAAGTATGTGGGATTACTTAAGTACTTTAATAAATAAATCGATTTTAATAAAACTATAGTACCATAAAACAATTGTATGATTCTGATATAAGTAAGTGAAGAGTTTTATTAGGAGCCAACCTTTCTATTGATACTTGGATGTCCTGTAAATAGTGCTAAAACATTTAGATCTTTGACTTAACCAATAACGGCTAAAAAGTCATTCAGTTTGAACACACATTATGAATCATAAAAATATGTTGTTCGATGAAATCTTAAATATCTTTAAGTATTCAATATTTGAAATTATTATTGGTTAATTAATAAACAAATGCCTAAAAATATGCATAAAAATTGTGCATTTTTTTGATCCCCACTTCTCTTTTCTTTCTTTTCCATCAAATAAAATATCCATCTAATTTCTTTTATAAGGTCTATTAAATCATCCATTCCTAAAACAGTGAGACATATTTATCTCTTCACATAATAAGATAGAAAGATTCACGATATCAGTGAAACAACAGTATATGAGGGATTGATTCTTTCTAGATTTACAAGCTTTTCAGATTTCCTTTCAATTGAAACATTTTAATCTACAAAATTAAATGCGGTTGTAGTTCTTCAACTTTTTTATTATTATCTTAAGATCTTTCTACGTACTAGCTATATACTGATTAGCGGTTTATTAGCTTATAGCCGTAGGCTATTTTTCATTTCCGCCGTAATATAAAATAGATTTATTTTTAGCGGCCCTAGGTAAAACATAGGGGACCGGTCTTGGTTTTATGCTTGCTGGATGCCACACTCTGTAGTGGTCAAACGGTTAGAGATATTAGGATGAAACCTTCACCATTGTTACAAGCTCTTACAAGGGATTAATATATTGGATCTTTCAGGATCATTTTTTATTTTATTGTTGTTTATCCCGGTGGCCCATTCCCGGGACCGAGAATGCTTTTGGGTAAGAGCTTCCGCGCAGCGAGCCAAACATCAACGAGTATATTCTGCTGATGATTCCATAATAAGGATGAAACAATTGTACAGAATTCTCGTTGATGTTGGCTCAATGGGCGAAAGCACCAAGGGGGAGGGGGGGCTCAACGAAAATCTCACGTAAACTTTTCCATTCAGAGAAAATATATATCATAGCAAGATATCCGGGTTTTTTTTTATTGTTAATGTAAGATTTCCGTTTTTTTTTTTTTTTTTGGTTGTTAAAATTTTTGAAATCTCACCAAGGGGGAGGGGGGCGGTCCAAATTTTTTAAAAAACACCTCACGTAATTAATGGACGTCCCCCTAAAGGCATGAGAACGGAATAACTCTCAGTAAAGTTAGAGAGATTAATTCTACATTGAACATGTAGAAATAATTCTACATTGAACTACACTGCAATTCACTGAAATGCACTGTAATCTATATATTTATCCATTTTACATTTGCTGGTCCTTTGATTTGATCAAAGTTAATTGGAATTAGATAGTTTAACTAATTATTTACTAATTTCATCAATTTTCAGCAAATAAAAATTCTGCTGATTGTTTCAGTTCAAAATGTTAGAAAAATTATAAAAACTTTCGTGATTGTTTTCACGATTTTAAAAAAAAGAATCAGAGGAAAATAAAACCAATATTTCAAGATAAAGTAAACTTCTTGATTATTTGCAAAATATTTTTAGTACAGCATAAAAAAAGCCAGAATTGCCAATAAATAATAAAATTTTATTTCACAAAGTTTATTGGCAATTCTGTCTTTTCTTTATTAAATTTCCGAAAATATATTTAATGTTTTGATATATTAGATCGATTTCGAAATTTACTATCATCTTCACTGTTATTTATTCCAGGGTTTACTTGTGGGAATGTCTTATTACAAAGAAGCATAAAGTTGCAGTTCAAAATGACATCTGCAATTCTTATGCTCAGAGTGAATTTCACGTACAAAATACTGCGCATTTTTTTTCCATTACTAAATTGCAGACAGTCTCCAGTAGGTGGCTGTTTATTGATACTCGATCTGATCTCGTCTAGTCATTATTTCTTTCTTACGATACGGAGGGACGTGTCCAGAGTCTAGAAAATTCGAAGTCGCGAGATAGAGGAATCAATATTCATACCCTATTTTCGTCTTCCCCTCTGTCACTATCCGTGCGTCGTTCTAATCCTATTTCCGGTGAAAGTAATAAATGTCAACCGGCCAAGATGAAGACGCTCCTGAGGATAGACGTGCTACGCATGCGCACTCGTTGATTTCTTAGGTTAAATAATTTTGTAATAGGCAATTTTTAATAGTAGGAGCTGGGACTGACAGATGAACCGCCGTCTTACCATAATCTTTAAGTCGTCAGCTATTAAACGCTTTTCTTAGGGTTGTTGAATATCTTCAACCATTTCCCTCCATCACCTAACAAAAACTATTCCAATTAAAAAAAAAATATTAAAAGAGACATGAAATTCAAAAGAAAAAAAAACACTAAAAATTATGTAATTAAAACAATTTAAAAGAAACGTAACCTTTTTTTTTCTTCTTTCATAGCATGCTAGACTTAAATATTTATTCAAGCTTAAAAATGTCTTGTTCAAAAACCCAATAAAATTGAAAAAAAAAAAAAGGTATCTTTTTGTGTCCAAAATTGCGGTGGACAAAAACAAAAAAAATGAACGACAAAGTATGATGCAATTTTCTGAACTGTCTAATTATAGAGAAACTATGACAGAAATAAAGGAACACCGAGTCTTATCCGAGCAGCGAAATCATGGCGTAGTTTCAAAAATAGCAAGCCAGCAATTTTAGACAACGAAAATCATTAATACCACAAGACTGGCCCTCCTCTCTTAATCTTGCTGTTCAGATTTTCCAGCGATACATTTTATTATAAATAAGGGAAAGGACTTGAAGTTAGATATACAAAGACAATTCTATGGGTCTGTGTTTGTATATGTGTTAATCTTGAATTTTATAAAAAAAGCTGATATTCATGACGCATGAATTGGATTTTTTCCCAAGAACGAATTTTAATCCCGTTCCAACCTTTAAATAATTTATTTTAATTTAGAAATATAAATGTATTAAAGGCCAATTAATAAAATAAGCCAATAGTGAAACAAACATCCCTCCCCATGTTTGTTCAATGGGTGTTGTATAAATTGTACTAGATTACGAATTTTGTTCAAGAGAATAACTAAAACATTAAAATTGGTTAGCACATAAGAATATAATTGTTTACATTCATGAATTGGGCTCTCAAGCGGAAATCAGAAACTCAGTCTTCCCTTTCCTATTAGCCACAGAGGAGTGTTCGCATTTTCAAATCTATTCATTAACATGGCTATAAAAAAAGCCACAAATGCGTCTTGTGGCTGAGTCTTAAGTTGTCGGCAAGAGGCAGCAACCCCAGGGCTGGTATATGAGCAGAGCTGCTTTTCAGATACAACCGAAGATTCGATTCAGGAGACAGTATGGTGAATACACTTCTCTACTCTCAATTTTTTTCTTATATTTTCAAACACACACTTATATACAGGGTTGTTAACATTAAAATCCTCTACATAGAGGGCTCTTGAGTTTGTTCTAAGGCTTCAAATGGAAACAGATTTGGACAACAGATACTTCAAACGATACCGTTTTTTGAAGTACCTATTTATTGAAAAAAAAGAGAAAAGTACAGAAAAGGGCCAGTAACGCCATCAAAAGATGGCGCTATAGCAATACAAATCACTTTATCAGCGTTACAAATGTTCAATGTGTTCACCATCGTCGTCACCATTCGCAAAACTTTCAATGTGTTCACCATCGTTGTCACCATTCGCAAAACATTCAATGTGTCCATCATTCGCAAAACGGTATTTTTTGCCGAACCCAATACGTACGTCTGCCAGAATTGCTAGAACATGACGTCTAATGCTGTTCTTAAGATCTGACAAAGTTGACATCTTCCACGATACATCTGGTTCATCAAAAGACTCCATAACCAGAAGTCACATGGGGTGAGGTCGGATGATCGGGGAGGCCAAGTTGTCTGGCAATAACGGCTGATAACCCATTCATTTGTAAATTGCTGCATTAATAAAGTTTGAATTCAACGGCTGATGTGGGGTGATGCACCGTCTTGCATGAATATGGTTTCCTGAAGGCACTCTTTTGTTGAAGCTCTGGTATCACGAAATTCGCCTACATGTCATGATACAACTGTCCGGTTATGGAGCAGGTACGGGACACAGTTGGAGTTACCTCTTCTGAGATGTATTACTGACATTGATTTGAAGCCGTACACCTGTTTAAATTGAAAACACAATTTAATATATGAAATAAAATTACACATGATTAGTTTCGCCAAAGACTCGAGAGAGGGCATTTACAAGTGAATTAATAACATCGAACGAGGAAATTTATACATCAAATAAACTGGATACTGGAGCCTTCTGGGAACTGCATCCGATGATATTCTGGGTAACGTCTCAAGAAAGAACACTACTGCACCCTGGTGTTGAAAACTAGAAGCAAGTCCGTAACGTCGGAAATGATGACAGGAACATGACCTAACAAGATGGTGGTGTGCACAGCGATTGACGATAGAAAGTGTCTGTATGAGTAAAAAACTAAAAGACTAAGGCAAAGGAATAAGAAATTAAAAATAAAGCAAAATTAAAAATTAAAAAACTTTTAAAAAATTCTAAAAAAATTGAAAATTAAAAAAGTGTTTCAATTTTTTTAAAAAACATAAAAAGTTGTGGATAGAGTAAACAAAAGCCAAGGAAAGTTAAACGGTGAAAAAACGGGGTAAAAGACAAACAAAATAAAAATGAGAAGTAAAATAATAATAAAAGAAAAAACCAAAAGGAATTAAAAGAAATTGGATGAAGGTGAAATGAAGTAGCAAGGTCAAAAAAAATTTTTTTTTTCCTCTTTTGATAAAGATTATCTTCTTTATCTTTGTAACATCCTCACATTCTTCTTGTTCTGCTTGTTACATGGAACTGGGCAACAGTGGTGATACTATTAAACCTTCCATTTGTAATTCACTTATAAATGCCCTCTCTCGAGTCTTTGGCGAAACTAGTCGTGTGTAATTTTATTTCGTATATTAAATTGTGTTTTCAATTTAAACAGGTGTACGGCTTCAAATCAATGTCATTAATGCATCTCAGTACACGTAAATCCACAATTGAATTCTACAATAGCCTTCATTCAATGTCACACTTAGCAATCTCGTGCAACGTGGGTCGTTGATTTTAAATAGACTAATCAGATCTTCTAGCTAGAGGAAGTCGCAGAAGATTCTCAACCATTTCATCCATCATTAGGAAATGAAGGAACTCAAGAAATCACTCTAAAACTAAGTTTTGTGCTGAGCCATCCATCTTTTATTAACAAATTAATTTGATAGTGATGCCATTATTTGAAAGCATAGACATTCATATCTCACTGCTTCTTCTGATAGCCAAGATTCGTTATTTCATTATTATTTTTTTTACATTTACATTTTACTTTTACAATTCTTACAGATTTAAAATCAAAATCGAAGGCTATGTACAATATTTTTGATTAAAAGTCTGAATAAAAAAAGACTATAATAGCTGAATAAATGAAAATAAATATTCAAAAGCAAATAATGATTGATAACGAAAGAAATATAAACAAGTGAATATAATTTTGTGTTAAAGTATAAATTTAAGGGCGACCAATAACAATAAAAAAATTAAAAATAATAATAATAAAAAAGAAGTCCATTAACGTAAACAAAAAAATAAAATAAAAATTAGGAAAATAAGAAAAAAAAAACCACACACAAAAAAAAACAAAAAAAACGCGGACAAAACTAATTAAAATAAAACATACTAGATGAACGGATTCGAACGCACAACTGTCAGTATCTGAGTCAGAGACAAGATCAAGTTATAGCTGATAACTGCAATGAAATGGTTGCATTTCTAACATTTAAGTTAATAGCGGAAATCCAACGAAAACAATGCCAAATATCTGGAACATAGGGGGTTGGCCCCTGAAAATACCCCATATTTAGGGTATTTGGGCCTCTGAACACAATGGTGAAATCCGTTTGTCGATCCGACCTTCCGTTCGGGAGTTGTTAAGGGTGGACAGACACGGACGGACAAACTGAATGTTTGGGATAACGAATCCAAATTGGGAACAAACGGAATAGCTACCGATTTTGATCGCAATTCCAATAGTTCCCAAACGGTCACTAAAAAGAAACACTAAAACAAAATGAAAAAATAACAATGAGAAAAATGAAGGAAAGCAGTTAGGAATGCAACTCAATTGTTAAATAATCGGTAGTTTGCATTGAGCGTACAACAATTAATAATTGAAGCAAATAGTTGGTAGTCAAGAAGTTTTTTAGGAAGAAAGATATGGCGTAGCAACAGAAAACGGCCCATGATTCCATGGATCATGTTTTCCCCGAAGAAGTTAAAATATGTGCTCGGAGAAAATAAATTAAAGGAAAATGGATTATTACTCATCCAAAGCAAAAGATTCAACTCGAAAAAAAAAAGAATACAGCATAGTATCTACACTGTTCAGCCACTTTATTAGATACATCTCTACTGTGCGCATTAACGTCCGGACCCGTCGTGTCTCATAACAACTCTTCAAGCTATTGGGGGCAGTGTCATGGTATGGGAGATGTTTTCCTGGCACACTTTGATATCTCTGAAGACACGTTAGGATGCTAGAACGTATCTAAACATCATAGCTGACCAAATGCAACCGCACATGTTAATAGTTTATTCTAATGCAGATGGCTACTTCCAGCAGGATAATGCGCCGGTGCACAAAGCTCGCATCACTATGGGATGATTTGAGGAATACGACGATGACTTTTTCTTGCTGCAGTGGCCTGCTCAGTCGCCCGATTGAAAATTTGTGGAATGAGCTGGAACGGGCTATTCGCTCCAGGCCTACATCTCCAACTTCATGTACTGCGTGACAGACTCATCTCTGCATGATACACAATACCTCAACAACGTTTTCAGCATCCTGTGCCTCGGCGAATTCAGGCTGTTTTGAGGGTTAAAGGAGGCTACTAGGTAGGTGTACCTAATAAAATGGCTGCGCAGTGTATGTTCGAATACCTAAGTGAGTTCCAGAAGTTTCATCCTCAGGTAAAGATGAGTAAATAAAGAATTTCCAAACAGATTTAAAAGAGTAATTTAATTGCAATCAAGTACGAGAATCTTCAAAGAGTGTGAAAGTGATAATTATTAAATTAACTGAAACGTTCCTATCGAGATGAATTAAACCTAATAAAGATTCATACAAGATTTATTCGAAGATAGAATATTCGATTAAGAATAAGGTAGAAGAAAGAAGAGTCATCAATTGTATTTGTAATTAGAAGTAAATATGAAAAGACAGACTCTTTAATCAATATTACTTTATAATGAACTTTAAAGACTAATTTAATATTTAATAGTCAGATGTTGATAAAAGGAAATGTTAATTCAAAGTGTGAATACGAAATAAATCAAATAATTCAAACTAACTTAATTATAAATAAGAATTGATTAAGATTTTTTTACTTGAAAAGATTCTGCTAGTTTCATTTTCATTTCTAATATTGATTAAGTTTCAATCACACCTTTGTGATAAAGTATCAAACCATAAAAAGTTAGTCGCACTAAATGGTAAATAAAAACCTTGCCTGACTGGATAGTCAGCATAGTCAGGATCAGCTTTGGAATTTCAAATTAGAACATAGGTCATATGTGGTATAGTTGGATCTTAGGTCTTTTGAAAAGAAACAACTTTTACTAAAACTTTTTTCTCTAGATTTTCTTGTTTATTTACAATTCAAGAAAGGTACTCGTCGAAAAATTGACAATCATGTTGACAACAATGAAATTAACAATGATCAAATCTGGAAAGCTCAAATCAGATCTTCCTTCCGTAACAGCGAAAACCCTGGTAAAAATCAGGTAAATGTGGAAAGGAAACAACGTGTCTATAATTGAAACATGAACCGCCAGCATTGATTGCAGCTGTTGACTGCCACTGTTTGACAGTTTTCAATTGTTTTCGTTTGTTTTGCTGTTCGATCCTGACAATGCCTTTTACAAACGAAGAAGCGTTCAACATGATAATGATACTGGAGAATGGTACCGGAACTGCAAAGCGGTCGCGCGAGCATAAACAGAAAGATGTCTATCACTCTTACAATGTTTTCCGTACAAACAGTGTGGTGCAGCCGACATACAATGAGGGTTTTCGCTGTTACGGAAGGAAGATCTGCTGACGTTATGGCTGTTGTATTGATGAATCCTCACGATCCCACTTGAAGTAGTCACGTGACGCAGGGCTGCTCTAGAATACGGTGTGGAGCATCCTCCATGATAATGGCTTCCATCCGTAACATATCCTTTGCCATCAAGAATTTGGGGGACATGACTTTCAAAATCGTGAATTTCTATCTCTGGCATCTGGTTCCGCAATCAGAATCGTATTTTCCAGCACAGCATTCTTTGGACTGACCAGACTGACCAGCTTTCAGTAGTACTGGGGAGGTAAATATCCACAACGCCCACCACTTGTCGCAGGAAAATCCACAATGGCTACATTAAGTGGATGCTCATCATATCTGGAGTATCAACGCGTAGTGTGACCTTCTCGGTCACCGTGTCATAGAACCATACTTTTTCGATGGGACATTAAATGGTGTCATGTATGCAGACTTATCGATAACTTTTTGTATCAACTGCTCGAAGATACAAAAACTGTGTATTGTTGTTCTGTCTTGAACAACAATAAGTCATGAACAGAACGGCTGTCTAGCTCACTTTTCATTGGTGGCTCGAAAAGTTGCTCGACGAGTTATTACCTATTTGATTGGACGAGGAGGACCGGTAGCCTAGTCACCTCGCTGTCTTGCTATGTCTCCATTAGACTTCTTTCTGTAGGGTCGAGTTAAAGACGTTATTTTCTCGCGACCTATAGCCTGTGATTTTCGAGAAAAACAGATAATACTGATTCTTCCGATCACCCTCTACATAGAATGGCAAACGGCATAATCTAAGCTTAGCAGTTTCTCATTGCAATACTTCATTAAGTCTTTCGTAACTTTGAAAACAGTAATGAATGTAAGAATAAATTAACTTACATATAAAACATCAAGTAGGTGTGTACAATTTTATATACGGTAAAAACAATTAAAAAATTTTAAAATATTTAATGTAAACACATATCTTAAAAATTACAAAATATAAAATTACAGTGATATAGAGAGATCCATTTTATTTTTTCTGAAAATGATTTTTACCGTTTATTTGTAATGTTATTGTGTATCGTAATGTTATCCATACCAATGTGGTTGAATAATTCGTTAATAATTCTGGTTTTATCGTAAGATCAAATAAAAGTTTTTTTTTGGAATTTTCACTTTTTGGATTCTGTTTATTTTTTTAGTTACGGACCAGTGCAGAAGGAACTCAAGTTGGCGCCTGGTGTGAAGTAGTTTTGACGCAAGTCTTATTTCCTTTTTATTGAAGTTTAGAATATGTAATACAATCAATGTAAATCAATATTGTTTTCTTCTTTCTTCTTCCTCGATTTTGGCCAGCTAAGGACCACGTAAAATAGCTAATTATGACTTCTTCTTCGCCTCTCTCCTCTTCCTTTTACTCCAGTATTCCCGCATTCTTTCTCCCTGTTTTTCTCTTCTTTCCTCCGTCCACACTCCACCTCTCTTTATCTTCTGTCTTTCTGGGAATCCTTTAAAATTTGTAATTCTGGATTTAAATTTAGCTCTATCTACGATCATTTCTTTAGTAATGTTCCTTTCCTTCATGTCTTTCCAGACCTCTCTAAACCATGTCAACTGAGATTTTATCGAAAACGTCAAACAATCCTTTTGTAGATCTGTCATTCTTCATTGTTTTAATGTGTCCAGAGAACATCAGTCTTCTCTTTTTCATCGAAACCCCCAGCCTCTCTACATTTCTATAAATCTCTTCATTGATCCTTATTTTCCAAATTCCCCCACTATATCTGTGGTCCAAGATTTTTCGTATTACCTTTATTTATTTCTTTTCCAGTTCATTCATTTGTTTAATCACATCAATATTGTTTTATATCAATTGGTTTTTTTTGGTTTTTATTAAACAGAAAATTATTGAAACATACAGAAAATTTTTTAGAGGTAAGATGTTGATGGCTACTCTATTGATACAGCGTCATGTGCAGGACACGACTCGCACCTTTGCTGCGGCGCTGATAAGCAGCTATCAAATATATAATTTTTGCAAATTTATTTATGTTCGTTATGTAGGATACATTTACCAAATAAGGATTAACCAGGCGAAAACGAGTCTGGCCACTACTCACAAGGTGTATTTTTATTCGAAACAATATTCCAATCACACTAACCCTTTCTTCTTCTTTACGTCGATTTGGGCCAACGAAGGACTACGAACAATAGAGAATAGACTACGGACATGGTGACTACATCAGGCGTAGCTAGTAAAGTTTGAGAAGGGGGACGAGATTCACATCAAGTCCAGAATAACACTGAGATAGTAAGTCCCAGGTAGAAATGGACGAAACACAGAAGAAGAAAGAAACAGCCATGCCGATGCCAGGACTTGAACCCAGGCTCCGACACAAGGCCGCACGGCAGACCGCCGTGTAGACCGCGCGGCAATGCCGGAACGGCCAAACTAACCCTTTATTAATAAAATACGATGTCACCCACGGAAGCAACATAAAAGCAAAACCATTCAAGATTGAAAACAACTAAGAAAAAAAAACTTTTTTCCTAATAAAAGATAAAATAAAAAAATAACTTTTTTCCTAATGGTAAATGAAATTCTTGACCGATTAGATGGCTTTTGAATTAAAAATCGAATTTCCTTAGAACTTGCATTTTCAATTTTTTTATGTAAAGTTTAAAATAAAGAAAATAATACAAGAATTGTGAGCGAACTCTACCCCTTGTATTATTGCAGCATCGTGTATTATATTTGGGACAAATAATGGAAATTGTAAAATCAGTCATTATTGTATGTGTTTGGTGAGTTTTTTATAATTACAAAGTATTAAGTTAAATAATATTTTTGATGTTTAAATAATATTACAAGTGGGTCTCCAAAAACGAAATGGACTTAAATAAACGTTACTATTAATCAATTGTTGAACTTTCAGAATTGCCACTGTGTGGATGTCGAATCCCTGTATTGTGAAATGAGAGGTAATTGTAATTTCTTATATCACTTCTTATAAAATTTCATTTCTATGACGTGATTCATTTTGTATTGAGATATGTCATTTCTCAAAATAAATTTTAATAAATTACGACTGAGTCGAATGAACTAACTTTTGCTATTATTTAATATTGTTTCTGTTAATGCTTTTTCCTTCTTTTATTGTTTTTTTTTTTGGAATATATTTGTTTTCAAGTGTTTCAAACTCATTTCCAACTTAGTTTCCCAAAGTACTTGGATTTCGAAATCTCTTCAGTTTCAAGTGCACTACCATTGTAAATTGGCCTTCCCAGAATCACGAAAAAAAAAAAAAAACGTACAGTTCCTTTACAATTGCTTTTCCAGTGTTCTTTTCCGCCTACAATGTTAGCAAAGATGGGAAAAAGCTGACCAACTTCATTGAAGGAAATGTGACCGGGAATAGTTCTAACTCAGGAATTGGGAGCATTTGCGAGGGAGTTGTTGGGCTTCCCGGTCGCAAGTGGAGTGTGTTCTGGGTTACTGCCACTGCCTCAGCTGCCACCTACCGTCCTCGCTCCATAAACACTGGACAGATTCTCTTCACAGGAAATGAAGAACTTCAACTACCGATGTGGAACCTTCATAACGACACTGGCCGACAGATGGAGTCACAAAGCGTCTCCACGGGAGTGGGAAGCAATTTCGAGTTCAGGCGAAAGACGTCCTGGTGGAAAGCTGCCATTCTTGTGGTGAATGGAGAAACTAAGAAGCCATGCAGTAAAAGCAAATGCAAATGTAAAAATTCCTAAAACTCTAATATGTTGCAAAGAAGAAAAAATAAAGGTTTCATTGTCAAATAAGTAAAAACCAAGAAAGTTAACATAAATCTACAATGAAAAACAAAACTTAGTTGTTGTCCGTTAGATGCTTTAAAGTGCTAATA
>JAFIDM010012231.1:7240801-7256427 GCA_023159025.1 Thereuonema tuberculata | reverse complement strand
AAAACAAAACTTAGTTGTTGTCCGTTAGATGCTTTAAAGTGCTAATATATATAATATAGCTTTTCAAACGATTGGAAATTACGATTAAAGGAAATTAAAAGTTAATTGGAGAAGAAAGAAAGAAAAAAATGGAAATTTTTTCAAATTTTAAAAGGAAAATATATATATATACAGTATATATATAAAAAACGAAATTTAGAAAGAAATGAAAACAATCAGCAGATGAAAACTCACAACAATTTAGATGATTAACTCTATTCTATGTAATCTATGAATTGTTAAAGACTTAAGAAAGCAGTTAATATAATATGAATAGTATCGTTCAAGTCGACGACCTGAGGCTGATACGTCTGAACCTGAGTTCGATTCCTAGTGTGGATGGGACTTTCTTCTTCTGTGTTTCATCTACGAGTATTACTCCATGGAGTAACGATTTTTTCGGCTAAACAGTTCACAGCTTCTATCCGATGTTGAAGAAGCCAAAAGGAGTAGAAATATGGGCCATTATTGGAAAAAATAATATTGTGAATAGTTATAAAACCGGATAATAGATGTCTTGTTCAACATTATTGGGTTTTTCAGACAACATCCTGAACTATCTTCTTTTATTTAAATTCATCATATCTCTTTTGATTTATTCATTCATATACAATATTTCGTCAAGAGACTTTCTCAAGTCTTTTCAAAAAAATAACATAATACATAGATTCCAAGAAACATACAATAATTGTAACAACAATTTGCAACATACTTTGATAGGCTTATTTTGTTTTAAAACAATTTACATACCTTTTAACATGTTTACTTTGTTGGAACAACAATGAGAAGCTTTAATATTTCATGTAAAAAAGCCTTTTATGTAAACTTCGTCTAATTTTTTTAAAACCTTTTTAAAACTTTCTTTAAATCGAATATTTATTTATTTTCAAACCTCTTGCTTTATTTATACATTTAAAACTGTTTATAATTTGAGTCCCTATAATTAGGTCTTTTCTCTCTTATCTTTTAATTGGAAGAGGACTTCTGTTTATGGGTCTGAATTGTGGTTATTGGTTAGGTAATGGTCTGCCCAGTCTGAAATATACTTTATTGTTTTGGAATGCCCTTAAATGTTCTTTTACCCTCTCACCCTCTCACCCTCTCATCCTTGTAAAGGATTGAAAATCTACTTTTTTTAAATTTTTTTTATATATTTTCTTTTATTTTTTTTAATATAAAAATTAAAGGAAGGCGAAGTTCCTTCATTTGTAAATGACAGTACTTACTTAATATAAAAACCTATCCTTAAATTTCCTATTTGTTAAAAGTTAATTGAATAGTTACTTTAAATCCAATTAATATTAATAAATCAAAACTGTAATTGTAGTATTGATTACTAAATATTTAAAATGTAGTAGTAGGCGTTCCTTTTACTTTAATCAGTGGATACTTTTGCTTCTAATGGTTGTTCAACATCCATATTGATTACTTTCTACAATGTTCATCTATTTAGATTTCTGTTATAGAAGGATGAGCTGAAATGAACTCAGAAGTGTGGCAGTTCTAAGATCTTTTATTTCTCTGAAGGGTTTTATTACGCTAAAAGAGCATAAAACAAACTTCATTTTTAATTAGAGTTGCAACAATCTCGCTATTCAATAAGAGGAATACAATCCTCTGTATTTTTAGTAAGTTCTCTTTTAAAGGATATACTTAAAAAAATATCAGCATTGCTCCCAAAGCTTGCGTATGTTTAACAGGAGTAATTAGAAGATTATATGTGCTTTCCGTCAACCTGTCAACTTCTTCTCAATTTTTCTGTTCTTTTTTCTTCCGATTGTTGTAATGAATTTTTAACGTGTCTTGTAATATTAGAGATCCATGAAACACCGATTTATTATCCTCACGTTGCCAACTTTCTTCCACTGACTACTAACTTTGATTACTCAAAAATTCCTGATTCTATTTTGGACTAAAAGGGTTGATAGGGTAGCTTGCGTAAATTATACCAGTTTTCTTTTTTGATTTTTTAAAATTTTAATGATGAGTTATTTCAAAAGTAAAATCTTAATCTCTATTAAGTTGGAAGAAGTATCTAATTAAAAAAAAAAGTTTGGAATAATTCACCATAAGATCTACAAGACCAGTTTTACGGAAGTCTGCAATCGGCGCAAATTTGAAAATTGCTTGTACTTGCGGGTTCCTCAACGTTTCTCAGATACACAGTACTTTCCCTTGCAGTAGGCACAATAGAACTTTTTCAGTTATTTTGTCAATCCTGCACATTTTGAATGAAATCATCCTTTAAATTTCAGACAACTAATCATCTCACCTACTCTACATACGAGTTCCATTTTTCAGTACCAATCATCGAGATGTATCATCGATATTTTTAATTTAAAACACTAGATAAACACTAGAGCATTAACTTCATTAAAATAGCTAAGCATTAGCTACTTTAGCAAATTAAAAATTAATTCCATTTTTCCCTCACAAAAGCAGGCTGTATTCTAATCATTATTATTAGCCTAATCATTATTACAGTAACGTCCACAAGTAATATCTGGAAGAACTGGATATCGCCGTCTATATCTAGGTTGCTGGATATCTCCGTCAGATAAATCTTGAGTTCTCCTTGATTGCTGGATATCTCCTTCGGATGAACCCATTTCACGATGTGGAAGTTCGATAGCAACATTTGTCCAGGTTTATTTTTTACGAAGTGATTTAGGCGCCGCGCCGACACAAATTACATACATTCCTATTACAAGGATATCATTGTTTCTCTATTAAAACTTCACTTTAAAAATATATCTATTGCAACATTGCTCCGGAGAGATGATTTCAATTTTGAATTGATTTCGAATTATAACATTAACTAATTGTATTTTAAAAGTGATTTTTGAAAACAATTTTCAAGTAAAAGATTATTAATGCTTTAAGCACTAAGTGCATGGATAATAGATCGTTTAAAAAAATGGAATTAAAACAATTGCTATTTAAAATACATTTAATTAAAAATATATTTTGAATATATTTGAGTTGGAATAGCTCAATGGAAACACAGTTGATGCCATCAAAAAAATCTTAATTATATTAATTTGAAATGATCTGTTTTTAATTAAATTTTGTTTTGTATTTATTCAATACATGTTTACTAATTAATTATAAATAGAATTACTTTTAAAATTTTATTATTACAACTTCTGGTTGTTTATTTTAATTCAATTTATTTTCTATATTCTCTTTATGCACTTGCGAAATCTTCCTGAGTTTTCTTTATGATTTTTTTTTTTAATTTATATTTCTCATTAACTAATATGTGATTACCCAGTTAACTTGCACACAATACAAGACTAATATTAATACACCAACTATTATTCTGAGATGTCATCTTGCATTGATTGCAATGTATTAGTAATTGAATGAGGCATTACAACAAATCAGAGAAGGATGAACGAAGTGTTAATAAGAACAAGAATATTAAGGTTATTTAATGAATAATACCAATATATTCTTCCACATAATCTTTTTAGGAAAAACTTTCATTCAAAACACAATCAAGCTATTCACATTACGATACAAAGGCGTGATTTCTATATTACAATGTATTAAGATTCTATTAAACATTGCTTTATTTTTAAATGTAACTGTGCGTCCTCCTCTTGTAATAACTCTTGAGTCACTGAATTGTTCTTCTTGAAACGTAGTATGCAATTTAAGGACTGTAAACGAACTAACTTTTATATTTGAAATATTTTTGTAACTGAGTCTTGTGGAGAAATTAAAAAAGGGGCAAAAATCCCCAAAGAAAAACATTATAACCTAAAGAATGGATTTCTATAGATGTCTTAAGCAGTGGATATAGATCATTTTACTAATCCATTAATTTGCGCATGATTAAAGTTAATCAGATTTATACAACGTAGGAAGTAATTTGATTAAGTTTTTTTTTTGTGTGAAAAAACGGAGAGTCTGTGTTTGTTTGTTTTCTTCAGCTGATATTATAAGTGGAAAATAAATGTAGATTTTTGTGCTTCTGTTGTGTTCTTTGCTAGAAAAAATGAAAATAAGAAAGAAACTGTCAGGAACTTTTTAATTTGTATTTCGAGTGTTTTTCTAATTACTATCTCTTTTTTTTCTTTTCTTATTTAGTCCAATACTGGAATTGATAACTCGTTGGCAATTTTTTCTTCCGAGGTATGTTTGCTATAATTACTTTAATAAAAATATTATTTTCTTTAATTTATGATAAGCCTAATGCCTAGATGATAAGACACTTTTGAACTTGAAGGTTGACTCATGGGAATGATGGAAGTTATGGCTCGGATGTTTAAAGAGCAATCGGAACTAAGAGAAGAATCGCCAGTTCGATGTATAGCACAGAAACAAAAGGTGATAAATTGTAAGGTAATAGAAAATTGCACATTATTGGAATTAAAAAAGTGGACTTTTAGTATATAACCATTAAATTTCAATGAGATCTAGCTATAAAATCAAACTCTTAAATTTGAAGTAAATCAGTGCATTATTCATCAAATCGTTGTATTTTGGCCATTACTTAAAAAGATAAGATTGGTTTATACCAAAAATCATTTAGATTATACTTAATAATTACACGTACAAATATTACATTTCTGAATAGTTGTTACTTAAAAACACATTATTTTTGCCCTTATAGTGAAGTTTCTATAAACGAATACACTATAACCTCCTTTATCCGGACTAACTGGGACCAAAGGCAATCCGGAAAAATCGAAAATCCCGATAATCCGGGTAATATGGGCAATAAGCAAAACAAATCTTTAAATAAACAGACTTATCGTTTATTACTATTAAAAAAACTATGTTTTGTAGTTTCAACGCACTGTGACACTCTAGTAAAGCTTTTTTAAACTCGACAAACAAAAATTTATTACCATAATTTATTATACAATCTATGCAGGAACTGTACATTTAATCAAAATAAAAAGCGAATGTTTGGCGTACTTATAGTTATGTTCTTGTTATCATAGTTAAAATTATTATCTATGTGAACGTTAAATAAAAAAAAATGTCAACAAATCTGATCCGGATCAACGAGGGCCGGATAAACGAGGTTGTAGTGTATTATGAACACCAATATTTAATCAGGATTTGACAATAACGTTTAACTCAGAATATTAGTTTGTGTGAGAAGATGTTTGTTATTGAGAACTTGTGGAGCGATAATAACTTGAAATCTATTTAATCTAATTAATCTAAAAATTCATATTAAGGATTTACTCCTATTATGTAGATCTGATTAAATTTTGAAATATAAAGACCCTTAGAATGGTTAGAGACATTAGAAAAAAAATTGTATTTGCATATAGATTCTGTGATTCATATACTTTCCCGTTTCAATCATAGAGAGAAAAATTAAATATCAATGAAAACTGAGAATGATGTCTAACATTATTATTATTTAAGTTAGATCCTCTAATTATTAAACAATCGTTCCTTCATAGTCTTGTGGTCAATGAGACGACCTTTCGCACGGCTGTTGTTTCGGAACCTGGGTTCGAATCCCGGCGGGGGGGGACTTGGATGTTTCAACTTTCTTCTTCCGTGTTTCGTCCGTTTCCGCGGGTGTAAAGCTAGTTCGTCCCCAGTGGTGAATCCTGGGTTAAGCTAAACAACTAGCAATTTCGGAGGCCAGTCCACCGCTTCGATCTCCTGGCTTATATGCCAAAAAAAGTAATATTAAACTTATAGCAGCAAGTATTGATTTCTCCTAAATTTTGTTATTAAGATATTTCTTTCAACCAAAATTATTATTTGTTCTAAGAACATATTGAAACAGTTGCAACAGTACAGTCTCTTTTAATTTATCTAATGGAAGTCATTATGTCTAAAAGAATCTAGAAAAAATTCCTAATATAGAATAAAGAGAAGTGTTGTATTAAAACCCTGATTTCCAGGTACATTTGGAAGTAGTGATTTCCAGACAAACCTAAATATCTAAAAAAAAAATTAAAAAAAAACTACAATTTTAATAAAATAGAAATAAAATAACAACATGGATGGTTCAACATCTCATTATAAATAATTTTAATAAATATTGTTTATATTCTTATGTAATATAATCAAAGAAATTTGATGAAAGATGTTGATAATAAGTTTGATTGTCCAACCTAACTAATCGAAGAATGCTTATGATCTCAAAATCAAAAATGTCAAAATCCAGCTAACAGAAGAACCTAACGAATACCTCAAGTGCTTTTAGCGATGATCTAGAGTATAACGAAAAGTATTTTCTTTAGGGCTGATCGTTTAGATTCTTTCTATTATTAAATAAAATAAAAGTGTGTGAATGGGATGTTTTAAAATACGTTGTCAGCTGCTTAAGGTTGACTCCACTAACCACAATTGCCACTTATTCTCTGCATCATAAAACCCGTCTCAACTTTCTGGGATTAGACAGAGATTGCCTGATGTCGTAAACACATAAATCTGAGCTATGATTCAGAGTGTGCTTGTATTCATCTGTCAGATGATCCTACGTTTTTGAAACGATTCAGATGAAATGTCATCTTTTATTGAATAAAACGGCTCTACTTTAAAAAACAGATCCGTAGAGATCTTTGATAACAGATCTTCCTGAGAATTCATTCTTTCCAACTTCAAAGAGCAATTGATTAAATCGTGCGAGGCCAAAGATGTCCTTCTGTTTCTCTATGTTGTGACAGAAAGTTTTTGTTTGTTTTCCCTTTTTTTATTTCTTTTTACATAAAAAATGAAAATATAAAAACGTTCTTTACAGAATGACGTTTCTCAAATATAAGATACCTAAATCTTTAAAAAGTTAATTTTTTTTTTTAGCAAAAATTTTAGGTAATCGTTTATTAATTCTCCTTCTGCTTCATTCGGTTAATCGAGATTATTTAAAATGTTACGTATCACTGAATTCCTTAATCCTGAAGTATTTATTCTGGTTGGATGTTAGAAATTCCACTGAGTTTTCCCAAACCGTAAATTTGAGCCGTTCTCTGGAAATTTCGGTTTTCTGGATTGATGGTTTGATGTGCTTATTTATTTATTTATTTATTTATTTATTTATTTATTTATTTATTTATTTATTTTATTTTACTTTATTTTATTACAATTGACATAAAAATTCTGCGTAATTTGAAGCGGAATTTGTCTTTTCGTAAATAACTGAAATAAATAAAATTGGTTAACAAACAGCTAAACAAATACATTTGATTATTTGTTGAGCACTGATTGGTTTGCAACAATAAGTATTTGTAAGCTGTTTATGATATCTTCAATTACTATTTAAGCAAAAATGATAGTAGAAGTTCAAGTACTTCGAAAGTATTTTATTTTTGGAATCGAAAATATTGATATGTCTAAATGCTTTTGGTCAATCTACCGGATACAGATTATTTGAGAAATCATGAGATTTACCTACAGGGGAATAGGGGACAGTGTAACAAAAAAGTTTAATTTTAGCATATCGTCCAAGTTTATGTAACAAACAGTGGCTCTGTTTTTAAAACATGTTGCTACTCATCGTTTGTGGATAGAGATGTCTATTATATTTTTACTATAATTACAGATTGTAATCTGTTACACTGTATACCATACCTAGGGCAAAGTGTAAAACACTAAGGAATATAGTGTAACACAAAATTGAAAATTAAAAAAACTAGAATTGAATTAATTATGTACATTTTATTTTTTCTAGAACAATCCATTTGTTGTACTGAATCAGAAAGTTCTTCTTAACAGTAGTTCTTACATTTTTCTTCTAATCAATGGAGATTAGATTAGACTCCAACTGCTAATCTGGAAACATAAACTTGTTGGGATCTCACTGAGATAGCTGATGTCAACATCACCATCCTCAGATTTTTGTTTTCTCATTTTTCCAATGCAAAACTGTTAATTTTAAGAAAGGAAAATTAAGTGCAACAATTTGCATTGGTGATTTATAGTTAATACAGCTTGTGTTGAACTAATAATGAAGATGCATATAAACTATCGTTGATAATGAAACCAACACTTTTTTTGTTATTAACTATGAGCACAAGAGAGATGCATTCTCTTTGTGTTGAAAAGTTGAGTTCGGTTTTTTGATTTGCTATGTGGTAAAAAAAAGGTTAGTCTGATGGCAAAGAGGAAGATAGGCTAAAAGATGACGTATGGATAAACTACACCTTCAAGAACTTTCGAAGACATCTTCGTAGCAGTATCAGAGATTATACGGAAGTGGTAATTCCGTATCGTATTAATGTGATGTTAATGCTAACCGTGAGTGATATATAATAGCATTAATTTAAGTCTATTTTCCAGGAGTTTGAGAAAGATGTATCCAAGTGTTCTAGCACTATTTCCGTCGAACAGTGAGCCATGATTTGGATTCGAGTTATCCTCAAGAGATCAGACGATTCAAGGAAGGAAATTAATACAGCGATTCATGCGCATGAATAGAAGAAAGAAAGTGAAAGTTAATGTGTTTATAACGAAGCGGATTACATACGAGCTATTCGAGACACAGAAAGTTTCAACTTTTGGAAATTGTTGATTTAATATATATGGACTTTGAATTATCCAATGACTACTCAACTAACTCTGGGCGTATTTAGCATCAGTGAACTTTTTAGAATTCTTGTTTTAACGGTGTAATGGAACATTTTTGTAGTAACCCTAAATGGTCGAAGAGACTTTGAACTATTGGGAAGTATTTGTACTTCGTTTGCATCTATTCTCAAGATTTAAGATTTTGTGATTATAAATTACCAATGAAATATATTTAGTGATATTTTTGTGCATGTTGGTGTAATTTATTTTTGAGCAACAATAACAGTATAAATTTCGAACATTAGAACAGTTAACATTTTATTTTATCCATGATTTGCTGCTTTAAGAGAATTTGATCAATGATTGATTCTCTCAAATCATGTCTTATTTTTTTTTTCACTACACTTTTATCAAAAACACTGGCTGTTTCCCTGTATACATAAACACCAATTCTGGGTTCTCCAGATTCTGCAATAGGATCGTATTTTCTTCAAAATAGTTCATATCATCGGAGGATTTCAAGATTGGAGAAAGTTTCGTCGTATGTCGTACGCAATTCCTCTCAAAACGTTTTTGATGCTTTCTTGCATGGAACTTCTTCCCCTTTTTCTTTTGCTGCCAGGGTTTCTACTTTCGGATATCCATGAAACATTTCAAGGCTAACGACCTGTATAGAGATGTGATCAGTCTTTTTTGTTTTTTACTACTGCTTTTCATTACTTTCTCATTATTTACTACCACAGTTGCACTTTCTTTGATATTACTTTCTCCTGACGTACATGGCCATGACTTATTAATTGCCAGCATTTCATTTGGTTCTTCTGGGGGACTGCTAAGAAAATCATTAAACACATAGGAGTCATAGGAAAAGATACCCGTCTTTCTAAAACCAGATATAATGTTTGATATTGTCATGAATTTTTGGAAAGCTTTTTAATACATTCTGCAATTTGGCAATAATAAGCAGTGCTCTAATTTGAGTTGAAATATCAGTATAAAATTAAAGATTGCTTATAAATTCAGGTGACTTTTAGATGATATATTTTCTTCATACAGAGATTTCGCAGTATTTAATCTTATTTATGCTGATTCAACTTTATAATATATTTTAATCTGTCTTCGAATCTAAATTTAAAAATATTGTTTGGGGCACATTGTGACACCTAGGACAGAGTATTGCACTCATGCGTAATTGTTACACAATGCTCTATAAGATCTAATAACGATTAGATCAAAATTCCAGTATATGTAACCTACTTAGTAGGCTAAGTATATCGATATGTAGACAATGCGACCTTTCATTATTGTAATATTATATCTACAATATAGTATTAACTTAAAGAAAAGTCAGCATAAAAGAGACATCAAAGAAAATACTTTACTTACATGAAAACAGTTTTAATCCAAATACGCTGCACACCATTTACCATTTACCTTCACAATGGCTACTAGCGGGAAGTGTCAAAATAGGGCTTCATTTTCCATTTATTTCCCACGAAATTCAAAATGTTACTTCATGCTACATCTGCCCCATGTTCCCCTATTACTGTAGATCGCAGGGTCGGATTTAGAAATACGGCCTCCTCTAGATACTATTATTTTTGCGTCCTTCATAAAAATTCTCCCATTTTTGCTGTGAAAAGACACACCCATATTTATGGTATACTTCCGTATATTTATTTATGACTAACAGTCGTACCCGGCTTCGCTTGTAGTAAACATAGAAATTCATGCCCGCCATATTTCTTGATATAATTTGTAATAAAAAAAATCTACAAAATGCCTGCAACTTACATTAAAGGAGCCATCTCCACACCATCACTTTGGCGAAGTCATTGACAATGTCGTCATGGTCTATTCGACGAAGCACTTCAAATTCAGTAGACAGCACAGATGGGAAACTTAATCTGTCTTCTTCAACAGAAGAATGAAGATAATTCTTCACTCTTTTGAGAGCCGAAAAAGACCTTTCGGTGGAACAGTTAGTGATTGGTACACAAAGAAAAATACGTAACCCCCCTTTAATGTTTGGATAAATATCTAACATACCTTTCTTTCGAAGCACACTTTATAACTGCAATATGGACAGTATTTCATCCAATTCACTTTCGCAAGTCATTAAGAATGATCTTAGATGAAGATTCTTTAATTCGTTTCATAAAGAATTTTCAATGTCCTGTAGATATTTTTTTTCGAGATTTTTAGCACATTGACTAATCATTTTTGGGTCTGTTTTATGTAACTGTGTCAAAAATCCTAAAGGTGCAATGACCATCGCCGAGTGCTGCCCAAGGTAGTTGCCTAGGTCTAAATACGGCACTGGTAGATAGTAAAGGAAGTTTGTTGCATGAGATAGCTTGACATAGGCTAATGTGTAGTAGTGTAGAGGTAAGACACAATAATAGAAGGAGTACTTCTGTAAGCATTTTGAATTCTGTAAAGTTACGGTAGACTGATCAATTTAAAAAATTTAAATTTCATCTTTTTCAAGATAACTTGGATAGCAACGTATTTATCTAATCCATTTCGATGCCATTATTCGATTTTCATGCACATGAAGATAAAATAATTCACTTTAAAACAGTTAAATGCTGAAAGAAGTTTAAGTTGTCTTAAATAAATGTAGTAAATTCAATGTCTACTTTGCTCCAATCGTGAATGAAAATTATAAGGAAAAACCTTAAAACTATTTTTATTGTTGTTTTCAACTTGAGTTCCTTAGACAACGTAGGTGAACTTTTGGTTTGAAAATTCATTTGCAGTAGAACTCCACTACTCAGGTAATACATCTAGTACATCTACTATTTTTAGAGCTCTTTTTGCATTAACAATGAAAAGCATATCATTCAATTGCTAATAAATTTCTAGGAAAAAAATTGAATTGCAAAAAACAGACATGCATTGAAAATGATGCCATTTGTCTATTAGAAAGTCTTCCAAAAAAAACTAATGTTATCAACAACATTTACATGTTTACTTCCTGTCAGTTAAGTCGAAAGTTAATTATATAACAGATGTAGTTAAAAATTGAAATAACTTACCGAACAGCATTTTTTATAACGTTTTAATCTATTAACGAATTGTCTGGATAGAAACTATATTGCATTTATTACATTTAAGAATTCGTAAGAAAATATTAGCTGTTAGATTCAAAACTCAGCTAAATTAGGTTTTTTTGTGCTGAATGATTTCAGTGAGGAAAAAACACAGCTTGAAATGGTCCATCCGGTCGATGGAGGCTCATAAAACGTAGTTCTTCTAAAAATTTAATTTGCTTATCTTAGAATCATCATTTTTAGCTGCTGGCAGAAACAAGTCGTTTTGAAGAACAAAAAAGGAAATGTATCTTGTACAAAGATTTCTCTCTAAAGCTCCAGAGAGTTTATTTTAATTTTTGTAACCTGCAGCTGAAATGGAATACGTACGTTGAGTTTGATGGAAGTCGTTTGGTTGAATCAATTAAAACTTTTTCAGAAGCCTTTAAATTATAATGGATTTTTACAGTAGAGTTATTTGCCTTGAGCTATTACATCTCTTTCGAAGAATTACTTTGAATTGAATTTACGCTTCTCCCAACATTACATCCAATCTACAAAACAAATGCATGAAATAAACATACCGAAATCATGATATTTTTAAATTAAATGATAAAATAAATAATAAATAAATCAAATTGTTTTCTATTGTTTAAAGCTTCATTCATCTTGTCACATAAAATATCACCAAATAAAATATGCACCAGGTTTTTTAGATGCCTGTAGGTAAAATTTCATAAGAGGTAAAGCTCTTACTTCTTCAGATCATATAATGGAAAACGTTAAAAATTCCTTTTCCTCAAATGAAAAAACGTAATATTTCTATTATTATGTAATTTTAAATTGAATTTTCAATTTCAAAGTAGGTTAGTGTCAATAACAAATATATAAAAATGAGTTTTATGTCTAAGAACTAACTTATTAGATATAAATAATAATTAATAGATAGAACATTGGAGAAAGAAGAAATTTCATTTTAATTAAATAAAGTTAATTTTATTGAAAGAACAATTATATATGTAGTAAAAAACAAAAAGCAAATGTATTATAATTAATATTAATTTTACTATATGCATAGATTTACGTAATAAAGATCTGCATTAATTATTATCTCTAGCTGAAATAATATAATATGATTCTCATATGATAATAATAATACAGTAATAATAATAATAATAATAATAATAATAATTACCTGTGAATTGATAGTAAAATCACTCTGTTTTACATTGGTTTATCTGCTACTAATGTGAATGTTGACGAAAAAAAAGGATACTTTTGGTTCTTCAGCGGTTAGTTAGAAAAGACGCCGTCAACAGCTAAAAACACTCACTTAGTAAGAACACGTTCCCTTACTACAAGTACTTACCACAAAGCGTATTAGAGTCACCCTCATGTAAACTGTACTGGGACCGCCCCATTCACACACATAAAACCATACATCACAATAGATCTGACATCACACTCATTGATAAGGTCAACCAACAGACCTATCTCATTGATATTGCAGTGCCTGTCAGCAAGAACATGCAGAAAACTCATGCAGACAAGATCAGTAAATACACCGATCTAGCACATGAGCTCCAGAAGCAGTGGAGGCAAGATCGAGTACGTGTTGTACCTATCGTCCTATCCGCCACTGGTCTGGTGCCTCACACATTGCATCACAACCTCAGCACACTAGGACTTCACAAAAACACTTATACACAACTCCAGAAGGCTGTGATACTCAACACAACACGCATAGTTAGGAAATTTATGGACACAACTACACATCCCTAATCATTCTTCCACACTTTTTCTTAACACTTGACAATATATGCTTTGGTCCTTGATCCATATTGTCTTTGCAGGTTTGAAACTTTTACAACATAAATTAATAATTTATTGCCTACAAAAAATATTTACGACAATATGTACTGATTATAATTTTGACATCACGTTGTAATTATAGAAAATTATACAATATAAAATTAGCTCCTAATGGCTCTTACCTAAGTATCGAAAGGAGAAACGAAAAAAGGAGGGAGGGGGAAGAAAGAGGAAAGATTACAATCAATTAATGGATACGAAATAAGAAAGTATTTTAGATATAAGTCAAAGTATCGAAAAAAGTTTTATTTCCACATAAAATGCAAATAACAGAGAAAATAATCAAACAGATATTATTATATTAAAAAATAACACAATACTCCAAACTTAAGTACTTCATAATTTTAATGCTAATTGACTTACTTATTGATACTTACTAAAATTATATAACGTAACTTACTAAAATTAATGAAAAATTAAAAAAATATATATAAATTTCATCATTCTTTTTTATAGTTCCTGGTTTCTTTAAGGTTTACAATTACTCCAATTTCAAAAAAGAGTTCTTTAAATACAGTCGGACCTCTATTTAACGAAGTCGCTAAATCCCCCCAAAAAGTTCGTTATAAGGAAAATTCGTTAAATAGAGATTCACCTTTTATTATTCATTATTATTAAAAAAAGTAATAATTTTAATGACATAAAGCATACATTACCAAATGCGTACTTAAATTTTACTAATAAAGTCTGTTAATTTTGTCTGAGTTTTTTTTTTTTTTTTTGAAAAAGTGTTTTCGTTCATAGTACGTCCTGCATCTTTGCAATGCACCAAAAACCCCTTCAGTATTTTCTTCAAATTGTAATCCGCGTCGGATTGTTTCAAATGATTTTAGCATTTCACACGAAGGTTTTTTGATTTCTGCATCATGATCATTTCCATTTTCATCATCTTCATCGCAATTCATTGCTGTATTGTTTTTATTTTTCACACTGTCCAAAATATCCGATTCAGTTAGTGTTTCCGAGGTCTCAACTTCAAAATCAAGTGAAAGATAATCATCAATCAGCACATCATCGTTAATTTCTTCTTTTTTCCTCAGCTCTATCCACATTTCTTTCATTTTCTCTAAGGGAATATTGATAATAAAAACATTTCAAGGAGAAAAAAAAAAAAAAAATAGATACCACGAAAAAGTTCGTTAAATAGAAAATGCACTTCGCTATTTGGAGGTTATTTTACGAAGAAATTAGCAAAATATTCTTGGTTCCAAAGAAAAGTTCGCAAAATAGAGGTTCGTTAAATAGAGGTCCGACTGTATTACAAATCTTAATGGCAATAGAAAAAAAAATATATTCCCTTATCGAGTTGAAGGCTTAGGATTTACAGGAGAAATAGAAAAGGAAAGAAGAATGAAGGTAACAATTTTTTAACAACATCTTATCCTTGTAATTAACTTACGTTATAATAAATATTTAGCAGATCAACCTCAAATATTGTGTTAATGGTCATATTGCAAGATTATGACAATTGTCATTAAAGATTATGAGAATTGTCATTAAAAATCTTACGTTTACGTTTATTCTTTTTAAAACCTGTGGATATTTTGGTGAACCCTATGATTTTTTATATAGAATAAAGAAAAATTAAAGAAGCAAAAAACAAATTATAGTTGGCGTAACAATTTTCGAAAACTTGGTAAAAGAACATAAAATATTGTTAAAAAGAAAAAAAAATCTTTTAATTCTGTTAAAGAAAAAAAAACAGCTGATCATTCGTTTAAGCTGACAGTTATTTTGAATATAGTTCCTTACCTTTAAAATTAACAGTGATTCTTGTTTTATAAGCAACCGAATTTTATATAAAAGTTTCAGCTTCGCAGGATAAACAGTTTTTTGAATTATCTTCATGGTAAAAGCACGGAAACGAAAGGAGGGTTTTTACCTATTTGTCGTAAATCAGTAGATTCTTCCATTAAGTTCTATTAAATTTAACGGATCTTATACTAACCTCTAAAATTTCAGCTTAGTAGATGGAATAATGGTATTGAGTGATTAATATTGTGGCAGTTTTTTGTCAGATTATATTGGTCAGATATACTAAAATTAGATTCAAAAAGATAAGGGGATCTTCTTTATAACAATCTAAAGATTAAAATTTCTGAGAGTTTTTGATATCGTGATCATTGATGACAAGATGAACATGCGAGTTGAAAATGAATTAAAATTACATTTAAACATTTTTGTTCTAAACCT
>JAFIDM010012231.1:7191948-7225801 GCA_023159025.1 Thereuonema tuberculata | reverse complement strand
TGTTGCAAGAGTAACGTGAACTCCAGGAAATCGGTTGTAATTTTTTTACAAATAAAATTGTTCTTTTCAAATTACTTATGGCTTATTTCAACTGTGAATTACAAGATGCACATTAAATCTTCTTTAAAGTAATATGATTAATTTTCATTAATTGTTTAAAATCTTGCTAGTCAATAGCTGTCAATTATCTTTCTCAAGAAGAAAAAAAAATACAAAGTTAAAAAAAAAAAAAATGTTCTTCTTTCGCTAAATTTTCCTCAAGAAAACAAAAGTAAACTCGTTTAAATTTTATTTAATAATTAATGGAGGCATAGATTTAATATTTATTACCCCATATTAAATTACTGGTGTTTTTATTTTAAGTAAAACTTACAGCACAAATACGGATTACTTTTTCCATTCTTACGGAATGAGGCAGATTCGGCTGATCTACTGCGGTACAAGACCTAGAAATTTATTAAGATTATTCAACAGATTATTGAATATCTATTGAATACTTTTACTCGACAGATTTTTTTCAGTTCATCACAGGTAAAAAAAAAAAAAATGCTTGAAAAAACATACTTTTACAAATATACTTTTACAAGAACTCGACTAGGAGCGAGACTGGTTTAGGAAATATTTCGAATGGTTTGCGTAGGATGTTAATGAATGATGTCAACAGAAATACCAATTTCCAGTGAGAACCAAGGACGGAAGAACGTCGGGAATATGATCCACGATATAGACAGCGCTTTGAACAATTGACTAATTTTGTAAAAGATACAACAGATCTTCATACTTTTTAAAAAGTTTTGATATTTCAATTCAATAACATTCCAATTCTCAGAACGAGTAACAACATTGGCATTACATTAGTAATCATGTCCGATGAAGTTGACCACTGTCAAGTAAATTCTCAGACCAGATGTCTTTTACAAAAAGACCATAACTTCCAGTGATTTAAAGAAACAATCACATTTGACTGTAAACATTAAAAAGCTATTTAAAGTTCAACTCTCATAGTTTCAGAGTATCAGAATGTATTCAGATACATGTGGACTAGATAGTAAAAAATATATAAATATCACATGTGACTTCATAGTAATAAATATATAAATACCACATGTACATGTACTATAGTTCTACAATTTTGCTACAAGTTCTTAATTGTAGCATTGAGATTAATAAATGCTCACGATATAAAAGTTTGCAGAACCTTAATAATAATTGTTTACAAAGCAAGTAAATATTAATAGCTTCAATAAGGTTACAGTTTCACTTCTGGATCCTCACGATCCTGAGAACGCCAGTCAACGCTACGAAGAACCGATCCGATGCTCGCCCTCCTGAGCATTCAGAAAAGAAAGTGCGATATCTATTTATCTTAGTTGATAGAATTAACAAGAGAACAAAGCCATGTATTTGAATCTGGCTTCTTCAATCTGTAGATGAGAACCATTTCACCACAACCTTATAAAGTCATTAATTAGTCTAAACAATAATAGTAATTGAGTAAGCAAATGAAGGCACAACGCTACAAGAAAGGATTCGCACCCTGACTTGTCACCGGGAAGAGACTGGGACGGACCGTTTCGTCCTTATTAGGATTCATCAGCCAGCCAAACTCCACCGACGACAGACTCACAAAGTGCGAGGGGTTAGCCTTCCCGGGACTTCATTTGCTTACTCAATTCTTTGAATCATCGGGCACGTTAAATTTCGTTTCATTTTAAATAATAGTAATTATTGCTATAAACCTGTTTTACTTTATTTGATTCCTTTAATTCAGTTCAATTATTCAAATTTAAATAAAATATTCAATATTTAAAGGCTATTTAATGTTGGTTGTCTGATCAGTTTCGATTATTGAGAGAAACCTTATAATCTTCTTTTCTGAAGGAGAACTTTTAAACATAAAGAAAAAACAAACAAACAATTTTAAATTGGTTAAACTTGTTGGGTTTCGTAGCATAATATTTATACGAATCTAGCGAAAACATGTTTGCTTTCTTTGCCTGAAGGCTTACGTCTGAAAATATATGTAAACCATATCCTCGTAGGAGGTTTTTTTTTTCCATTTCTTTTTATTCGTTTCCCAGTTAAATACAAAGAAGAAAAGATAAAGGAAAGAGAATGATGGCATTGCATTCATCGATTGAGAGCCTTGTTTCTTTATGAGACGAATAATAACAGAAGCCCCCGATGGATGAACCCCAACTCGGATATTTCTAATGTTTAGCGATCCGGAAGAATCAATAGAGGACGGATGTTTACATTTCATAAGCGTGTGCATGCAATTGTAAGATTGGCCTTAAAGAAGGAAGGAGGAAAAAAACGGCTCTTCATTGCGTTCTCATCCTTTTCCGAAATCCCGAAGAGTTTCTTTATTTTCGAAAAAAACTTCTTCGGTGGATTTCGAACACTGATCAGAAGACAATTTCAATTTCAACAAAAGAAAAAGTTTATTCAAAGCTTCTCATTCACTTTACTTTCATTCCTTTCATTTTTAGTATAAAATTAAGATTTCATGAAAGCGCTCTAATTTAACTGATTTTCGAAAGTTCTACAACCTAATTCTTATAAAAGTGAATGTAAATTCTGAATGTAAATTCAGAAACTCGATAAAAAATAACGCAATTATAAATATAAATTTTGTAATGTAAAATATACTAAAAACTGATTTTAATTGAAATACGAATGTCAGAAATCTCAAGTGATATCGATTCTTGTCTAGAGACTAGAGGAGCAATGTTTCTGGTTGTTTCTCCTTCAAAAAGATATTAAGAGTCCCTCTTTGAAATAGGGACTACAGTGTTTTCCAGGATATAGGTAGTTGACCCCTCAGACTCCTTAGCTTTGGAGTGCGCCGGTACGTCAGTTTTTACATAGTATTCAAGAGGAAATAAGACAGTACATTCTTTAAAATCTGCATCCACTTCTCTTTCAGAATTTTGATAATATTTGGTGTGTAATTCTCCAGAAAATACATTGCTCTCAGTTGAATAAATAAAGTTCATTTGCAAACATTTAAAGGTGAAGGTCGCATCTCATTCCCTCTTCAAATGGCACAATGCGTATTTCTGTATTTGTTAAGGTGTTTCAGAATTTTCATTGCCTCATCAAGGATGCAATGACATCAGCATCATGAGCAACCTTCTGATTCAAAAAGAATGTCACAGTACCAATATAAAAGTTACATTTAGAATATAGCCCTTTGGTCATTCCACATGCAATCACACAGTAAAAAAAGTGCTTAGTTGCATGACCAATTTTAAACATGTTTATTTTTGGCAAGCAGGTTTCTTAGTAGTTCAAAAACAATTTTTAAAAATATTTGCTCTAATTGTTTTCCCGGTAGGGCCGTTTTTCCAACATGACTGGCGCTGAATTTGGTAAATGTCAATATTCACAGGAACTGCACAACTAAAAAAAATAGATATTTATAACAAAAGCTATTTAAATAACGTTTCATATTATTATAAAGTTTTGTCCATTACAACCTGAGGAGCTGAAATTATACCTGAAATTTAGCAATTTTTTTTTTTTTTTTTTTTTTTTTTTTAAGAAAGTAGTTTTTTGGTTTTTTTTTTAAAAAAAAGAAGAGAATGCGTCTAAATATTCGAACTTTTACCGTATACGTATTATGCTATCCTTAAAAATATTACTCTGTGAAATTTCAAAACTTAGAACCTTCTCTTCTTACTTTGTTAAGTCCTAAATATGGTCCTACAGTTATTTTAGATGTATTCAGGCACTAATATCTCATTTGGGAGTGCTTTTAAGGAAAAAGTTAACTTATTCTGCTAAAATTTTGGAGTTTTAGAGAATTCTGGTTTTATTGCTGTGACCTAATGAAAAGTCCTTTTACTAATTCCGAGCATTTATAAGTATGCTCTAAAATTTCTATCATTGTCTTTATTAATCCTCAAAATGATGATTAAATAACTTACGTTCGTTATGTATTGCATAATGCCTTAACACATCTTTTGGATAGTAGATTTAATATCTAGGTGACCAAAATCTAACTTGTGTTGTATTTGTCGATAATATTTTATTTGTTCTTATAGAAACTAGCAGCACCATCACTAATATTTTGTCACTGATATTTTGTTATTTATGGAAGAGTTGATTTTTGATGTGACTTGTAAGATACTTCTTCAAAATATAAAGTATCATTGTGTTGAGTTTTGGATGGCCTCAAATGCATTTGAGGTGTAACATTTCAAATCATTGAAATTGAAATATCACGAAAAAGGATGAAGGATGAAGTGGGGCCAGTGTGCATAATCAATGAAAACTTTAATTTCATCTAAAAAAATCAAGAAAATGTAGTTTCAGCAAAGTCTGTAACATTACACATTTAATACACATTCAAAAACAGTGACAGAGTTTTGGAAACAAAATGACAGCTTGCAGTGATTAATCTGCAGATTTTTGCTTTTTCTGCCTTTCTGGATATTTTTCATTCTTACGAAGAAATCCTGATAGAGGTGAAGACCTGACATTTTAAAAGCAGTAAAGTAGTTTTTGTTATAAAGCTCTATCTGTTTTTAATTATGAGATATTTAAATTTCTGTGAATATCGACATTCATCAGTTTCAGCGCCAGTAATGATGCAAAAAAGACCCTAGCGGGAAAACTAATTTTAGAAATCGTTTTTGAAGTATTGAAATATGTAGAAAATATGTGCAAAAATAAAAATTAAGTTGGACATGCAACTACCATTAAAAGTTAAAGCTGTCCCCAAACAGGTCATAGAGGCTCACGGGTACGCGGGAGGTAAGACTTCCGAAGGGAGGTCTAACGGGACTAGGATGAGGTCGGGTAGTCAGCCCGACGCCCGCCCGCCCGCCTTTAACTCCCGGGAAAGAAACCCGGTACCCATTCTACAGAGGACTGGATAGGCCCTAGGACCCGTTTGGAAGAGAATTGAGCTTGGAAAAATTCCCGCCCTCCGCCGAGGCCGGGAATCGAACCCGCAGCCAAGCGCCCTTACTCGGCTACCGGGCCCACATGCAAACACCATTGTTGTATATTATTCCTTTCTTCTGTAATTCTCATTATAGAAACTAGATGAAACCAGAAACCAGATGTACTAGAAATGAAATGAATAAGTTTTAAGAAGAAAGTTATTTTTGTGTAATGTAATTTTACATTTTGTAAGTTTGAAGTCTCTTTCATCAGTATAGAAATAAGTTAAGGAAAATGATCAGAATTCTACCTTGTATGAGAACGTAAGTTATTGAAAGAAAACTTCAAATTCCCATTGCTCCCATCTACAAAAGATGTAAGTGGAAAATATTTTTTATACAATAAATGAAAAAATTTTGAGTCATAGACTAAATTTTTGAAGGGAATAAAAATGCACAAAATATAACATTTACTGAGCTGCTTTTGTTAATTTTGACTCCCGGACCTCAGCTCAGTGATTGTTATTTGTTGTGAGTTTTTAATCCATTGTATAATTACTTTACGTATGTTAAAATTTCCTTACGTAAGAGTAAATTTTTGTATAAGGTGTCCTGGGATAATAACGCCAAGTGCTAATATTACGCGTAGTTATGAAGGAATCCGGAGATGGCACTATGGGTTCTGCGCAGAAGGGCTTTGAGTCATCTGAATGACAAACAACCGCTGAAAGTTACTTTGTATCATTTCTAGACCTTTTAGTTCGAAGAAGCACTTAAGACTCAACGCCCGATCTAAAATTTGCGAGGTAAGTTCTGTGATGTGAAGACTACATATTTATTAGGAAATACTTTGTTTATTACATAAATTTGTAGTGTATTTCATGTACTTTCAAAATGTTGTGGGAGATTTTGTATGTGTTCGCGAGATAGCTTGTATTTTAAAATATACTGCGCCTATAATATACAGCGGTAATAACGCCAACCACTGGCGTTATTATCCCGATTGATTCTTTTCAGTTGCGGAACTATATTCGAGGAGGGTTTAGTTTTTATTTAATTTTTTATTTTATGCTCGAGAGAGCATTTGTGCCCACAGTACTTCTTCATCAACCTCTTCGTCCAGAAAGAGCTCAAAACCACCAGTATCCAAAGAAATGAAGACCAAACCTCAAAATAAACAAAAGGTTACCAAAGGAACTGAGGAATCATGGTACTGTTCTGTTTGCTGCGAAGTTAAAATACTGCATATGAGAAGATGTATAATGTGCGGGGTATATGTTCATGATATTTGTGTTGGTTTAACCAAAAAGGATAACGAGAAATTTGTATGTCCTAAATGCTGCCAATTTTTTCATGTCAGAAGAATAACATATCAAATGATTATTAATGCATCCTGATGTCGCAATTAATGGTAAGCAAGAGCAATTTGTCAATTTCTAGGGCTATAGAGGTTGTATTTTTAGAATTGGACAATTTACATGCCATTTTTCAATCTTATTTTATAGTTTTGTTTGCATGACGTTATTTCCCACATAGGTCAAATAGCATTGGTCAAGAAATCACGCCACTACACTTTATGAATACATATCTGCTAAAATATTCTTTCTTGTATACATAGTCAATAAGTTGCTGTATCAAATCCTATATTTGTTTGCAATAAAAAATCTAAAACTAAGCCGTGAAAATTGGTAGAACTTTAACGTGGCGTTATTACCCCAGGACACCTTATAATATTTTGAAGGTAATTACTTCGAATTACTCAAAACTCTGTTGATAAAACAAACAATAATTAACTGTAAAAGTAGTTTGACTTTTGTTTGTAATTTTTTTTTAATTATTTCTCAAAAAATAATGCAATACATTTTTTGCAATAATAATTTTCGTATGTATGTTTTGGTTCACAGTTAATTATTTAAAAAAAGGGATGTTATGCCCAAATATCCACTAATGATTTCCTCACAAAATCTGCTCTGCTCGAGACATTAATTATTGCAATTTCTAAAACTATTTCATCAAGGCTTCAATTGAGCTTGAAAAGTTGTATTGTTATCCCGGTAAACTCTAGTCTTATATTAATCTTTGAGACATTCTCAAAGAATAATGAACGGAAGCTGTTAAGTCGGACGAATTTGCAGGCCACTTTACGTCATCCGATTTGATGATTTCCAAAACAAAACTTTCTTTAACATCAGATCGTTCTTGCAGTAAAAGTTACTGAACTCAAATTCCTGGAATATTTTTGTATCGCAGGGAAAAAAAAAACAACATTCAAAGTCGAGATGTCAGTTGTACACATTTGCATAAATATCATCATCATTTTCTTCAAAGTAATTGGTTGGTTGATCCTTCTGTCATAATGTTCGCATCAAACTCTTACAGAATAGGACTCATTTGTCATTAGATTTTCAATACTATAAAACTGGATTCTGTGTAGGTACTAAGTAACCACTTAGATAAAAGTGAACTTCACTGCTTTTGATGACTTTTTTTTCTCTAACAAGCTTCTGAAAATCGATTGGAAATCTCAATTGTGCTATTTAATGGAGCTTTCCATTAAAAAACATTCTATCGAGTGCCGATTTGAATTATGGGAAATGTGTGTTGTTGCTCATTCAGTTTTGACTCAAACATTTAACAAATGATAATTTAACAAATGTTTCATCTGAAAACTAATAAACTATTTAAGAAAGTCAGTTTATTAATAAGTAAGTAATTTTATTATTGTTTTACTCCTTTCTTTCATATCAATTTAATAATTTACAATTTTTTCTTGTTCTTCATTTTTATTACATAATTTTTTTTATATTTACTATCATCATTTGCGGATAGCTTCTTTTACTGTTATTTTAGTTTAAAAAAAGATTTGTATTTGAACCAATATAAGAATGCAAAGGCTGCTGATGGGAAGGTAATTCTCCGATTTTTATGGGAGAACAGCTTATGCGAAAGATAACAAATTCTATGTATATTTATTTTGCACTCTGAATTACAATAAACAAAAATACTATGAATGTGCACAAAGTTTTTAATATTATTTGTTGTATTTGTGTGTTTGTTTATTTTGCTATTTCAAATTTAAAAGTGTTTTAATATCTTTAATTTTGCTTACCTTTCTTTATTCACTAATTCAATCAAATAAGACAATAAAAAATCTTAACATAAAGATAAACAAAGAAAAGAAAAAGAAATAAAAAAGAACTTACTATTAGAAAAAAAAAGAAAATATGAGAAAATAATACTAATTAAAAAAAATGAAATCCTATCCACGGATTTGAATCATGATTTTCGAAGTTATAAGCTGTCAATGCTGTGCACTTGAATACTTCAGACACCTTCTATACACCTCTCAGTTTTAAGCTATTAAAGAAATAAAAAATAATACCAAAACAAATATTAAGATGATTGTTTAATAATGGACCCAATACACAAAATATTTTATTGAAGTAAACCATCAGTAGTTTTAATTCACAAAAATGTATTAAAATTCGTTAGAATTTTTCACACGCGGTCTTACGATGTTACGACGCTGAAATACTAATAAAATACTAATGAAATTGATTTATCGATCTTGTGTCTTTATGTTGTACATCATAACTAACTCATGTACCGGGTTATAATTAAAGTTTCCCACTTCTGCGCGGTCTGGAGACCGCGTTATTGCACGGATTGTAATGCAATTTTGTGTATAAGCTATGTAGCGCATGGGGAAGCGAATTCCTTCAAACAGTTACCACCAGATAAAAAAGTGGCGCTGTATGAAACGTGCAATGCGTCTGTGAACGACAAATCTGCAGAAATCACCATGCCATTGGAAAAGAAAAACGTGCACTCCTGGTGAAGCTCTGTTACCAGAACAGCAGCAATAGGGCATCAGCACTGCGAGAATATCGTCATTTGAAAGGATTGCGAACAGGACCCATACGGCAAGGGATTTACGAAAGATGATGCAGAAATTCGAAGAATACAGGGAAGTTAGGTGTGCTGCCAGAAAGAGGACGCCGCCCACTTGCGGAGGATGTTGTGCACGAAGAGGCAGTAGCAGTAGCTCAAAGAGCGTCATGGCCGGTAATCAGAGACCAGTGCACGAGCAGTAGCACGTGAATTAACAATTTAATGGTCCACGATGCGAAAGGTTTTGCAGTCAATTCTTCACTGGTACCCGTATAAGATAAAGATACTGCATCAGTTACAGTCGCAAGATTCACAAATGTGGTCAGACTTCGAATTTCGTTTCTTGGCTAAAATGGCTTTCGACGATGCGTGGCCCTGGAACATTCTGTGGACAGATGAGACACATTTTACGCTAGACGGCGCTGTGAACACACAGTTGTCGCGTGTGGGGTTCCTCAAACCCCCATGTGGTGCATTCCTCGTATGTTACTCCATGGTGGATTCATTGCGGATTTCATTCTGGGTCCATATTTTTTTTGAGGAGATGACACCTGCAGGTCCTGTCCGGTGCACTGTTACAAGTGTCCGTTACTGTCAACTCTTGACATGGCATGTGGTTCCAGCCTTGAACGCAGGTGTTTACAGACAACAGTCTTCGTGCAAGATGGTGCCCGCTTTGGCGATGATAGTGTTCTGTCGAGACACTTTCCAGAGGCGTGGCTAGACCTTAATCCATGTGACTTCTGGCTGTGGGAACCCTGCAAGATCATGTTTATGAGATACGCGTACGGACCTTGTCTGAACTGAAAGCCAATATCATTTGTCAAGTTGTAGCCATTTCACGAGAGACACTTCATGCTACTGTTGAGCACGCTGTCCTGCGCTTCAAGCATGTCGTGACGCAGATGGTGGACGTATTGAATAGTCACTCTAAAAGTATTAAAATATTGCATTCCCACCATCTATTTATGATCTTGCAGCGCCACTTTTTCATCTGACGGCAACTTTTTGAAGTAATTTGTTTTTCTTTGGAATTCTCTTCCCCATGCTCTACACAAAGCTTATACACAAAGTTGCATTACTAACCGAGCATAAAACGCGATCTTCAGATCTCGCAGAAATGGGGAACTTTAATTGTAACCACCCGGTAGAAGGTTTCCCTTATATCTGATTCTATTCCAAATTACGTTTAAGAATCTTTCCGAATTTGGGAATCTTTCTTTGAAGTTAATTACGTATATAGGCCGCGCGGTTGGCGTAGTCGCTATGACATCGGCCTTTCACCTCTGAGTACCGGGGTTCGGTTCTCATGTGGGTTTCGTGATGGTGGACGATCCGCGCTGGGCAGGTTTTCTCGGGGTTCTCCCGTTTCCCCTGCACTTCTCCCACCATACTTTCTCAGTCTTTCTCTCCATCTGTCCTTATTTCCGTGGGATAGTACAATAGACCTCCGGTCGCAGTGCTTGGCTTCTCTGCCACCCACATTCACTATATAGCATAACATAACGTAATTACGTATATCAATGATCTTCATTGTATTTAAGTACCGGTATATATTTGAATAATATTACATCAGAACTCAATAGATCGCTATTTCAAATTTAATAACAAGTTAATAACAAGTCATTAGCGCCATCTGGTTTTTGAAAGGTAAAACTACGATTTTTGAGGATGTAAAAGGTCCAGTTTATGCATCTTCCGAGTCGATCCGCAGCTAAGATTTATTTAATTTAATAAGTACAATCTACAGAGTCATTCTGCAAAGTTTTATTAAAATCTTTATTTTTAGGGTTCGAGAGGTTGCCTTTGAGTTGAAGGATTGTTTTGATCAAATCTGAAACTGAGATTTAAAAAAGAAATCTTATAAGAGAAAAATCTTATAAACCCTAAAGATTTTATTTTCCATTAAGATTCAGTCATTTTACCATTCACGAATGACACTATATTTTTTTAAGAATAAAAAAAAAGATAATTTAAACTTTTATAATTAAAAAAAAATATTCTTTTATAAAGCCAAAAACAAAGGTTATTTATTTTTTAATTTAAGTTTATTTAATCATGTGTAGAATGGTTATTTACACAGAAAGAAACATTCTCTTCTCAACAAAAAAACAAAAATCCGATTTTAAAAAGGATTTGTCAAGTAAGTGCTTAAACAATTTAGTTTATTACTTTTTGTATATATTGTTTTGTTTTCGCAACTTGAAACACAAGAAAGGCTCCACAACAACATTTTCATTTGGATGTTCGCCGTCACCTCAATAACACTTTACCTCTTTACCACTTTACGATAGACGTACGTCTAACGAAGTCCATGTCCCAGGTCACTCCCGACCTGACTTTTTCCCCTGTGGCAATGTTAAAGATAATGTTTACATGCCCCCTTTACCACGTGATTTACTAGAGCTTCGATGAAGAATCGTGGCTGAAGTTACTACCATTGATGTCGATGTGTTGCAACGTGTAAGGCAACAGCTAGATTATGGAATTGATGTCTTTCGAGTTACCAGAGGATAACATCGAATATCTTTAAGCTATGTTAAAAAATTTTGATTATGTACTCTTTTCACTGCTATGCTCTCGTCTCTGTGGGCGATTTGTCTGTGAGCTACAGACCTCCGAAAGCCAGGAGGGAATTCTGAAACACCCTGTATTTCTTGAAAGTTATCCATACTGCTTTTCAGTTTCAGGTTGATGTTCTTACATGAGACAATATCTCTCACTTATAAGAAAAAGCGAATAGAAATGACAAGTCAAATTGAAGAAATTATCATTTACGCAGCTCTTTTTTATGTGAAATACGTTTGTTTTGTTTTTTAATGAACTACATCATCCAGAGAATATGAAATATGTTTGCTAAATTTTGGTTAGTCTTTGAATGCACAGTATTCATTTAAGACATTAACTGAACCAGAATGACTCAGGTCTCCTGATCCTTCTGCAATGAACCAACAGACACTAGTGCTTTGGAACAGAAATCTGAACAGACATACAATGCATACATAAACGGGAAAAATATCTTACACGTACAGTTGGACCTCTATTTAACGAACCTCTATTTTGCGAACTTTTCTTTGGAACCAAGAACATTTTGCCAATTTCTTCGTAAAATAACCTCCAAATAGTGAAGTGCATTTTCTATTTAACGAACTTTTTCTTGGTATGTATTTTTTTTTCTCCTTGAAATGTTTTTATTATTAATATTCCCTTAGAGAAATGAAAGAACTGTGGAGACAGCTGAGGGAAAAAAAAGAAATTAACGATGATCTGCTGATTGATTATCTTTCACTTGATTTTGAAGTTGAGACCTCGGAAACACTAACTGAATCGGGTATTTTGGACAGTGTGAAAAATAAAAACAATACAACTATGAATTGCGATGAAGATGAAGATGAATAAAAATGGAAATGATCATGATGAAGAAATCAAAAAAAAACCTTCGTATGATGAAATGCAAAAATATTTGAAACAATCCGATGCGGATTACTATTTGAAGAAAATACTGAAAGGGTTTTTGGTGCATTGCGAAGATGCGAGACATACTATGAGCGAAAATACTTTTTCAAAAAAAAAAAAAACTCTAGACAAAATTAACAGACTTTATTAGTAAAATTTAAGCAAGCATGTGGTAATGTATGCTTTATGTCTTTAAAATTATTACTTTTTTTAATAATATTTATTGTTTATGAAAATTAAAACTGTTTCATGTAGTTTAAAGTAGTTTTAAAAGGTGAATCTCTATTTAACGAGTTTTCCAGATAACGAACTTTTTTTCGGGATTTAGCGACTTCGTTAAATAGAGGTCCGACTGTGTTATTAATCTGTTTTTATAATTGGCCGAATGTTACCAGTTCATGAACTAATGCAGCCAATTTTATTAGTATACAATACCTTAGACACTAAAAGGCTTTTTCAAGAATAATTATTCCACACTTCGGAATTTAAATGTTTTCTTGTAACATTTGCTTCCAGACATCATGTACTGCCAACGATATAAGCAGTTATCTAATTCTGTGTATTCAATAAGTTATTCATTCAAAATTCTGCTTTACTTAAAATACTTAACAAAATTTAACGAAACAATATTTTTTTTATTAGATATTTGTTTTTTTGTATAAACTGTTAAATGGCAAATTTAGAGGGGTGATCCGATATTTAATTTATTCTTTACTCACTTCTTTGATTTGTAATCCAAAGAATCTAAAACTTTTCTAAGGTTAAAATATTACTCTTATAAAACGATTATTAATATACTCTCATTTACTATAAATTAAAAAAAAATTGAAAACAAAATCGTTCTATTTTCCATTATTTTTAGTTAGGAAATTATCTTCTCTTTACACATTTTTTGTTTAGAAAGTAAATCTTTTTCCCAACGCCTAATTACCAAAATATGGGAAGTATTTTATTTTCAAAAATAAACGTTATTTAATTTAAATTCAATTTAATTCATTTTCAATTTATGAAATGTTTAAGGTATGGAATTGTTGGGATTGTAAATTTTCTTAACACTGTTTACTATTTTAAGTAATTATGAGGTGTATTCTAAAAATTGTAATAAAAGAAGAACTTGGCTTATTTTGAACCAGAGTGTGAAGCAGAATAAGTCCAGAAATTCGGCAAATAAATAAAATATGCAATCCGTTGTGCAGCTGTCGCCACCCGCCGGCTGCATCTTTGATTCTGGGAGTTTCATTCGACAAGATCCCAGCGCAGATTTGGCGATGTGCCAGGCAATGCACGCGCCAACAATTAGATCAGAGTAGGTGCCGTCTGCGGATGGAAAGAACGTCGGAGTGAAGGAATCTCTCCCTCCGTCTTTGATGAACAGACCGCCACCAAATTGAAAATATCCATAGAAAATAGGGGTTCGATGGAGTGAGGACACAGCGCCGTCTGTAGGCAGTGTCTGGAAGCACAACCCCAGTAAGAATCTCTATCTTTCAGCGTCATCGAATTTATAGAAAGGCTATTAATTAATATAATTAATAAAGTGGAATTTTACAAATGAAAAATTATTAGACCAAATTAAAACTAAGAAAAGGGAAATCATTTCAAAGGTAGTTTTATTTACATCATAATAACTTACATATATCCTCGTACTGTTTATATATAAAATAACTAGACAAACAAACTCTTCTTCATTCCTTCAAAATCTATATTTCATCCTAACGAAAGGACTTCTTCAGGATTACAAAGAAATACAAAATAAAAGGAGAGAAAGTCCTTCTCTCTCTCTCTTAAAAACATAATCGAAAACATAATCGAAAAGTAACAAAGTAAATTCCAAACAAACATAACATATCACATTAAATAATTAATATTACATATTACATTAAATAATTAATATAACATATTGTATGGCCGGTATGCACCGAAGTGCGCGCTTCGTATCCGAAGCCTCCGTGTTCCAGGGAGCGCTAGTGTTCCCAAGATGGCGAACCCCTAGCAGACTCCCTAGAATTTCAAGGGAAAGATACTGGGGTGGTTTCCCGTGGCCTTCCCCAGGACGCCATTAAGGAATGACGTCAGACCGAAGAGAAAGTGAAGAAGAGGCTGGACAACACAGGAAAGGAAATTGAAACAGCCATGCCACTGCCGGGATTCGAACCCAGGAACTGGCGCACTGGACGCCACGGCTGGCCGCCGCCGAGACCGCACGACCACGCCAGCACGGCATATAACATATTACATTCAATAATCAGTAATAAACATAAACTTCAAACAATTTCTTATTTTGTTTAGTTTCAATTCATTGAATTTCTGAAATAAAAGTTGTGGATAATTAAAAACAATATTTCAACAACTCAAAAAATTAATGAACTATGTATTTGGATTCTTAGTGCAATTCTCTGCAAGAATCCGACAGCAGTGGAAAACCTTTTGTGATACTCAGTGCTGCCTTTCTCATTTAATTTCAAATTCCTATGTGGTTTTAGTACGAAACTTACATAGAAAGAACAATAATGGATTATAACAATGGGTGAGACTAAGTGTTTACAAAGTGACATCCTAGAACAGCTGTTGTTAATAATATGACGATCACGATTTCCGCTTTGCAGGCTGCACATTGATTCCGATGATATTTCCTATTGTATCGAGACCTCGCTGTTTACTGGTGATTACTCCTAGCTGATGATCGCCATATTAGCGTGAAACAGCTGTTCTAGGATGTCACTTAGTAAATACTTGGTCGCACCCTTTATTATTTATTAATATTTACATGCGGTTTTTTTAGTCTTTTTTATGCTCTAAATTAATTCAATGAGGCCGGAAATGCTGGCACATGAATTTTCTCAACAATTTCTTTTTTGATGAGTTTTTTATTGTTTATTTGGCTCCACATTGTTTCCGAAAATAATGGATTATTTTATAGATCAATTGAAAACCGAAATCCACTGGAACAAAATTGCCCTAACTTTTTATTTTAAGACAGTCATATCCCGCTAAACGATATACTCAGTTATTGTTCCTCGAAAACATGTCATGAAACTTATTTTCGCTACACCAACAGCTATTTTCCAAGTAGTCTCATGCTATGATTCTAGATCCGATCTTAGAAAACTTGATGTTATTACTTTATCTTTCATAACTATTGGGAATATTTTAATAACATATATAAATTGGAGTACCGACTTACGGAGAGGCGGTAAGGGTCTCATTCGAAATTCCTGGATACACAAATACAATGTCTGATGAAGTCTCTGCTACATAGCATTCCAATGACAAACTCTTTCCCATCCCTTAGCTAATTTGTAACTAATTTGTAACATCTCATCGTGTGTATTTTTAATTAAAAAGCTCGCGCTTTTCCGATTTATGTTTAGAGATCTCATTAAAAATTCTTAATTTTTTTAAATATTCGATTTGTGTCTTTATCCATCCATAGTTTTCTGTCCGAAGACAGGTCCAGTTCTATGGAGGTCTCACATGGATCTCCTAGAAACACCTGAGTAAAGATACTGGGGTTAGTTTCCCGTTGCCTGCCCCCAGGACGCCATTAAGGAATGACGTCAGACAGAAGAGAAAGCGAAGAAGTGGCTGGACAACACAGGAAAGGAAATTGAAACAGCCATGCCACTGCCGGGATTCGAACCCGGGTACTGGCGCACTGGTCGCCACGGCTGGCCGCCGCCGAGACCGCACGACCACGCCAGCACGGCTGTGTCTTTATATCAATAACAATAAAAAATGCTGAATTTTTCATCTCAGACAAATATAAAAGTCTGGGTAATTCCCAAAAATAAGTTACACCCGACTATTGTAGGCAAAGAAACTGTTATTGAGGTAAGCAATAGATACAATAGAAAGCAGATATCTTAACACTATTTTCCCAAATACAGTAGAACCTAATTATAACGGACCCTATTATAACGGACGTCGCTTATAACGGACAGTTTTAAAAAAAATTGCAGCCTACAATTAAGGTGATAGAAGTGAAAGACCATTTAAATTTTGTTATTCAATATGTTTAACAATCGTCAAATGAAAAGAGAGTGTTTGCATATTATTAACTGAAGAAATAAGCAGCAAACAAACCCAGCAGAAAATAAATTATTTTTTCAAACCAATGAATGTAAGCAATCAACATGAACCAGGACCTTCTTGTTCTAAAAATTAATGCAGTGTATACGTACACATCTTTTTCAATTCAACCTACTATGTTGAAGGCTGTTTTTTATTTGATATACAATAAACACTTTTTATAGCTAACTATTGTACTTTCATTGATATACACCCTGCTGCATTACACCCCTATAAGAATTATTTGTTATAAATCGGACTTTCATTAAAACGGACAACCTTCAGCCCCTATTAGTCCGTTATAATGAGGTTCTACTGTAGTCACTTGTCTGAATGTGCGTCTTATGGCGGAGTGCACCAAACTTCAGTCAAGTTTGATGACTGCAGTTTGGACGGAGCTAAAATTAATGGGGGGGGGGGGGTGCTGCTCCACAAAAATTTTAGCCTTTGTTTTAAAATTGTGTGAAAAGAAACATGTATAAAAAGAAAAATTATTCAGAAACTTGCTAAATTTCTTTTTATACATGTTTCCTTTCACACAATTTTAAAACAAAGGCTAAAATTTTTGTGGAGCAGCACCCCCCACTAATTTTAGCTCCGTCCAAACTGCAGTCATCAAACTTAACTGAAGTTTGGTGCATTCCGCCATTAACGTTCGATTATTTGACGATAGAAATAATCTGCATCTTGGTCATGGAGTCACCTGCTCTTTTCACCTGCTCAAACATTCAGTACTTTAATTTTCTACATTTCTATTGTTAACTCTTCGTTGTTATCAGACAGCGTTTTACATATAAAATGTTAACTATTAGAGTAATATAAAGAATTGTTTGGAATTTCTCAACTAATGAATGGAAGAGTTCATTTTCCTGTCATTAATGTAGTGTTTTTTTATACATCTATATTTTTTATTTATTTATTAATCTAAAGCAGGAAAACGCTAGTTTCACTGTTTTTAAAATAATGTGTTCTTTTTGTGTAATAATAATCTTTCCTCCGGGAAACTCACTGAAGAACTCCAACAATGCTTTCATTTAGTGCACGTAAGTTTCTTTGTATATATTTAAAATATGGAGAATTCATGTCATTCGACATCAAAACTAAGATTTGAGTTGATTAGAAAACCTAGACTGAAATCTACAAAGACACCGGAAAGCAATACCTTTGACTTCACTTTTTTATATTGATTTTCATTCAGTTTTCGAAGCCTAAGAACTTAAAAATTGCATTAGATAAATTTCTACTGCTTTCGTTAAATTTGATTAACTTTACAGTATTTGTATCTTTGTTTCATATCTTCAGAGTTTTACAATAGGCCTAACACTGGTTCAGTGTCTATGAGTGAAGCCAAGCTCCTTTCAATTTAAGTAGATAATACAATTTCAATTTTTTTTTTATATTTTATTGAAATCCTTTGTTTAGAACTTCTGTAGACTGCCAAAAGCTTCATATTATTTCTATTTAAAGAGAAAAAAGTGAAAAGAATTCAAATTTGTCTAAGGATGAGAGAATGCTTTATATGTATATATATATATATATATATATATATATTGGCAATGAGAATCTTTGTACAATATACGAAAAATTTCTATTCTTTCTGTCTGCTGATCTATTTTATAAGTGATTTATTCTGATTATTTGTTCATTAATCCCATTGATTCCTTATTTGGATGTTAAGTTTTTTTCGAAAATTGTTTATAGGAATAATAACTGTTTAATAATTTCCATTTAAAGCTCTAATATCTTATTATTATCAATTAATAAATTATCATTTCAATTACATCGATATCTGTAACTACATTTCTCTCATTAACTTATTTTTTATTTGATATTGAAACTTTTAAAAAAGTCAGCATAATTTTTTTCATTAAAAGTAATATTAGATTACGTAAGGTGATTTTTAAAATGACCTAGTTAACTAGTTGTTATTTTTCTTAATATTTCCTGGGATATCACTGACCAATTTTCTTGCATAATATATGACTGAATTGCAAATTTTTCAAGAGTTTTTTAGAAGAACTATTACATATTTATCATTTAAATATCTTTAAAATTAATAAAATAGTGTGAAATTTTTATTTGTATTTCAAAAATGCTTTGTGGCTCAAAAATGGTGAAAATCTCGTCGTTACTCACCTTTATCTCCGTTTTCCCAATAATGAACTGAAAGATGGAAACCAAGACGCTTCTGGTCCGACCTCATTCTTTCCGAATCAAATTATGAAAACCTTCTTCCACCCTCGCAATGTAACTGCACAGATACTTATTCTGTAAAGATACTAAACGAAGTCAGAGTCCTAAAGTTGAGCATTTACTATTATGTACCATCTTAATTAAGGATGCAAATGAAAGACATGAAAGTGAAAGATAAAACTCCCATGTTGCAACACTCTACAAACATTCTTAGTTTCGATGTAATTTACTTCCCGTTATCTCTTTCTGCATAATAACTAACAGAAACATCTGGTACCGCGCTCCCTTTACAAATAAATTTGTTTGGGAAATAAAAATTCCAGACATCATTAAAACAGCTCTGCCTTTAGTGCAGAAACAAAACATAAACTTTTATTCTCAGATATCAATGATCGCGTCCGATATCAATAGGGTCTTCTCATTGAGTTATAGAAATGGGAATCTATGACTTTTTACTTTAAATAAAATTGGAAAATGTAATATCTATCTTTTATTGAAACATTTATTTCACTTATTTCTAGAAGATAGTGTTTGGATTATTTTCATTTAATAAAATCAAGTGAATTGAATAAAAATTGAATAAAAAATTCCGATTGTAATTGAGAAGATAATTCTTAGGAATGAATTAGATTTAGTGTAAATCTAAAAACCTAAAATAAAATTTTGATTCGAAGGATTTTTCAATTACTGATTCCTTATTTATTGAATCGCTTTATCAACCATTAAACTTTAATTAGGATAAAAGAAAAATCCAGAAATAAAACAGAAAATAGCGTTTGAACGAACGATCCGTTATATGGTAGAGCATTCTATTGGTTGAGACTACCTCGGATAGTCCTTGTTTCCCAATAGGATGCGTATTTTATTTGAAATTCTTTCCAAGTCTTGTTAATTTAATTAATTAATGAACTAATTGTAATTAACAAATTCCATTACGGTAACACTAAAAGCTTCCTGACACATTAAAAATCCCTATTTTTATCATACTACACTTTTTATTTATTTATTTATTTTATTTATTTACTTAGCCAGTTAATTAGTAAATTTTCTCAGTAAATAGCTTTTCTAAAACAGACAACATTTTAAATAATGTATATATTTTTAAGAATTCTTAAAGTTCTTTCCGGTTGTTTATTTGTTCTTCCGGTTATACAAACCCCATCTCTCGATTGTTTGTATAAGCAACCTACTTTTGAGAAAGTTCATTGGTCTTTGTATATGTATATATATAATAGATAACTTTCTTTTTTTTCTTTCTTATGCTATCTCAAAATGAGAAATATGATTCCGCATTAAAACTTATTTTTTATTATTTTGTCATCTTCCCTCTCTCTGCTGAATATACACGAAAAATCTAAATATAATTCATCTTAATGGATTAAAGATGCCAAAATAATGAATTTGTTAGCGGATAATGAAAAGCTACGAAGTTAAATGGATTTTAAAAGAAACCAGACCTGACAGGTCAACATTTAAGGTTTGAATAAAAATATTTTAGAGAATTGAAAGTAAGGTTTATATGTAAAAAAAAAAGACATTTGTTCAATCCGGACTTGCAGGTTGGCTATGTTAGGTTAGGTCCTCCAAAATGAAACCTAGATTAACATTGCTCTTTGCTTCTTTATCTGTTCGAAGTTCTACCGCTTGAGATGAGGAGATATTGTATCCTCTCAGCTATCTTATAAGTATAGATTTTAATACAGGTTTAAACCTTATCTAGGTATAACCATGTTTCTTTAATAATAAGTTTTTCAATTGACTGTTTGTAGGATAAGTGATAAAGAGGAAGATGATTGAGGAAAGAAATGAGAGAACTGAAAATTAATATAAAATCTTGGATAGATTAATATTGGGATCGTATTCTTTGCAAGAAAATAAAAAGTTATAGAAGAAAGTCTAATAGAAAAAAAGGTATTTTGGATTACAGATCAAATTTGAATACAATGAAAGAGAAAGTTTTCAAAAAAAAATTACGTTAACTTGAAAAAAGTTACTTACTAGAAAAAAAAGAAAACTTCCAGAAAAATAAATAGTGAATTTAAAATGATTAATTGTAAAACAATGCTGCTTTATTTTCAATCACTTTTTTTTTTTGGAATTATCGAAAAGTATCAACGCTAAACTTCTCTCGTCCGGGAAGCAATTAATTGAACAAGACAATTATTGCAATAAAGTAAAAAAAACAAATCACATCATCCTTTAATTCATAAAATGGATTCATTTGGTTCAAAGAAGCTTTGACTCAAAATATGACAATAAATCGGGAAAATATGACTAAGCATTGTAACATTGTCTTTCCATTAACGAAGCCTAGCTAGGAGGATGTTTTAAATAAGTAGAATGCTTTAAAATGAATCTTAATTTCAGTTGAAAATTCGAAACGTTGCTGAGATCTTTTCTTTAATCACGCAAGTGCTATTTATTAGTGGATTAATTTTAATAGTTTTAAATAGCACGTAAAACGGATGATGTTACTAAGTAATTGATAATCCCTTAGTTCATTAGTTGTAAATTCCTCTTAAATGAAGTAATAGATAAATGCTTCAATTGTTTTAACGATGTCATTCATTTTTCTTCATTGCTATTATGTCTTCACAAACATTACATATTTTTTTTTTTTTTTTTTAAATGTAAATCAGTCCTAATAGGTATTTCTAAAAGAGAAATACCTGTGGTATAGGTACTGAAAATTTAATCTAAATACAGATAAGTGAAAGAAAAAAAATTAAGATTAATAATATTAAAATTTAAAACTACCATCAATAATATCTATTATTAACTGATTTTTAACCTGACTAATTCTTTCAAAATTATAATTTTCCCATTTTAATTGATTGAAAAGACTATAAAGGATTTGATTTTTTTGTCTAAATCCCATATTATTATTTATTTTTGTAACATTAAATATTTTTATCCAACCTTTTCTGGTGTTGAAATTATTTTGTAAGTTATCTTTTTTATTTTTTATATCAAAAAAATTCTTTATCATATTGTTATAAATAAATTTTTCATTTAATAAAAGTATTTTATATTTCTTTCTTATGCTTTGTTCTTCCTCAAGTTTTTTGTTTTTAAAGTTAATCATTACGTAATTAAAGATCTTGAGAATAATTTTATTTATATTTTTAATTTGTTGTCTGTTTATAAATATCCAACAGTCCAAACCGTAATTTAGAATCGAATCAACATATGCCTTATAAACAACCAATTTCTGTTTAAAAGGAAACATATTTTTAATGTGATAGAAAAAATATAATAAAGTATTCAGTCTTTTTAAGATATAATTATAGTGGGAGTTCCAAGAAAATTTGTCATCTATATAAATACCGAGATATTTTTGTTTACAAACACTTTTAATTGTAGTACAATTACATGATTTAATTAAATTATTTAGTTTCTTAGAATTTACGCAATTTTCATCATGTAATTGTAGATCTAAGTTATAATTTAACTTTTTATTTTTATTCTTAATCACAATAATTTTTGTTTTATCTTTATTTATTGTCATTTTATTATTCCATGTCCATTTTTGAATATTATTAATATCATTTTGCAAAAAATTAAAAGCATCTTCCTGGTTCCTATCATGAGTCATCAAGTACATCATCTGCATAGATATATATCTTTGAATAATGGATGCAATTGTTAATCGAATTTATAAAGATATTGAAGAGTAAAGGACCCAAATTTGATCCCTGAGGAACACCACTTTTTATATTGAATAAGTTGCTTTTATAATTTTTTATTTTAATTCGAAATTTTCTTTTTTTTAAGTAACTTTTAATCAATTCATATGTATCGCCTCTTATTCCAATTAAATAAAGTTTTTCAAGCAACAAATCATGATCAACAGAATCAAAAGCTTTTTTAAAATCAATAAAAGCAATGTAAATAATATTTCCTTTATTTAAATTATCTGCAATATCTTCATTTAAATTTATTAAAAGTTGCGTTGTACTCTTCTTGTTTTGATAGGCATATTGATTTTCACTAATAAGATGATTTTTTTGTATAAAATTATAAAGGGTATTTGTAATGTATGTTTCTAAGATTTTTGAGATATTTGAAAGCAAAGAAATTGGTCTGTAATTTTCAAAATGTTCAGCATTTCCTCCTTTAAAAATAGGTGAGACATAAGCAATTTTCCATAAATTTGGATAAGTATTGGTATTCAAAATTTTCTTGGTTAATTCAACTATAAAATCTGCGAAAATTTCTTTATGATTTTTTATTTCAGTTATATTTATATAATCAATACCAACTGAATGATTTATATTTTGTTTAGTTATTATACTTAAAATATCGTTTGTATTTGGTGGCAAGAAGATAATAGAATCTTTTAACGAAGGATTTTCATATTTTAGCATCTCTTTTTTATTGTTATTTTTGTTGATTTTCTGTGTTTGTGTAAAATTTTTTTTAAATTCCTTAAAGATTATTTCAACATCATAATTTTCTAACATCTTAATTATTTCATTATTTGATTTTTTTTTTATTATTAGTAACTTGTTTTTTTAAAATATTCCAAATTTTTATATTTGGATTTTTTTCATTTTCAATTAAGTTTTTTGAAATAAAGTCTTTTTTGTCTTTTAATAAAGTTTTTGATCCAGTTTCTTTTTTTCTTGTAACTTTTTTCAATATTTTTATTTGTTTTGTTATTTTTATATTTTTTAAATAATCTATTTTTTTCTTCAATGTGTTTCATGATTTCATGACTCATCCACGGATTTTTAAATACAATTTTATTTTGTTTTGAATCTATCTGTAAATTGTTTTGGCTATTATCCTCATTTATTTTATAAAGCTTTCTAGCTTTTTTTATTATTTTTTGAAATTTATTAATAATTATATTAGGGTTTGTATATTTATTTTTTTTAATGTTAGAAGTTAATAAAATAACGTTACTATATAAGTAATCATCATTAATCTTGTAATATCTATGTATTAAATTTTTTCTTAAATCTAAATTTTGATTATTATTTTCAATCCAGTATTAAGCCATAATGATCTGAAATGTCACATTCAATTATGTTAGAGATCATTTTTAGTTTTTTTGAGTATAGGAAACAATGATCAATACAAGTTTTAGAGAGAGATACATTTGTTTTGACATTTCTTGTAGTTTTATAGCAAAAATTTTTATAACCTAAATTGTATATAATTTGGAGGTACTTACTTGTAGTTTTATTAAGGTTACTTTTCATTATGTCAATATTTGTATCCCCAATTAAAATTATATCAGATCCATCATCAATCTTGATATTTTTTAAATTTTTTTTTAATTCTTTATTAAATAAGTTTTTGCTAGTGTGTGGGGGTTTATATATCGCATAAATTATAAAATTATTTGTTGAGATTTTGTTTATTTGACAAATAATATTTTCGTAGGTAACAGTATCATCTTGTTTCATAGTTACATTATAGATATTTTTGAAATATACTATTATGCCACCTCCTCTTATATTTTTTCTCAGATTACAAATCATGCTATATCCTGGAATATTATATAATTGTGATTCTTCATCTTTGACGTTAACTTCTACTAGGATAATAATATCTATATTTAGCATTTTAAAATTAACACTTGCAATCAAATACAAGAAGTTTGACCTTAAACTTCTTATATTAAGATAGAAAATATTTTTACAATCTTGTTTAGGAATCCAATTGTTAAAATTATCTACTATATTTAAATTACCTAACTCAATTTGATTGTTTATATAATCTGTCATCATTTTTTTTACAAATTAATTAGATCAGTATCACTTTTAATATTTATTATTTTTGAATTTTCATTCTTTCTGATAAAAATTTTAGAATTTTTTATCCAGACAAATTTATAATTTTTAAGCAATTAATATCACGCAATGTAAAAGAAACAAATCGAAAACAAACGAAACAGGTGTTTTTGCTATTTCATTAAAGTAAAAATATAATTTTCACACTTTTGTGAATAAGAAGAAATTCAAGAAGGACAATTTTTCAATTCACAGTTTTTCTTTTGTTTTATGAATGTCATAAGAAGAAAAGAAGGAAATAGAAAAACGTAAAATGGGACTCCGAGAATTAGTATTGGACTAATTAAATGAATAAAAATTTGAGACAAGATAAAAAAATAGCAAAGTAAACAAGGAAAACTAAAGAAAAATACATATATTAAAACATGGGAGTCTGACTTTGGTTCCAATAAAGACTTAAATGGAAAAAGATTAAAGTACTTTTTAAAAATGAATTTTTATATAAAATTCCGTTATTTAATTTTTTTAAATTTTTTATGAAAAGATTTCTTTCTTAAAAACCCAGAGACTACTTACAAAAAGTTCTGTTGTAAATGGAAACTTAAAATGCATTCCTAACGAAATCTTAAAAACATTTTTATTAACTAAATTCTTCGATTATTTACCTCGACTTAGTGAACACATTTATTCCAACCTACTAATAGATTTTTTTCTAAGTTTCAAATATATTTTTTACATCCTGTTGATATCTCTCTCAGTAGGATTTTATTCTATCATCTGCAGTATGTCCAGAATTTGTTTATACTTCAAGTACGAAAGAATAAACCACTACGAAGGATCCCATGAGACCGTTCCATTTGGTTCACCCAATTAATCTCACCACAAGCATCTTCTCTACATCATTACCCAACACAGTTTGGCCTCTTTGCTTCTTCATGTCTTTTATTTTTTTCACTAACGATGAGACAAAGACCATTTGTCTTGCTCTTTTGTCGTCTTTCAGTTCGTTCTTCTCTAATGATTCTGACACCATTCTGCAAATCGATTATATTGTGTTTGAGACGTAATCATTTCCTTAGCAAAATGGAGCAAAGTATGTTAAAAAAATCTGCAAACATTTCAAAGATCTTGCCATAAATTATAATCTAATTTATTATTTATGTTGGGCTCGTGAACTTTGTCATGCTGATATACTATAAGAAGTATAAATACACTAAAATCAAGATAGAAATAAAATTATTGTATGATTTAACTTTAAATGCTTCTAATATTTTTGTTTTTCTACAAAGTTTCAAGAATGCAATATTGAACATCTAAAATGCATAGTAACTTATAATATATTCCGAAATTGATATGATAACTGCATTGTAGTGGCAATCACTTAAAGTTTCTCCAGTTTTCTTTACATCTTTTAGAAATTTCCACAAGTTTGCACATATCTCTGTCTGATCAAAAAGTAATGCGAAATTTGCTGCCCTACGTTTTCAGTTGTGATACCGACAAAACATCCACAAATTACAAATTACAATTACAAATTTGGAAAAACATAGCATAAATTCGTGATTTAATGTGATAGGAATCATCCTTATCTTAAAATTCTAATCTCTAAACCAAGAATTAATTATTCATGTTAAGTTGTTTTTCTTAAAAATAGGCCTACTTACTATAGATGAACAAGAAAGTAAACATAATAAATTTAAAGCAAAGAATTGAGACAGTGTTTGTTAGCGAATGCAAACAAAAATTAATTTTCGGAAATAAACAATTAAAAATCAATAACTTGATTAGCATAGTTACAATAAACAAATATTGAGTTTTAGGGTTTCAAGCATTCACTAAACAAAACTTTTTACAAATTAAATATTAAGTCATACTAGGAAATTGAATGGACTTATGCATGTTAATGTGCTTTTTATGACATCTTCTCCGTGTCAAATACACCGCCTAAGCTTACATATCTTATCTAGAATAGGATGCACAGATTAATTAGCTTTGATTGGCTGGGAGTCATTTTATAACTTACATTATCCAAAAAAAAAAAAACTTTAAGAATAAAGTCAATGCTCACGTTATTTCTAACAATATTTAATTGGTAGATAACAACAATTGATAATTGTTGAAAAATTTGATTTTCTATTTCACAAACGCAAATTGAATCCCAGCAATGCGACTTCCCCACTCTTGTTTCTTAAAAAACGAACCCTCAAAATTTTTGTTCTTTAATTCATTCATCATTGGTAATTGATACTTTCATGAGATTTAATATCTACAATTTTGTTTTTATTTCATTATTATTCTCAGTTCTGGTTTTACTTTGAAGATAGCGGAGAATTCTTTTCCATTTACATTATTATAAAACTTTACAAATTACAAATGACATTTAGGTCATTTAATTTAACCATTCCAAGATTATCTTTTCTTTATCTTAATTTTCTACTGTAAATAAATTATATTTCCACAGAAAATTGTTTGATACTTATTTTACTTATTAAGATGAAGATGAAAGTTCCGACAAAGTCTCAAGAGTTGCTTACCACTGGTCTCAGTTTGACTACATCAAAATCTAAAGATATCTCCTGTTCCGCACATATAAACAGAAGATTATAATAAAAAAGAACTTTAGTCCCATTTTGAAAGCTTTTGCGGAAAACAATTAAAAAACTTTTTAAAACTTTGCTTAAAGTTTGCGTAAAACAATTATTATCGCTAATATTGAAGTTTTCTTAGTGTTGGTCATAAGACTCTACCCTTCAATCCTGATTTGAAAAAAATATTTAATTCAGGTAAGTGAAGCAAAGATAATAATGTATTTCAAATATTAAACCATGGTTCAAATGTATCAATCAAATCCTTTAAAAAAAACATTTGTTTTCTCTTAAAAAAAAAAAAATCGCACATTTTTAGCAGATAACCAATTTAAAATTTTCTTCTTGGTTTTATATTTGTATTAGATTTATGTTTATTATCTTAAAATGGTAAGAATTTTAAACTTATCAGAACTTATAAGATTAAACTTATAAGATAAGCGTAGGATAATTCCTACGATGTAATGCAATTTAAAATTAATAATAATTAAATGACTCGTAATAAATAATATTACGAACAATTGCTTAAAGATTTTTAACAATCTTGGTTATATAAATCACATATAAAACTACTAGAAATTGTACTACAAAAAACCCATACCACAAAAACATGTATAGGGGAAAGTCGGGTAAGATGACGAAGAGTGTAAGATGACGAACTCGGAATTTCTCCGACGCATTCGTAGATATGCAATTTCTGAGACTCAGGTGATTAGTAACGTAGTTCACTGCAAACGATGTCGGGCAAGATTGTTTTGCGAGCAGTAGCGACTAAGATGTGTTTGTTTCCCGTGCGTTTGTAATTTTTCGACTTCACAGAGTAAGGAATTACTCGAGTAGGTTAAGTTGTTTTTGCTCTTTCATAAAATAGTCTCAAAATACAACTCATAATTTAAAGAACCATGTATGGTGTAGGTTGTTTACGATAAGCTACGGTAATGACAAATAAGTTCTAAACCAAATTGGGGGCGTGGGGTAAGATGACGAATGGCAGGGCGAGTAAGATGACGAGAATTTTGCTTAGTTTGTCATCTTACCCAACATGTTTTTGAGTACTTTTTGTGAATAGCTTTTGTCCTATTTTAAAAATTGGTTTTGAAACTGAATTTTAGTTGCAGTTATTGTTTCTTTTACTTTAAATGCTCATGTATGACTGTTTATCTATGAATGTTTTAGTTATTATAAACAACAAGCCACGAAATTATACAAGGAAAAGTGACAGGGGAAAGTGGAATAAGGCGACAATGAATACAGCTATTGCTGAAGTAAAAGATAAAACCTCAAGTGTAAATGCTGCAGCAAAGAAACATAACGTGCGAGAGCCAACACTAATGTTCTTCTAAATTTTTGTTGTACCTAATTGTTCAAAGTTTTGTTTCATTACGAGCAATCTGTTATTGTAATTTAACTGTTTCATTTTTGACTTTTCTAATTCATGCCACACATTAGTAAGTGAAATTGTTTCTCTGCATTTGTAAAATAAAATGTTTACGTCGTAATGTAGGTTACGTTTATCTGTTCGTCATCTTACCCACCCCCCTCCGTCATCTTACCCCGTAGATAGGGTAAGATAACGAAAATTACTCTTTTTTTTTATGAGATATTTTTCATTATTCGAGACGGTAAAACAGCGTTTCATATTATTTTATTGAACATAAAGATTCAAAGAAGTGTCCTTTCAAATTTCAGGTTTTTAAGCCACTTACTAAGCCGAGGGAAAAAATCTGAAGCTTAAGTACTTTCCCCTAGATCGTAGTTTTTCCTACATGGTAAATTATAATATCAAATCCTATATCATCAAATGTTATATTTCAGATCACTATGGAATTCTAAATGAAAATGAAAAAAAAGACAATGTAAATTCTCTTAATGAAAATAATAACTTAAAGAAAAAATTTTGACAGATTCAAATTATTAAAAACAAAATTAACGTGCTTAACTTTAGAAATTAAAAATGACTATAATAAAAACCCGAATACATATATAAAAAAAAATTACGAGCAAGTCGAAAGTAATTATAGAATATAATAATGTCGTACAAAATAAATCCGAAAAATCCGAAAAAGATAAAAACATATGTAACAACTTTAAGAAACCATGGATGTATGAAGAAATCTTGAAACATATAAGAGAAAAGGATGTTTTATTCTAAAAGCACAAAAATAATAAAACTAATAAAATCTATGAAAAAAATTACAAAAGGATGGAAAGTGGTTAAAAAAATTATATAACTTACAAAAAATAAAATATCAATACATAGATAAATTCTTAATAAACAATAAACTCAAAAATAAAAAAATGTGGACCTTAAAACAAAAAGATACAAATTATAAATCTCAAAATAATAACTCAAATATAAGTAAAGTAATAACCAAATATAATAAAAACACTGCTTTTTATAACTTATACAAAACTTTCATAAAATCCAAAAGATGAATGAAAAAATAATCAAATAATGAACTATGACTCCAAAAATTTAAATTCTTTCGCAATTTTACACCAAATCAAAACGAAATTTGAAATATTATAAACAAACTAAGAAACACAAATTCCATTGAAGTGGATAATATTACATAAATGAAATAAAAAATAACAATGACATCTTTTCACTTTTTATTGTTGAACTTTTTAAAAACATATATCGTACCAAAATTTATCCAAGCTTGTGGAAAATAGAGTATATTATACCTACTCATAAAGGAGGTAATATGGAAGACTTCTCTAATTACAGGCCAATTTCAATTTCATCAAATGTTTCAAAAATTATTGAAAGTTATTTTACTAGATCAATAAAAGACTTTATTACTAAATCAAATACAGTAAAACCCCGTTATTACGCTCCCGCTTATAGCGCTATCCCGTTCTTTACGCTCCTTTCATACGGTCCCTGGAATTTTCTATGTAACTCTGTATACTTTTACCCTCTTATAACGCTTCAAATCCCGCTTGTAGCGCTTTATTTATATCGGAAATTTTGTATCGAAAAGAAATGTAACACTGTAAAGATTCTTTTCTTTCCCTGGTAGGAGGGAATCTTTGAACTGAAGTGCGGGTCTGTGATACAGTTGTGCAAAATGTTGAAGCGGAAATCCCCTTTCTATAAGTGATAAATTGGAAGTTCTCCGTAAGTACGACGAGAATTCTACACTAAGTCAGAAGGATTCTAGGAATTCCCTCATCCAGTCTGAGAAAAATAAAAATGGAATTATCAATGCAGCCAAGGGTGGTTGCAAACGTAAAAAAGTAAAGTGTGGAAAATATTAAGATGACGAGGAAATTCTAATTGAATGGATTCATCAGTCCCGTGATGCATCAGTGCCATTAAGTGGCCCAATCATTCAAGAAAAGGTGCGTGAAATAGCGGGCAGTGCACTAAATCTCCTCCGAAAATATATTAGTGTTGCTCCTAGTGGTGTATCAATTGATTTTAATAGTTACTTGAACCGCATTGAAAATGTCATAATTCATAACAGTAGCACACACACACATGGCAAACCACAATCAAAGATTTTTTTAATAGGAAATAAGCTCACATTTGCACTACCTCTATTGCAGAATCAAGTATCTTTCCTGTAAAATGGTGTCTAAATGTTTCCCCATCTCATAAATCATTTCCCGTCTATAGCGCTATCCCGCTTATTACGCTTGTAGTTCATGGTCCCTTGACGAGCGTAATAACGGGGTTTTACTGTATCTTAAAACAAAATCAATACGTTTATCAGTCAAAAAAAGGCACTAAAGACTATACTATATTAAATCATTTAAAAAATGAAGTCACACAAAATTTAAATAAAAGACAAGTAACAATAATAGCTTTTATAGATTTTAGCAAGGCTTTTGATAATATTGACCATAAAATACTATTAAAAATATTAGAAATTATTATATAAGAGGAGATTTTCATGATCTTATCAAAAATTAATTAAAATAAAGAAAATTCAAAATCAAAATAAATAATTTAATAAGTAAAACTTAAAATATTAAGAGAGGTGTAACACAAGGTTCAAATTTAGGTCCGTTGTTTTTTATTTTATATATAAATTCCATTAGTGATATTATTAAAAAGAGCAAGATTTACATCTACGCCAATGATATACTAATAAGTAGCAACCAAAATCAAACTTTTACTTCAATAAATCTTCAACAAGATTTAAATAATTTCTCAAATTGGGCTTCAGCGAATAAAATGATAATAAACCAAAGAAAAACTAAAATTATGATTATCAATACAAAAAAATACAAAAAAAAATCTTAATTTACCTTTTAAATTACATATAAATACGTGCCAAACATAATAAATGAGAACAAATATAAACAAATTGCTTGTAATTGTGAGAGCATTGACGTAATAAATTATCAAAAGTATTTAGGTAGAAATATAGTTAATCGTTTGAGTTGGTGTAATCAATATAATTATGTAATTAAGAGATTACATTCTTTCACTTTTATGTTTTTCTATTTAAGAAACAAATACCAATTTAAACAGAAGCTTATTGTTTATAAAGCTCTTGTAGATTCTATCTTGAACTTTGGTTGAGTGTTGGTGTTTCTTAAACAAGCAACAAACAAATAATATAAATAAATTAACATATAAAATTTTGATAATATTTATGTAAATTTTTAAAATCAAAATGAAGAAAATAAAACAAGAATAAGAGTAAAATATAAAATTTTAAATATAGAAGAAAAATGTATTTATAATGTAGTCTTGAAAATATATATAAACACAAAAAACATCAGAGAAAAATTCTCTTTTGAAAATAAAACAAGACTTAGTTGGTTGAAGATTTTCAACATTCCTACTACAAACAATAAGTTTGGATTTAGAGTAAATGAATATACTTTCTCAAAAATATTTAGACGAATAAATTGGAATAATTATAATTGTAATAATTTTAGAGAAATCAAAAACCAATTAATATATGAGATAGTCAATAAAAATATAGTAAAAAAACTTCTAATCAATACTTTAACATTATTTAAATTTTGTTTTTGAAACGACATTAATCTTTCAGCACCTATAAAACAGGAGTAATTCTGTAATTACACCTAATAGGACTGGTGCACTTTAAGATATTATTTATTATTTTTTTTTTTAAGTTTGAACAACTTTTGCGAATAAAAAAAAAATGTTGGAGGTCAAAAACTATTTTAAGTAAATAATTTCATTTCTAAGTTGAAAATGTTAATAGTGATATTATTTTGATAAAAGAAATTTGTTATATAGTATAAGTGCTACTGAATTTTACTGAAGTGCCAAAAACCAAAAAGTTTTTCTTCATTAGTTTTTTCCTACGAATCAAAACCATTACCCTAAAATTAATGGCGTGACCCTTAGAGAATATTCAGATATGTCTTCACAGGCATCCTTTAGCAGTTGCAGGACTTGTTTTGAAACTCGAACCATCCTATAAAAAAAAAAAAAAGCACTACTTCCAAACTCTTAGAAATGTCTTTCATCAGTAGCGTACTTCATCTTCGGCTACCGCCTCACTTATCCTTCTCTAGTTATGCTACTAGTTAGATTTAAATTATTCTAAATTTTTAAACAATTAAGATTTAAATTCAAAGCTTTTTTTCCTGACTTTTTCTTTTTGGGGGAAAGTAAGAATTATAGACAAAGAATATTAATTTAATAAAGGGTGAGACCTGGTTGTGTACTGATCACTGCTCGTAGCTGATCATCGCCATATTAGCGTGAAACAGCTGTACTAGGATGTCATTTAGTATACAACTTGGTCTTACCCTTTATTTATATTACTTGCGCTTTCTGATTTTTTTATGCGCTAAAAATTCATAGCAGCCGCGTGAAGCGTGCACATGAATTTTCTCGCAATTTAACCTTTTGGCGAGTTTGTTATTGTTTATTTTAGCTTTTCAGGCTCCACATTTATTCTGACGATAATATTAATTTAATTTTTCAAAAGATCTTAAAAACAAATATTTGAATTCGGGAGAATTTAAAGAAGAAAGCTGTTTAAAAATGATATTATTTAATAAAGAAATTTGCTTAATATTCAAACGCTAATTTCATTGAAGTGCAAGGAAAAAAAACCGTTTTCTTTATCAGCGTTTTGCGAATCAAAACCATATTCAAAATTAACGGCTGTTTGAAAATCTTTGATTGAAGACAGAGAATAAAATGTAAAACTTCTTTTGATAGCAGAAAAGCTAGGTTAAATTTACGACGTCAAAAGTTCAAATAGCTAATTCTTCTCATTTTTTTAAGCTAAAATTTGCCGGTTTTTTTCTCCTTGGTTTCCTTTATTTCATTTCTCTTCATTTCATTCTGTTAATGTTCCCTTTCCTTCTCTTTTACTTCATTATTTCTTCTGTCTTCCGAGTCTTTTCCCTGCGATTGAGTCTTGAGCGTCGACGAGATCGCCACGGACCACTGACTTCAGTTTTCGCAGAGATAGTGAAAGGCAGAACGACAGAGGCGCTTGTACAGGGAGCTTTTTCACAGACGGATGTCAAGATGACGTTCTCATCCACGCGTCTCACGTCAATCCGCCCGATAAACACGTCACAGAAGTTGATGTGCCCATACGTCAGGACCTCTGTGACTAGAAATTGCAAAGAGGATTTCTCCGATTGACGTAATGTGGGCTCCTATCGTATTGCGCGTCAGGCCAGAGAAAATTGTACTCACGAACGAAAGAAATTGGTGCTCTTGTAATTTGACTACGGTACTTGTTCTATAAAAAAGCTAGGTTATTTATTTCCAAAATACAATAACTCTTCAATAGAAAGAGAACGAAGGAACCTCCTCAGTACAAATGGAACAAATTTTGACTCAAATCCAACATAATTAGAAATAAAGGATTTTATAGTAAAAAAATGGAAATAATATTATATTTAAGAAAAAAAATCATCTTGTACACTAAAAGAAATACGAATATTACAGATTAAAGAATGAACAAAACCATTTCTATATTATTTGGCTATCTTTTTAAGACAGTTTAAAAAGAAAATCGACCGTAAATTAATAAATGAAAGAACAGTCATGAAATAATTCATCAGATCT
>JAFIDM010012231.1:7164661-7183020 GCA_023159025.1 Thereuonema tuberculata | reverse complement strand
TATTATTTTCATATCTATGAATGTCGACTTACAAAATTCAAATAACATGGAACTAGGAGTGTAAACTGGGAGGACGGTGAGTGGATGAGCAAACATGGTTCAAAGATAATTCTACGAGGGATTCGGGATAGCTATAGATTTGTAATGAGATCAGACCTTTTGAGTTGTTGTTGTTTTTTGTTTTGTTTTTGTACCAATCGGAAAAGTTTCGAAATGATCTCGCAATTGCAATTTCTTTATCATCCACATTTGGATATTTGTTTTTTGTAACCGGAGCGAAGAACGGGTCTTTCCGCTAGTTAAAAATAAAAGAATGCAAATTGTTTGTATTATTATGATAATTAAAAAAAAATAATATCAAAGAAAAATAAAAAGCGCAAGATTTAAAGAAAGTAGGCTTCAATTTCTTTTAGGATCTTCTTATATCATCATAAAAACAAAAAATAAGCATTACAATAAAGTGAATTGAATTACTCTTTACTTGTTTATAATTCTTTTCCTTTCTATTACCTTGATTTCAGAAATCAACAATACATCATTTCAATTAATAGCGAATGAATAATCATTGTTTTGATCCAGTGTTCCACTTTTGAAAGGACTAAAGATTGTGCATTGTAATGTAGATGACTGCCAATAGATGGCGTATGATGACAACTTATTATTAATCCATTGTTGAAATCTGTGAATCTACAGAAAAGTCAAGTCATCGTTAAATCTTAGTTGAATTAATTTTAAATCAGTTATTTCAATTAGTCAAAATAAATTTTAAAAAACCAATATAATATAATGAAAATTTAACAGAAGATCAGTTAATTCAAAAGGGATTAGTAAATTTTTGTGTCTAGGAGTGGTAAAGTCTCCAATCTAGTAGACTTTTTGAAATTAAACAGAAAAACATGATATTTTAATTATTATTTTTTTAAATGTTCATTTCCAAAAGCTCGACTCTCATCTTTTGTAGCCTATAGATATCGTGTGTTTTTTATTTTTATGTTTTTCTTTTTTAGGTTAAAAATCTTTAAAATGTTTGATTGCAGTTATCATTCAGTATGGTTTCAATTTTTTTTTTTTGATCTGTCAAACTATTCTAACTTTCGGAAGCTTTTACGGATTTAAAAAAAAATTGTTTTGTTTTTAATTAATTTATAAAATTTTGAGCTCCAGAGATTTCTCACATTATAATGAATTTGAAAGATAGCTCTTGTGAACTCTCAGGCCTGAAGTCATTCCATAATGGTTTCCTGAGGAAAGCAAATGGGAAACCACCTCAGAATATTTGGCAGAAACTTGTTTCATGCCACCCCCTTGTATTATATATTAACAACTAATTTATTTCTATTAAGTATTATATATGATGCTTATGTATTGTTAATCAGTTTGTTTGTTTTTAAATATTGGTTCGTTTTGTAATCCTATCGAAACATTGAAGGAAGAGGATGAATTTCCTGTTCTCACATTGACACCTGAGGAAGTCTTTTGCATAGAAAGACTAAATATTGTGAAGATTATATTGTAGTCGGAATATTTTATCTGTAAAGTATATATGAATATACGAATTCATGTTATCAAGATAGCTCAAAAGCTATTTCTTCGTTAAAGCTGAAATTTTAATAAGAATTTTAATATCGCCACGATTGTTATAATGTGGATTCTAATTGTGTTGCTGCATATCAGTTCAACAGATAAAATTTAATCCTTCCGTTTAATATGTGATCAACGAACCCAAAACTGTTTGTTCTGTAAACCCGAAATTTTAATAGCAGATTTAGGTTCTAGCAAAGTGATACATGTCAGGTCATTAGGTAACAAAAGATATGTTCATTTCTTACAATTAGTTAGATATTCGACCAAGTATGAAGGAAGGATCAATAACTTCCAAAATACTCGGCATTCAGTTCTGAAAAATTATTGGACTTATAATCTGACACATTCTTCTCTTTCACAGTCTCAACTGATCTTTGAACTTGTAAGTTCTCTTTCTTATGATTGTTATGAGTCTTCTTATTTACTAAGTTTTCAATTTCTTTTTTACTACAATGAGTAACTTTTTTTTATTTTTTTATTTTTATGAGAGGAACAGAAACTTGTCATTATCGGCTGTATCATGTTTCACTGTTAAAGTATGAAATAATAATTCTTCTATGCGTAGCGGGTGTAAAAGTATAAATAGTAAAAAGTGTGATTGAATGCAAGAAAATTGCAATTCTAAGAGAAAAAAAAACTGCTCGTGAGATTCATCTGGGCAATAACAGGTAACTATTTAAAGCAATTTAATGTTCACTTTTAGCTGTCAAGTTTCTTCTAATCACTGCCAGATTACAAAAAAAAAAAAAAAAAAAAGGTTCTATGGATAGAAGATAATGAATGCTTACTGTCCTCCAAATGAGAGATGGCCGCCCTGTTTTTGTGAGATCTGCGCATGTATCATCGATTAGTCTGGTCAGGCACTTCCGTCTGATTTTATGACAGGACGCCACCATTGTGCTAATCGCTTGTTACTTGGCAAAAGAGCATTGTATTTATCAATAATATATATTTATTTATTTATATAAATACTTATTGTAAGCAACTGGTATTGAAATAACGCTAAATAGTCGAGAGAAGTTTTAATTTGGCGTTATCAACATGTCTTTCTCAGTGAAAACAGACTACGTTGTCCATTGTGACAGGAAAACATAATTGATCAGCTACCGGAAGGGCTGCGCAGTTCAAACTTCCGCCGGCCACCTTTCATTTTGAGGACAATACGTGTTTCGTTTATTCTAGTTGATGGATGTTACAGCATTGTTCAACAGATATAACAGTGCACTTAAGAAGCTTAACATCGACAACAGTTCTAACGAAGAGTAGATAAATATAGAGCAGTATAAATGTATAAAATTAATTTTTCGTCAATTTGAATGCAATCTATTTTTATTTTACTAATATAGTAAAGTTATTAATTCTGTTTCTTGAATCTGAGATTCATTAAAATAACGTAAATTAAGCATTTAAAATTTTGGAAACACTCTTAATTGCAGATATACTAATTGCCAAAAAAAAAATTAGCTCACCCAGAACGACTGATTCGGGAACGATGAAACTGATTGCAGTTGGGCTGAGACTGGCCATTGAGAACTGTCACCATAGCGATATGACCGTATCGCTATGGTCATATAAACGACAAGAGTATGATCTCTAATGCTTTGTTATTAGAATGGTTGTAGAGTGCAGATCTGTGAATCCTCAGCATGATAATCGTCACGGCGCATTCGATCCATTTTTGAATAACTGTTTGTTTGAGTTAGTTACTGTGCGTATCGTTGACTGCGGTTGGCGAGCTGATGGTTCCGTCTGATTGGCAGTCACTTAAATATTGTAATTGGCCCGTTCCGTCTGTAGAGTACGTCAGCGTTGGGAGTTGTGAAGACGTGAGGGAAGGCACTGGGAGACCTGCCATGAAAAGGGTCGTGTCGTCGTATCAAGAACTGATCCTAGAGTGCCCCTGCCCTGTCCATTATCCAGACATGTAGCGATATCACCGCTGTCTATCCGCACGATTAGGAGGCGACTTACATTCTCAAGGGCACCTTACTCTGCCTGTCATTATCATCTATCATCGGCGACTTCGTTTGCAGTAGTGAGCAGATAGGAAGGACGGCTGTGGACTGGCAATGAATCGTGTTTAATGACGAATTCAGGACCTGGGAACCACAGTACTCGAGTATTGAGATGCAATGGGCAGAATAGAAATCCGAACATCATTGTTGAGTGACACACCGCCAGGACTAGTGGCATCGTAGTGTGGGAAGCCATGTTCTACAATTCTCGGGCTTTGCTAGTAGTGATCAGGGAACATTGACGGCTCAGCGATACCTTCAGGAGATTTTGCGGCCTCATACGTTTCCCTACAGCGGTCCAATTTCCAACAATATAAGGCCCGCCCATAAACAGAATGGGTTCTGCGGTCTGCCTGTTGATACCTTTCCTTGACCCGCCAGATCTCCAGACATGTCTCCCATTGAACTTATGTGAGACTAGCTGGGACGACAGCTTCGGCCATCTACGGATATGAACGATCTGCAGCTGCAGTTGCAACAATTACGGGAAAATATTCCGCAGGATACCACTAGATATAGCTACGAGTCCACACGAAGCTGTAACGCCGCATGCATCAACACTAGGGGCGACGTAACACAGTACTAAAGGGACTATTGACCTATAATGTTTTGCCCGAATAAACGGCCCATTTGCTCAGATATGGTAATCAGTTATTTGCATCATCATTGTCATTGCCTTTGCCAAGTGTCATTCCAGATCGACTGCTGTTTGTGAGTGCGCTAATGTTTTTGGCAATTGTATATTTCTGTATTAACTTTTCCAGGCAGAGATAAGATATCATAATAATTACGCTGTGCTAAGCCATGAGCATGATTTATAGCAACTTAGGCTACTTTACTTTTGTTGATCTATATCTGTTTCAACATTGTAAAGAAGGCTTTCTGAGAAATTAAATTCTATCAAAATGGTTGAATATTGTAGTTGTATTGCCAATGTTTCTCGAACTTTATTAACTTTTCAAAGAAGTTCAAAAATCTCATTTTAAAAATTATTAAATGAGTTCTTTTACATGAAAATCGTAATATGATTTTTTTTTCTCATTAATATATATATATATAACAGCTAAAGTTAATATTGTCGTTTAGCAATTTTGTAAAGAACTCTTAAACAGCACTTTGCAATACAGGAAATTATACTCAGAATCTACAGCGCATGCGTTATACAAAGCTAGACAGCTGAGCATGAGTGCATCTCAGATAAGAAATAAGTAAGGAAATTCAAATTAACAACTGAAACATATAAAAGTTTAGATATAAAATTAAGAAATATAAATTTTTATTTGCAAACATCCAATATTATAGATATCATTAATCAATAAACGATAAAATAGTCTTTAAAATTTCAATTTGGCATTGTCCTAATTTTTTCTGAGGCACTCTTCTTAAGTGAGGCGACATTGATAACAGAAATAGCTGATATTCATCAAAGTTCGTGTTTGTGGAACCAATTTGTTGTGTTAGGTTTAGTATTTGCTCTAGAATGGATGCATCCAGATCGTCTGAAGTTTTTAATTTCTTTGGTTCGGGTGATTCCGGTGGCTGAAACGGAGAAAAGGATTCTTGAGAAACAAGTTGAGAAGCGTCGTTCGAAATATCTTCCATTGGATCTTCCTCTGAAGCCTGAATCGTAGGAGTTAAGGTGGCTTCGCTCGAGTCACTTTCAAGAAACTGCCAATTTGCTGGTATATGACTGGAAAAAAAAGAAAGAAAAGGAAGTTAACAAACACTAAAAATGTTTGTTTTGTTTAAACGAGTTACTTGTATTTAAACAAAGCTTTTAAAAGATGTGATAAGTTTAGTTCAACTTAATCATATCGGAGAACAAAACATTAGATGAAAAAAGAGCTTTAAGTAATATTTTAAACATAACAATACTGTACTGAACTAGAACTTTTAAACGCAGTTTACAAAATTAAATGTGATGACACAAAGGAATTGGGCTCCAAAAGCCACAGAAAATATTAAGTCACATTACATTTTGGCATTATGCATTGTTAACAAAGTAACTCAACGATTTTTATCATTATTATTACTATTATTATTATTTTATATTACAGTGGCAGTGAACAGTTTTGACTTCTTCCCTGCCTGTTTCTTGATCCAATGTAGTCCATTTATTAATACTCTGGAAATAATTATTAATTGTATATGTTTGTAAATAACTTTTTATTTATTATCAGCCGAAGATGATCTAAAAGGAGAGATCAAGGTTAGAGAGAGAGGTTACTTCTGTAAAAGTAGCCTAAATAAGAATGTAGCCTAATTAATATGAACACACTCTCTCTTGATTTAGTAAAGAAAAGCTTTTTCTGAATGCTTTTCATGGTGGTAATTATCAAATCAGATAATTTCTAATTTCAACAGAATCTAATCCACTGCTCTTTATTGCTACAACCCCTTGAATAATGACTTTATTGTATATGAACCTTATTTTTTGCCGTAATTATATTGGATTTATTCTTTGTGATAACTGCCTTAATTTTAAATTTTTCAAAATGTACCTTGAGGAAGTAGGGAAAGATTATTATCCTGCGAAATATCGCTGGTAGAAGTAGGAAGGTTCAACTAGTAATAAACAAAATTTCTATTTTTCAAATGAAAGTTATGAAGATTACTTAAATAAAAAACTGGGTTAGTCATTATTGAAACTTTTAATTGGAGTAAAATATACAAAGTTGTTGAATCTAATTCTTTATTTATCAAATATTTCAAAGTTATAAGTTGCTATTCTGTTGCCAGCCAATTGATGAGATTTGCCTTTGAAATATAGAACTAGTTAAATTGAGCATTTTTCTTTCTTAGTTTCGTAACTCAGTTTTTAATATTCTAAAGACAAGGGGTTCTCAAACTTTTCGAATGTTGCGTCACTTAAATAAAACGCTAAAAATTCAAGTACTTCCACCATGTGAATATTTCGTAATTCGCACTTTGTGCAGCCACGAGTATGCGTTTATGGTCAGAGGACAAACAGAATAAAATAAACAAAATCACAGGTTTTTTTGTTTTTTTTAATTATGATTTTTTTCTTAAATCGTAGTCAATCTATCTTTTTGTAACATCTCTGAAGCAACGTAATGTACCACTAGTGGTACATATATCACAGATTGAATTCCTGCTATAGACCATACTACCAAGTTTTTAATTTACTACCTTTTTCAATTAACTTTGCTATTTTTATTACTTAAATAATTTTACCTTCTGTGTTGAACACAATCTTTTAGAAAATGCATTCGTCTGAAGAAAAGCCAACCTGGTTGAAAAGATTCATTTCCTTGTTGTCTTTTAGCTGCGACTTTCCGGAGTTCTTTCACGTAAGCATCTCTCATATTTTTGAACTTCAAGCTCGCATCTTTTGCTATAGAAGATAATATAGAATACTATAGATTTCAATTAACAATGTTATGTTAGCTCGCATTTTATTTTTTAAAAAAGTAATGAAATTTTGTCAATTGAAACTTCTTGACACGCAATACTTACCTTATATATTAATACTTATTTTAAAAAAACAAACAATCTTTACGCACTGTAGTAAAAATATAATATTAAAGAGGTTTTTTAGTTCTGCCCCAAGCGAATGAGAAGTCCACTGTTACACTTAATTTTCGTTACAAAACAAATAAACATTACACAAGAAGATTAAGAACAACGAATAAAATATAAACACAAACATCTGTACAAGAAGCACTATAAATGAAAACTGATAATAACAAAATGAAGAATATAAGATCCAATAATAAAAAATGGCAGTTTCCCAAATTGACTTGGCTTGTTACGTTATTACAAAGCTAAGAATATTAGTAGTCTACATCCTACTTTATTTATCATGAAAACGTAATACCTATTGATTTTGTCTACTGTTTTATTCTTACAAAGTATTATACATGTAACAGCAATGGGTGAGACCAAATTGTTTATTAAGCGACATCCTGGAACAGCTGTTTCACGATCTTTGCCGATTATTATGTATGTAGTTTAGCCGTTCCGGCGAGACTTTATAGTCTAGACTGGTCTGCCATGAGACAGCTCTGTCGGAATCTGGTTCGAAATCCGGCGTGGGCTTGGCTATTTCATTCTTTCCTCTTCAGTGTTTCTTCCGTTTCCGCGATTGTAAAAGCTAGTTCGCCCTCTGTGGTGCGCTCTGGATTACGCTAAAGAACTAGCAATTCTGGCAGCCAAACAATCGTCTCCATCCTGTGGCTCATGAATGCCATATAATAAATAAATAAATATTTATTTTTGAAACACGGATTTTATCATTTTAATACTGAAGGAAAAAGATTATATTACAAATAACTTCTCCAATTTTTTTTTAAATACTTAAAAAATGAAACCCAAACTTTCAGAGAGATATTTTCTGAATATGCAATTCTGAAGATGGCGAACACTATCACCAAAATACAAATCACAAATTACAAAAAATGTGCTGCCAAAGATCTAGTTGGGTGGAGATGACACTAAGTCGTAACCAGGAAATTGAAAGTGTCAAATGAAGATAGCAGTAGTTGGGAAACTACAGGGGATATTGCATATTGAAAGACATGTCGCGCCTACGAAAAAGAAGTAACAACCTTTATCTGCAAATAACAAGGAACACCATAGAGATACAACCCATGTCTCAGTTTCTTTCAAAACTCGATGGAAGGTGAATTTCAAGGTAAACTATAACTTCAAGGCTTCATGAAGTAGATCTTAATGCTAAGAAATCAGGAGTTTTCTTCTTATCCTCAATTCAGAAAAGGAAGCATTTGAAACGGGTGTCATCAATCTGACACTTATTTGAATTAATTGCTTTTCGTTTACCCACAGAGGGCTTGTTATTTATTTATTTATTTGTATATTTTTATTCTTTTTGTGTTCAAATACCTTTTCTGGTAGCCTGAGTGCTGCCCGAGGATTTGGAGTCCACATTTTGTTCTTTTTTATTTTCTTGCTTTTAGTCTTTGAGAGGTCACTGTCTCCATCATGTATTCACAATACCTCCCTTCGTACGCCTTTTGAGTCTTGCACTGACTGATTAGCTCTGGCTGAAGAGAGCCCAACAAGCTTGAAACGGCTGTCCCAGAGTATCAGCTTGACTCAAATTGCATTCTTATTTGAATCTGACACTTCCATTCAAAATCTGGATTACAGTTCTCTTCCATAGATGTGTCAAGATTGAGTTTGAAATCTGATTCCAGAAGAATTTTATCTGGAGAGTTTGTGACTACAAGATATAAACCATAAAAAGAAATCGAGAATTGAGAAATCGATCATTTCACAAGTAAAGGTTTGTAGATGACAATGTCTGTTCAGATCTTCACATCTTTAAGAGAGACACTTCAATATATCATTGTAAAGACAAGACTCTTTGAACTGTTTGTTCTTCTATTTGCGGGTGCAGGAGACTCACAGCTCATATTGAATCACAATGAATGGGCGTCATCACACAAGCATCGTCTTTTGGACTAGTGTCTTAATAAAGGGAATTGATCCAATGAATAGTCAGCAATTCTCCTAACCGGAGTCCCTTGAGGTGCGCTGGGAAGACAGATTGCTTTTCCGATAGTCCTGTTCAGTTAAAAAGAATACCCTTTTTCTCGAATGGCCATTAATACTTTAAGAACTTTTTGACAACCTTGTAGCAGTAAGAAAAGGCGCTATTAGATTTGTTTTGCTGTCCAAGATCATCATACATCTTATTAAAATACTTGCCATTGGCTTATCTGCTTTACTTTGATTTTGAGTTTCTTAAAAGACAAACTGAAATCTTTTCATTTACTTGTATGCATTTGTTAATATAAACATAAATACACTGAAATACCAGAAAACTGAGACAATCGCTTGCATTTCCAATACATTCCACTTAACCCCGGCATCTTCTGTAATTGAAGTACATGTATCTTTACAAGATACATGTAAATATCTTTACAATCCGTTGTTACATAATTCACAGTGACCATGGGAGTGTATCATGATTGAAGTAATTTTGAACGAGGCGTGATAATGGTGCCAGGCAGATGGGCACTCCATCACAGAATTCAACATGAAATTGGGATTTTCCACACACCCAACCCTCTTTCGTTTTACTCCAGCAACCACTAAAAATACAAATAATCTTCCATCTCTTATCGTGAGAAAATCCATTTTTGCCGCGGAAACTGATGAATTACGCTTCATTTTCTTTCCCTGTTCAGAGCGACGACCGTTCTACCTACGCGCGATGTTCGCTGATTATCGCTAGTCGCCCAGGTCCGTTCCGCAGCTCTGATGTTAACAAATGCGCATCCAGCTTAATATGCAATTTCCAGTATCTGGAAGATGTGTCTTCTACATGCACTGCATATTCATTTAGGATAATGAAGATAACGAAGATCAACTGCAGTTTTTTAAGGTACCGAATTTCCATTAACAATGTTTGTTAGATTGTTGCAAATTGGAATGAACTCGTTAACAAAATAAATAAATAAAAATGTCTTGAGCCAAAAGACCTTTTTTTTTTTTTTTAAGGTGTTTCCACTGAAAAAGAAATTAATCAACCTGTTAGAATTTTGATTAAAAAAAAATAAAAATGACATATTTCAATAAATATTACAAGATTTTCTTTTAACCTATTAAATCAATTACAAAACAAAACAAATCAAAAAACAAAACAAGATTCTTTAGAGAAAAATTTAAGATTAAAAAAAAATAATAATAAAGCAAGAAAACATTGTTTCTCAATGTGAGAATTTGAAAATAAACTTTTTCTTTTGTTATTAATATTTTTTCTTTATCATTTCAAAGAAAAGTTAAAAAAAACATAATTGGCACAGTTAATCTGATTTTATGAATCAATTACATCTGAGATAATAAAGTTTATCAATTTTTTTTTTTAAATAATAAGTAATGAAAATATGTTAGGATGTGCTGTTTAATATACTAAAAATATTTAATTTTCCTTAAAGTAATATTTAACTCACTAACTAATTCACAAAGATTATAAGCTGAGTATTATGTTTCTTAAGTATTTACCTGATATTTCGAGTTCTTGAGCGATTTCCTCCCACATACTAGCCACCACAAGGCGGTTTTTATGTTCTGGTAATTTGGAATTCCATATAGCTGGCCTTTGTTCTACTAAACTGATTAATTTCTCGGCGAAAAGCCACTTGGGCTTGGTTAAACCAGTCACGTTAGCCATGTCTCCGAATTCGCTATACAACAGCGCAGGCGCAGTCCCACAGTCCTTTGTTCAACGCGGACGCACCGGATTGGGCGACACGCTGCGGTTTTCGCTGGGAACGAGATCGATGGAATGAGTCACTTGCCCGCGTGTCGAACGACCCCCCTGTGTCCTTGAACTCACGGATCGTTGCTAACGCAGCTGCCAGCATTGCAATGCAGTCTCGCGGCGAATGCCGCTTCTCTATTCAGAAACATCCAGAATGGGTTTTTTTTAAAGCATCAATTCATTTTTAAAGGAGTAACTGTTCAAATTAATATAGTCCTTTTATGTGAACATACTTTATAAATTCAAACATATCGTAAATAATTGTTTCGAATCTTAATCCACACAAAAGCGAAATAAACATTTTATTTTATAAAAAAAAAAAAAAAAAAAAAAAAAATAATAATAAATACGTAAAAAATACAAATATCAATTCTACTATTCATAAAATTATTTACTAATCATTAAATTACAAAAAAAATATCTAATAAAAAAGAGCAGTGATTGATTCCAAAGAGTACATTTAAGAATAATAACTATATTTTTAAAAAAATACGATAACCGCTTAATAATCGTCATTACTAATTGTTTAACAAATTACAATTTATTATAAAATAATGATAGAAGGAATAAATTTTTATAATATTAGTACACACTAAGAAGATTAATAAAAGTTTTCAGTTGAAGAAAATTTTAAAATTTAGCTAAATTTGAAATAAAATTTTATAGAAAACTAAATAATAATGTATTTTATTACATTGAAAATAAAATATTAAATACTTTCTGATAAAGAGAAGTTGTAGGAAACCTATCGAAAACTGAAAAAAAAAAAAAAGAAAAATTGAACAGTTTTAATAGCAATTTAGTAAAGAAGATAACATTACAGAGACACGAAAAAGTGAGTCCTGGTCTTATAGAATTGGCTGCCTATGTATTTTGAAAGTTTTTGTATTCTACTATTTTGGTCAGATATGTACCAAAATCAATAGGGATCTTCATAAGGAAAACTCTAAACATTTTTATCAAAATTTCAGTAATTTGTAGGAGAAATAGTTTACTTTGATTCCAGACATCGTCTTTCTACTGACTTATTTTTCTCTCCGTTACTTATTAAGAACGTCAAAATATTTGATAAAACTTAAAAAAAAATATTTTTTTAGATATAAAAAATCATTCGGCAGGATTAAAAGTCTTACTTCAAAAATGAAGAAAAAGTCCAGAGCTTGGTTGTAGATGATATTTGGAAAATACAGTGATCTATTATTTTCGAGATCTCTTTATTAGAGTTACTAAAGTTCATGAAAAGTTATGAAAAGTTAAATAGAAAGAATAAAATTAGTTTAATTACTGCCTAATTGAGTTACAAACATCTGACCTCAAAGGTGAGGAAATAAATTAAAATAACCCTAGCGATTCATCAGAAAGAAGTTTATCCTACATGTCTTTCCTCGTTAAAAGCTGTTGCTACAAAATAACTCATTAACTATCTTCTTCTCTGAACCTTGTATTTGGATTTTTATTTTTTTTTTTCGTCAGGGATTTAGTGCTGCGAATTTAGAAATTGTAGCAATGGTTTAGGTGAACATGTTTCTTTAAGTTTCTGACAGAATCACTCTTGTCTTTTTCGAGCACGGTCGGATCAACCGGAGTGGCGGACCAGCCGAGGGCGGACGAGAGGGGTTCTACTGTATTCAATTGAATATAAAAGTAGTATCTAGGACACAATGTCGAGCCGCTATTTTGAATTTCAAAAAAATTCTCATTTTGCATGGAATTTTAGCTTAAATTGTAAGAAAGACAAAATAAAATAACATTTAAAGAAAATCATAGAATATTATATTTGTTATTAAGGATTTCATCAACAAATAAGACTGAACAGCTAAAATGTATTTTTTATTTTGTAGCTTTGAAAACCTCAAGTTAGAGTTTTGCTTTACTTTCTTTTCCTGTTTTCGCGTTCAATAACAGGAAAGCGCAGAAATTTCAGTTGGTTTTTTTCTGTAGTATTTACTTTTACTTTTTTTTTTTTTTTAGATAAGCATTTTTTAAATTGTGTTGTATCTGAATATACATGATCCATTAAAAGTATTAGAAATATAAACAAAGCAATATTTTCAATCGCTTTGTTTGTATTTCAAATACTTTTAATGGATCGTATGTATTTAGATTACTGTATTGTGTGTTTTTTAAAGCAGTTCTTTCAACTGACGGATTAAGAAACTACATCTTTGTTAGCAACAACTGGTTCAGTAAACAACTGAAAATTGCTGTGAAATCAAATAACTGTGCTTAGAAGAACACAATGGGTCTGGGATGTGTCATTTAATTTAGTCTCTTTCTGGTCACAATTCTCGACGACAGATCAACTGGGGTCCGTTTTAGGAGCGTTATTCGCCAAGGAAAGTGGAGGAAATGGACTAAATTACGAGTCTTCTGCCCAAAGATGACGTCCCTCTGTTTCCGGTATAATAGGGGAATCCGCTGGTGTCCCGGAGAAACATTTCCTCTTTTCCTTCAAAACGATTCAAGAAATGTCCGGAAATGGAAAGTCATGTGACCACGAAAACGATTGATCGACAGGAATTGGACAGAACTTTTCCATAGATGCAAATGCGCATGCGCATGAAATAAGCATCCAAGAGGAACTTAAGTACCATAATTTCTTTTTTTTTTCCAGTAGGAGAATGAAGAATTTGAGTAATTCTCTTGCAATTGCTTACATAATTATTATAACTAAGACATAATTTAACAGTTTTTAAGTTACAAGTATTACAGAGATTGCTTTAGCTTATTTTCCGAAGTAAACAAATAGCTTCTGAGAACGATCAGTACGCATATCCTTCAGCTTTAATTTTTGAACTAGAGATAGATGAACATTTGAAATTTAAGCTATAGTTAATGACTAATATTAAACTGCTAAAAGTCTTCAAGATTTCTAAAGAAAAGAACTTTACTTCAAAAATATTAGGGATAATAGAATGTTACGTTGAAAGAAATTTTCAGAAGTGTTTAAGTTTAAGATTTAAAGGTTTTTCTTTAATCTTGATAGGATTAATTACGAAATTTGACAGTGAATGCATTTTTTTTTATACTTCTTTAATTTCAAATTGGGTTTCCGTTTATTTCTTTTTTCTTTTTTTTATTATACTTAGGATAGATAGTGGTTGTGGTCATCATAACAAGACCTGGTTTTAAAAATTGTTTTAAAAATAGTATTTTTTTTTTTTATATGTACCGGTAATAATTATGTGCGGCGGCTTATTTAATCTACTGAAATCGTAAATATACTACAGCAAAGTCAGAAAAATCAAATTTTCTTACTATTTTAACAATTTTAATAAAATAATGTTCGAATTGTCCCTGTAATATAATAGTCAGGAGACTCTTGATATTTCCAGCAATGAAGTATGGATTTTTATCCCCTGTTACTTTACATCAATTCCTTTGGTTATAATTAAACATTGAATTTTCCATATAGACCGACCACAATAATGTGACGATTCGTCGTCAGCACTAGCCACACTCAGAGGTTCCGAAGAATATTATGTAACAGCTATAAAACAAAACAAAAACAAAAATTTAGTTTTATTCCTCCTTTTTCCAATTCCTTTCGGAAATAATCTTCAACCTGTAAAATAATTTTTCGAGCACTGCTCTATAAATACTCTGGGGGATATTTTGAGTCCTGTGTTTCGAGGGGCGCTTGTTTATGATTGGCTGAAAAACAGATACGTCATAATCACATGGGGTTCCTTCCGATCGTCACATTATCGTCATCGACTATAACTGTAGAAGCTCTGTTGACAGCAATTAACAGAGGATATAATGTCCCTATTTACATCTTTCCTACAGAGTGATATTTTATTCCAATGCTGTAGTTTTGAAAAGCTATTGGGGGAGTACAAAAGCTCTACCGTTTTTATTACCCATAAAGAAGAGCAAATAAACGCAAAATGAACAGTACCTAATATTGTGCATAATCCCCATTGCTATCTAGGACCGCTTGCCATCTTTCTGGTAGGAGATGAATCCCAAGGCGGGAAAATTCCGGCGGTTTCGAGTTAAAAAGTCTTGGATGGAAGTTTTCACAGCATCAAGATCATCAAATATTTTCGGACTGCAGGAATTGTTCAACGCACGAAATAGATATAGTCAGTTTGTGCCAAGTCAGGAGAATAGGGAGGGTGGGGTAAAACCTCCCAACCAAAGTCCAGTAACTTTTGGCGAGGGATGACAGTATCATGTGGCCTGGCGTTATCGTGATGAAGGATAACACCGCGACGATTGATGAGACCTGGCCGCTTTGCTAACACAATTTGAATGCAGCCTGTCTAACTGTAGACATTAGAAGGCAGCATTGATGGTTTGGTTGAGTGGCAGGACCTCCCAGTGAATTATTCCCTGCACATCCCACCACACACACTCAATAACACCTTCTTGGGATAAAGTTCAGCTTTCGAAGTCGATGCAGGAGGATCAGAAGGGCGACACACAGTCCTACGACGCTTTACATTGCGGTACATAACCCACTTCTCATCTCCAGTCACAATTCGTGTCAAGAATGGGTCATTTTTGTACCAGGAAAGCAAGGAAACACAGGTGGCGATTCGGTCATCCCGTTGATTAGCTGTCAGGTTATGTGGAACCCAACGATCCAACTTTCTCGTAAAACCAAACGTAACCAGCCGTCTCTCGACCGTTGTCCGGTGTACGTTGAAGGTCTCTGCTAATTCTTGCACGGTTGGGTTCGGGCTGTTCCTTATGGCTTGGTCAATATCGTCCTCTCCAACGTGTGATGGCCGTCCACTCCTAGCCTGAACTTGGCAGCTTCTGTCTCCTTCCCTAAATTTACGAAACCATCGACGACATGTGCTTTCGTCTATTGCATCCTCCCCATAAACTTGACAAACATTGCGACATGCTGCGGCTGCCATACTCTTTTTATTGAACTCGTATAACAAACAATGTCTTATATGCTCCTTCTCGCTTTCCATGTTACACCCTCTGATATTTTTCTTGAGATGATTAACTTTGTGAGACACGATGCATTTATATGTGAGGCATCCACACGTTTGATTGGCAGACGATTTGCGTCATTACAATGTCATGTGTGAGGACAATTCCATTGCAAATTTTCATATCCAAAAACGGGTAGAACTTCCGCACTTACCCAATATTAAGCCATTAATCATGTTCAGGGAGATTGGACAACTATCTGTATTTGTTAGCTATTTTCTTTCTCTAAAGACTATAAGACTGTTTAATAGCAAAGGTAGACTTCAAAATTGAAATTTTAGAAGATTTCTCTTAAGAAAAGAATTCATAAAAAAACGTGTAATAAAGACAATTTTTATTGCTGTACTTGATCTGCAACATTCTTTTAATTTGTAATTCTGAAGTTCTGTTAATTGTTTTATGATAGGTTCTTCAATAGATCGAAAATGATTATTTTTTAAATTAAAATTAAGTAATTCAAAGTAATTCAAATAATACTTGACATCATAAGTTCACTTTCAATTTGAAGCTTTATTATTTCACTAGACGGGTACCGTCGCTTCGCTCCGGAACCATTGCAGGTATAGCATTAAAAAAAAAAAAAAAACCAACCTTTATTTATTTTGCAAATTACTATGGAGATCGGAGAATACACGACTTCCCAGCTCGTTATGGGCTTCTCCGCTTAACTCTGTTGTATTGCGCGTTGGCACTCACACGGGGAGGGGGGTTGCCGCAAGAACATTTCATTTTTGCATGTATCTTCCAAACGCAGAAACGTTTGTTAATGACTGATATACCGTTCGATGGAACTTTCAAATACCAACATTTTCTCAATATAATGTTCTCTTCCAACTTTTATATTTTTCGTTTAAATTGAGAAAAAGTCAAAATTTAATCCTTTAAATGGCGCCATCTTGGAAACCAAAAACTTTTTTCGAAAGATTTTTGTAGCATTTTGTTTGTCTTAAAAAGCTCTACATTTTATCCATTTACATGACCAATCTATCTCTTATAGTTTGGTCACAAAATTGGAAAAACGTAAAGTCTTATGACAATGACAGACAGAATAACGCTTTTATATAAAATAATAGAATATAAATTGTATTAATTAGTAGGTTTTACTTTTTCTTTGTTTATATATTTATTATTGAGGGACAGATCTGAAATAATGCTTCGTAAAAAGATTAATCCGACTGTTAGCTGAGGGCAAATCATACTCTTCTTCTTTTTATTTATCTGATGCAAAGTTGTTAAGTCATAATAGAGACTGAGTAAACATATTGATTGGAAAAGAAGCTTCAATTTATTTACATAAAACATACATTGAAAAAAACTCATTCAAATTTCGAAGTCTTCATTGTTTTTTTAGGAAGAAAAAAAGAGAGCAAATTGAAAAGTTTCTTTCAATTTAAGTCTATTTTCTCCAGACGAACGGAAAAAGCAAAGTCATTTGAAGACTTTCTCATTCTACTTTTAATTTTCCACCAGTGTGACACTGATCCACCGACCCGTGAAAGGCGGAAGTCGCTTGGTGATGTGGCGTCCTCTCATGGATGAAATGCAAAAGAAGACCGGAAACAGGACCGACTCTGGAACCTTACGGAAAAGGAAGCTATTCACGAGCCACGATAACAGAGAATAACAAAGAAGTTCAGTGTTCAAATGAACTTGTGGGTTTCTCATAAAGATCTTTAGTGACCAACTGCATTGATCTGTTTCTTTACTTTACCTAAGATAAAAGTAATTAAACAGTATTACAAAAAATCTTTAAAATATGCACATTTTTATTTTTGTTTTAATCATGGAGATATGTAGATAGGAGCAGACCTTATTTCCTCCTCCTCTAAAGTTTCTAAATATAGAAATGATGATGATTTTTTTTTGAGGGTTGGATGATCGTTTCAGGGTCTCTCGTCTTCTTCTGTTTTACTACTATCGACATTTAAGACAGAGAGACTTTTCTTTTTGGTTGATTTTGAACTTATCCTTTCTCATAGAAATAAATTATTACATCTAAAAAGAAAACACCGCTGATTTGCTTGACCAGTTTTCTTATCAATAAAAAAAAACAAAAATTACTCAAAACTAATTTTTCAAAGACATGTGGGTGACAGGGATGCTAAACACCGCGAAAGATATCTTTATAAAATTGCTTAATGTCTTTTGGTCCACACACACACAATTGCAGTAGCGTACCAAGGAAGGGGGGGGGGCGGTCCGCCCCGGGCCCCCACCTGGGAGGGGCCTCCATCAGCCAGCCTAGGGAGCCCCACCAAGCAGCTTATTTCCTTTTTTTTTGGTTGTTAAAGCAAGACTAGGGGGCCCCATCCACACTAGATTTCCTTTTTTTTTGGTTGTAAAAGCAAGACTAGGGGGCTCCATCTACAACTCCCGCCCCGGGCCCCCAAAGGCGTTGGTACGCCACTGACAGTACCTAAGCATTCCTCTAGGAAATACAGTAATAAAAAAAGTTAATACAGAGAAATTTCTATTAAAGTACTAGATTTTATAAGTTTTACTGATTTATCTTAGAAAATTAAATCGATAAAGAAATTTAATCCTGTGATAATTTTTTT
>JAFIDM010012231.1:7139291-7154661 GCA_023159025.1 Thereuonema tuberculata | reverse complement strand
CTCCTTTTCCTATTAAAAGCCTCCTTTGCTATTGCTATCCTCCTCTTGACTTCTTGGCAGCAGTTCATATCACCACTTATAGTACACCCTAAGTATTTAAAGTTGTTCACTTGTTCCAATGTCTCATTCCGAATACTTAAGTTTATCTTCTTTGTCTTTCTTCCGATAACCATAGTCTTTGTCTTGTTTACATTTATCTTCATTCCATATTGTTCACAGCTGTCATTCAGCTGCAGTAGCATAACCCTTAGTATCATCTCCTCTTCTGCTAACAATGCCATATCATCAGCAAATCTTATGCACTTTATTCTTCTTCCTCCTACTATCACCCCTCCCATGTTCTGAAAACAATTCTTCACTAACTCCTCTAAGTAGATGTTGAACAGCGTAGGTGATAGAGGGCATCCTTGTCGCACCCCTCTCCCTATTCCACTTCCCTCTGACAATTTTTCTCCTATCCTGACTTTGACTCGTTGTTTCATATAAAGATTAGTTATTAGCCTTCTCTCTTTCCAATCCACACCAATTTTCTTCAAGATTTCCATAAGTTTATTCCAATCAACTCTGTCAAAAGGCTTTTCCAGGTCCACAAATACTGCATATACGTGTTTATTTTTTTCTAGATATCTTTCGCCAATTGTTCGCAGCAGTCCAATTGCATCTCTCGTACCTTTTCCTTTCCTAAAACCAAATTGCTCTTCTTCCAACTCTCCTTCACCTTAGAATATAAACGAACTGTTCAGTATTCGCAGAAGAATCTTCCTGAACTCATTGCACTTCTTGGATTATTTTTCTTCGGTATTGGCAGCAATACTGTTTCCATGAAATCATCAGGCCATTCACCTTTCTCATATATTTCATTGCATAATGATAGTATTTGCTTCTTGCCTTCACCCAAGCATTTAACTAACTCAATGTGTATTCCATCAACTCCTGTTACTTTCCCATTCTTCATTTCCCTAATCGCTAGCTCAACTTCTTCCCTTAGAATACAACATCCTTTTTCGTCTTCTGATACAGCTGTTTCATCTTCTATAGCTAAGTAATCTGGACGATTCCCTGTCTCATATAATTCTTCTACATACTTCTTCCATCTGTTCAAAATTTCTTGTTTGTCGGTTATTTCATTGCCGATTTCGTCTTCTATCAACCACATGGACTTCTTATTCTTATTTGTGAAATCCAAACATTTTACTTCGCGGTACATTAAATCATATCTTCCTTTTCTCTCTATATCCTCTACTTCTTCACATTTCTGTTTCATCCAGTCTTCCTTCGCCTTATCATTACTCTTCTTAGTTCGTTGTTTAGTTTCTTGTAATTTCTTTTACCTTCTTCTGTGTTGATGTTTTTCCATTTTCTCCTTTCCTCCATCTTCTCCAACATTTTCCCTGTGACCCAAGGTTTCTTATTACTCTTACCTTCTCTGTATCCTATTGTTTCTTCTGCTGTTTCCTGTATACAGCTTTTTAGATGAGTCCAGTATTCATTACTATTTTCAGGTGCGGATTCTAAATTAGAGGCTTTCTTTTGAAAATGTTCTTCAAATTTTCTTTTTTCCTCTTCGTTCATAAGTTTTTCTATATCAAACTTCTTCGTCACTTGCCTTCCTCTTATCTTTTTCAGACGAATATCAACTTCGCCTATCAGTAGGACATGATCTGAATTAATATCCGCTCCTGGTAGAGTCTTTGCATTTTTTAAGCAATTTCGATATCTTTCCTGTACGAGTATATAGTCTATCTGATATCTACTGTCATCCCTTGGGCATGTCCACGTGTATCGCCTTCTTTTATGCTGTTGGAATAACGTATTTCCAACAATCATTTCATTCCGTTTACAGAAATTTACCAAAGATTCTCCTCTGTCATTTCTTTTTCCCAGTCCAAATTTTCCAACCGTTTTTCCATCTTGTCCTTCTCCTACTACTGCGTTCCAGTCGCCCATTAGGATTACACATGCACCCTTCTTCTCTTTCTCAACTATTTCTTCTATCTTCTCGTAGTTTTCTTCTACTTTATCGTCTTCTAATCCACTATGTGGTATGTAAATTTGCACTAGCACTAAGTCCAATTTTTCCCCTTGAAGTCTCACCATTATCATCCGGTCATCTACATAACGCACTGATATCACTTTATCTTTCACACATGGTCCCAGTAGTACACCAACACCATGACTTCCTTTACAGTCACCATTTGAATAAAACATTCTAAATTCATCACTCAACAACTCACCACTATTTCTCCACCTCACTTCTGATATTCCCATCACATCCACTCTGTTTCTTCTCATTTCTTCCTTCAAGTTTTCCAACTTCCCCGCTTGAAGAAGAGTTCTCACATTCCATGATCCAATCCGCAATCTTCTTTTCTTCTGTCGGTTGAGTTGCTTCATAATGTAACCTTCCTCAGTATCCCCCTCCCGGACATCCGAATGGGGGGATAGTTTACGTCCGGAATATTACCGATAATAAAATTTAATTATTTCCATAATTCAAATCTTGGGAGATTGAGATTTGATATACAAAAATAGTTTGATATAGAAGTAATTGTGGCAAGTTTCAAATACATAGATTCTATATTTTTGTAGTAGCTAAAAATTTGAAAACATACGTCTAATAATCCCGGGGAAAATGAATTTAAACCTAATATACTTTACGAATGATTTAAAAACGAATTACACACAAATTCAAAAGTTAAAAAACTATATAATAAAAATAATTTTTTAACTTTTTAACTTTGTGTGTAATTGGTTTTTTAAATCGTTCATCAATTTTAGCACGTAAAAAGAATTTGGTAAATTACTTTACTTAAACAATTGGGGAAAGTGACGACGTCTCTGTTGACAAACTGCCCTCCATCTTCCATACCCTCAATCGTTTCTTAGATGTAATAAGGCATTCATTTTACAGTATCGCATGCAGAGTACTCTTCAGAGAGAACCAGTGGGCGAAACAACGTCAGCATTGATTGTATACTTTCCAGATCAAGAGAAAAAGACTTATTCAATAAAAAAAAAAGCTCAAAAAATGGCCGATAGAAATACGGCGCTATCTGAGGATACCAATGAACAGGAAAGCAACCTTAAAACAACAGCATACCAAGTGTTAACTAAAAATAAATAAATAAATAAATAAATAAATAAATAAATAAATAAATAAATAAATGTGTTCATTCATTCATTCCATAGATTATGTAAAAGTGGTTAATAGCATCGAGAGCTGAATGAGGCTGCAGGGAGCTGTCAAGAATAGTCAGAGATAATGTTCAAAGTTCAATAAACCGTACTTTTGAGATAACTCTAAAGCTAAGATCTAGTAAATGTGGTGGCCATTATGTTGGGAATGAGAAACTGATGATTCTATCCTGTGTAAAATGTTGTCGCAGCAACTGTTGAACACGAGGTCCTGAGAGGAGGTGCTTCATCTTGCATAAATGTTGTGTGTTAAAAGTGCGGAATGACAAAACTGTGCAACATGTCCTAATAACAAGTTGCACGTACCATACAGGTCGCAGGTCCGGTGGAATGATTTCCTCGAAGAAAAACCAAAAAGGTGGTCGTAAACCCTCTCTAAACTGCTACTTTCGGTGAATCTGTTGAAACCTACGAGGGTTCTCTGTAGCCCAGATGCGACAGTTTTGCATGTTCCACAAAAATGAAAATGAGCATCTCTCCATAGGATGTTACAGGGATGTTACAGGGCCAATCCTCGCTTACCTGCATGCGTGCCAGGAATGTCAAAGCAAACGTTTGCAGCCTCGGATGCTGCCATCACCAGGTTTCAACTCTGGGAGACGGCTAAGATTATAGAGATAGTTATCTAATGCTTTGCGCAATACTGTTGAGTACGGTACATCTAACTGCCTTGCTATGGCACGAGCACTACACGTACCTACAACATTCTCACGTGATTGCTCAACGACTGCCGTTGCAACGTCTTCTGCCACTTGAGGCATCCTAGGTTTACGCCCTCTTCCTGCTAGGGCTGTGAAACAACTCGTCTCCTCAAATCAATGAATCATGCGCCACAATGCACATTGTCTCAACTGATCTTTCTGCAATGATTTGCGGCGTCTGTACTCTCTAAGTGCAGCGTTTTCATCATTCTGGTAGAATAACTTTAAAAATAAGGAGCATCCTGCCGACGCGAGAACCACCGCGCTCGTCGAAGAATGTCTCCGACCAACCTCAAACTTCGTTTTATACCTAATTCAATGCCTTATGTAAGTGCTATGCAAATTTCAACAACTGATACCATCGCAGCTCATATAGGCCATTTTTTGAACTTTTTTTTTTATTGCAGAGATCTTTTCCCCATGAAATGGAATATGTATAATGCAAGAATGTAGGTATTTCGCCCAATGGTTCTCTCTCCAGTGTGCTCTCTATAGGGATACTTTAATTTGAATTACCTAGTACTTCCGAACATCATCTAAGGTGATATTGATTTTTTTTTAAAGTTCAATTCCAGTGAATTTGTCTTTCTGGCTGCTGTAAACCTTCTTTTTGAGGGAATCCTATACTGATAGTCCATCGGATTACAGTCAGAGATATCATTAACTCTTTCTGATGAAATAACATTTAAAAACTAATAACGAACTACAAATGTTATTTGCAAGCCGTGGAGTTTGTAATTATGAATCTTTCTGATGAAATTAAGGATCTCTTATTCTAAATGACTCTCTATCACTCAGCTTGTATGGGAGGCTGGAAAACGTGGTCCTCATCAGGATACACATGACTGCAATCATGGAGTAACCCATTATCTAATAGAGTGATACATCCCTAAGAGTTAATTTGAAAAAAATAATAAATTAACTAATTTTGTTTATTTTTAAGATGGACTTAAATCTATTTTTTTAAAATTGAATATCGTAAATTTATTATAAACATTGTTACATTATTAGTTGTCTTGTAATCAGAGTTAGTTCAAAATATTACCGGAATGACATACGCTTTAAATTTTTTAGCTAAAGCCAAACTGCAGAACCTACTTATTTGAAACTTACACAAATCATAGATTATATCCCTCTGTGTGACAAATTCTCAATCGTAATTATATTTATAAATATAGTGCGATTGAGAATTATTGAAGTTATTAAATTTTGAATTTAGTAAAAGTTCTTTCTGACCACCCGATATAATATGTATATATTATGTATGACTAAATGACTATATATATAGGGTGTTGCAAAATTCGTGTGTAATATTCAAACCACATGTATGGGCTTGGCTAAGGATCAATGTATTCCTCATGAACCCATGTCAGGAAACGCCCCATTAAGGCGCTAGGTGGTCCTAAAGTGAGCCTTTCCGAGAGAACATATCCTTTGCTACACCATAGGAAATGTTTCGCAGGCGAGACCACCCATTGATTTCGGGGTGATATTTTTGTTTGTTTCAAATGTTTCAAATTGTAATTCCAAACTGTCTATCTAATATCGTACTATCTGCGTGACTTCTAATCTTTATTATTTATGCTTATCTAATGAAACTTAACTACTCAGGACTATTATTATTTTACGTTATTAAATTTTATTTGACACACATAAAAAATATATTCATCTGATTTATATGATTCGCTTACTTCATTTGATTCTCTTAATAATATTAAGAAAAAATATCAAAAAGTATAAAATCTACGAAAGTATAAAATGCCTTCCATATACCGTATTTTACGGACTATAAGACGCACCTTAACTTTTAAGCAATTTTTTTAAAAAATAACATTTTTACCATTTTTATCATTAGATTGCAAAGCCAGACTAAAAAAAAATTCTTGGTTTATAAACCGAACTGACCTTTAAAATCCCTGAAAATCGTCGTATGAACTTTCCTCACAATCATGGTTTCATTTTATAGACGCAATCATAGATATAGGTTTCCCGCGGTATCGAATATATGGCCATTTTTAAGACTGGCGGGAATTTTAAATCAAACAATGGACATTTTGATATTAATTTCGAGTATAAGACGCACCTGAATTTTGGAGGCAATTTTTCGAAGAAAAAAGTGCGTCTTGTAGTCGGTAAAATACGGTACTCCTGGATACGTATATAAATTCAGATATAAGTAATTTGTAAACTCATTCTTTTTGGAACGTGTAAAAAGAATGAATTGTTGCATTTGGTAAATGTTCCAAACGTAACAATTCTTATAAATAGAATAATTGTTATAAATTCTATATTTAATTATCGCCTTAAGAGAAACCACAACATTTATTTGCTTTCCAGAGTCAGCTTCCGCAGCTACTCCCCGATAAAGCAGAACAGTCATTAACTCGATAACATTATTTTCTTTATCATTTTTGTATTTTTTACGTTATTGTAGGAGTTCCAGAGAGTTTTAGTAATTAGAAAACATTAACCACTTTTACAAAAAACTTCTCAAAAAATTTACAATCTTTTCCAAATCTTGACTAATTCCAAACACTTTTTGTTATGTTATTAGAGTTGGCTATTAATTTTTTTGTGATTAACAGTCTTACTGTAATTAGAGAAAAGAAAATTAATGTAACTCAGTTAATAAAAAAAACTTATTAAAAATACTTGTAAAAAGGAAAATAGCACTGAGCGGCTTCATAAAATTTAGAACGCTAAAACCGCTCAAATTATCAGTTATTAAAAATTAGTGAAATTTTACAGTTTTGTATCTTATTAATGATACAAAATGGAATACAGCATTATTTGTCCAAATTAATAACAATTAGTTACTCTTATAATTATTCAACTATAGAAACCTATTTACCTAAGTCATGTCACACAGATCCATAGCATGTTCTTGTAAGGTAAAAAAAAAATGGGGGGGGAGGTACTGTTTGCTTCCTAATTTGGATTAATTTCAATGATCCCAGCTTTGATGTAAGGTAATTTTTAAGTGGTAAGTTATTTTTCTTTGTTCTGAGTTTTTCTATATCTCCAGTTTCTTTTTTTTATGAGATCTCTGTGAATGTTGTTCGCTTCTTTCACATGGCATCTCTCACATTTGTTAGGTTGTGAAATAGCTCGTACAGATGATGTATTTACAACGGAAAATGGTTTTGGATTCTCATTTATAGTTTCATTATAATTTTGTTCGGTGTCATTTAAAGTAATCTATTATCTTATCCTTGCAACCCTTTCATCTGCTGACATTTAAATCTTCATCCAATGCATGCATTAGATTTCTTTGGGGGAAAAAAAAACACCATTCCGATCATGTGAGCTACTTCAGTCTATCTGGCTTTACTAGATAAGAACAGCGAAAAATAAAACAACTAAATAAATTATCATGGATAAGCAAATCCTTTTAGTTTTCACATTACAGATCAATATTAAGTATCTAAAGATATTTCACATGTTTTCTGATAATAGCTGTGTTTTGGTATTTTTTTTTTAAATAATAGCCAATAAGAAAAGTCACGACACTTGTTAAGCTCCTCAAAACTTCTTATTCTGACTCATAAAAAAAAAAATAAAAAAAAAACACTTCGACTTCTGCAAAGTTGTGTAAGTTTCCACTAGGTAACTAGCGCATTTCAAATATTCCTGCATCACATCAGCTTAAGAATTACGAAGGTGAGCGCTATTACTCATTCGTTCCCTAGTATTAAAAAAAGTCAAGCCTATTAATATCAATCTTTTTTTTTGTTCTCGATTCTCTTCAAGAGAGGTATCACTAATTAAATAGCCAAATAGACACTGACATATATACACGGACATCTTTCAAAAATAATATCAACTTTACAATCTATTCTAATAACATCACAATAAAAAACATATCACTGACCTGTTTTTAGTGTTTTCGATACCGGGAATCCAGAACAGCTGTTTCAGGTTTCCAAACCATCATAAACTGGATTTGCCCAGTATCTTACAGCTCAGTGATCTCAAGAAACATATAAAGTAAACAAAAGTTCATAAGATAATGACCCTTCATATTAAAAAACAATATATAAATTAGGATTAAACAGAGGCAGAAATTTATACTATAATATATTTACACTATATTTGTTTAAAAAAATGGTCCAGAACAAAAAGATGTTCTCATGATACATCATGCGTCAACTTGCTGTTTTCTGTTATATATTGATCATATTGTGTGTTATTAACGCTAACATTTAATATGAAGATTTGGATTTGAATGAAACCCATTCTCGATTAATCTGAAGAAGATCCAAAATTGTATTGGATTGAAATATTGTATAACAAAATGTTATAAGAATAGATACTGACATATTCACTTCCAGAACTAATTTTTGGCCATTTCTGTTCAAATGTAATTAAAGTTTGAAACAATGCTAGTTAAAAGACTATTCGTCAATAAATATCTAAAAATTTCAGAAAAAGATTATTCTCAATTGCATTAAATAGGATACCATTAAACTACTACTATTGAATTAACTGATTCATTAATGTATGAATTTGCCACTAGTGAACTTAGTAAATGTTACTGCAAGATATTACAGTTTTAATATGTTAATCTAAATTGGTTGAAAGATGATACATTTTTAACTGGTAAGATTTCAGCTACCAAGGACGAATCTCGATAGGAGGATGAAGCCGATGGAAATCTCTTACCATTTGACAACGGGTCCTAAAAGCATGAGGAATTGAAACTTGTCAGTTTTAATGTATTTTTATATATTTTTAAACTGTTAATAGTGCAAGTATTATCGGCCATGTCCTACTATGATTTAGTTCATTGTTTCAAAGTATGAGATTTACTTCCCTTTCGAAATGGCTACCACGGCATTCCAAGTGATATTTACTGATCCTTGGTGAAATATTTCAAAATTCTCCCCAATCTCTTGTTGTTGCGGCGCTTCAAGTCACTCGGTGAAACATTTAAATAGACTCTTTTCTTTTATTTATAATAATATCTGCCAACAACTCTTTGAAATTCTACTTCGTGGACTCTACTTTAGATTTCTTCTGTTTTTTTTTTTAATATTACAAAAAGAAAATCCGTTGTTAGCTAAGAATAATTTTGTTATTCTTAATTAATGACAGATAATCTTAATTTATTGATACACGATATTTCATTGGCAATACTTGAGCTTATATTCAAGATAGGTAAATTACTCCATTAGAAATTTTGGTGGATTACTTTTATTTCATTTTGAGTTTCTTGGTCAATGGAGACATTTTCAGGTTGCTTTGGCGTTCAATGAGAAGTGGCAGGCACTCACAGATCCACAAATTGGCGAAATGGATGGCAGGGTGTCGAAATAGTGAGAGCGATAAATGGATCTGGAACGTTGGATCAGAAGCCCTAGCCAATCATAGGTCAGAATCTGCCATCCAATAAAGTAGCTTTTATAGAACAATCGAGGAAAAAAATGGTGAAGCCAAAAACCAGAGGCAAAGAAACGAGGCCTTTTGCCACACATTGGACGTCTTCTGTTGAGGATTTTTATTTGAGAAATGGTTCAGTCTCCAAAAGAATTTCTACTGTTAAAGAAAAATGACTTTTTATTTAAAAATTTATAAAGTAAAGTTTTTAACGAAATTAAGGTTGAAGTTCTCCATTCTTCAGATTATGGAATTATTTATGATTAGGCCTACAGAAATTTACGAATTTTTTTTTTTTTTTTTTTTGCATATTACAATTTTAATAAAAAGAAAATGAAAAGAAAATAATTAAATGAAACCATTTATAATTTTATTGTAGTTTTTTTAGGGAAATTTTTTATAATGCTAAGGAAATTATCATTATACTTATTGAATACAGTTGTAAAAAATTAGAAAATAACATCATATGAAAGTAATTTTGAAGTTTCATTTACTTCAATTAAATAGTTGAAAAATTAAAAAAAAAACTCGTTTTTAAAACAAATTACAACTTTGATTTTTTATTTCGGAAACCGTTTTAACCATCTGCGTTCAATTTAAAGTCTCTGGTTGATTGTAACTACATCTTTAAGATGTTTGTTTAAGTGAGTTGAATTTATTGAATTCATTTTTAAAACCAATCAGTATAATAAAATACTTAGCATTGTAGATTGAGTAGGAAATATATCTTAGCTTTTCTGTTTCTAGAAAGAAGAAAGAACTAGAAGAAGTGAAACTAGTTAATTTTCCAGTTAACCAATAAGATCAGTCTGGAACTTTAATCAGTTTTATTAGATGGGAAAAGGATCAGATGGGTAAAGGATCAGTGGTTCCCATTAATTTTACAAATCATAACATTTCGGGAACAAAGAAGGTAATGCTGTGTTTGAGAACTGTAGGTAGATTGAGAATTATATTACGATACTAAAAGCTAAAGTAAATATTGTTAAACATATGAGGTGACCGTTCAAACTATGAATACTGAACAGGTCTCCCAATATTAAATGTATTAAACATCTGTTTAAACTATATCTAATTTATTCTAATTTATTATTATTATTATTAAGAACTTGTTAATTTATTACTCATTTGCTATTTACAATTAACGAAAGTTTTGTTTTAGTCTATGTAATATTCGTAGATCTTTGAAAATGAAGAAATTCTAGAAAACTTAAACTTGAAAAATAAGAAATATGGAAATTCTCTCTTTCAATTTTAGCTAGCCATTTGGGAACTATTTCGATTTTTTTCTGTCCATCCGTTCATCTGTCCGTGTCTGTCCACCCCTAACAATTCCCGAACGGAAGGTCGGATCGACAAACGGTTTCACCATCTTGTTCAGAGACCCAAACATTGTAGGGATGGGGTATTTTCAGGGGCCAACGCTCCCTCCCCATGTTCGAGATATTTGGCATTGTTATCATTATAAATTCCCGAACGAAAGGTCGGATCGACCAATGGACTTCAACGGACTATACTGCAATTGTCAAGTATAGCCTGATGGTTAAGGTTTCGGACTCATATATTGAAGGTTGTTGAATTGTGGTTCAAACCAACCTATAATTTTTTTTTTTTTTTTTTTTTTTTTTTCTTTTTATTTTAATCTTTTTTTCATAATATCCGCTTGGGTTTTTTTTTGTTTTTGTTTTTCTTATTTTCCTAACTTTTTATTTTATTTTTCCTTATGTTAATCTACTCCTTTTTTTTACTAATATTGTTAATTTTTTTATTATTCTGGATCGCCTTTAAATTTATGCCTTAGCACAAAATTTATTCACTTATTGCTTTTTTATTTTGTATCCTTCCCCCTCTTTCTGTTGGGATTTATTGTATTATGCAGCAGAAAATGTTCTACGTAACAAATTTCATGAATTTGATTGAATACTTAAAAATATTAAAAAAATTCTGAGAATATATTTTTGGATTTTTTATTTTTTTTTTTATTTTACGTCTTTCTGCTTATAGGGCGAGATTAAGAAAATTAGTTACAAATACAACAGAATTTCACTGTAATAAAATAGGACCAGAGTTAGATGTACAATTTATAAAACATTAATTAATTAATTGATTAATTAATCCTGAATCCAAGAAGATGATAATTTAAGAATTAGTACTTTCTGATTTAACTATTATTCACCTTCCAAAAATTATGGCTTTTTATCTCTTAATAATCTCTCTTTTGTTTTTCAGAATAATTTCATATATTAAAGCATCTGACATATATTAAAGCATATATTGCATTTTTGTAAAAATTAATTTTTAAATTACTTATAATTTAGGAACAAACCTAAGTTGAGCTACTTACAAATATGGCATAATTATGATATATTTGGTTCATAAATTGTAATTATATCATTTTTTTTTATTTTCCATTTTATTGCATTTGTTGCATTAAAAGTACAGAAATAAAAAAAAATTACCGGTACTAATATTTTAATATTTTCTAAGAGATTTTTTGCTTCTTTAAATCTAAGAAAACAAACATTTACGAAAAGAAATTCGCCTACAGTTACTATATTTTTTCAGTGTACGTACACTTACTACATCTATCACTAATAATAATTATTTGTCGTATTTCTTTTTCCTGTATATGATCATGAAAATTGTTTAATTACTGACACAACATTCGTGTTAATTGTTTCTTATAATTTACAATCTTTCTTCTCTGTTGGAGTAATTTATAATCATTAAGCGAAACCACAGTCTTTATTTAAAAGAAATCCTTTAGCTGGTTTTGGTTTTGTTTTTGAATCTTTCAGAATCTTACTTTAAATTCAACGATTTTCTGAATTTTTTTTACAAAGCAGAAGGTAATTTTATAAATTATCATGGAAAGGCAATTGAGAAAAAGACTTAATATTATCAAGTGAAAAGATTAATTTTTATTTGCAACAACTTTTAGCAAAGACATCAAACAAAAAAACTGAGCAAGCACAAAAAAAAGATAAGAAAAAGAAGAAAAGGGATTCTGCTAATAAGGAAAACTTGTTGATTCTTAACAATTGCTAATCATTTAACTCCTGCTTTTTTTTTGCTTTCCATTTCGCTGCTCCCTATTAGTGATTTACTTAATAATAGTTAATTAAACTTAAAATTAAACAATTAGTTAAACTTAATTGTTTCTTGCTTCTTACTTTGTTTGCAAAGACTTTTAAATATTCAAAAAAGGTTTCCTTTAGGAGGATAAAGTAAATATAATATTTAAAGACTTTGCATTGTATTATGTGATTACATTTCATTTCAATTAGGTTTTTTTTTAATGTTATTTCTCGTATTATATTGCTGGAATAATGTTTTTTGAAAATATTAAAAATAGAAACTATTAACACTCTATATTTTAATGGAAAATATATCTTTTCAGAATACTTTCTGTGAAAGTATTTTTTTTTTCAGTGTGTAATGAAAAGAAAAAAAAAAAAACTTTGTTCTTTATCTTTTAAAAGAGGGGAAATCCGAGTTCTTTCTGTTGTTGGATTGGACTTGATTCATCGTTCAGTGCTTTGGGTTTTTTATCTTTCTGAGAGAGGTTTGTGGACAAAGTTAGATAAGGTTAGCGTTACATGACATTCCATAAGATATTCGTTTACAGGGGAGGTTTTTTGCTTGATATCGTTCCTTCATCTTTTTCCGCGTCGATTGCTCGATCTAACGAACGGGAAATAGACGCAGAAGTGCCCTGGATCCAAAAGATGGTTACAGATGGCGCAAACAAGTTCCCCAGACACGCTTACGTGGAGGCACAGGATCAATACAACGGCAACAGCTTCTCCACGGCAGAAATTTTCTGGTGACGATTCAGCTACCGATTCTCCTTCAATTTTGTACAATTTCTATCTTTGCGACACATCTGGCTCCGACCGAATTTCGACCGAAGGGAATATTGCTTTTCGTTTTGGGAAGTGACGTGTATGTGCTTGTGCGCTCATTCTTGATCAAGTGCCATAATGACGGCCACCTGCACAAATCACAGCCAGACGATAACCAGTGAAATATTTGCCCAAAGAATCTTTGTTGATGTTTTGAAAGCTTATTCTCCTTTGCGCAGATTGTATTTGTAAGGAAATGGAATGATAAATGTAAATATAAGGAAATGTAACATAAAAAAGGGAGGGACAAAATATAAGACTTTTATTTGACAGTTCTCTGATTAATGAAGAAAGAAACTACAGTATTCGAATTTTTATAACAATTTTTGCTTAATGTCTTGAGGAAATCTATAATATTGATGTGTGCGCGGTGTCCATCCTTTAAAGTTTTGAACTAGGAAACGAACCAACATGAAACAATACCTGGTGTTATCTTAAATCATTGCTTCTATGAAGAGAACTTAATCACACAACAGCTGACTGTTGTATCAAAGCGATATTCGGTTTCGTTTAAAACTGAAATACTTTTTATTTTCGTTTTTTTTAAAGGAAAGAGAAAAATTTTCAATATTTTTTAAATCCAAATTGTTCTGTTGCTGAAAGGAAAACCATTTTGCCAAAAAACAGAATTAAGCATCAACTATAGCCAGTTATAATTCAAAACATTCTAAAAGTATACCCTTTAAAAAATATCATTTCTTACTTTTTCCCATAATAGTGAAATAGTTGTAGGTTATTTTCTTCTTGTTTTTTGTTGTAAGTATTTCATTCACTACAACTTAGTCTAAAACACTTATATATGATAATTGCTAATAATATAAAGTAATGTCAATCACTAATAAAAGGGTTGTCATTAATGTTATTGACAATTATTATTTTGAGATGTTGCTTATTTTTAAAGTATACTAGAGAAGTAACCTTTTTGTTTGATTTGGTGCTTATTTATCATATCTCGTTCATGTTTTTGTTGTACTAGTCATTTACAGCAAGGCTTACGAAATTGCAGGCTAGTAAAACATCAGTTCCACGCCATTTTATCTGAGGAAATATGCTTTGTTTGTTTGTTTTGCTTTATAATGTCGCTGCAAAAGGATGTTATGAGTTCGATGCATTAAATAGCGCCACTTTATAAGCATCGTGAACAAAACAAAAAAAATTAAGATGTAATTTTAAATCGAAGTTTGTCAGACATTGATAAATCAAGATATCGCAAAAATTATTTGTTTCAATCTAGAGAGTTGAAACAACAGTATTTAGGTTATTAAAGCAAGAACATTATTGATTTTGTATAGAGTTAATCTTTAAGTAAATTAAAGTACTTTAAAGCACCGTAATCACTGTAAGTCAAAACTAATTACTTACTTTGGAAACTTGAAGTTTTAAGAGTAGATGGATTTAATGAAGTTCATTCCTGATTTTCAAAGTAATCCACGCTTAGAAGTGTGGATTATCAAAAAAATCTGAAATAACATTACCATGATTCCAATTATAATATCAAGCTAAAAGTTTATGCTTAAACTAGGTAACTGTCTGTAAAGATAAAACTTTTTAAATTATTCAATAATAATCTAATTTATTATAAGACAAGTAACCCATCAAAGACAGTCGTTTAAATTGACTATAGTAAGAAAAGATTTTACTGAGATATTAGTTGAACATTAAAATAAAAATCAAATCGAACTAAATATTATCTACGATCTGCCTAAAGATAAAAGTGTCTAGTAATCATAAAGTTCTTAATCCCACCAGTCTGTTTTTTACTTCAATTACAATTAGATACCGACTTTCTTTAATGTTTCAATTGAAAATGTAGAAATAAACATTGATTAATGAAGTAAAACAAATTTTTAAACTTCTTAATTAAATTCCTATTTAGGCACCAATTTCAATCGTTATTACCTTTGTTAGATTTTGAAGACAGCAAATGGATCTTTTTCAATTCACTGCTTTATTCAATGAATATTCAGACGTTTATGAAAGGAAACTTGCTGGCGATTGAAGTTAACATTGTTTAAACCAGTAACTGTCTGTAAAAGATAAAAAGGAAATTACGTTTGACATTTGTTGGATGCAAGAAGTTCATTCTACATTACCGAGTGAGAATCAGACATTTATTTATAAGACATTTCGAGAATAGTGTCAACTGTGATTTTATTGTTGTCTACGAATCTATATTACTAAAATCTTTTATTT
>JAFIDM010012231.1:7129261-7139281 GCA_023159025.1 Thereuonema tuberculata | reverse complement strand
CAGATGTTGGAGTAAAGAAAACAGAGTCAAGAAAGAGAGAAGCACTCTTTTTTTGAGGTGGAATACCGAAAAAATCACTATTTGCAACTCAAAAACCATCAATAAATGTAACTCAAACGTCACTGAAAAGTGACAATTATAATTAAAATGAGAGTCAAATAAGAATGATGCGATACTTCTATTAGATAGAATACTGAAAAATCACTATCTGTAACTCAGAAACCATCAATATTTGGAACACAAAAGCCACTGAAAAGTGCCACTTAGAATAAAAAAAGAGACTCAAAAAAGAAAGAAGCAGTATTTCTATTAGATAGAATACTGAACACTATTGTAACTCAGAAACCACTGAAAAGTATCATTTGGAATAAAAAAAAAAAAAAAGTGTCAAGAAATAAGAAGCAGTATTTTATTAGATAGAATACTGAAAAATCACTATTTGTAACTCAAAAACCATCACTATTTCTAACTCGAAAACCACTGAAAAGTATCAATAGGAATAAAAAAAAAAGATAGTCAAGAAAGAAAGATGCACTATTTCTATTAGGTAGAATACTGCTCAGAAGTTAGATGTCTTAGCCATTAGACCACTAGGCCTACATTCTAATCTCTGTAAAAAATAAAAATATATCATAGATATATGATTTACAAGGTGGTTCTAAAAGCAGTCGTAGATTGAGAGAATATAGACATCAAAAATTAAATTTAAAAAAAAGCTTTTAAAAAATTTTAGTTTTATTTTCCTTGATGTAATTTGTGTGTGTGTGTGTGTGTGTGTGTTTTTTAATAAATAAAAAATTGTTTTCCGTTACATAAGGGAGGCTTCCGGAGCGAAGCGACGGGTAGCCGACTAGTTCAATTCAAAATATCCTTCTTAATATTAAAAGATAACTTACAATCAATAACCACAAATTCCATTTTCCATTACACTGATTTCTAAAAGCATTGTTACAAATAAAATTAATATCAAAAAAGGCAACAATGTTAAAATGAAATCTCCATTTATTGAAATATTACAACTACATTTATTTTTATTTATGAATAAATATATTTATTCTCTCCATTATTACAAATATTTAGGTAGTCACTTACCTAAATTAGTCAGGCAATTGGTCGTAGATTCATAGCTAAAGGATGATATTATTTTAACTCTTACTGTAAAACTATACATCGCAGTTGCACAATCTTAAGAAAAAAAATCATGAAATTTCAGAAAAGTGAAATTGTTTCTCAATGGATAGAAAGGTTAGAAAATGAAAGTAAATAGAGTTAAGAAAAGCTATAACAAGTAATATGAAATGGTTTTATTAGTGAGAAGTCTTTCTCTTGCTCAAGATATTTCTCTTGAATTTCTGAAATATCTTAGAAAACTAAAAAATGATGTATTCATCTATTCTACTCAATAAAATTATGTCGTAAATATTATTATAAGTTTTTAAAAAGTGAAAAATAGCCTAACGATTTTTACGAAACTTCTTTGTTCTGGAATTGAATGTAGAGGTTCAAATTAATTTATTTTACGGTGATAAATAAATAAAACTGAACTACAGGATGATTCACGAAGATACGCAGAAACTTCGTGAGCTCATTCTACATGTGAAAGTAAAGAAAAAAAGTTATATAAACATAGGTCCGGAAATGCTTCGTTATCGAGTTACGGCTAGCGAAAGATTTCACTCATAATGTAGTACCCTGGGTGAAATGAAGACTTGCTGGAAGTCTGGAAAGGTAAATTAAGGGGCGAAATCAGTAGTTTCTTATGGTTATTAATCTGAAAAATCGAATGAAACATGTCGCAGAACTGTATGTCCCAGTGGTTTGAAGCTTATCCCACGTGGAACCTACAAAACAGTTGGCAACACAATAACAGCTGTTCAACAATAATGTGAATTGCATTGTTTTGATTTATTGTGAGAGCTAACAACTGTGTAGTCCATGTGCGTATTGTTGTACTATATTCTGGGCGAAATCTTTCGCTAGCCGTAACTCTAGAAAAATATATTAAAGAAGGATATTCCAAGCGTTTTTACAGAATTATTACAATAAGGATCTGCACAGTACTGAACCATCCGTCTTGAAATATCAAAAATCGACGATTTTTTTTAAGTAATTCGCACTAAGTTATATGTTTGTTTATCCCACAAGCTCTCGCCGCATGTGGGATACACGTCGTACGTGACGTCGATAGGGGCGTAAACCTCAAGTGATCCATTGTGATTTAATGAGAAGCAGAATCATTGATCGATGTATCAATTTCGTGCTAGTCTTTATTTTCCAATGTCTTTCAGATTACAAACATCGCAGATCTTCAGGCAAACGATATAAATAAAAATTTTCAGAATAAACTAGAAAAAGGAAAACTGTTTTTGATAATAAAATCATCCAGAAAAATCTTATTTCAGGTTGATTCATTTTTTTTCTAAAAACTCTTGTGAGATTTTCAACTTTTAAGCAATACGCTTAAAATACATTATTTGAATTGATAGAAACAACCTCCAGCATCTGCCTACTTTGAGCCTCAAAATTTTATAGGCAGATGCAGGAGGTTGTTTCTATCAATTCAAATAATGTAAACCATTTGTAGTCCATTTACAGTGGAAAGGAATCCCTTGAGTTTTTTGGTTTATTTTTCATTTTTCTGTAGATTTATATTCCGTCCGTTGCTGAAGTCGTAAAGTATTCACGAGAAGGAGCAAGAAAAAGGCCTGTTTGGAATTCGGTTGGATATCACGGTGTCTGAATGTAGGACTGATCATATTGGCAAGTGGGGCATAAACCCGTGTCTGAATTCCTACCCCTCCGTAAGTAAAGATCGATTGCAATTCGGTTAGTTCCAATGAGGATGGAGAGAAGGAATGACGGGTAAATGGTAGTAATGCTAATGGCGATAGTGAAGATAATGATATTACCGAAGGCAGTGTAGGCGTAAATACAATTACCAGGCGCTAACTTCAAATAGAAAATTCTCTTCATCAGAAGACAAGATTCTCGTCTACGCTTTTCTTTTCCGATGATTGTAAATAACTCATGAAATAAAAAGATAAGAGATTGTGTCAGTCTAATGATCATTGAGGTACCTAATAGCAAGTTTTTAATGAAATAGAACTTTCAGTAAAATTGATACATTTTAATTATTGATACATTTCTTCTTGAAATAAGGTAGAGAAAGTCACAGAACAAATGACAGCAACTGCTACTTGTCAAATAAAAGTTTAATGTTCACAAACCCTACATTAATTAAGTTCTCAAAATCCTTCATGGGTTGTTTACATAAATTTCTTTCTACATTTTTAGAATTCTTATCGAGATATTACGATTGAAATTTTATGTAAAGAATCAACGTTGTTACCTTATCAATTTTTGTCAGCGAAAGAAATGCAAAACAAAGAAATACTGTCACCCAGTATTGAATGTTTTATGAAAGTTAGAACTGATATATTTTTTTAATTATTTGATAATTATTTATTTTATGTTTTTCAATTTCTATTATAAAGATAAAGTATCAACATAAATATATTTTATTTTTAATTTTCTACAAATAATCTTTGGATTTGATCTTTATTTTTTTAATTTTTTCAATCCACATTTGCCTAACATTTTTTCGAACTGACGCTATTTATGATTTAAAAAAAAAATCAACTTAAAAACGTATCTCGTGGAAAACGACCCAGTAAAGGTAAATTAAACTTTTCTCTTTTATTTCAAAAATAAAACAGGTGTTCACCAAAAATAAATAATCGTCACAGGCACAGGAATAAAATAATTCTGTTTCACACAAACGATGAATCCTAGGGAAGAAATTGTAAGCAAATTCCAATGACTTTTAAAACATCCCTTTTTTCATATAAACTTTTAAGCATAGAAATAAATCAAATAAAATACACAAGCTTAATTATAAAACATTTTTGAAATAAATAGATCAACTTATCCAAGGATAAATATGATATTCCAATTGCCACTTTATAGTATTGCTAGCGAAAATACCCGTGCTTCGGGTTACAAAGAGTTGATGACGCAGAAATTGCAATTGTGTGATCGCTTTGAAACTTTTTCAGTTGGTAAAAAAGATACATAGTTACAAATTATATTACTCCTGCCTTTATTAGCTAAAAGAAAAACTAAAAAAAGAACGCTTTATTTCTTCAAAAAAAAAAAAAAGCAAATTAATCAAGTAAACTAAAAACTAAAATTTAGAATTAAGAATACTCGTGTCAAATTTCATGTTTGCAACTCAAGCGGTTTCGGAGATACGCATACTCTTCAGGAAAGCCAGTGCCGTAGCGTGGGTTTCAGCCGCCCGGGGCGTAGGCCAAAATTCGCCTGTGGCAGCTATGAAAGCCCGTAGTCGAACTCGTTCGAGTTTGAAGTCCTGTTCGTCAAATTTCGGTTAGTACAGACTCTTGCCAGTCGCTAGAGCGAGCAAGATGATTACACTCACTGGTAAATAAAGAAGATTCCCCGGTTCCGTAAGGATTAAATAATAAAAAGTTCCGTGTTCATTTTAATCGCTCCGAATTGTAGCTGCGACAAAAATATAAAAAGAAATGGTTCAAATTTTTAGTTCAGATTACAAGGATATTATTATTATTTATTGTGAAATTTTGCCGCAACCAAAAAGTGCCACCCTGTAGGGGCGCCCCCACTGCCTCCGCCACGTTACGCCATTGAGGGGAGTTTCCTTCATTTCCTGTTGCCACCCCTTAGGCTCCGAATATCGGAAATTCGTCGAATGCGTATAACTTATTTTAGACTTTGACAAAGAACACAATGTGAAATTTCATCTTTGCAATTTAAGCGGTTTCGGAGATACGCATAACATTCAAGAATGTTTGCCTCCCCCCGTTTACACCCCTTAGTCTGAATTTGTGGTTTCGTTGTTCGTGCATTATTATGGGATGCATGTGAACCTCCGTGCCAAATTTGGTAAAGATCCGTTGAAAAATGGCGACATTGTTTCTCGACAAACAAACAAAGAAACACTCGCACTTATCATTCTATTAATAGGCAAAAGTTGTACGATCTTTGTAAATTAGTAGTTTTGTAAATTTCTAATTTGAAATAACCAATCACAGTGCAGCGTTGGAACACGTCAGGCATAACGTCACACCCATGTTTAAAGATGGCGTCTCTAATATTCGTCTCACTTCAAGGCCAAGGATCGCGATTACATAATTACTATCAGCGTATTGAATTTTTTTTTTCCACATAAATGAAGTTTACACTGAAATGCATGAAGTTCATGCGTCAAAATTTATCAGAGAGTTTGTAAAACCGCGGTTTTTACATAATTTCGGCTGTGGAGTCACTCGCTCACTAATCAACGATAATGATGATGAACGTTCCGTCATTGTTGTCCAGACAGGATTATTGGTATTGGCTGTTGGACATTCGTTATTGTTATTGTGGAAACTGATAAATCAATTTTTTATTTTATTTTATTTTAACAATATTATAATATTATTTTAACAAATAAGCCGATATTCAAATTACATATGGGCTGTTGTGGAAGTCATGGCTTCTAAAAAAATTAGCTTAGAACATATTTTTCAATCTTGTGTTTTTCAAAAATGTGGAATTTGTTTTACTTTCGTGAATATTTCATGGGTCGCAACTAGTTATATAGTATTAGATTAGAGAACTTAGTCATTATTTATGTTTCCTGCATTGATTAATGTTTCAATTAAGCAATAATTCTCTGAAGAAGTGATCACACGACAAACAGTGCATATATAGGTTTTTACATAGTCACACCTAATCTTGGGTCGAAGGCAGCGGTCCAAGGATTTTCTTGGACCTCTTATTATCCTCTTTATTATCTCTTTAAAGTACCTTAAAAGTACTTTAAAGTAACCTCTTTATTATCTCTTCGAAGGGTTCTAAAACTAATCCAATCCTGTTTCATTCCTTCCTTGAGATTAAGGTGGAAGAACTGGTTCTCCGTTTATTCTATAGACTATGATTGCTGGAGCCGTTATATCCACTACTGTCCGTTAGAGGCTAAAGGCCCCTGTAATTAAGATATCAATCTTAATTACAGCTGAAACTAGCTAAAACATCTAAAACTGATTGAAACTTGTTCTTTGTCGAAAAAAGCAACAATAACTTATAAGTTCTTGACTATTACTTACTAAAGGAAATCAGTCTAAGATGATTTCCCCAAGATCTTTAATTTGTCATCATTCGAAAATATAGGCATGTGATGTAACGAAGGTAAAGCACATCACTTACAGATAACATTAAAAATTCGGAATCTAATTCTCCGTTCTTCACATTGTAATAAAAAAATATCAGATTCTGAATTTCAGATAAAAACGTAAATCATTAAAAAAAAAATAACTACAGTAAAACCCCGTTATTAAGCTCGTCAAGGGACCATGACCTACAAGCGTAATAAGCGGGATAGCGCTATAGACGGGAAATGATTTATGAGATGGGGAAAGATTTGGACATCATTTTAGAGGCAACATACATGATTCTGCAATAGATATACTGCAAATATGAGCTTATTTCCTATTAAAAAGATCTTTGATTGTGGTTTGCCGTGTGTGTGTGTGCTACTGTTATGAATTATGACATTTTCAATGCGGTTCAGATAACTATTAACGTCAATTGATATACCACTAGGAACAATACTAATATATTTTCGGAGCAGATTTAGTGCACACTTTACTTTTTTACGTTTGCAACAACCCTTCGCTACATCGGTAATTGCATCCCTGTTTTTCGTTTTTAAAAATAGACTGGATGAGGGAATTCCTAGAGATTCTGCGAAATCCTTCTGACTTCTGTAGAATTCTCGTCGTACTTACAGAGAATTTGCAATTTTTCACTTATAGAAAGGGATTTCCGCTTCGACATTTTGCACAGACCCGCAACTTCACAGAGTTCAAAGATTCCCTCCTACCAGGGAAAAAAAAAAGAATCTTTACAGTGTTACATTTCTTTTCGATATAAAATTTCCGATATAAAAAAGCGCTACAAGCGGGATTTGAAGCGTTATAAGAGGGTAAAAGTATACAGAGAAATATAGAAAATTCTAGGGACCGTATAAAAGGAGCGTAAAGAACGGGATAGTGCTATAAGCGGGAGCGTAATAACGGGGTTTTACTGTATTAAAAAAATTGGAGGGAAATCGCCAACCGGACAATAAATATGCTTTCGCCCATTGAGCCAACATCAACGAGAATTCTGTACAATTGTTTCGTCCTTATTGGGGACTCATCAGCAGAATCTACTCGTTGACGTTTGGCTCGCCGCGCGAAAGCTCTAACCCAAAAGCAAACGCGATAAATGCGATTTATTGTCCGGTTGGCGATTTCCCTCCATTTATAAATGATTACGGACGTTAAACTTGCTTTCTATTAAAAAAATTGAAAACTATTTTTAGTTCTAAACGATTTTGACTCAGTATATGTAAAAGTTGAGTAAAAACAAATATACAAGTGACTCCTTTCTTCAAAGTTATGATTCAATATTTATTTGCGCATTTAATATCGTCACCCGATCCACCCTGCCCGATGAGAAACCATAGAAAGGCGTGAACATAAGTGGAAGTTATCCTCGCATCCAACAGTGACCCCCGAACCAAACGAACAACAATAAAAAATACAGTAAGTGTTCCAGTGCACTTAAAAAAAACCTTATTTACCTACTGAACTATCCTTATTCTTACTCAACTGTTTCCTTCATATTATTGGCAGTGATTATTTGCCTCTTAATCAGCGATAACTGTAGACTACTTTGCCATTATTCATTGTTGCTGTGAGCGTACGTAGTTCTTTGATTGCAGATCTTTCATTCACCTTTAATTCATTCTCTAAACCGTTTCTTGAAAAGTTTTATTAAATTTATTTTTTTTTCATTGGTTTTAGTTATTTAAGCTTATTTATCTTGAAAAATTTAAAAGTCTATTTACATTTGAATATTTAAAATAATTGTAATTAATAATTATTTATGTAGCAATTAATAAGAAAACCATAATTTCGAGAAAATTTGAAGAACACTGTTGAACTAAATAATTATTAATGATAATAATGGTATTTCAAGATTACAGAAAGATTTGAATAACATAGAACAGAACTGTTGGATAATTTATAGGAAGTAAATTTAGAAACGAACCGAGAACTGATATAAAATGAAGTGCCATACATGTTTCTTATCTAAATTTGGAAATAATTACTAAATTGATTATTATTGTAAGAATATTGAAGTATTATAATATTTCATCTCAGTTAATTGTAGCAAAAGTACAAAAAAAAAAAATACAGGTAAATGTTACAGCGGAAAAGTTGAAAGTTTATTTTTTCCTTTACAAGTAAGTCACGTGGCTCATTCGTCTTATTCCCTTAATGGAGCTGGATTTTTTTTCCCTTTTCCAGGACTTGTTGGCGACTCTTTGCCAGTGCTTTATGAGAACGGTGTGAAGCGTTGCTGCAGTCGATCTCCTTTGGGTGCGAGTTACCCATTCTTCACGGAAGGTGGCGCTTAATCTCACCTCCAGGATGACGTATGACTGTATGACACCCAGAGGAGGTAGCAATTAACGTTGGGTGGCAAATTGGAAGGAGAACGTGCAACCCATCTACGTCCACGTCTGAAAACCGAATGAATTCAACCTAATAGCACCAGTAACTAATCTCATTTCATTGACTCTATTACAACTAAGATACCTTTTTGATCGTGTTAGTTTCATGAATGAATCTATAGAAATGTCATTCAAAGATTTTTTTTCTTTATCTTTGCGATCAAACTGTTTCCCTCCTTAAAGTTTCAAATGCAGTTTTCAATTTTTTTGACATTTTTTTTATTTGTTGCCCACAAGTCAGGAATAAAAAGTTTCGTTTCGTCAACTAGGAACTGTAATAATATAATTTCATTCCTTTTTATCTTTCATCTGCTTGGTTTTAAAATCTAAAGCATTTTATTAATCTGTGCAACAGCTGGAAATGAATTAAATCTGCCATTGAGCCTTTGTCAGTTTATCTATCCATCTGGTAAACTTTATACATAAAAAGTGATAACTGATCATTTCCTTTGTTTTCTAGTCCATAATTCCATACCAACATATATTAACGAGGTTGTTTTTACCACAATAGTTTTATTTCAACCTAATTCTTTAAGTTGATAATACTTTGCACGTGTTGAATTAGTTAATTTATGATTGATAAATTTATGATTTATTCTTTTTAAAATAGAAAGATTTAAAGGAAATTTAAATAATGAAGTAAACAATTATGTTAATTAGTAAGTTTGTGTTTGAAGATGTATTTGCTTTGTAAAAAGCTCATTATCGAATCTTTTCTTTTCATTGTGTTTCATGATTTTATTGTCTTGGATTTTTTTTTTAACACGTTCACTAGTTATTACCAGCAAATTAAACAAATTCCATAAATAAATCGATGGTCGTTTCTTTTTAACTTAAAGAAGCCTATAATTAAATGAATGAAAAATCGTTATTTTTTGTTTGTTTATAATCAATATCTTTCCTTGTCTGCAGTAAATTTTTTTATTATTTTTATTTCACTATTCCGTATTATATTACAAGTTGAAGTAGTTTATTAATTGCTAATTATTACTACCTTTTTCCCTCCATTTTCATTTAATTTTTTTGACCATCATTACAGCTACCGTTTCCTCACTTTTTTTAAACACAGTTTTTTTCGAAAAGTTCATTTTCATTTCCTTCTTTTTTTCCTTCTGAAAGCAGGAAAAACGCCTGTTAGAGCTCATCTTAGTGTGATATAAAAACCTTTAATGAATGGCTCTGTCTAATATTGTTAATAATGACAATAAGAATCAACATAATCACGATGTTGACGAGAATTACCTTTATTAGGCCTTCATTTGCATATTAATACATCTCTGTTCCATTTCGGTAATGATTCAACCTCGGTCGACATTATTAAAACAGACTCTGCATAACTTAATGCTCTCTTTAGACTTATTTTTCTTTCTCATTAAAGAATGCTAATGATTACAAAGCTAATTAAAACACTTTGACCGCCGGAAGCATTCACCGCT
>JAFIDM010012231.1:7102127-7124261 GCA_023159025.1 Thereuonema tuberculata | reverse complement strand
CTTTGAGGACAGTGTAAAATCGATCTTAACCACGAGAAGTTCTTTTACTGGAGCATCTCGATTTTTTTTTAGTCCTCCCCCAGCTTCCAATTCTCTCCCCCATCTTCTATAGTTGCACTAGAAAGTCGATACAACACGTGATTCCAGTATAAAAAAAAAACCCCAGGCTTTGCTTGAGGAGCTCCTATAAGTGGCAAAATGCAGTTGTGCTATTATTGATCGATCCGTCACCCATTTTGTTTAAAAAATGCAACGTGGGGTAAAGTACAGGGTAAACACTCATGAATTGTTGATACTGCTAAAGCTCTTGTGAAGGAGGATCTCAATTTCACCATAGAGATTAAAGGAAAAAAGCTGACATTCTGAAGGCTGTAGAGTAATTTTAGTAAACCCCTCACTTCTTTTTCCTCGCTTTTAATCCAAGTCCTTCAGCGCATTTTTACCAAATTCCCATTTCACCAGTTTATCATTAATAAGATCAATTCACGCTTCAAAGAACATGCATTTTAGAAAACAATAGCGAAACTTCAGTTCTTAACTGCTTTTTCCATTTAGAAAGAGTAGTAAACTTGTTATTGAAAAGATATGTAGCATTGCTATAAAAAGCTTTTGTTATTTTGTTTCTAAGTTAAATTAATGCTAAAAAAAATATTTGCTCTTATATTTTATAACAGTAATAATTTTTCTGTTTATTATTCTTAATTTTTGAAAATTTGAGTGCTTATTTTAATGGAATCTTAAAACTGATGCAGTAGGAAATGGCAAATGAAATAAACAGTGGAATATTGTCATGTACTTTCCTCAGTTGCTACTTTTTTTTTGTTTTTGGGATGTGAATTAGGGTTACTATTACTATTCCACGTCAACATTTTTTTTCTCTGTTCACTTGTCTATTTCTTTATATATCACGTTAAAATATTTATACATCACGTTAATCTGCTGGGCAGATTTACATCAAATTACTATTAACCAATGTTACTAACCAATTCTTACTAATCAATCACAGCCACGTTTGGAAACACGATAGCCTATCGACAAACTCATCAGTGAAGTTTTGTCTAATTGTATAACAACAAATTTAACTTGCGTAAATCATAACAATATCACAATAAAAACATAAACTAACGTAAATAAGGATTCACTGAGTTTTTATTTAATACGTTTGGTACCGGGAATCCAGGACAGCTGTTTCCTAATCATCGTCAGTTAGCCTCGCCCAGTATCTACAGCTCTGACGAGGATTTAATTCAATTGTGTTGATGAACACCCATTTTTATTTAAAGATCTCGACAGCCTCGAATACGAGTAGCCGTTGATCAACTGATAACCGCGTTGGCAGAGAGTTGTTGCACGCTGTCCTTAAGTTCAACTTCAAAGTAGACATGTTCAATTTGATCTCCGCTCTTCCCATTCCTCAGAACTTACTCCTAAATCATTCGCTACAATGGCTCGAGTGGTTTCTTTAAAATTTAATGCAACGCTTGTTCATTTAAAATACGAACACTATTATTTTCGTCTTCATTACATATCCCTCTCCCTTCAGACCAATGAATGGATCAGTACAACATGCTCAGTTTCTTTCTTCTCAAAGAATTCTGGTCCCATGTGTAGGTTTAGAAGAAGATACCTGAGAACAAGCAAAAGGAGAAAGCGGGACATTTATTCTCCTGGCAGTACGTAATCATAATCATCAAATGCCTATGAGTTTCTCGAAAGAAATGTGAAGAGACATGGTGACTAGCTCTAAATAAGTTACTGGACCGGTTCCTGCAACGAAACCTCGCTAGTCATGAAATTATCCTGTTAAATTCATTTTAAGTTGCGACAAGATTTTTGAAATCACTAAAAAGAAAAGAACAAGATGCAAAATGTCTGCAGTAATGGTTTACTCCACATCACTACTTCATAATTTAATTTAATTAAAATTAAAATTTTTTAAATATTAAGGCATGAATTTTTGCTTTTCTTTTCATTGGTACATGTTGGGGAAAAAAAACCTTGTCCTTAAATACATAAATTACTTATTTAATCGTACAAAGATCACTGAACTTTGTGATTGCTATCGATAAACTTCAATTTTCCAAATACCCTGAAAATTTAAATTATATTTTTTTACATCCATGGAATTTAGAAATCAATCTTTATTACTTTTTAGATTTGTTTATTTCTGAAATCCTTTGTTTTTTCTTCACACTTTTGAGAAAAGCAATTTCAGTATTTCTGGAACCTGATATTAAATCCTGACATAAAAGCAAAATTAAGCTCTGCTCGATTGTAGACTTATCTGGTGAATTGTATTCAACCACGGCAAGAGATCGATTTGTTTTTCCCTCTTTCTAAGTCTGATAGCAGGAAAGAAGAGATACTTTAGATGAGGCAAGATAGACCAGGTCATTAGGATCTACGATTGTCCGTAATGATAGATTTAAGTGAATGAAGTCAATAATTCGGAAGACAAGTTCTACGAATTCACATTTTCTAATTTGGCGACCATGACAATACTTGGAAATGACAGGAGATACGACTCAGAGAAGACTAGCTACTTTGACACCTTATCTTATCCTACTAGAAGAAATTTGTAATCCCCTACAAAAACAACTTGAAGAGAGCGGTGAATCTGACAACTCTGCATAACATTCAGAGGTACTATTTCGAGATTTCATGGGACAAAGATTCCAATGAAAATTCTATACAAGAATGCTGATACTTTCTAGCTGTTTCTGCTGAACAAACGAGACTAATCTCGAGACGATTCAACAACTCAACGATTCAATAATATATCTCAGATGCAAGATGTTGGCTTAATCCGATATACTTAATGGTATTTAAGGGATTTGGTATTTGGACAAAATATCAATGATCAAAGATCGAAAAAAATTCTTTCTTGGATTGCTATATAGATTATTCCAATCCAAGTCAAATCATCAACTAACTGAAACTTTCAGATTTAAATTGGTGATGAGAAAAACAATATTGCAAGCTCAATTACAGGTTCTTTTTTCATTTGCAAAACACTATATCTCTGAATACAATTGTAATAATTCAAAGATAAATTTAAAATTATTTTTCTCAAAATTAGTCGGGAATTTTCTTCAAAATCAGAAGTAGTTTCAAAAACGAAATTTCATTGTGTCGATTTGATGTGGAATGATCTACGGGAGAAATGATATCATTTGTTTTCTAGTTAAATTCCTTGGTTAGCATCAATATTTTTAATTATCATTAGATCATATGAAGGCTGCATGAAAATTGAGAAACAAATGTAGAGAATAAATTCTTTTGAACTAAAATATCAATATTTTTTAAATACTATTTAATATGAAAACCTGAAGGAATCTTAGCAGACTATATATTTCTCATCTTACTGAAAAACCACAGTTATTGCTTCCTGCCTAGTAAGGAATCACGAGGTCTTTTGTAATCAGGAAGCTCATCCTTGTCTTTATAAACTTTCCAATGATAATATAATTTGTATTTCTTTCAAGAGAAAGATTATTTGTCTGTAAATATGAATGTTTTGAATAGATCTCTCCAGTGATTCAAATAGAAGACAACACATATTAGGAGCCAATCTTTTCATAAGGAAGTAATTATAGACAAAACCATGATTTTGTGATTTCTTCCTATAAAATGATCAATCGTAGGCCTATTAAGTATGTTTTTTTAATTTATTATACGTTCGCAGTATGTTTATCTTAAAATTAATATTAAAAATGTATTTAAATCTACAATATTATAAATTCAGTTAAATATTTATTTATTTATTTTGTTGAAATCTGTAAAGCCTAAGAATTTCAACTTCTCTAGAATTGGTAAAAGAATCGTCGAAAAGGCGGAGGAGGTCGAGGAACTTAGGCTAAAACGCCCCCAAAAGAAGGAAAATGAAAACCGTTTGACTGAAGAAGAGGATGGAACGAACAAATGGAATTCTGATGGATCCCAATGGTTACAATACAGCGACGAAACTGCAATGAAATCCATTGATGTAAAAGTTGGAAAACGTAAATCATTCACCTCGTGGTCGTAAAACCCCGTTGGCTCGAATGGTTGGGAAAGATCGGCGTTAAGGAGATCCTGGCGCTCGTGGATCCTCCGTCCATTCCATCTCGCGAGGTTAATAAAACCTCTCCCTTTACTCAGGACAACACTGTTCTTTGTTGGGATGTAGATGTGCTAGCGTGACATGTGTATGATTCTATTTGCTAACTCAAAGCCTCCTTCGATTTCCTCTATTTGGATTCGATATTTTGTAGTGAACAGACAACAGAACTTCACTGACAGCTTCTATTGATCAATCTAGCATGCAAATAAAAGCAAGAAAAGAAAGTAATTTAAAATGTAATCATTTCAAAATTCGTAAATTTATCCATAACTAATGAGCAGTATGTTTGTCAAATACTGTAATAATTTTTAAGTAAATAAATAAAATGCTAAAACTGAAAATACAGATAAATGTTTGTGAATCTGTCTGTCTGTCATCAGGTGCATAAATTTTAACAGTGAGTCTACTTTTTTTTTATTCTACTGTCCTATTAATTAGATGCAAAATGAAACCACAGAAAAAGTCTAGGATTAAATTTAGTATTCAATTAAATTGTTAAAATTTCTTCTTAATTTTCTTAATGTAGCTTATTTTCTAAATCTTAACACTCATATTAGCAACTTTTAGCAACAACAAATATAATACTGTGTTCCATGTGTGGATGTGTATGTGTGTGAATGTATTATTCCACTCCTAATAACATTATTTTTTTATGTTAATTTCTGGACATTTTCCAAATAAACTGGATCTGCTGAACTCGATAGATTCGTTTTTGTTCTAATGTCGATATTTCAAATTATATTTTTATCTTAATCTCATTTTTAAAAATAAACACATAAACGTATTGTACACATAAAGTGAATTCATGAATTTATTATTGGTTGACGAGAAATTAATAGATAATAATAAATTAATGGATTCACTTTATGTGTAAAAAATACGTTTATGTGTTTATTTTTAAAAATGAGATTAAGATAAATATAATTTGAAAAATCGACATTAGAACAAAAACTTAAGGATAGATTTGCTTGATGAGAAATAAATAGATAAAGCCCATATGCTTAAAACGTGTGTATTTAGCAAACAAGAACTTGTTGAAGTTAATTAATATGCCACTTAAAACAGGCGTGTTCTGTTTTGTTATCGTTCGAAATAAAAAGCTTTTTACGTATTGACTTATAATGAGGAAGAATGCTCTCTGTGCAAGTGAAACCTTGAGTATTGGGATTTTACTTGCATTAATTCTGTGCTTTTTTAAAGAATGTCGATAAGAAAATCTAGTAAATTGTTTCTTTGTAAATTTTTGTTTAGATGCTGCTCTAAGTATTATCTTACCCTTCAATAATTTAAGATATAAGAATTATCTCCGAGCTAAAGTTTTGTATTACATTACAAAACCAGTCAAGAAGAAATCAAGCCTTGGTCTCCCAAATGTTTCCTTAGTGTAAATGACCAACTGTTAGGAACCAGAAAGTCCATGCATTTACATTCAATCACCACATCGATTATTAATTTAGAAGATAAAATATTTTTGCAAAAATTTAGAGAGAGCCTAAAGTCTACAAAAATTATTTTTAATTTAACGAAAAACATGAAGAACAGAAGAAAAATGAAAACACCCTAGTAATAGTTTGCTCCAGTTCTATGAAAGTGAAAAGCTGCTTTTCTATGTATGTGTAGCTTGTAGAATGACTGAAATTTCACTTTCAACATCCAGGTATTGATTTCACAGAAAAGGTTGGTTCTTTGTAAAGGACATGGTAATACTTTCATCTGTACATTCTGGTGAGAAACAAAACATATCAGGAATCTTGGATACTGCTTTGTAATTTGATAATTTCTATCACACTACAAACTATTAACCAAAATCGTATTGTTCTTCTGCTTCTTGATGAAATATATACCATTTAGACTAGGAGGAGTTATAGCTAACTCTTGCAGAATGCATTGATTGATTAATAACTACAACGAGACCTAAGGGATTTCGAAAGCCTAAGAACCGTTAAGTGTTTCTGTTGCTGTCAGGTGATTTCACAGAGACTCACGCGTTATCTAGAAACCACTTGTATTTCGTAAGAGGAGGCGTGCACAATATTGGAAGCATTGATGTACATCAATTTAGTGGAGTCTGTGAATTGATCAAACAATTCGTGGATAATCCCATTTTAGAGGATCTCCTCTAAAGATGAAGGGCTGATTTGTTCCTAATTTTATTCTATTTTCTTTCTCGACAATGACAGTGAGAGAGAGAGAGGATGGCCAATAACCTTCCAATTTGGATCAGGATAATTTCTGATCACGAGTTGAAGGATACTGCATTATCTATCTTTAAATTCATATGTAATGTATAACGATGTTCTGCATTCTTTCCTAAAGAAAAACTCTTCTGGAAAATGACATTTATTTTATAAGTTAGCCGAATTCCCAACCATTATTCCGATATACACTGAAGCTCAGTTACTATGCGGTCTTTCGGATCCAAGATCTCGAAGATCGCGATATAACCGCTATATAACCGAACTTTTATTACTTCGCGATGTCAAATGTCGTATATCGCACCCTATTATCGCCCACACGATTTCAAATCGACTTAAAATGATCATTTCGCGATTACCTACATCATTAAGAGCTATATGAGAGAATTTTATATTTATAAATACGTAAATCATTATCTTTTCAACACTTTGATGGGTTATATTAGCCAAAATCGATTTGGCCCCGCCATCTTGGCATATTGTACAAACGACGAGTCACGTGCATCGAAACTAGGTATTCATATGCTTATTAGATTACATAGGCCTCTTTACTGGTTGTCATTGGCAGAAAAATAGATCTCGATATTCATTTTGGTTAAACGAAAAAGTTCGTGATTCTGGTATTTTTTTAAAAATACATTGTATTTGACGCATTTTCGTGACATTAGGGTGGGTATAGAATCTCAATTACTGTAAATAATAAGGAAACAAGCATATTAATTTACACCTTTGATTTGATTTTAGGCGAAAAAACGGTAAATTTTGCAATTTTACAATTATACACCTTTTCCAAAATAGAAGGGGTCCAAGACCAAATCGCGTTATATCCGAATTCGCGATATAAACAACCGCGTTATAACCGAGCTTCAGTATATTAGTGTACCTTTTCTTGACTATGCTAAATTATTGTTCTGTTATAAAAAGGTTTCCAAGCGTCATGTTTATTATAGTTTAGTTAAGGCAGTAGGAAATCGTAAATCAAAAGAAGAAATAAATTTTAGAAACTATTTCAATTTCCATTCAATTGCAAAAGTTACTCACTTTCACTTCTTTCCAGAAATACATTACTAAGTCTTTAAATGGAAATTTAAAGGTGCTTTTTGTCACTTTTCTTAATATTACAATTGATTAGTAAATTAAACTTTTTGGATGAAATTCATTTCGTCAGTCTATTTCTACGATATTGTAATTCTTCATCTGCCTATTTTATTTATTATTCACTTGTTGCCAATTTAGAAACCTCGTAGAAATTAATTACGATTCTTTCACTCTCCTCCAGTCTTCTGTTGATTCACTCAAAATCTTGTCCGAAATCTTAACTTTAATAATAATATAATCCATGCATGCATCAATGATAGGCACAGTACTATTATATGTAAAACTTCCATACTCTCCTCTAATCTTCTCCCTAGAGTTCCTAATTACTAAAAATACATCTTCTTACCTCTCCATCTTAATAAGAAAAATTTACGACTTCAAACAAAGATAGACAAATTTTCGGAAAGCTTATTTACGCCATTCCTTTTTCAAACCTAATGTTTAAAACTATTAACAATGGGATTTATATGCTTATGATTATAACAAATGTTGCAGAAAATGTTGCGTTACTTTGTAACAAACAAGTACAATATGTTGTACTACATTTTGCATAGGCCATTGTTAATCTAATAATGTTCAAATAGATCAAGAAAGAAAATATAAATCCAATTCATCAAAGGACACTTTATTGTTTAAATGTTTGAATGAAACATTTACAGTACAATTATGTTTATTATTGTTAAATTAGTTGTCTTGTAACAACTGTCCTTGCATCTTTAAATAATAAAATAAGAAACATTTCTTTTTTATTATAAACAGTCTCTCTGTTTCTAACGATCCATTTCTTGAAGATAAACAGTAATAAAAATGAAAATAAAACTTGAAAGAATGTTAAGGAGAGAAAAAAGATTTTTTTTTTCACTTTTTATTGAATTTTCTTTAATAAAATTTCTGTTCACTGTGATCATTTTATTTAGTGATTCCTATAAATTTTCCTATAAATTTATGTTTAAAAAAATCCTTTAAGTTTCCTACGACAGTTATAACTTAATTGTTTATGGAGGAAATGTATTTAATATTTCCCTTTTTCAATTTGTCGCTTTCTGAACTTAAGTCATACAATTGTTTATTTTGTTTTACTTTTTGAACTTGGAATGATTTATAAAATTTGCGACTTGTATTCAGTGTAAATGAAAAGAAAAGATGCAGACAGAAACACTTTTAGACTTTTACTTGAATATTTAAATTTATTATATCTATTTTTACAACTTAATAATCATTGGTGCAAAGCTTTTTACTTCGCATATTGTTTTTTTTTTTTTAATAATTCATTTTTTTGATTGATAAGTAATTATTTATCATTTTTTTGGTCAAGCAAAAATTCCTCGACGCTGTTTTGCGAGTTTTTATCAATTGCTTCATTCTTCAATGAATGTTATTCAAACATCTCAATTTTATCTTTATATATTTTATTTCAATGATATACAATATAAGCAAGATAGTGATCATTTCCTATTATTTCTATGTAATAATAAAACCCTTATTGTAATATTCGAAAGAAATTCATTTTTCGCTTTGGAATTCCTTCTCGGAGAAACTTCATGATTTCCCAAAAAGAGAGAATAACAATAAAAAATATTATAACTCTACTATTGAAACCAGTTTTATTGCTCTGTAACTCCCAGCGACGAGTGCGGAATTATTTTCAGGCTACTGGCTTTTGTCTCGAAAGCAGAAGCGCCATTCAATTGACTCACACCGACCCCAAACTACGGCTGCTACAACGAATGGCTTTCACTATTTCGTCGAGATGAAATTTACGACCTCTGGTGGTGTCCACGCAAGGAAGCGCCTTAGCTCGTAACAAAATTCGTCGACTTTATGGTCACTCTTTCGACTCGAATATAAGCAGTTGCTTGCTTTCTTCCTCTATCTATTTTTTTTTTATTCTTAAACCTTGTGACAGTCCAATAGAATATAAAGCATTCCTGAGACAACGACAGGAAAAGGAAAACCAGAAACGAAAATACACCAAAAAAAAAAAAAGAAAGAAAAAATGAAAGAGGAGGAGAGTGAAAAGAATGAAAGGGAACGTGCTTCTCATGTGAACGGCCCTGTTAGCCTCGATTTTAGTCGAAATATCGACTTCTACAAACGACAAGAAGTTCATCTTCCGTTTCGGCTTACAGAACACATAAAAGCTTCCCACCTTTCGCTCTTCTTAACTCTTCGTAATGGCGTACGCCAATTTAAGTAAACTGCTGCTAAAATGTCATCTGAAGTTTTTATTTCATTCGAAATGGAAATGTTCCGAAGATGTGTCTTAAAATATTGATAGCCTAGCCTTGACAGTTGAATGATAACAGAAAATTATCCATTAATAAAATAGATTATATTATTAAAGCAAGCGATGGAGTCAATAAATTCACATCACAACAGGTCAGATTGAAACTTTTGGACATTTGTTTCAAAAGAAGAGACAAAAAGATATTAAATAATTGATCCTTTTATCTCATTACTATAAAATATGAAGAATATTTAATTAAGATAAGTTTTTAATGTTTCTTACTAATCTAAGAAAATACAGGCGAATATTTAATCAAAAAATGTAATAAATTATCGGAGTCTACTAGATTTCGAAAAATAATTGTTTTGAAACTAGATGAAAATTGAAATTTAAAAACTAACTGCGAAGTGCATGCATGCAGATCATTTCTCCTTTTATATTTATTTATTTGTTTATTAACATTCGATTTATTCCAATAGGTGTGCGGCCAAAGGATTGCTAAATAAATCCTGATATTAGGCCTTAGATTCCTGAATGAAAGAAAAGTAAGAGTTACGGACTCCGGGAACCGAATCCCCAGTTACTAAAACCTTCCAATTAATAGCACCAAATATTTAGTCATCACCTAAATTTCTTTATTCATCTGAATAGAGGCAGAAAGGCTCAGCTCATGCGATGAGACAACAGCGTTGGGTGACATTGTTGAAGAAAACTATGATCTTTTTTTTTTTTTTTTTTATTGGAAGATGAGATAAATAAGATAAATATTTCTTCCAGTTTCTCAGATGTTTCACAAAGAGGAATATTTCAAACATAATTACAGAAAGTATATATGTATTTATAAACTGTGAATGAAGCCCAATTCGGTGATGTATGGTAAAAATACAACCCATGTTATTCTTTCTTTAATGTTATTTGGAACAATAGTTTTCTCCAAAGAATTTAATGAAATGAGGGAAGTACCACATTGAAGTATCCACTTTACTTAATATCTAAAGAACTCCAAAGTCTTTTTCGAGAATTTCCTGAAAAATTCCTATTTTGTTTTGTAGGCCCCAACATATACGGAGAATAGTTACTTTTTTAGTTTCATTTGAAAAAGAATCACTAATTAAAAGTTAATAACTAAGTTAAAGATTAAGAAAAAGTAGTAAAGTGCTTATTTACAATTTATTCTTCTTTATGTATTTGAGTTTTTGGAAAGTGTTTGGTAAATTAGAAAGAAAAATAAGAATAAAACGCACAAGACTGAGAGTTTACTGATCTGTCTTTGGAAATTGCGACACCGGGAACCCAAGATGGACCATTTCTGGTTTCCTGACCTTTGTCAGTTGGGTCCGCCCAGTATCTTACATTTCAATGAACTCGAGAAACATATAAATAGAACAAAAGTAAACATCAAAAATGCCCTCCAATTAAAAAAACATCAAAACCTAAATAAAGAATAAAAAGGCCAATGAATTAATCCCCGCTAGCGATCGCTTAGCATGTAAGGGATTAATTGTTAAACAAGAAATATAAAATACAAGAAATAAAAATAAAAACAGATGAGCGAACTCTCAAATTATTTTATTATTTCTTAATTCTTAGAAAATTGTCTCCCAGCTGTTACTGAAATTTACATATAACGCATTTTTCATCAAGTATTAAATGTTTCGATCATCAATGATTTTCCCGATTGGTAGAGAAAGATCCCACCAGTCATCTTTAATCATATATTCAGCAAGTCAACCTAGTAATCATATTTGTGATTATGTAATCAATCAGATCTAAGCCACGACTTCTTTTTAACAGTCATACATCCTCTTTCAAATAATACATCCGATATCAAATATAAACATAATGAGTTTCGGAATTAGTGAAAATCATTTGTCGCCAACAGCAAAAAAAACTTCGGTAGAATAATAAAAACCAAAACAAAGTCATTTGGCTCATCTTATTAGCTTTTTAATAAGAAGAATTAAAAAACTAATGAGTTTTTTTTTCTTTCAGTTGACTTTTGAACGAATTATGATAAATATTACGGAAATACACATCTTCCGCAATATTCATGACCTATTCTCATGGAAATATTTCTTTAAACTGTCCAGTCTATATTAATATTAAATTCACTGTGTGCAGTAACTCTTATTTTAAAAAGTTAATAAATGCACAGAAATTAAGAAATTGCTTAAGAAATCTTAATGCGTCATACATCTAAATGAATAAAACACAGTTCTTGCTGTTAACCTTCTTCAGTTTTATAAAAATCATTACAAAATCATAATAAACACTGGACTGTCCTACTGTAATATACTCAGATATTTAAGAAGGCAATGATTTTGGAAAACAGAAGAAGCCTAACAGCCGCAACTGTGTTTTATGTAGTTAGATGTACGACGGGTTACGATTTCTTAAGGACTCTATATTAATATTATAAACTTTAATTCTTTCTGTCTTTAACACTTTCTAACTTTTTCTAAATAACTAATGAAAGAATTAAAGGAAATCTGACTTTTCATTTTTCAATCGAAAATTCTTGTAATATTTTATCCAGTTCACCAAATGGTGTTGATGATAAGTCAGGCTTTCATAACTTTGAAAATCCACTAACTTCCACGTTAATGTTTAAACAGAAGATTTAAGATAATTTATTATCGGCACGAGAGTTGTTTTGGTCGTAAGAGTGAAAGAAAACCTCTTCGATTTAATTTTGCTTATGTTTTTGGGTATTTTGTCTTCATAAAAGTGTCTTCATAAATCTGCATGGAATGGAAACTGCTGAGCATTCCCATAAGTTTCAATAAGAACGCGGAGTGAGTGATTTTCAAGTAAACAGTAGTGGTCACAGCTACGTCTCCATAAAATGGGTTTAGATTTGATACAGACTTCACTTTACGATCGTGAGCAACCCATTAAAGGAAGGGTGAAGGGCATGTCAGTCGGTGTGGGGGTGGAGAAAGGTTGTCTGCGATGGCAATCTTAATTAAGAGTCATGTCTCTTGGTGGTTGGAAGCACCTGTGAACCCCAGCCACACCGAACCTTCGCCCTCTGCAGTCAAATTACGGGAACTTCCATTTTCTCTCCCTCACCCGACGTCCTCTTGCGGGGGACTGTCTCAGTAGAGGGTAAGGGTTGATTGCGGGGTTACAAAGTACGGACTTATCTGTCTCTTTGGACCCGTAAAACCTGTATTATCGTTCTTCTTCAAGAAGTGGGGGTTTCATAATGGGATGAAACGATTGCGCCATCCCGTATTCCCTTCCCCATAGCAAACACTATTTCACGTCCCTCTTCCTCCCTCTGTGGCTTCTGTTCGCTAAAGGTGCTGTTTTAATGTCTAAATCGTCAACCATATGTCACACTCAGTTGTTAATCGTAAGTAATAGTACTTTTTTTTTGGCTCAAATTATTCTTGCGTAAATAAGATTATTCTGGAAATGTAGATTTTTAAGAGCAAAGCAATATCTTTTTAAAAACACTTAAAAAAGGATTTGTTTTTTTTAAAAAAAGTAAATGTTAATTAAAAATTAAAGAGTACGTTTTTATTCTGCTAGCTAAGAATAAACACAATTATTGACAAAGAAAAGATTAAAAGTGATTAAGTTAGTGATTTTCTTGGATTTGATCAATTTCTTCTTTTGGCTATTGATCAGAAAATAATGTCAGTTAAAATAATTCCGAAAGATTTATTGTCTTTTTAACTTACTCTCTCATTCAAACTGGATATAGCACTTTTCCTTCAGTTTTATTGGTTAAATCATTATTAGGATTTGTAAAATAGCAAAGTTGAAACCAACTAAGTTGAAACCAACTAAGCTACAAGACTTTCTTTTTCTCGCTGAATTGTGAGATAAATGACTGTTGTGGTTTTTACAACTTTTTCTATGCTATCTTCATAAAGCCTCATCATAATGGCTAACAGAACCTTACAACAACCACCTCACAATGTAACCCACTAATCGGAATGAATATACAAGTGAAGTCTGTCGTCATATCCAAACAAAAATATAAATGTGTAGTTAGTTGGTAGATTGGTACAAATGTGTTGGTAGATTGTTTTCAGTTTTTTTTGGTCCAATATTGTAATAAGAACTAATCAGAAATTTCAATTTTAAATCTAGGAGAAATTTCTAATTTTTAAATCAGGGTTAAGTAAATGGATACTTACTTTTAAGGAGATTTTGTCTTGATAATAGGAGGTTTTTCCTGTCCAATTTATATGATCAACAATGGTCAGAGATTGATGGATTTTTGTGACTTATAACAATTGTTTGTATGCATTACTCCCGCATACACAACTTCATATGACATACCACAGACCACAACTCCATTATTGATTATAAAAAAACTAATAGAAAACTTAGACATTCTGTTCTTGATACACCAATACTCCTCTCCTCCGGATCATTATCTTTTGTATGTTCAGTACAATTTTTACCCAGCTGAATTAGTAAATAAACAAAATAAAAGAATAAAAGTGAAAATTTCTTTATATATCCAAGTATAAGATGTGTTTTTCCAAAGAAGAATGAAAGAAATTCAAGAGCATTATAAATATACACATAATCGCAAAATGTTTATTTTAAAAATTAATCCTTTATAAGCTAAGCGATTTGCAAGCGGGGATTAATTTGCTGCCCTTTTTATTCTTAATTTATACTTGATGTTTTTTTAATTGAATGGCCATTTTTTTGTTTATACTTGTCCTTGGTCTATGTTTCTTTTGATTTGTTGATTTAATTTGCTTTAAGAGTCAGATGTGGTATTGAATGATCTAACAATACATTATAAAGTTTAAATAAAGTATTTTTATAGCAGACAGTAATTTTTAAATTCATCACCTGATACGAAATTCGCCACAGAAATAAATGAAAAGTAAAAGCAAAAGAGTTTTCCGTGACTCCCAAAAAAGACTTCTTTCGGTTTCAATTGTAAATCATTTAAGTTATTTTAAACTCAGCTGCTGAGCTTTCAAAATAGAAATGTAGAAGTCACTTAAATACAGATCTATACCAAAATTCACCAAAGTATTTTATTGGTATTCTTTTATTGATGCATTAATTTAACATTAATTTTTTTTTTAATACACAATAGTACATAAAGCTTAAAATACCAGTAGTTTGAAAATCTTTATTTTTTTTTTCAATTCACTTTTCTATTCAGGAGAGCGATTGAATTTACATATTTATATAATTATTGTGTTATTAAAGGCATAATTATAAAAACTTATATTTCTTAGTTTTAATTATATATTATAGTAAACTAAAGGGCTTCGAAAAAAATTAAGATAAAATTAAAACCAAGTAATAATAATAACAATAAATTATTTTCTTATCAACTAATAGAATTTCATATTGCGAACTTGCATTATCATAATGTCAGTACCACTTCACGGATCTTTTTAAAAATGTTATTATTTTTAAAAGAGAAGTTTATTTTCTTTGTTCCTTTTTTTCTTTTTTGTTTTCTGAGAAGTTTTTTCCATTCTCCGATTAAGAAGCCTACATTAACACAATTCGTGTTGATAATGCAATTCTCTCTTTTCATGATATTTATATTCCTTCTTTTCTCTTCTTGTGCATCTCATCTCAGTCCGCAGGAAGTGGGGATTTGGTGTCGAGGGGGCGTGAAATAGGAAAGAGTGAAAACCACCTCATGCGAAATTTACCGTCCGTGGCGGTGATTCTTCACTCGGCCAGTTTCTAGGTAAAGGGAGAAGCTTTCTCGGAGGACTCGTATCCTAGGAAGGGAGTGGATAATTTAGGGACATTTATTTGCATTCGAATGACTAGGGTTGACCTCATTCAGCCCTCTACAAGAAGGTTGCATTAAAGTAAATAAGGAATGTGAAGAACTGCAGCCCACAATCTAAAACCCATTTGTTCCCGATTCAAATCATGAATCAGGGTTAAGTTACTGACAGAAATAGTGTCAAGAAAGATCATTGCAAAAAAAATTACATGATAAAAAAAGAAGGGAAAAGTCGACAAGAAATAGAACGATACAACTCAAACTACAGAAAAGCTTAAGAGCAGTCGAAGCAGAAAACAAGATAATTATAGTCACAGCAACATCACGAAAAATGGAAATTTGGAAATGTAATCTTCTGATGTCAAACTGCTTATAGTGGGTCTCTAATCAGGAGAATGAGACTAAAAGATTCTTGTACACGGTCACAGGCAAACAGATGAAGAAGGAATCTATAGATTGATGAGTAAACGGAAATAAAAACGAATGCAAATGGCAAAAATTTCTTTTGTAGGAAGTTTTCTAAGAGTGTTAAAACAATGTTTTACGAATTAAAATAACTAATTTTCGAATTGAATCTGTTTGTTTTTAACAAAACTGAGTGATTGAATATTTTTTTTCAGTGATTGAATATCTTTTCAATGAAAATGAAAACTTTAATTTTTTGTTAATACACAATAGTACATAAAGCTTAAAATACTAATAGTTTGAAAAGCTTTGTTTTGTTTTCAATTCACTTTCTATTCAGGAGGAGCGATTGAATTTACATGTTTATTTAATTATTGTGTTATTATAGGCATAATTATAAAAACTTAATTTTTTCTTAGTTTTAATTATATATTATAGTTAACTAAGCGCTTCGAAAAAATTAAGAAAAAACTGAAACCAAGTAATAATAACAATAAGAATAAAGTATTTTCTTATCTACAAATAGAATTTGATATTGCGAACTTGTATAACCTCTCTTTCATTTTAGATGAGTAATTTCGTCAGTAAACTTCAAGCAAAAAAAAGAAATATTTCAAACAAGACAAATACTTTAATTACAAGCACCAATAGTTACTCAATTCGAAATATACAATTTATTTGACGTAAACACACAAAAAAAATGCGAATATTTTGGAACGACAAAAGAAATTCACGAGTATCATCATCTCAAATGCTACCAATGTTTCATTTAATATTAGGAGGATTGTTTTTACAGAGAATTTTGTTGTAATTAGAATTTGAGGAATACATGGTTGTAATTTTATTTTGTGATTAAAGTTAACAGTGTTGTTTTTTACTATAGTTGGATTTTGATTGGAAAAGTCAATTGAATCAATTCTGATATCTTTAAAAATTTATCAGTTTTGATTCTTTTGGAAGAATGTGGATTGGAAGAATAAGGTACCCTGCCCAAATAACGACACCTTAACATTTAAATTACTGTAGGACTGGAAATAAGGTGTATTGAAACACGAAAATTATGACCAAGAAAGTTTAATCTTCTGTTTGAAGCATACCATAATGAAACATATGATAACTTTTACTGGAGAAGTACGAGAACTCAAATAAAAAAACTTTGCAAACTGGCGTTATTAGGAACACCTGGTCCAATTGACGCCATCTACTTTCTAGTAACTTATTTAAAATTAAGAATTATTCCATCACTGTAAACATTATTTGTACAAAATTACAGTAAAAAGCAACTAAATTTGACTTTCTGTAAAAAATAATAAAAAATCACTTGAAATTAAAGCAGTCTTTCTAATCTGTAGCTAAAACAAAAGAGGAAATGTAAAAATTAATTAATTCGGCATTTTCCGATTATAAAAGCAAAATAATAAGATAATAATAAATAATAATATATAATAAATAATAATAATAAATAAGATAAAAACCTAAATTTTCATGAAACATATTAGTAACTTATAAATGTCGTATGTAACCTAAAATCACATATGTAAACCATTAACATCACCATGGCGTTAAAGCGCTACTGAGCACATGGATCACATGATACACTTGTTTGTCTACAATTTCCGAATTTTAAAAATAACAGTTAACTTATCTACATAGAAGAATCTTCAAGAATCAAGAAAATATATAGTTTTATATAGTTAATCTTTGCTGAACATTAAAAAAATCTGTATTTTATCTTACGTTGATATAGTAGCAGCCTTTCAGAATCAGTCCTCGACACGAAAAGGTGGAAATATAATTTCACTCGAAAATGTTGGCGGTCTGCTAGTAACTCACTTCAACATTAGATGGCATGTCAATGCAAACTACTTTAGTGCAGTACCGCCATCTCTTATATTTATGAAGAATTAGATAGGTGGCGTTAAAGGTATACACACCTTATCTATTCTAATAATGTTTAATGTTTTGGTTTTCTAAACATTCCTATCTGCAGTAAATTTATAAAATTCGAATATTTTCTCAATTTGAAATAAGTTCTTATTTGACCAAAAAATACAAAAATTTTAGCGTTTTGGAAACAAACAAAAGAAATTCAAGGATATCATCAGCTTCTCCAATTCTCAGCCAGAAAAGAAATGAACATTTTATACAAAGAGACTGCGACAATTCATGGATAGAATAGAGATCAGGTTTTTTAATTCTCATGCTATTGTCTGAATGGATTTAATAATTCATGTCATTTCTTTTAGCTAATCTATAAAATCACGTGAACATATTCACAAAACTTGATTTTACGAAAATATGTGAACTTATTCATAAAAATGTTTTTGGAATTGTGAGTAAACCTAAAATCTTTCATCAGTTTCAGTGATGCTTTAAAAAATTTTAAGTATTAAATAATATGTTAAATATATTTATTAAATTAATATGTTTTTTTAATTAGAAATGTTTTACATACAAAAATTAAAATTGTAATAGATTATGAATTTATCGACTCAAATATAAATTATATAAACGTTTTTTGGACAAACACCAATTCACAAATACCAATGTGAATAAACTCAACAAAATACAGAAAAATATTAACCTCACAATAAAGAAAAAAGAATTGAACATATAAGATATGATCTCCTAAACACAAAACAAAAATTCTATTATAACTTAATAATCAACAATTTTTACAAAATCACGGACAATAATATAACAACCTAAAAATTACAATCTCAGAACAAGAAAAAAATTAACATTAGATTACGCATTCAGTAGCAATAAATAAGGAGGAAGAAATATAAATTATTTATTAGAAAAAATATACAACGAGTTCGATCAAAAACACTATCAAACAAATACAAAATTTCTGCAATTATAAAAGATATAAGAAATTGGATTGTAGAATCTAGGAAAATTTAAAGACACAAAAGTAGGAAAAAAAAAGAAGGGACCAAATAAGATTTATTTTATCTCTTTGTCTATTAAGTCGTTGTCTGTTTATTTCTTTACTCTTTCGCTTTTGGACGCAAATGAAGCATCTTAAAAAAATATACCTATTGTTGTTTTTTTTAGTTGTATTTACATACAGGTGTACATATGTCAATCGATCGAGTTAATAAGTAAACTGTAACAAAACTACGTTTTAATGAGAGGTTAATAATGGGAGAATGACGTACCATCACATCAAGGGTTGAAAATTCCCCATTCCTCCTCAAAACATATTTGCGCATGTTTCATCTTTTGTGATACATGCCTCTATATGCCGATATTGCTTACATCGGTCATGATGTTTTACCGTAGATCCGGAATAGTTTGGGTCTGTTTTTTAGACTCTCTCCTGAAGATAGCCCTAAAAGAAGTAATCGCTGGATGTCAAGTCTGGCGACCTGGAGGGAGGACGGGTTCTTTGAGATAACAAAAAAACCCACAAAGTCAACACCAAATGGCACAAAGACACATAAAAAAAGTTTATATAAAACTATATATTCAATTACTGCAGTTATTTCTGTAAATAAAACAGCACATGTTGATATGAACTAACGGTTCCTAACAGGACTGGAATTGCAATCACTTTAAATAAATAAAAAAATAGTGTAATAATTAAGAACTTTTTGGGGAAAATACAGCTCTATGTCAGGCTTTGACATTCCAAAATCCAAAGGCATAAAATTATTTATTTGGTAAAAATTATATTTGAAGTTTTTCATCTTAATTATTATAGAAATGATGACTAATTTATACAGAATCGTTTTTGCTGGAGAGATCCTTCAGAGTTTGAGTTTCACTGTCATGATGAAATATAGTTGAAGGAAAACGGACCTGTTAGCCACTTATATAACATTAACTTTTAAATGATACATTCCTAATTAAAAAACTCGAAAACGAGGATTGCGGAAAAATGAATAAGTTATCAAGAAAAAATGATTTGATCTCTGAAAAAAACCCAGATATTAAAAATGCTTTTATTGCATTAAAATCTATTCGAAAATGGGCTACTTTATCAAAGCCTTTTACTCAAAAAAAAAGGAAACAAATAAATTCAAATAAACACGAAAAATCTGATTTTTTTGCCTGAATTCTGACCAATTTTGTTTCTGTTTTCACTTGTCTCTGTTCACATTGCTTTATCATCTAATGAAAAAAGTAATTACTGTGATTAATGATATCTATTAACTGGATTATTGTTCCACATCATCTAAAAGCCTATGTAAGGAACTAAATAACCAAAACCCAGTCCCTTTTAATTATCAGAGGTACTTTTGATTGAAGATGCTGCCAAACGTAAGATGCCGCTCTGCTTTTATAAATGTTTTTCTTTTAAAAATTTAAGTTAATAAAGAAACTATTAATTCTAAAAATCACTTTCCAAATTAGCATTGTTAGAGAAATTACATGCTATTATTTAAAACAAAGATTCCTCAGGGTGTAACTTGGTGATCTCTGGAAGATATGATGGATGTGAATCAAGTCTGACATTCCTATTGAACATTGGAATGTCTTTTATCGGCTTATGGAGAGGAAACGAGACTTGCACGAGAGTGTGACGGCATCTGCTCTCATCAGCACCGCCATTTGTTGCCCGGAAACCCTTTCCGGAAATGACAAATTACTCCAACATAATGAGAAAAAAAAAATCATAGACTTTAATTTCTGTCGTAAAACAGGAAAAATTACGACAAACTAAATTTAAAGAAAAAGATTCTCAGAATCCATGTTTGTCAGCATATTTTTCAAGATTTGCAAATAATCTGTGAAAGAATGTCAACAATGAGAACAAAATTTCTATATTAGGAAATTGAATTTTACCAAGTTTTACCGAAATCAAATCGAAGTTGGTTAACTTATTGCTTAAATGTCAACTGCTATGTTAATAATTTTCGAATAATCTTGTAACAAACAATTATGATGGTTTCTAATATATTAACGGGATGTTCCTAAAGCACATCTCGGGATCCAATTTGGATAAAATTAATAGGACGTTTCCTTTGAAATCATTTAAGTTAATAGGAAAGCTTTGAGTTGAAAAGAATGGAAGATGTTAATATTTTGATTTAAAACTAATTTATATGGACCTTTTGCTCTTTTTTTGTTTTGTTTTTTAATCTAGCTTTTTTATGATTTTAAAGACATTTAACCAAGTCTTTGAGAAGTAATTCTCTACTATTATTTATTTCCCTAGAAATAGTAAGATAAAATGGTAATAACAGTAATAAGAATGAAATGAAAAATAAGTAATAGTTTTCTTCTGGAGCAAAAATAAATGTGGATATTTAATATAGAAACATAGTTTTAAGCACACAAATAGAATTAAAAATAAATGTTAACTTCACATGTTGACTGTAGAAAGACCAATTGTTTTAAGTATTACAAGCTTTTACAATCAATAGAAAATTATTACTTGTAACTATTGCCCTTTATATTCAGTTGCAAGTAATAATTTTATTGTCCTTTATATTCAAAGTATTATGAGTATTTGTTAATTATAATTAAAATTAATTCTGACCAACAATGTCCTGACTGTGTTGTATAGCTGTATTTTTACATTTCATTATTTATTATTATAATATTCGTCGTCATTTTCTCTTAAATTAAGGAATTAAATTAAGTTACTCTATTTAATATATTTTTAAAGCATTTTTATTTATAAAATAAAAATTATGTAGTATGAAGTATATAAAATTCTAAATACCTGTTGTTTTCACTTTCTTTCTCACTGAATTCTTGCTTTGTTTTCTATTGGCTAAATGTCATTGTTTTCTTGTGTATAAAAAGAACAGTTAGTTCCAGGCCTCGTGGGTCCAGGGCAGAGTCAGTTTCTCGGGGATGAAGCAACAGCATTGAATTATCGACTGACCGTCAGACTGTCGGGCCGGGAGAAATCACCCGCAAAATTCCGAGGTAACCCTTGTGATGCCTGCCGATTCGTAAAGGCAGTAGGCCCGGCTGATGAATGGCTCGGGCGCTGTATGCTTACACGATGAGCTGCCCGTAAACCCTTCGGCGCCAGTGAGTCGCACCAAGCAAAGAAACTCTGCCGTTCCATTTAGTTTTTGTTCTTCATTTCAGGCCGAGAAAATTGAGACGAATAAGTGAAGAGAATCTCAGACAAGAGACAATAAAACGGAAGGATTTATCAAATTTAAGAAGATAAAAAAAAGGGGGGAGAAAAAAAATTCAGAAGAATTAGCACTGAAATACAGGATGTTTTGTATTTCGAGATTTATTTAAATCTTGAGGATTACTGGGTTTTTTTTCATTGCAATTGAGTATAAAAAGGATTCAATACAATTTAAGACGTTTTTTGGTTCAGCAGCCTGATCTTTATGTATGTAACAAAGGCAGGTACTGTTGGATCATTCAAGTTGATGAAAGATTTTAAATTAGT